>CM012442.1:24642449-25242449 GCA_003999625.1 Oryzias javanicus
TGTCATCATATGTTCAGTATTATGGTATGATGTATGTGGTCAACGTTTTTTGGATAGTTCAGAAAAGTGTTCCTACATTTTATGTTTTAAACTAGAGCACTCTGGACCTGATGTTTTGAGTTTTTTTGCTTTTTTTTTATTGCTCAAAACTGAAGAAAAACCCATAGGTGGTGTAAAAGTAAATATCGAAAGTTTGTTATAATAAAGTACTTTGTAAAGCCACTTTTTTGGTTGTATTTTGATAATTTACAGTGCCACAATGTCACAAATTAAATAAATTTAGCTACAAATGAGGCTTTTCACAGCTATTTTTAAGTTTGAATAAAAATAGATTAATTATCTACAGGTCATGATTAATCAATCAAACAAAAAAATGAATCGTGTGACAACACTATAACGTTCTTAAAATCCTTCATCATCAGAAAAATCCAAAAGAACATGTTAAAAACACCACACATGATGAATCAACCAGTTCCAGTCTGTTTTTTGAACGGGAAAAAAATGTAAATATGGAACTTAATCCGGTGCAAAAGCTTCAGTAAATCTGTGTGTTTTGTTTTGAGATTAAACCCGCACACAGATTTATCAAACTTGTTGCCCAGGTGTGGTTTAGCTGTGCTGTTCACATGGTAACCTCACTGTGGCCTTTGAGAGTCTCAGCTCTGCTGCCGTCTTTCACTTTAGAGGCAGAATAGAAAAAGCAGAGGATGTTTTTCTTTTTTTTTTCACACCAACAATCACTGTTGCCTGGCAACAGATTATGATGTACGTGTATAATTTCTCCGTGTAAAACTGCAACCTGGGTTGTGAGTCTGTTAGTTTTATCTGAA
This sequence comes from Oryzias javanicus, assembly GCA_003999625.1. Classification (NCBI taxonomy): domain Eukaryota; kingdom Metazoa; phylum Chordata; class Actinopteri; order Beloniformes; family Adrianichthyidae; genus Oryzias; species Oryzias javanicus. Next base: position 24,643,280 of record CM012442.1, read on the forward strand.
ACGACCATGACTTTGAGGATTTTTTTTTTTTTCATTCCAGTTCCAGTGAGGCTGATGTCCACAAATTATTAACCACAGACGGAGGAAGAGGCCAACGCAGAGAATTATTAACTATAGAAAAAAACATCTTACAGGAAAACGGAAGATGGCTCCACTTTCTATATGAACATTTCTAAACAAGTGATAACTTCGTACTACGAGGAGAAAGCAGCCTACCGCAAAAATCCTCCGTCACTAAGAAACCACTACTTGCCACAAACGGTGTGACCTGAAAACTGATCTCCAAAAATGTCAGGATAACCACTCAGTGTTCAAACCTCACTGAGCTTGCAGCCAAAGAAAAATCCCAAAACCTCAAACTGCAAAAATGATGCCAAAACCAACCGGGTTTCCTCCACTTCCACTAAAGTGTCTGTGGTGTGACCTAAAAGTACTCCAGAACATAACACTGTGCAAAAATTGCGCAGACTAAGTGCTTAGTCTCAGAAAACGTAATTTTATTGCATTTTTTTTTAATTTTTGAAGAGTTCCCTTTGCCTGATATGATTAATCTTAGCTCAGAAAAATTTATTGCATTAATTTGTATTCCTTTGCCAATATGCCATTATTCAATTTTTTACTTTTTCACTTTCACTTCTGTTTCATGTAGACTAAACATTTTACTAAAAGAATTGAATTAAAGGTCTAACTTTAGTATTTAAAACAAAGTTTAAAAAAAGGGACAGTCTGCTTTAAAATAATTTTTTAAAAAAGGCTCAGAAAAGACTGATGCTTACATGTTACTTAGACTATGGTCACATATCCCTAGAATTCACCACCGGGAACCTAAATGCAAGTTTTTCTAATCGGGAGGGGATTTTTACATTCTGTTTACACCAAGTTTTAAGAAAAAGTTAGGATTTTACAGCAACCAGATAATTTTTATCTAAAAATTTGACATCGCTCAGTGGCCGCCCAAGGACATTTCAAGCGGCAGTTAGGCGGTGGCAGCCCGATGACCAGCCAGCAGCAGCTCTGACCTGACGATGTGTAAATATCAATATCAAACGCCACAGGCTGCCAGCCACCCGGTGACCCAGGGGTATATAAAAAGTGGGTCATTCTGCGCGCCCAACTTCTACATTTACGACCACGGCAACAATTTTCAAAGAAATTGGGGATTTCAAAAAAGAAAGTGTCGATTCTAATTTTCAAAATACCTTCGGCTAGTGCTGAACTTTTTTCTAGGCCACACGTGCCCAGAGGAAGTTTTACGGTCAGGATTGCTGCTGCGGTTAAACCACCAAACGGTTCCTGAGAGCAGCTGTTTCTGCAGTTCACCGCTCCTCCAGGGGAAGGATCAAATGCAGAAAACACAGATTCTTGTTGGAAATTTGAATCTTGGCTGCACATATTACTTTGTCCAACGTAATTTTCCATCACTTTTTCTGCCGGTCACATGTAAATATGTGTGAATAACATCAGTTGACCACATGTTAGCAGATCTATATGTGAACATGGCACATTCTATATAGATAAGGTGCAGCAAAACACTCAATATAATGTTGACAAAGATTAATACATTTATTAAACTTGTAAACAGTTTATTAATATGACCTTTATAGATAATGGCCTCACTTTAGATGCTAATGAACTCTTTCCAAGTATATTAATAAATTATATTTGGCTTTTTGTGCTAATAAATGTCTTACTAACACCCTAAAAAAACATTAATAATGTTTGTTAATGTGTTAATAAAGCTTGATAACAAATCTTTTTATGAAATGTTACCTATAGCGTTTAAGATAAACAATAAAATAGAAATTTTGGAAAGCTTTAGTAAATAAAGGAGTCAGGTAAATTGATCATTTGTGCACATACTCCCAAGTTTTCAACATTATTTGATGATGAAAAAAATAAAATAATTTATATTGAGTTTTGCAGAACTTTTGACACATTATTGAAAAAAGTAAAAGTGTAAGAGATGATCTAACTTTCAATTTTATACATTAAACTAAGTGAATAATGTTCTATCTCACTGCATTTCTATCAAACCTACCCCACTCTTGTGTCTGTGAAGATCTAGGTCACTGCCCCCAAGTGTTTCCCTCTGCTTTCATTAAACATTAACTGTGTCTAAGTATATTTCTATGTCTCCACCTCTCAAAATCTCAGATGATTTCCACTTGATACGAGTTGGCTAATACTTTTTCTCTTTTTGCATCTAAAAGAAAATGTCATGTATTGCTAGTTTTTTAAGCATATTTTTCCATATTTGAAATGAATAATGTGATCACTTTATCCACAATGTGTAGTTTATTGGTACAAGTGCTAAACTAAAGCTAAAATAATAAACGTTTTCTCTCCATTCTAATGTCTGGGATGTTGAACATTTATTATCATATTACAGATGAAGTGAAGGGTTGACTGAACGTGAAATATTGACAAAAGCTCAATCTGTAAAAAAGTCAATGCTGAAATGTTAAAACCTCAAGAATACACCCCAAGGCAAATTTGTAAAGAAGAAACTTGTGGGTATTTAATTTTTTGAAGGAACAAACAAACCAAACAGAAACACAAAAAAATTAAAGGGGCCATACCATTAAAAAAAAATCAACTTTTTTAACTTTTAAGTGTACATTTAAGTGCAATCCACCAGCCCTTCACATACCTATGAAAAGGAGCGGGTTCTCACGTGCTGATGTCACAGAGTGAGACAGCCCCTTTCAGGAAGAGTCTGCTCTGACAGCACCGCTCCCAGTCTAACACCAACACCCAATGTCTCCACGGAGCAAGCAGTGATCAGAAAAAAACTTTCATTTTAGATTCATTATACCATGTATGGGTGTGCAGACGCCAAGAGTATTTGTGCTGTGAACCAGTGTGGCGATGGTCTGGGCTAAAAGCAGATTTTTGGTATGTGCAATCATCTTTGAAAAAAATGTGGATGTTGTTTATTTTCATGGGAGAAACGAAGACACAAGGCCGCCTCTAGGATGACATCATGAAATGGGCAACAGCCATACGGCAGGAAGAGCTTCAAGAACCGAGTCGCATTACTTCCGGGTGAGAAAAAACTCACAAAAATAACTAATATTTAATTAATAATGTGTTTTATAGTGCTCCAAAGGTAATATTTTTGATAATATAACTGGATATAGTTCACTCTGAAAGACCTGAGAAAATCAAGGTATGGCCCTTTAAATAATTGTGACACTATTTGATGGTAAGATGCTTAAGAACATTAAGAAAATAAAAAATCAAAATGAAAGCGAGGCTCATTTAAAGGCGAAACACAAAGGGACGAAGTTTGACTTCTTAGAATAAACAGATGTTGTGAGACGTGGTGAGCACTGAATGAAAAATGATGCAAGTACAGTGAAAGGCTGCCAGAAAGACATAAAAACCAAACTGTAATGAATATGAAACAAACTAAAAGCATGAACATTTTATAAAGATTATGACTTTTTTTTTTTTGTTGTTTCTGCATGTGTGTGTCTTGTTTTATGTTTGTTAAAATCTCAACTTCCACAGGCAAAATATGAAAAATTCTTAGTTAAATAAAATAATTTCAGGTTGAAATTGTCCTATACCAGTACGATTCTATTGTATCAAATTAAGACAAAGATATGAAATGAATGGACAGAAATTCTCACCGATGTGACGTATTGTATGTCCCGGCACAGTTTTGTCTCCCGTGGAAAGTCGGGCAGATCTAAGAAGTTGTCCACCACCACTTGGCCAATCAGGTCATGGCGCGAGAACCTGTCAAAGTCATAAACGCTGAAGTGCAGCTTACGGCCGGACAGCTCGGCGTATGCAACAGGAAAGAGAAACACCTCGTCAAACACCGGGTTGAGTGTCTTTCGGTGCACCTTGGTCTGGTGCTTGGTTTTGCGGTCAGGCAGCAGGTAAATCTTAACATAAGGATCAGAGGTCCCTGAGAAGTCCTTGGCAGGAAGGTCCTGAGCCCTATGGATCTTCACGATCAGTTGCTCCAGGTCAAAGTCAAATTTCAGTATGAAGTGAAGACGCCCACAGCTGTCGGTCCTGCGACCGTCCTCTGCATCCACTGAGCGCTGTTTGTAGAGCTCCGGCTTGATGCGTCCCAAACCGGACAGCGAGTCCTGGCGCTGAAACTGGGCGGGGTTGAAGTCGGGGTTGGACAAGTTCATCTGACGGCGGATGGAGTTGTGCCTGTAAGTTTGAAGAGACAGTCACATCACTGGGTTAGAACCCTTGTGGAGTAGTACATTGTTACATTAAAAAAAATACATCAGGTAGATAATTAAATAAACCCTTGTGTTATCTTAGACATGTCTATTCTATGATTTTTTTCTGTGTGGGTTTTAAATGTTTTTTTGGTAATAAAAAAAAAAAAAAAAAGTAGCAAATTTATGAGTGTCCTGATCAAATACACGAGAAATCGACAAGTGAGGCACCAGCGGCCCGTGCCTCACACTGACTAGAGCAGCAGCTGATGAATGCCCTGTACTGTTTTGGTCTAACTATCACCATAAAATACACTTTATTTTCAATTACTTCATTTCTCACTATCTGATTACATTGGTGCAGGTATGTGACTCATTTAGCCTTTTTATGCACTAAAAATGCGCTTCAGAAATACACGAGGTGAGGCTCATAGTACGCCTGCCTCAAGGCAGAGGGCGCTGGTGAGCTCACAGAATGTGACACTGTCTAAAAAAACAACAGAATTAGTGGTAGCAAGTCAAGTGCAGCTGTCCAGAAAATGTTTAATATTTACTGTATGTTACAGTTACAATTTAAAAAAAAAAGAAAATGTTTAATGTTGTTCAGCATCATATTCTAAATGGAGGATTACTCATGTCTAAACTCATGAATTTGTGGCAACACGTCACTAGTTGTGATCTTCATTGATACAGACAGACTTTTAAAACTGAAGAAAGAAAAGGAAGACTTCTACAAACATGTTATTCGTGTGTTTCTTCAGAAGGAGCAGCACACAGACTTCATTTAGAAGTAAATGTAAGTCAATAATAAAAATGTGAGTGTTTTTTTTCTATGTACACTTTATAAACAAAAGAAAAATGTCATTCGGTCTTAACATTGTTGTGTCTGTCAGTGGTAAGTGTATTGTAAAGTATTTGTTAGCCTTCAGCTCCAATTATGAGTTGAAGATTTACTTAACTTAAAAATTCAATTTGGATAAAACTTATATTTGTAAATGTAACAAATTACAGAATTTTTGTTAACTGTTCCGATGTTTCACTTTTACAGTGTACTTCACTCTTAACCATATGTGTATTATATTGCTCCATCATGCCCATTTTTTTGCCCATTTATGACCTGCAGACAGCCCGTAACCACCCATTAAGACAGTTGTGTCTGCAGTTTGAACAAGAGCAGGACCCCTCCTATAATGAGATCAGGGCTAAACTTTAACTGTACTTTACCTACAGACACAGAATAGCATTTTTTGTCTTGATTTTTGCCTCCAACTCGTCTCTATTTTTCAATTCTCAAGGACCCGTCATAAAGTGAACTCACGATTCTCGTACTTTTTGACTCATTCAAGCTAGATAAGAACATTTCACGCTCATGATGAACGTGTAGCTTTGACAGGCAATTTGTTGTTCATGTTTAAAAATCAAGGCACATTAAAAAAAAAGGTATTGCAGCTCATGTGTAGAAAATAAGACGTTTTACAAACCTTCCTGTGATTATTTGTAACAACTGACTGCCAACAGTTGCTGAACAGTGAGGAACAAGCCTAAAATATGGGTCATGGTAGGTTATTTTAAGCTACAAGTGGGAAAGGAAATTCTCACGATAGACTCCAGAGTGTCTTCTCTTCTACTTTTTCTTGTACATTCCCTGAAGCCTGATCTATTCCCAAAGGCAACCCTCAAACCAAGCATCTGGATAGAGGCAGTGTTTCAAGCTGCGCACAGAATTCCAAGTGCACTGACCGTACAGATGAGGTGGGCTCAGTAATCTGTCTCTGAACCCGGTCCCTGGCCAGAGTGTGAACTTGGTTTTTCTCCACCTTAGTCTGGGTCTCCAGAGGGATGTCTGGGGATGTGTGGCTTATCTTCAAGGCTGACTCTGGAACAGCCACAGCCGACGGGGGCCCTGAGGTCTCCTTCATGCAGCCATCCTCACTGTACTCCCTCTCTTCCCCATCCACCTGCACAAAATACATCAATGTGTCTCCCAAAAACAAAAGTACCTTTCCAAAGGCGCCAAACGCCTGATTTAGGTTAAAGGTGATCAACTAATTCATCAAAATAGATTCATTTTCCAATTTATAGAAAAACTGATCATTGTTAATATTCAAAACCAACATGGACATCATAGAAATTAACAGTGATCATCTGTGTATTTTAATCTACACCTGTGTTCAAATTTATGTCAATCTATTAATACTATGCATAATGTAATAATTTGAAATTTTTTATTGCAAATGGAACCTCAAAGTAATTATAATTTAACTATGATTAATGCCATTTTTAGCCAAAAATCTGTGTACATTACTAGGATATAGTTTCTGCAGAGTGCCAGGAGTTCACAAGAAATTTGCCTCTGAGTTGTGGGCGGGACCACAGTGAAGAGTAAGCCTGCCACTACTTCCCGTTATCCATTTGTTTATACTCTCTCCCACTAGCTTACAGCCCCTCACACTCCCAAGCTAACATTAGCGGTGCAACAAGATTGACAAGCATTATTGGAGCCATCCAGCTGTACAGTTTTGGGTCAGATGCCAGCTCGGACAAGTAAAGCCAGGATGTACATGGATCTATTTCTCTACAAGTGGATGCATCAGAATGGGGTCGAGCGTGGAGCCTGTGGCATGCCATTGTAGCTTCTACGTCGCTGATACAAGCTTTTTCTAATTGTATTTTTTCATCTGTTCCTGATTTATAATGATTTGAATAAAGAAATACTCAGAAAATAAATTTTAAGTTTTTATTTGTATATGTCCACCATAATGAGAAAAACGCCACAAGAGCACCAAATACTCAATTTTCCTCAGAGTTTGCCTTTTAAAGTTTTGCCATATTCATTAGGCAAAGATTAGGGCACAGACACAAAAAAAAATGTATTGAAAGAATTGGGTTTGACTGAACCAGAACTTGTGTTTTTATAATTGTTTTTTTTCCACTTTCATCAGGACTAACCTCATCGATTCTCCACATTTCTTCAGGTTCTGACAAAGCAGGTTTTCTGTGTTGATTTAAGGATGTTTCAAACATTTTTTACAAAAAATATATGGAGCCCAAAGAGGATAGGCATAGATTTAAACAGGCCTGTGCTCTTTTCTTTTTTTATTTTTTTTCGTTTTATTTAAAATTCTTTCAGCCATAAAAACTGCATGAAGAAAATCATTAATGAAGATAAGATCCATATTTCCCCTACGAGCAACATATTTCAGAGAGTTTGTAGTAAATGTGTGTTTACCTGATGGGATCATTGGTAGAGTTTATTAATTTGTATTCCGTTTTTACAATGAAAAAAATAATAAAAATATGTGATGACAAATGTATTGAATCAAAAAGATTTGAAATAGTCAGAAGAACTTAATAATCAAATTTTCTTTTAAAAAGCCTCCGAAGAAAAGTGGAATTAATTTAGTCCCATATGCAACAAAAAATTGATTTTGTCTTTACCTTTTTTTTTTTTTTTTTAAACATCTTCAATATAAAAATTTTAACTGTTTTTTCTGTTCTAGAGCTGACCTAATGTTTAATGCCCTTTTCTTAATTTCTTATTATAAACAGCATTTTCACAGATATTCCTTGAAACTTCGTCTTACCTCTGTGAGGACCGGCTGCTGGTCCCCTCCCAGGAAGTGCGCCCCCTTCAGGACATCTGGGAGGAAACGGCCGCTCAGTGGTACCCAGCACAACTTCCATGAGACAAAGAGGGAGACGCTGAAGAGAGCCAGACCACAGGTGGTCACCAGCAGGGACAGCAGGCTCACTGAAACATCTAGAGAAGAGGGGCAGGTGCTCAGTGAATGAGGAGGACAGCGGAAAGAGTCTGGCACACACAGGCCTGCAGCAGAGCTCACGGGAGGACGGGCTGTGTTTGTTCAATGTTAAATTGGGAGAAAATAAAGCATATTAGACTTTTATGAGATAAAACACAGAAAATCCACCTGAAACTGCTTAGATTAAATGTTATCTTTAATTTTCATGTTTTTTTAAGTTCTTAAAGGTATTTTCCCAGTGGTCTATTAATAATGGTGACGCTGTTTTTAGCCAAAATGTAAAAACTCATGTCCTTTTCTTGGACTTAGTTTCTGAGGGGTGACAAGAGTTCTTAGAAATTCACCTCTAAAGCTGCATGCACAAAGATGCATTCAAGAAGACACTGTATGGCTTCATGAATGTATATTCAGACGGTGATGTTCACATCGGACCAGCGCCAGACAAGCAGGTATAGCAGCTTGTTCCTCTTTTGTTTTGCTTTTTTTGTTTTTTTGATTGTTTATTTTAGGTAGTGTGTCACCTACAATTCATAAAGGCTCCAAGCAAAAAGTCAAAGTTCTACAAATTTAGCTCCAGGCTTTTTGTTTTCACAGCTCTGTTCCTATAAATGTCTGTCTTGGTGTCATAGAATTCCAGCTGGGCAGAGAGAGGCTATCACTAATGTCTCCTTCATGATCATGTTTACAGCAGTTGGCACTTTTATTTTTGAAAAGGATACTACTTAAGAGTCACTACCAAATCCAAGTCCCTGTTTGGTCACGCCGCCGCGATGAAGTGTCAAGAAGTTTGACCAGTTCAACTGTTATCACATGATCAATGAATGCCTGATCTGTACTTGGATGCTGCAACCGAACTTAAAAACTTTTGTAGCAATGTGTAATCCAAGCCCTAAATTCTGATCTATTTGCGTTAGCATGGACTTTATATTGAAAATGACCGATTAAATACGGGTCAATGAAGCCAGTGTGAACGCAGCTTGAGTTGTGGGCCGGGCTGTTGTCATGGAGCAACCCCACTCTCCCTCTCCTACCTATTGCTGAGAGCTCTCTGTTTACCCATTGTTCTGCTAGCTTCCAGCTCCTCACACCCCCAACAAAAATGTTGAACAATATTGGAGCTCTCCAATGGCACAGTTTTAAAACAGATAAGGAAAGCAAGGCTCTAGTCGCCTAAAAGTGGAACTTGTGCCCCACCCAGAGTCGTTTCTATGTCACAAATATGATCTTTTTTCAACAGAATTTTTTTATCCGACTTGAAAAGAAATGCTCAGAAATGCAAGTTTGAGCAGATTTCTTTTTCATGTCTTCCATCATGAGAAAAATCCTTGAAGAAAATGACAAAAACAATTTTCATCTGAGTGGATCTTTAAGCATTTTGATGTAATAGTACGCTTGTGTACCTTGGATGACAGTATATGTATCTAATGTGTTTTGAATGTGTTCTCCTTTAAAATATAATCATGTGAATATATTTCCATACCTTGTTTTTTTCCTCTGAGGTTCCGCAAAGCTCAATACTGGTGCCCCTCTTGATTGCAATAAATTTGTCAAACTTCTCAGGTGATTTGCTCACATGCACATGACATTAAAGGTTTTGTTACTTTCTCTAATATTATCTGAAAGTGGTTGATTAAAACTGCTTATGCCATGATTGATGACCTGCCTTCTTTCTTTAGCATTTCTAAATAACCTTTACTTTTGGTCCAGAATGCAGTGTTCCAACTGTTTTGGAATTTATAAGAGTCATTGTCATTAGTCATAACTCAAAAACCTTCAATGACAAACTGTCGGTGCCCACTTCTTAACTACACCCTCTGCACCTCTTTCCCTTTCATTTATAACACTTTTAATTTCTGCAAAGTTTTTATTGGGAATCTTTTGTTTGTTTTATACTTCATTATAATCCAGATAATGGAGATGGCAGAACTTGTCCTGGCTACTGTGGGGCAAAGACAGGAAACACCCCGGACAGGTCACCATTCACTCACACATGCATACACAGGGACATTTTAGAATGACCAATTGACCTATGAAGCAGGTTTTTGGACTGTAGGAGAACCCGGAGAAAACCCAAACATGCACAGGGAGAACATGAAACTCTGCAGAAAGAGCCCAGACTGTGCTGTCTTTTGTCTGTCATTTTTGGTCAAAGAGGTTTACTGAAGCAAAAAAATCTAACCCCTTGAGTTCTCTTCTGCTGGACTTTCATGTAGTGATAAAACCTCTTGGTCGGCTCAGCAATAGAACTAAAGGTCTGTGGTGCCATCACATTTGCTCGTCTATGACCTGAGTCAATAAAGAGTCCATATAAAGAGCTGCTACTCTCCAGAAGATTGATGTCTATAGATTGGAAACAATATCCTTAAATCAATACAGCACTGAAATGTGAGAGCCCATCCTCAGATGATGATAACTTCAAGACTGTTCTGTGCTGAGAACAATAGAAGACTCCACCTTTATGTGCAGCTGCCTCAATATGAGGACTTATTTAGAGAAAAATCTGTCCGTTTCTAAAAGAGAATAGGGCTGTCTGATTGGCTTTATTTCTTTCCTTAAAACAAGGATCTTTCATTGATGTCTTCAGATGACAAACGTTGAAAACTCCACCAGAAGACTGGCAGATATTTGAGACCATCGATCGGGAGGAAGGGGAGTTAGCCTTTTTAACTGCCAGGTGATGTCTTTGTGAGGACTCCTAACGTTCAGTAAAACCTTTTTCCTCTGAAGAGGTCTGTCAGAACTTTTTACACAACCTTCACCGAGGCTGTCGGTTTGAGGGAAGATGCTTCTGCAGGAAAAGTCGCAGATGACAGCTCGCTCTGGATCTTTCTCTCTGCCTTTTTTCACACAGAGCGTCATTCTGGATCACATTCAAACTGAAGACTTCATCCAGAAAATTCCAGAAACTTTAGCAAAAATCAAACCAGAACATTTGAAACTCATCATTAAGTCAGGAGAAAAAGAAACGCTTCCTTTTGTTCTTTTTTTTGTCTAAATATTTGTCCACAGCTGCAAACTTTTTGATGATTGCTAAGGTTTAACCGTCTTTTTCTGTAAAAAGATGTTTTAATAAGTTTTAAGTTATTTTTACATATCTTTGCATTTTACTTTTTCAAACTTTGCTCTGAAGCAGAACCTTTTTGTCCCATTAAGAGCAATAGGATCTAAAAATAAGGAAATTGCTATTAAAACGAGTCAAAATCCTTTTGCTCCTTGACGATAGAAAGAAACTTAATTTAAGAGTAAAAAAAACTTTAAATTTCCCTCATTCAATTTTAGGGATTTTTTTTTTTAAAGTTCAATAAATTTTGACAAGATAGACTAACTTAAGCATTGTTTTGGAAAAAAAAAATTAGATTTATGTTATTAGAACAAGTGCAATTTTGACATTTTGTGATGTTCTATCAAGATGATCCAGCTAACATCCTACTCTCATTTCATTCAAACTTTGTGCTAAAATGAGTCATTATGACTAGTTACACAAGTTTGTGTCACTGTAATCAAAACAAACTACAACCAGGTTCAATAAAACTAAAAAAAATACAAATTAATTGCTTAAAACTAGCAATAAATACTCATTATTGGGCTGGATAACATTCACTATTAAGTAATTCTATTTTACATCTTTTTTTTTTTTTAGTTTTTTACCTTTTTATATGCTTGTGTAGAAATCTGTTCCTAGATTTTTTTATTTTAAGATTTTTTTTTAATGAAAAAAAGACTTGCTCATTTTACTATTTACAAGGAATTTTCCTCTCAAAACAAATTGTCTTTTCCCAATTTTAGTCTACCTCTTTTTGCAGTAGAAGAGCTAAAACAGTTTTTTTTTTATTACTTGATAGAACAAAAGAAAACCATGAACACACAAGAATTGTAAGCTTTAAAAAATCTGTTGTCATCTTTGCTGCACAGCCTTTTGTTAATTGAATTTAATTTAATCATTGAAAATCTGAAAAGAAATATGCAGGTTCAGCCGGACAAGCTAGATATACAGAAATAACTAATAAAGAGAAAAAAATATTTTTACGCAAATAAGAATAAACTACAAAGCAAAACAGAATTTCTTTAAGTACTATAAAAAAAGTATTCTCACTGATATCTGTGGTTGATTTCTCTTTAGTTGATGACGTTCTTAAAAAGACAGCAAAGTAAGGATTTAGGAACTGTAGGTTGCCTTTTTGCCTTTTGCAGTTGCCACAGTGAATCATCCCCCGTTATCTAATCCTAATCTCTCCATCCACCTCATTCATACCAACCACTCTCGTGTCCTCCTACAGCACATCCATGAACCTCCTCGGCCTCACTCGGTTTCATGAGTGCGGTGGTGATCACAGCAGACTAGAGCAAGACAAAGCAGCAAGGAGATTCTTCTTCTTCTGTTTGTTTTTGGGGTTTTTTTACTGTTTACTAGCACTAGTCCATCACATAAGTCAAAATGGTGCAAATCCCACAAATGTTATTGTTTTCACAGCTTTGTTCCTACACGTGTCCATCTTAATGTCATAGAAAAAGGCAATTGTTAATGTCTCCCTTATGTTAGTACTTCTGTGTTTTGAAAAGGATGCTTCTCACACAATCCCTGACTGATCACAGTGGTGCGTTGCCACGATTATGGTCAAAAAGTTTGACCAACTGAACTTTTAGCGCATGATCAATAAATGCCTGATTTGTGTATAGAGCGCACAACCTGACTTACAACTTGCATAGTTACGCACAAACACGAACATTTCAGACAAAGCCCAAAATTCTGGTCTACGTGCGTTTGCATTGGCTTTTCATTGAAAGCGGCCGCTCAAACGCGAGCCACTGTGAATGCAGATTGACACAAATGTTTGCTTTGAGACATCAAGAAAAAGCAAATATTGTTTTTCTGCTTTCATGCTTCGGTTTGAAGCTTAATCTTAGAACCAAACAGGGTGTATTTCGCCTTCACCAGACAATGACTGGATAGGCTCCAACAACCCAGAGTCCCCACAAGGAATGAAGCAGGTTTGGAACATGAATGGATGGCAGCTTAAGTTTTAAGGAAAACTGTTAAATTTTGACTCCTTTTAGACACATTTAAATAATTTTCTGCTCTGCCATTTCAAATATTTATGGAAGACGGTGGATAGAAAAGTCTGACACTTCCCATTTAAAAAGAGACAGTGACAAACTCCCTAAACTGTGGAGCCAAAAACAACAGTTTGATTCCAAGTCAGCATGTAGCACAAAGAGTTGACTGTTGTCATTTATGCATGGAATAAATATTTAAGAAACAAAAACAGAACGTGCTTTTAAAAGGAGAAATGTTCAAAAAACAAATAAATAAAAGCTCAGCAAGAATTGATTTACCAAAAAGAAAACCTAAAAAAAGGTGTAATTTTTATTTAATTGAGTTAGAAGAAAAGGAAATAAAAATACAAAATAAACTTATAAAACTTTATAGAAATGAGAACAGTTCCAAAAGAATAAATACAAAAAGAAAAGAAAAAAAAACACAAAAAGTGTTAATAAATCAAATTCTGTAATTTAATAATCAAATCATAAAAAGAATTATGTATACATTGCAAATAATATACAATTTTTAAGTTGTATTTGAATATCTAGTTAGTTTGATCAAGAAAAACATACATATTAATGAATATCAGGAAGTCCAAGAATATGAATCATTGGTTCAGCATCAGATAACTTTAAAAAAACACACCGAGCAGTACAAAAATTGTGTTTTGGTGGCAGGTGCATTTACTTAAATGAAAAAAATAAAGTCAGAATTAATGCAAGATCAGAGGTATGATCAGTGAAATGCAGTTCTCCGTATGCAGCTGTGCCATGGGGACCCATCTGTGATGAATGCAGCTCAGAAATAATGCAGGATTATTCTCTCAGCTGGAACAAACCAGCTCACAACATCCACATTTTCCTCTCAAAATAACCACATTAGCACTTCTCTCCATATTAAAGTCAGACTAAAACTATTGGCAGCCTCATTATGGTTTGTTTGATCAAAAAAAACAAAACAAAAAAAAAGAAACAGTTTTAGCCAGCTTCAGGTTTGAAGTGATTTGTAAAGCTGTCGTCGGTTAATTGGGAGCCACTAATCAGTACGCTCAGCCATTACTGAAGGAAGCTGACAATTATAATTAAAAAGGTCAGAACCGTTGTGATGAGTATAGCTCAAGTCTGGAAGGTTACATGTTAAGAATATGGGTTTGAAGTTACAAATTTGAATCATATATATATATATATATATATATATATATATATATATATATATATATATATATATATATATATTTTTTTTTTTATATTTATCTAATATTAGATATTTAAAATTCAAATTTAGGAACATCATCTACCCAGTATTACCTGTTCCGATCATCCCTTGCTAAATTCCCTGAGCTAATTTAAAATTTAGTATCATTTTCCAACTAAGTTACATTCTAATTTAATTGTAATTGCTGAAATATCAAGTTGTGAATGTGCTGCTTCTGACCAGAATATTTTGAAGTTATGTTCACACCGCCCTCGGGAATCAGTTCAAGTGGCCACTTCCAATAAAATGTCTGTGGACGCACGTACATTTCTGACTTCTACTAAAGACTTATTAAAAGACCCACACAAATGAAAATAATCTTGTGGGTTTTTACTGTTTTCTTGTTGCATTTTTCTCATAGTAGATTGCCAAATATAAAACAATTTAGGATTAAACTCAGTTTCTGAGTATTTCTTAATTCAAATCAGAAGCAAAAGAGAAGCGGATGCTTGAAAAGGTTCAGGCTAATGATACATCTACTGAAATGGGCGTCCCAAATCTCCCCTCCCCCTGCGCGCACCCTGGTCCACTCACGCTTGGATGTGAAAGACATGATGAGCGTTCAACACTCATGCTGTAGCAAATTGTGATTCTGGCTCTTCGCTGCTAATGTTTACTTGAGGCTACAAGCTTGTGCACAAAAAGAGCTCTCTGCGGCGAGGAGAGGAGCGAGCGACTCTGCACCAACAACCACAACCCAGAATTGCATTTCTAATAAGCTACTGCCACTGTTCATAAAATATATCTTAAAAACTGAAAAAGCCTTTTGAATTTGGCTAAAAAAAAATTTCAAATTTTCAAAACATAATGATAATTAAAACATCACTGTTAAACCAAGTCAAACTTTAACCAATCATGGGACTCCGATTTTGTAGGGATGTAAGGACAGCGTCCCTTATGATTCACCGAAGTGCCAGTAGTTTGAAAGTTGATTTTGAAGGAGAAACAAAAAAGAGAATTCTAGAATTCTATGACACCAAGTCTTTCATATATTGGAAAAGAGCAGTGTTTATGTTCTTTGATCTACTAGAACTTTTCCACTGTTACCACGATCATGGAAACAGTGGAAAAGTTATAGTATAATAGTATGTTATAATATGTTAAAGATTTTTTGTGTTTAAGCGTCGCCGGCAACGCCTCAGGTGTTAAAGGGTTAAAAGGATTTTAGGCAAGGTATATTCTAGAAGTTTTATTGTTACTCATTTTTGAGTATTTGTGGGAGTTTTCGTTTCATTTCTTAGTGTTGTTCGGTATTACCAGAGGATGTATGCTTGTAATTCTTTTTTGACCAAAGAGTGTGATATAGAGAACTCTAATCAGAAGTGATGAAGCCCAAACCTCAACATAAACTGATACACAGATGGTCACTTCACTGTTCTGGATAAATACTTCCTTTGATGAGACCTTACGAGAACAAAAAATCAACATCTAAGGCTTACCATGACTGAACACTGCAATAGCTAAACAGAGATAAGGCGCCGCATACTGTGAAACTGTTTAATTCAGTGATTTAAAATGAAAGCACAAACATTACACACCTGCTGAAACAAGAATCAGTGCATCAGGACGGAGCTTGAAAGGAAAGGAAATCATGTCATTACAATGCTTTCCATGGACCTCTGTTTTGGTTTTTTCCTTTCCTTCCAGATTCTTGAATCCACACTGAATAACTATGGAAATGGAGAACGTGAAGGCCAAAGGGAAGCTGACACAAATCCTATTGGTTCTGGGCTTTGGACTCTGTGGTGGAGCTGTTAATAGATTTATTTGTATTCCTGAGATCTGAAGGCGTGTCTAAGTTGCTTTGTGGTGGCCTTTCAATTTGTCAAGATTTGGTGCATCACTCCAAGGTTTCCCACTGCTCTGCAGAATGCATTACGTTTATTAAACTCAAGTTCTGCCCTTTTAAACACAGATTTTTTTATGTATTTTATTAGGTTTTTTGCTGAGATTTTTTGTCTTTTTGCATTGCACAGGTTCATGTATTGATTGTTCTGCATTTTAAATCTCGGTGGAAAAATATGATATATATGAATATGAATATGAATATAAGTACATAACTTTAAAAAAAAATAAAGCCAGATGGATGAGCTCTAAAACTGTTGCAAATGGTGAAGGTTTATTATCCGTCCTTTAAACCTGGACTGTGCAGGAGTACAAACTGCAACAGAGAAAGAACTTTTAAAACCAGTCTGCTTCTATTCTTGTTGAATACTTATGCCAAACTATCATCTACTTTCAGCAATCTTTGTATTTTTTTTATTTTTTCCTAATTTAATGAAAATTTCCAAAGGTTTTTTATATACTTATATATACAATTATGCATAACATTTTTCAAAACTGTTTTCTAACCTCTTTTTTTCCTGATCAACAAACTAATGTAACATTATTTGGCAGGTTTGTTTACAGATTGCAAAGTAATAATACATAGGTTTTTATATTAAGCATATACTTCAGCATTTTTAATGTTAGATGACAAAACTTCTGATATGTTATTAATTGGTGAGGTTTTTTTAGCATTTTTTTAAGTGCAAAATGTATAACTTGTTTAATTTTTTTCTTTTATCTTAAATTTTAAGATATTTTAACATTTATATAAATGTCTATTAATTGTTATGACAACACTTAACACTTATTTAATCATTTTCGGCAGGTTTTTTTTTTCTTCTTAACAGTCTTACAATATTTTCACAAAATTTAAACTTTATCCCAAAATCATATATTTTGACATTTTTTCAGCATTAAACTCTGCATGTTTTTCTTTGATATTATTCTAAACCTTTAAAACAGCATTGCTTGTTTATTGGAGTCACACGATGTCAGAGTTTCAGCTTTTACAAAAAATAATAAGTGCTTTTTTTTATGTTTACAAGCCCGAAAGCACAAAAATGTACCCAGGGGCTCAGAGCTGATCCCTGATGTAATCCCACCTCCACTTTAAACTTCTCCGTCACCCCTGCAGCTCATCTCACCACTGTCTTACAGCCCCCATACATGTCCTGCACTGCTCCAACATACTTCTCTGTCTACAGAGACGCAGTGAAGCTCTCTCTGACCTTCTCTATCAATATCCTCAAAGCAAATATTGCATCTGTTGCACTCTTTCTTGGCATAAAAAGAGGTTCGTTTCCACACAGCCAGCCCCTCTAACCACTCTGCCACATCGGAATCTCATCAAAAATATCAGACATTTTCTTGAATATGAACTTCAAATAACCAAAACCGCCTTATAAGCTCCAGATGCTCCTTTACTTCCTTTAAACATTCCACAGCAAAAATAAAAAAGAAGTCCAGGCAGAAAACATCCTTGTAAAATTGATTTTTTTGAAATCTCTAAAAGGATTTAACCTCAGTTTACACTGTTATGGGAGCCGGCGGAATGAGCTGGTGATTATGGGAGAGTTATTGTCTCCACAGCGGCTAATGCCGGCTACTGTCCGTAAGGGAACATCCAGGTAGTCGTTAATGCTTTGATGCACGGTCAACTTCTCTCCGGGGAACTGAGCGTGGATTCATATCAGTAAAAGGACCACATTGAACCAGGAGGAGAAGAGTCATTAGGTTTATTGGTCTCACTCAACAAAATCACCAGAGGCTCAAAGATTTCCGAACCAAACAGCTAATAATGTCACGTTGCCCGGCAACAGTAACCCGAAAATTTAATCAGCGGGGTTATGAAAGCTAACCGGTTTCTACTGACATTTAATTAATCCTTCAACTTGGAGACCAAAAAAATGAAAGTGCTTTGTGTGCGTCGACTTTGAAATTAAACATCTCTCCTATGATTGGGGTTTGAATAATGTGTGAATAGGAAATGATCGCAGTCGTAGATTAACTTTTTTGCATAGAGCGAGTCGAGTATTTTTATAGAATTGTTTGATATTAGAACATTAAATTGAAATATCTAAGGTAACTGTTCTCAAAAATATACAATCACAAAATAATTCTGCTACTTTTTGTAGCTGTTTTACTGTAACTTCAGCTACAGCAAAAACATCAGCATCGCCCCCTAGTGTTTATTGTTATAAACGGAAACTGAGTAGATTGGACTAAAAGATGAATTTTATTAGAAATTCTGTAAAAAATCCAATTTAAAACAGGTAGATTTTATTCAGACAAACTGCTTAATGCAAGATTTTTTTTTTTACTTTAAATTTGAATTTTAGAAGAAAATGTACAAATAAAATGAATACAAAGTGAAAAATTAACCCTTTAACACCTGAGGGATCATCTGTGACGTTTAACCACAAAATATTTCACATACTGTAACTTTTCTACCGTAACACGATCAACGTAATTCCAGTAGATTCTGAAGGAGAAAAACTCATGTTTATTTTCAACTGGAGAACTCCTGAAAGCCCCCCCCACACACATACACAAATGATTTGCTTTGCATGTTTTCCTCCTACAAGAAGCTCCACAAGGCGTTCTCATAATCAGACACGCTGATTTAGTGGAATAGTCATCTCCCCCGCTGCTCGGTGCCTAAATGTTTCAGAGGGCCTGGTCTAACACAGAGCTTGAATATGTATTAAGAAATAAAATCTGTTTTCAGTGAGAGAGGGAGAGAAAGGAGAGCAGGAAACCACCTGGAAGAAAAGACTGGAGGGGTAAAATGAGCCCGTTTTCTGCATAGCATTAGAATAATTCCTGTCTGCATCTGCAGCACAAACCTTGAGAGGCTCAGCAAATACATTAAGTAACATTTGTTCATTTTGTGACCTTAATCTTTGATGGGTAAGTGAAGGAATTTGACTGGAGTTGAGGAAAATAAGGATTTATAAGGCGAGCAATTATATCAACAAAGGTGTAACACAAATAGCATATTGGCAAAAGTTCACTTTCAAAGGTTATTTGCAGGCTTTTAAGATCCATTACATTTTTGAGACCTATGACTGTAATTTTCATTAAATGCAGGAAAATAATTTTAAGTGAAATCAGCAACATGAACAACATTTGCTGATTCATTAAAGTATGACAACTTAAATACGAAACTGATTTTTGTGAACAAAAAGAATGTTAACCTTGTTTTCATTTACACCTCTTCATTTTTCAATGTAATCTGCTTATGTAAACCCACACTTAAAGTGACAAGAGTGTTTATCTATTTTTTTTTTGTACCTCATAGTTTGTCAAATATGTCCACAGGTGTATTCAGGTCTCTTACATGGGAACCAAAACAATTGGTCAAAAAATTTTAAAAAGTCAACATTTTGCACATCTTTGCACAATTTTGCCTTTTTCATATTAGAATTTGTTCCATTTTGTGTATTTTTCATAATGCATCTTGGAAATTGGAGCAGAGATAGAAATAGTGTCATACATCTATATTTTAACCTCTTCAATAGAGATGTTTTATTGTTCTTCAATGGAATGACCTCACCTGCATTCTTTATGTTATGAACTTAAAAGATATTTCTTTTGTCAAAGTAGGGAAAATATCCAAACTGACAATTAGTCCATTTTTTTTATCTATTATTAATTTCTGGACACTGGTCGTTGTAAAGTGATGCAACCACAAAGGAGCACAAAGAAACCAGGCATCAGGAAAATAGAGGGAGTTGTGTCAGAAAAACCATCCAACAACCAGAGCCAAATCAATCATGTGGATAACAAAATGATTCGCCATGGCAACCCCTAAAAGGAGCAGCTGAAAAAAAAGAGACTGTAAAGTCAAACGTGTTAACTAAGTTCACACAGAAAGCTGATCATGCAGCAGGAGCATCCAAGTTTGATGTTAAGCCGGTGACCATGGGTCCTGCGGCGCGTTTTGAGTGTCAAGCGTGGTGGTTTAGCACCAGCAAATTGTTTCTAAAGTTCAAATATCTGAACTTTGGGGAAGAATTTGCATTGCATCGACCAATCAGGAACTCCGCTTTGGCACCTGACACATTGCATTGATGATGAAATCACTGGGTGGAGTCTAAAACCAAAATGGAAGAAAATCTGATTGTTTTCTTCCCAAACTTGTTTGGATACAATGATTATTTTACATTTTGTTCCCTTCTCATACTAATGCAGGACTACAAGTCATCAAACTGGGTCACAGAGAGACGGAAGCGCCGCTGAAAGCAACTATCATTCAGACGCAGCTCCTGCAGTAGATGAAGAATCTTAATGCTGAATGATCTCATGAACCCAAACATGGAGACATGATTAGCAATGCTTCTGTAGAGCTCTTTAAAATAAATAAACCTGATCTTTGTCATCCAAGTCCTCCACTCATTGGCTGCATATGTTGCCATGTAACGATGGAGTTACAGGAAAAACTGGTGACGGAAGCTCCTCCCACATCAGCAGGAATATACGGTTTATATGGATAAACATTGAGCAGCAAATCCACCACACTTCAAAACAGAGGCAGAGGATGCACATTCGACAATCGTTTTCTATGTGAACGCAGTGTTTATTTATTTAACTGTAATTTTTGTAAAACTACTTTAGATTTTGACAAAGTTCCAAATTTTGTCACATGATCCACTTAGCTTTGTTTAAGTATCTTAAATTTGATCAAACATATAATAAATCTCTTCAAATAGTTACAAAGTTGCTGATGTGATCTCAATCCTGTCTCGAACATGTCTATGAAACAGAACTATCAATGAAAATAAGGGTGTATTCAGATGGGAAAAGTCCAGTGGTCCAGACAGAGTCCACTTTATTTAGTCTGGATCGAGTTCTGAACCTTTTGTTTGATGGGAAACTAAGAGTGAACTGGACCTCCGTTCCATTGGAAACAAACCGAGACAACCTCGAAAGACAGTCAAAGAGCTGCTCCTGGTTCAAGACCAGGGTCCACCTGGGTGTATTTAGACAGAAAATTATTGGCTGAAACAAACTCTGGTTCACTTGAAGTGAACCAAATGTGTCCAGTCTAAATACATCCCAAATTATGACTGACTGGAGAGAAAAATCAATCGCTACAGAGTAACAAACACCTTTTTGAGCTGGAATTTATTGAAGACAGGACACAGTGGAAGATATATGGTATTCTGCATCTAAAATGAAAGTGTTTTGCTTATTATTACTAGTTCTGTGGAGAAATTGAGGGTTGTGTTAGTCTGGGGGCGGAGCTGTTAGAGCAGACTCTTCCTGGAGAGAGCTGTTGGCCACGAGCTTACGTCAGCACGTTTCCAACCGCTCGTTTTCTTGGGTATGGGAGGGGCTGCTGCAGACAGTGCAGGTTTTTAAAGGTTTTATCTTAAATACATGAACAGTTCAAAATGCCGCTTCTGGTTCTTTATAGTGAGGAATGAACAGTAAAATACATTTAAAACCTCAAAAAGTAGAATTTTCATGGTAGGGCCTCTTTAAATTTGCAGTCTGTTCTGCCATATTCTTCAAAACTTTGTTTCTTCTGGTTTTGCAGTAGTGCTGTTGAAGTTTGTCATCTTTTTTCGTTCTTTTGTTTCAAATCATTTTGTTTACTTATGAAATCATAAATTTGCTATCAAGTTTTTATGAAGTTATGTGTGTCACTACAAGGAAAACAGTCACAGTTTTCCATTGCAAACGAAATGCTGAGTTTTGAAAACAAAATTTTGTAAGTTGCAAATATGATAATACGAGTATATATTAATACATTTTATTTGATAGAATCTAGACAGACACGGTCATTTCAACTGTGGGTCTTTCCCAAATGAAGTAGACGGATGGAAGAGGAGGCAGAATATACTATATAAATAATTTTAAAAGTCAGTCATACCATGACATTATGTAACACACATGTTAATACAGATTTATAAAATTCATACACTTTTTTTTTATTAATGTTTGTGTGAAATGGCAAAATAAAAATGGTGAACACAAAATGTGTTGAGGTGAGAATTGGTTTAATCAAAGCCAAATTTGTTAGTATTATTTTTTTCTTGACTTATTTCTGTGAAGATCAAAGAGAAATATTTGGTAATTTTCATATATATATATAAAAATATATATATATATATATATATATCAGTGGTGGGCCGTCAGGGCCTGCAAGGCCTTCTCTGCTGGCCTAAAAATATCTGAATCACAGACTGATATCAATCATGTTTTGTCCATGAATATGTATTCAATAATTCCAAATTGTCTGTCCGCTTCCTTTTATTGCTAACCCCCTGGTTGCGCTGCTTCCAGACGTGTATTTTCATTTTTAAGCATTTAGCCAATCACATTTCAGCACTATTTGTTGCTAGGGTCAAAGAAATCTGCCCGGAGGCCTTCACAATCAATTCTGCGGGCCCTGCAGCATAAAATAAATGTTGAGCAAAGTGTTGATTCAACCAATCAGAGTTGGAGTTGGCGACACCAAGGCCCTCTAGCAGGCGTACGGAAACGTCAGCATTTTCACAGGCGTTGATTGGATAGTCAGAGAGCGTACCAGCCAGAGCTAGCAAACTGAATCTGTAGCGAGCTGTACGAACAAACAGAGGATTTAATAGCTGTTCTGTCAACCCACAATGGACGAAGGAGGAGAAGAAATTGATTTGGTGGCAGACTTGCTGTCAAAACCATTTTCAAGACGGACTTTTCAAGAAAAGCTGGAAATTGTTGAACAAGGTCGGGCAACTCCGAAGCTAGCAAGCCTGTCACAACCGGGGAAAGGATTTGTCCGCCACTTTCAGTCCACTAACTACGAGCTCCGAGGAACGCTGTAAATTGTATTGCTGGGAGTGCTTGTTATTTGCCACTGATCGGCATGGTGTTTGGAGCCACACTGGAGTTGTGAATTTGTCTTGCCTTACCAAGGCAGCAACGAGGCATCAGCGCACCGCCCGACACTTACAGAAACGGCGCTCTCCAAAACTTTTGGGGAACCAGAGTGGATCTACAGCTGAGCGAGCAAGTGCGCAGGGGAATGGAGCTGCACAACGAAAAGGTGAAGAAAAATAGGGACATCTTGAAATAAATGATAAGACTGTCATTTTTATTGCCTTATTGCCTTATTTCCACCGAGCGGTCCAGAGCGGACTGGATCGGACTTGAATAGTCCTGGCATTTTGAGTGAACATTTCTGAGGGTTGGACCATGAAAGCCCATACGGGTGTAGACTGATGACGTAGTTGCGTGTCAAGAGAATCTGCATCAGCTGACTCAGAAACGCAGGGAAAATGAAAAAGATGACCGGAGGATCTGGGGCTGCTCTGCAGAACAGTCTATTGTTCTGAATTAAAAAGCGGGAAAAAAATCTCTTCATGTTGATCAACGCTCCAGTGTTCTTCAATAAATGATTTTAAAGCAGATCATAAGTGTTTTTGATGAGTTTGGATCGATAACGGACATTCTTCAGCCGCGGGGGTCGAGGACACACAGAGACGAGAACTGGTGTGTGTGTGTGTGTGTTTGCGCGCGCACGTATCTCCGGTCCGTGTGCGCTCCCAAAATAAAGGGAAATACTGTATGGAAAGAATTTATTATTCTCTGCAAGAAGAGCGCAGGTGTTGTGAAATGAGTGCGCGTGCTTCAACCTGTATGTTTTAACTCCTTGGTGAAGGAGAGGGCGGGGAAAGAGTGCATGTGCGCGTGCTTGAGGGAAGCAGCTCGCGCTGCAAGGAGAGAAAGAAAATAAGGCAGCACGTTAGCATGCCGATAGTTGTTGTCAATTGGTAGTGCAAGGAAAAGTAACAATAAAAAGTGAGACTGATTCTTTGGCTTCAAACGCTCCAGAGCTTCTGAAACTCAGAATCCCGGAGGAAGAGCAGTTCTTCGGAAGGAGAAAATCTCCCCTGCGTCCCCCGAACACGGTCGGGAATCAAAGCAGAAAGTAACACCGCGGCAAAGCAAAATCCAGCCGAAAAGAGGACAGAACTTTTCGATTCTGGATCTTGAGTCGGAAAAGCCTGTCGGACGCTTCTGTTATCGTAAAACCTTTCCACCAATCAATGGGTTACATCGTGTGACGACAGAGGCTCCCGCCCTCTTGGGTCCATTCCGTTTTCCAATGAGACCGGGTTGAAAATTGCCTCAGTTGGACCTGCTTGCCGGGTCATTTTGTATTATTCACGCTAAAAAAGTCCGGTCCGGCCCGATCCAGTCCGCTCTGGACCACTCGGTGGAAACAGAAGTGTTTCGCAGCTGCACCTGCAGTAGAAGTGTTCTAGCCATAAAATAGTTATTGAGGGTTGGATTGATTCAGACGGAGCACTGCTGAAGGCCTAGGTGTGAAATGCACGGCCCGCCACTGATATATTATATATTATAATATATATATATATATATATTATATATATATATATATAATATAATATATATATATATTAAGTATATATATGTGTGTGTGTGTGTGTGTGTGTGTGTGTGTGTGTGTGTGTGTGTGTGTGGTTCTGCCCTTCTGCTGAACTTTAGAAGCCTTTGTGGCCCACAGGTTGAATAGTTAGTGCTCACCCCTGATCTATAGACCAATTAACTTGAACCTTCTTGTCTCTGATTGGCTGTTTAGAGGCACAATTTTCAGAGTTGTAAATGCAAGATCAAAGATTGGGAGAAAGTGAGATTAAAAAGCATGCATCTGAGCCACAAATGCAAATGTTTCATATTTACATTTGCAACTTAGAAAGTTTTATTTTTAAAACTGAACATTTCTTTTGCAATTTAAGGAATTTTGATTTCAAAACTGTGACTTTTGTTCTCAAATGGAGTGGCACAAATATATTTTCAGAAGTTTGCCTCTATTTTCCTGCATCTGGACCTCCACTAACGGCAAAATGTGACAATTTCTCTTTAAAACTTTCAAATTTGCAAATTTCTTGGCACTTATTTGACTCTAACTGGTTCCAGCTTTTGCAGCCCAACAAAAAACCGGCATTACAGTTATTTTCTCATTGACCTGAAATGGTCAACCACAAAATGTGGAGAGAATTCTCAGTGGAGCTTTTAAAACACCTCTTAGCATCCAAGTTGGGTCATTTTCTTCTTGCTTCTTTGTAGGTAAAGCTTCAAAGATGGTCAAAAAAACACTGAAAATTTTTATATTAAAAAAAACACCCCAGATGAGGACTTTGCTAATGTATGTGCAAATTATGTGTGATTCACAATGAAAGCTGTTGCTTCTTTCCATATTTTCATTCAATATTGCATTTTAACCAATTAGAGCCCAAGGACATTCAGCAACAAGCAAATATTTCCTCCAGCAGTGATAGTAGATGCTGAAAATCTTCTAAAAATTGTTTCAGGATTTTCAGATGAAATATGAAATTTTGCAAAAGCACCAAAAACATCAGTCTGGTTTTGTGTCTCCATTTTTGAACCACTTGTTTGGATCATTTGCCGAAAAGTGAAACTCCTCAAACTTTCAGTGACGTTCCAGTTTCTCCCACAATGCTCTGAGGGACGGCTGGCTGTTGTGAATCAAATATTGTGAGTGTGTGTGTGTTTGTGTGCGTTTACAGTGATCTACAAGAGGAAGTGGGTCACAGAACCTCCTGGGAGCCGATCTGGTTGCATGAACCTCCTCTCCATCATACATGTTTAATTATAGATTATAACATGTTGAAAGGCGGCGGCTATTCATAAAAATCTACATTTATTAATGAAGAGGAGGAGAACCCCCGTGTGTTTTTACGGTGGATCAGATTGAGCTGCTGCACTGTAAAACATTACAAAATTTGAATACTGCCCTCAGTTTTGGAGCTTTTGGCATTTTTACAAATTTTTGTTTAATAAAAAAAAAGATTTTTGTTTTCCCCTCTATTTCACAGGTATGGCAGTACAGTAGATTGCTTTTAAATGCCTATGGTTGTAGACTATTGAGCTATTTTATCTCTCATAAATGAAGGTAATTTATATGAATAAAAGTTTACATTTTTCTCTAATATTTTGCATTTTCCCAGCTGTGGTCGTGCAGACTGATGAGAAACATTGGGTGGGGCTGCCTCTCTCTCCTTCTGCTACCCTGGATGGAGAAAAGAGTCATAAATCAACACTGCTGTGTGCAGAATAAAGGCTGCAGATGCAGCTTCTTTTCTTTAAGAAGACAAAAATGGTTGTTTAGATGAAAGGAACAATCAGTTTTTTGGATTTTTGGGTCATATTCCCCTGAGTTTGAATGCGCCCCACAGCTGATGAATTTAAGTTTGCTCACAACTTTTATGGTATAAAAGTTTTCTGCCTCCACGGTGCAGCTGGCCGTGCAGACAGAGCTCTGACCTGAGTCTGTGTAGCGCGGTCTGGCCAGGTCCCTGAAGTAGTAGATATATTCCATGCAGTTGTCGTCCTGCACCTCTCCCTTGGAGCACAGGTCGGACAGCAGTTCCAGCGCCTTTCGACAAATCTCATCCTCTCTTTCTGCAGGCATTGCCTCCCAGCATCCTTCTGAATGATCGGCCACTCCGGCGTTTCCTCCGCCTCGCTCTGGCTCTCCCTGGCACGCTCTGGTAGCAGCGCAAAGACGCACGGGGACCGCCGAGGCTACACCCTGGGATGCACCCCGCGCGCTCCGTGCATCCGCGAAATCCTTTCAAAGGTCAAATGTATCCAAGACTTTTCAGAAAAGTGTGTTAAAAATAGAAGAAGTTCTTATTCGGAAACCATCTTGACTTGCTGCGCGTGCTGTGCTCTTGCAGCTGCTGCGCGGAGAGGCTGCTGCTCAGTGCGCGGTTCCGACAGTGCGCTTGGATGCAGAGAGACAGGAAGTTCTGCCTCCACCAGCACCCCGCATCACATCCAACCCAGCATCAGAAAATCCCTTCTTCCTCTGGAGTGAAACAAAGATCTGTTACCTCCCAGCATGCAAATACAAGAGTAATGAAGTTAGAGCCCCGCGCGCCCCTGGGCAGCAGATGTTTCTCTGTAGTGTGGGGGCCCTAACACCTGGGAGGGTGCACGAGCATGACCTTTACTGACAGGAGTAATGAAGGGCGTGAAGGGGGGATAAATGTCACAATAATGCCCCGCTGAAGGAGCTCATCCAGGCTTTCTGCGCGTGTGGCATTTTGTGGAGGGACCTTTACGCGGAGGAACAAACAGCACCAAGCAGCCGCGGAAGCTTTTGTTGTCGTTTGTCTTGGATGGGACTAAATATTCATGAAGCTAAGAGCTCTGACAGAGATCTCTCTATGAGACGTCAAGAAAGAACGCATGACACCAACAAAGCTGCCTGTCTCTCTTTTACTCATGTAATATTTTAGCATCTTATTTAGAATAATCTCACTCTGAAGGACCACTACGATGGTTTATTTTATTGTCAGATGATCATAATTTATAGCGATTTAAAACTTGACATTCAATTCTAAAACTGAAAATTATTTTAATATTAAATATAAAAAAATATCCAGATAAAAAGTATAAAAATGTTTACTGTTGAAAAGATATGATGATATGTTTTGTAGGGAAAAAAAACAGATAATAGTTTATTAGCCTCTGCTGAGGCTCCATGGATGTCTAAGTTGTTTAGAAAGGGTCTTTTTCTCAGTTTTTGAGTTTGGTCTGGGTGTGAGGTCAGTCAGTTAACTAAGAGATGTGGCTTTTTGGGCAGGGGTCAGACTTGACTCTGAAAAACCTATCTCTGCAGAGAAAGTGTGTGCTTGTGTTGGTCTGGGGGGGTGCTGGCAGTGCAGGTGCTTCCTGGAAGGGGCTGTTCTCACTTGTCTATGTCACAATGTGAGAACCCACTCATTTTTGTAGGTTGGGAGGGGCTGGTGTTCAGAGAGCACGTTTTTCAGAGGATTACTCAGAAATACATGAATGTATCAAAATACAGATTTGGGGTTGTTTGTCATGAAGAATTAACATTTAAACACGCCTAAAAGCGAAAAAAAAGTTGATTTTGCACAATATAGGCCCTTTAACATGAGAACATCACTGTTTTCATCTTCTGAATCCATCTGCTCTTTAAAGATCTTGAAGTTCTGACTCCAACAATGCTGCACTCTTCATGAATGTCCACAAGGCTCTCAAGGCTGCAGTATTTTCTCTCTCTTCAGCTTTACATTGTACTTGGATGCAGCTCGCTTACATAGCAGTGAGCTTTTACACCAATAACATCCAGAAAATGTATGAGGCTTTATCTCAAACTGCATCAAATTTATAATCTGGGATTACACCCACAGATGTGTCCTTGTATCCCACTGATATGAGCTGTCAGAAATTAACTTTAAAATAACATTTGGGGC
The DNA here is from genome assembly GCA_003999625.1 of Oryzias javanicus. Classification (NCBI taxonomy): domain Eukaryota; kingdom Metazoa; phylum Chordata; class Actinopteri; order Beloniformes; family Adrianichthyidae; genus Oryzias; species Oryzias javanicus. The sequence goes on from CM012442.1 coordinate 24,671,616, forward strand.
ACCGAGAGGGTGCTTTTAAGTCAGAAATGTTATTTAATTTACAAACTAATACAATAAAAAACATCAATGAAATCAAATTAGATTTAAAATGAGGAGCAAGCAAAAATAAGTTTTTCTGATTAAATTTCTAAGACTTTTTTCCCAAAATTGATGAATCAATCAGTCTAGATCAGGGGTGTCCAAAATCAGGGTCGGTGTCCTACGTGTTTTCCAACCAACCTGCACTGATGCTTTTTGTTGGCCAAACACACCTGATCCAGGTACTCAACACCAAATAAGGCAGGATTTCTGGAAAACCCGCAGGACGGGCCCTTGAAGACTGGCTTTGGACACCCCTGATCTAGTTTGTGTTTGTACATCTCAAGACTGACCAAACAATCTTCACTTTGGAGACAATTAACATTGAAGTCACAACATATTTCCAAAAATTGGGTTGTATAGTGGTGCAGTGGTGGTTAGCGCCCTCAACTCAAACCAAGAAGTCTCTGGTTCCAATCCTGTCTGGAACCTTTATGTATGGAGTTTGTGTGTTCTCTCAGTACATGGATGGATTCACTCCGATTTTCCTCCCACAGTCCAAACACCTGCTTCATAGGTTGATTGGTTGCAGTAAACTGTCCCCAAGTGTGGCCGTGATGCCCTTTTCGGGGTAAATCCTGCCATTCCCCAACGGTGAATGGTTTAATTCCAGCAATCCAACGACCCTAAAACGTATTCATCAGGTCCAGAAAATGAACGGAAGGATAGTTTTCTACTAATACATTTGTAATAGTCAGGAGTTTGGTCTGACTTCTATCAGTGATATATTGAGATGGATGCACAAAAGCTTCACTCTGACTTGAATTTTCTGCTTCTCCTTTCATCCGAAGAGCACTCTTCAATAATTTGATTGAAGCTCACATAGCGGGAGAGCTCTCACAATAAAAACACAATGACTTAATCTCATCAGACTCTGAACAAACTGTTTCAAAGATCCTCTGATGGATTTTGATAGATAACTGAGAGAGTCAGGATGAGCCATTATGAACCGTTAGATTGATGATGCTGCCGTCCTGCATAGTGCAGACGAGTTCAAATACAAGCTTGTGTGTGTTTTCTGTGTTGTCAGCATGTAAGAACCATTGTAATTAATTAAGGTAAAGTGGTATAAGAGACTTCATATTGCATAACTGAGAGCAGATTGTATCTCTGGAAAGTTGGAGTGCAGCACTGAGGCTCCACAGGTATGGAGAGAAAATAGTATCACCCCGATTTGTGCATGTGTAATTTTTCATTTGCTCAGTGGCCATGTGACCTTCATACAAATGCTCAAAATCCATCAGGAAAATAAAAAATTTGAAAAAGGGAAAAATCCGGACAACTTTTATATCCATCTTTCTCTTGACTGAGGAGATCTTTAGTCACAGGTTTTGTTTACAGAGTTTGCTCACGCTGAGGAGGATGACGTCGTGAAAAGGAGCGAAACGTGGAGGCTCAGAAATCGAGTCGTTTAACTTGCAGGTATTAAAACGGGCCGAAAAATGACTCATATTTTATAAATAATTTGTTTTTTAGAGTTCCCAATTTAATATAGGATCATATATATGGATATAGCTTACTCTGAAAGGCTGAAGAAAATCATGGTAGGGCCCTTTTAAAGTGATAAGTGTCTTAGAAACACCAATTTTGACTTTTTGTATTATTTATCAGGCATATCTGTTTAAGAAAGTGGGAAATTGTTAAGTTTAAAGTGGTTGATAAGAAAGTCTCACATCAGATGATTTGTGTGTTAATGTGGTTTTGTGTGTGTAGCCAGCAATTCATGCAAAAATGTTTAAAGATTTGTGTTTAAAGTTAATTTCAAGGTGTTGTAGTTTTAAGTTGAAAATTATAAATTGCATTTTTTTTAATTTCACAAGTTTTCTACTCATGCACAAAATATATTGTATAAGTTATAAATCAAGAATTACGCAGGCACAAATCCAAAGTTACGCAAATTGGGGTGATACTATTTTCTCTCACACAGGGGTCAGTTCTGGACCCTCTTTCTGCTCACATTGTCAGACTTTATCTCAGAGTCCTGTCACATACTCAGGTATTGAAGCTGCTGTGGTGGGATTTGTGAAGGGGGAGGACAGGGACTTCATGGAGAGAAAGCTTCTGCCTTCTTCTGAGCATCACTAAGACTAAAGAGCTGGTGGTGGGCTTTGGAAAGTCAGAGACATCCCGGTTCCCAAACTGGATGAAAGCAGAAATCGACCTTGTGCAGTTCTACAGTTACCTCAGAATTCACCTGGATGAGACGCTGGACTGACATGCTCTACAGGAAAGAGCAGAGTTCCTCCTGAGGAGATGGAGGTCCTTTGATGTTTGCAGCAGAATGCTCAGACCGTGGTGGTGGGCACCTTTCATGTTTGCTGCATTCTGACGGGGGAGCATCATAAAAACAAGGTACGGCCTGATGAACAGAGCCAGCTCTCTGCTTGTTAGCAAATCAAGCTTATTTGAGGCTGTGGTGGGAGCAAAGCTAAAAGATAAGTTCACCGTCATCGTGGATCACATTAACCGTCCTCTAAACAACGTGCAGCGTGGGCAAGGAAGCAGTCGAGGCCACAGATTCCTCTCTCTGAGTAGCAGAACAGAGAGGTGAAGGACTGCTTTTGTTCTCCCAGCCATCAGACTGTCGTTCTACGTCTGCCGTACAAGGACTTATCTGGATAGTTTGGTTTGTTTTCTTCATACTTTTTTTGAATTGTATAAACTAGTATATGTCGCTTTTACTGTTGTTGGCTGTTAAACAATTTAATTTCTCTGCTTGGAATCAATAAAATATTCTAAACGATTCAGTTTAAGTGGTTTTCAGCCACAAACAAACAGCAAAACCCTAAATCACCAGAGCTGTTTACGGCATTCATCTCCGCTCAGCATTTTGTGTGTGGGAGCCTGCGTGGGTGTGCTTCAGCATTTCTGTTTGTTTGCATTTTCATACACATGTGCACATAATTTGTTCACTTCCATGTGAAAGTGTCTCTGACAATGTTTACTTTCAGAAGTGCACGTGGACACGCGGGTGCACCTGCACGCGGATGTGGGAGAGTTTGGTTTAGCATTTATTGCAGGATGTAGCCACGGCTTGAAGCCAGCCCAGCTGCTTCGGAGGAACTGAAGGCTTCTGTTCCGCCTCTTTTTATTTTTTACCAGAGCTCGACTAACAGCAGCATCCTAATGTGCTGTGGTTGAAGGGAAAGCCTTGACCACTCTGTGTTTTCAGCCTTAAAACTGTTTACACCTTTTATCTGGTATCTTTGCTGATGTGGCAATAACTCTGAGGTCAAGCAGCAGTTTTGTTGGTGAAAAGAGATTAAGATTTTATTAAAAAGCAGCTACTAGTTACAGGGTGATGTAGTGGTTAGCATTCTCATCTCACAACAAGCTCTGGTTGGAATCTTGTCCTTTCTGTGTTTAGTTTCCATCCTTACCTGCGTTTTCTCCAGGATTTCCTGTTTCCTTCCCCAAAAACATCCTTCATAGTTTGATTGATGAATCTAAATGATCTCTTAGATGTGAATCCAAGTGTTTGTGTGGCCCTGTACAAACTGGCAACCTATCCAGGCCACAGCTGGGATAGGCTCCAGCAACGGCGTGTCCCCAAAAGAGATTATCTGGGTTGGAAAAATGAATGGATGAGTGGTTACTTAATTTACATGACTTGCTTCCTAAACCCTAAGTTTGACAAACATAGCCGACAGAAACCCACAACTTATTCAAAATGGAAAGAAGGGAGAAAAAGGGGTAAATAAACACCTCAAACATTTGGTGAGTTTTGAAACAGCAAAAGGATAAGGGAACATGTCTCTAAAAATCCCTGTTATCAACAACCAAAGTTGTAAATGATAAAATATATTTTTCACTTCTTTACAGTTTTAGTCAAGTTTTTTCCAGGTACATCCATCCACCTTATTTACCTGCTTCACGCCTGTTGGTCTCAGAGTTGCTGGAGCCTATCCTAAGCACAACTGGGTAAAGCTGTGTTAACACTGAAGGCGATTCACGCTGTGAAATTTGCGTCAAATGCTTGCATTTGATTTGTATTTTACCCGCTGATTGAGTCACTAAAAATGTCGTTTACCCAAAGCTGAGTCATGAATGGTAGATGTGAACTTGCCAAAGTTCAGATACTTGAACTTTCACCGCCCCACCCAATTCATGCCATGCATTAAATTGCACTGATTAAAGATGCACATAGAAATATTTCATCTAATTTGACAATCCAAGATTTCCTGAAGCTCAAAAGATTGACAAAAAGGACATTTTAGAAAGGCTGCCTGAACAATATTTTAAAATATTTAGGGAAAAAAAAATATAAATTTTATACATACTTTTGTCATATTGTCTTGTTTTAACCCAAGATGGTTTTCTCTTTTAAGGTCAGAGGTCATGGTTTAATGTTTAGTTATGACAGTTTTCATGACTCTACATGACAGAAAATTGTCATCTCTCCCCCATTGGTCTGAACTTTGTCCTTAGCAGCTTTGGGGGCTGAGTGTCATCGAGGGTGTCATTTGTGTCCGGGCCAGGACGGGGTGAGATCATGAGGAATTTATATTTTGTGACAGTTGGGAATTTAACTCTAATGTTTAGGTTTGTGAGCGCAACCATTTTTTTTTACATCCACTAACAATAATTGTGCCTTGATTTGGCAAACACACATCCAGTTTTTAGATTTTACAAGTGAGAATTTGCCATGTTGAAGTTTGCAGGGTTGCTATACAGTTTAGGGGAAAGTTCAAAAACGAGAAGTGAGAGGATGAAAACTTCAGGTCAGTTTTTTTTTTTTTTTTTCTCAGGCACTGCGTTTTCTTAAGGACAAAAGAGAAAATCTTAAAAGGAAGTCACAAATAATACCCCTGAATTACACAGTGACACTCAGGTTAGAGTCTAGTGTCCGCAACCCTAAACAGGATGGAGGGTTTAAAAAAAAAAAAAAATGGAAGGAAGAAGCAGAGGAGGAAGGAGGAGAGACAGTGAGATAGTGTTCAAAGACGCCAGGAGTTCATGGTCTGGCTGAGCAAACAAGTGAGTCTTTGAAGGCCTTGGCTTTTCAACTGCAGGATGCAAGAAAGAGCGATGCAAGGCAAGAAAAAAATGTAGATGCAATTTTCTTTAACAATGGGGATTCTGTAGAGGAGGAGGCTGAATTATTGGACATTTTCCTTCCATGAAAAATGTCTGGAACTTTAATCAGAATGAAACTAAACAGCTGAATTTCTTTTGTGAAGATTTAGCACGGATATCACGCTGCAACAAATGAGGCAGACGCTGTGAGGTCATCATGTGAATAATTTAATCAACTTGTGATCATTTTGACAAAAATCCCATTTAAACCAACAAAAATGTCATCATTCCATAAACTTAACAAGTAAGGTGTTGGTGGGACTCGGGTTAAAAGAAAACGAAAACCACAGGTTGAAGCAGATCTTCAAATCTATTGAGTGTTGGTTCATTATTACTGCAACGTTTAGTGGCGGAAACATTTCAAAACATTTGCTGGTGTAATTAGTGAGTGCAAATGGGATCAGAGTGACTGTTGAAGGTAAAGATTTCTACATATCACAGGATTTTTTTAGACCTTGATAAAAATCCTTTCAGGATTTGTTGATAGTCATGTTTTTGTAGAGACTGTGTTCATTGAATACTAAGTAAACATAGTAAACATATTGAAGAAAGTAGGAGAAGTCAAGGTAGCAGCAACAATGCAGACAATGACTTTGTACACTCACATAATTTACTTGTTTTGTCCCTGAAGTGCTTCTCTTATATCTGTTTAGGAGTATCCAGCATTCGCCTGACTGCATATGGGATAGGCTCCAGCAACTCAGAATAAGATTAACGCTCGAACACCGGGGATGTCGCCAGCAACATCTAAACAACACACATAAATTAAGTCCTTGACTGTTCATGCTTTTAAATTGAGTCCACTGATTCTTTCATGGAAAAAAGCGGCTTTTTGTATCTGCTGTAGGCAACATATTTCTATTATGAAGTATTGCATGGTGGCAGAAAGCCACTTTTCTTCGTGAAAGAAACAAAGATAATGCAGACAAATCAAAGATTCCAAACAGGAAGTACTCACTGGCTCCAAGAAGCCAAAATCTCATAGATTTCTATTGGGAAACAAACAGTTATTACTCAGTCATTATATTTTTCAAAATCACTGTATCCACTGATGCCTTTTTTTTTTTGAACATATCCTTGCTAATTCCAATTTTATTTTATTTATTTATTTTTTTTAAATATTTTTTCTGAAGTCCGTAAGACTTTGGTGTGCAGAAACAAATGATGAACAGCTGGTAGTTCCAGAAAAAAATAAATAAATAAAAGAGTCTTTACTAACAAAAGAAAAATCCAAAAGCCAAAGAAGGGCTTTATGCTGAAAATTGATATCAGTCACTAAGAGAAAGCCCCAAAAAAATCAGTCAAAGCTAAAAACATAACCCACATGATTTATTAACATTTTTTTTTTTAAAAATGGCAATGGGAGACGAGATGCTGGTAATTATTGAAACAAGACAAACCTGCAGGGAAGTGGTGGGAGGAAACCATTAAGTACAGAAAAGGGGGGGGGGGGCAACATTAAGACACAGGTGAAATCCATTAAAGAGTAATGGTGATCGGCCCAGGGGGGAAACACATGACATAGTTAAAACGATAAATTGTTCAATCAGATGCCTACTGGCCCCCATACCAAATGATCAAAACATTTGATTGACACATTCTCCTGAGCCCACTTTCAAGTGGTAGGAGTAGGGATTTTTAAGAAGGAGTTCCCATAGAAACGTCGACTCACTTAAACCAACTGCTGCATACTGACGATGTCTGACTCCAATGTGGCAGCATCCAAATAGCAAAAAATGGCAAATGAATGGATTTTGTTGGAGCCAGAAGTAAGTTGTTTTGTATGGGTAATGTAACACTGTCAATTGGTTTGAGCCCCATCAGTCACGTACTGCATGTCTGTCCTCAACAAATGGGTGAAAAATATAAAATTCTGTTCTACCTTCAGTACCTTTAAGCCCCTGTCAGTTAAAGTCTTCCAGCAGATGGAAAAGTAATAAATCAATCATCTAACTCCTCTTTATTGAAGGTTTAGCTCCATTAGACATGCAAGGCATCATCGAAACACTGAACCTGGATCAGAAATCATTGAGCAGGATCCCTCCTTCCTGTAGAATCACAGTCGGCGCACTGACTGTAAAGCACTGTAATGTGACTGAGCTCCTGGCCTAGAATCAAACCAAAGTGCTGCATACCACATTAATGCTCTGAGTCAGAGATGGAGCGCTAAATTATTAAAAGACGGCAAACAAAGATGATAAAAGAGAAAACTGTTACATGCTGGACATGGATCTGTTTAAAGTTTTTTATCATTTCAATAGATTCAAGGAGCAGACCCACTCTGACACAATTTGATGGATATAATACCTCCCAAAGTACCCAGAACCACCATCCAACTCTTGAATGTTCCACAGACAGTTATTCAGAATCATTGCAGGGGGTGTGGTCCATCCCAAACAACAAGGTGTGGGTAAAGCTGAATGAGGATGAAAATAGGTGCCTTGAAGCCATTTTGACCAAAACCTTGTGTGCCGAATCAAACTGATCATGGGAAATATCAGTTCAGAACTGATCCTGTGAAGCTCAACTTTTGAGAGTTGAACCGTCTGAAGAGCCAAAATGAGACCAGGACTGAAATCCTTATCATGTCAGTTGAAGATGGCCAAGGGAGATGGGAACACAGCCTACCCTATGCTCCCCTTCACCATGAGGAAGTGATATCTCCCAATGAAGAGGGCTTAACGGCACCAAAAGAAAGACAAGTAAAAACACTGGAAGCAAAGCACTTTTGTTGATTATCATTTTGGATTTATTTTAGCTCATTGGTCAGAAATAAATCAGCCACCTCTTCCACTAAGCAGAGATTGGTCAGTTTTTTTATACCGTCAACAATCTTTTCAGGGATTGGGGCCTTGTAGGGAATAGGTGTCCCTGCCAGACCCTGTGACCCAAGTCAATTGTACCCAGCCAACTTTTAAAAAGCTGGAAGAAGCTTTCACAGCCGCAAGTCCTGGCTCTGTTTCTGGCCCCAATAGAGTACAATAGGAAGCTTCCAAGCAGTGCTTGGACTCACCAGATGTCTTTGGACAATACTTAAGGGAAATGGTGGAAAGGTAAAGCCACGGAACCCAGGGGTATGCCACAGGAGTCTGGATACCAAAAGACAGAACTCAATGTCTTGTGGTGAGAGCAAGATGTTCTTCAAAACTGGGTCTCGACTTCTAACAGACTTCCCCCTAAATACGCTTACCGTGACACATCAACCCTAAAAAGATCATCTCAGGAGGTCCTCAATGCCTGGAACACAAGAAACTGGTGGTGTGGATAATTCAGGGGGTGAGAGAAAGAAAAAAAGCTTTAAGGCTACTCTTTTGCTTTACTTAACCAACACATGCAGTACATATCTATTTTAGATACTCTTGTTCAAACTGCACAAGCAAGATACTTTGTTCTCAAAAAGATTTCCAACTCTTATCGTGAAGGCAAATTCTGCAGACTCCACATCTGACAAAGATTGCCTCGAGAAGATGGCTGTGCAAACTCTTTTCAAACTTTAGATCAACAAAAGTCGTGGTTGTTAAGTCCACTGAAGTGGAATGCTGATAAGTCAAGATCTTGGATACAGGAGACCCCATAAAAGCTTTTAGGGACAACGTAACAGGGACGACAACTTTGGTTCCAGTTGGCAGATGAGTCCTTTTGGAGCTTGAGCTGCTCGTTGGGTGTGTTGGGATTGTCTACAATAAAGGCCGAGTTCTATGCACTCAATGACAATTACAGTATGCATTAGTCCTTTTATTCAACATGGCAGGATTGACCATTTGTAGTGTGAGCATTAAGCTCTTGTTCTGTCATTGTTTGTGCTAATTTTGTGTTCATTTATTTAATTTTATATGCTTTGAGTTACCTGGTCCTGGTTCTTTACCTGAGGAGCTCTTCCTGGTCCAAGAGGCAGTTGATAGTAGAGATAAGTTTATTTTTTGCTAAAGATTACTGGAAGGACCCAGACAATGGTGTCAGAGGAATTTTTGATTTGTATTTTATTTATTGTATGAATGCAAACTTTATTTAACTGTTTGTCGGTTAATTTCTTTTAAGTTAAAATCTTAAAATGATACTTTGATTGCACGTCTATGTATTTTTCAATCCTTTGCTTGCTCGTGGCCCATCACTAATGATGGGCCTGCTTAGCCTCGGTCTCTGGTCTTGAAGAAAGGCAAAATGAACATGAAGTTCCACTTCACTCTGGATCAAATCATAGTTCCATCAGTGACCATAAAACTTGCTTGTTCATGGAAAAGATCTTCGGCTGCTCCCTGGCGCAGTTGTCTCAAATCAAATCAAGTGTGATCTGGTCGCCTGGTTCTGAACAATCAGAAAAATCTGGTCTCCCGGAAAATATAAAGCTTGGATGGCCAACATAGTCCTGACAAGAATACTCATGCTCTTTATAGGATGGTTGGGCGTTGCATGTTTACTGAACTCTTATAGTTAATATTGAAATCAAGATTTATCAATTTCATTTTATAGATTTACTATTAATGTTTACTACTGTGAAGATAAAATGTGGCAAATAATAGGAACAATCGGCCAAAACTGATAAAACTGTCAGATAACTTTTTTTAACATTCACAAATTGAAAAATGATTAAGCGCCGTCATCTGCCCATTTTGCTATGGTAAATTATTAAATAAATTGTTTTCATCACATGTAACTTACTTTCTGAAATCTCATCAATGAAAGCAAGACATGGAAAGAACCATGTAAAATTTTTCTTGACTTTTAGCATTTCTTAGAAGACATCAGACTTGTTTGGGATCTGCCTCTTGCATCTGGGATGCTGCCTGAATGGCTCGGAGTGAAGTTATAATGTAATCTAGGCAGGAACTGAATTACATTTTTCTATTAGCCATTCCCTGACTAAACCAAGACATCTGCTTTGAATCTCCCCAACACAATGGAATTATCTGAGGGTGTTTCAGCCCGTGTCTTCCTGTCTTCCTCTAAGGCTCTGTCCTTTGGGATGCTCTTTTCTTCATTCAAGAGAAGTTCATCTTCCTCTGTTCTTTATGGGGTTATTACTTTGAGTTGCATCTGCTTTGGGTAAAGCAGAGGAGATTTCAAAATGATTCAACACTATTAAAAACAATCTTGGTTATTTATTTTACCCTTTTAAGGGCTCAAACAGTGTATTTGTGAATTTTACTAATTTAGCTATTTTGGGAGAATCAAAGCCCAATTTCTTTTCATGTTTTTCAGTCCTTTGCTTGTTCTTAAACACATGGCCCATCACAAAGGATAAGCTTTGAGCCTGCTTAGCCTTAGTCTCTGGTCTTGAAGAAAGGCAAAGTGACCATCCTCGTGCTTTTCAGTCCTTCCAAGCTAAATAGACAATTTTTTTTCTCCCCAATCAGAACTTTTTTAACATTATGATAATTTCTTCTTTTGAGAAACTTATTATTTGTTTCCTTTTCTCTCTAAAATATGATGATTTTATCTTGAGACTTGAACTGGGCAGACTTGGAGACACATGACAAAGGCAAAATAATCTGTTTCTACACCACAAACTATTTTATATTTCAACACACTCAAGATATTTAATCAGATTCTGGGTCGTTTTTACTTTTTTCAACTTTTTTTTGTACCTTTCCAAGCTTTTCTGAAAATCAGTACGGTCGAGAATTTTTAGTCTCATTAGGAGCTGGAAATAAGGAAATTATTGTTAAAGTAAGTCAAACTCATTTTTCTCCAAACTCTTTACAGTAGGACATGGAAATGTTTACCCAAAGGTATTACAACATCAACGTCATCTTTAGAAAGGGGGGCAATCCGAATTCTTCCCTTCCCCTTCATTTAGTCCTCCAAACTGAGAGTTTAGAATAATGTCTCATAATTTGGACATCACTTTTGTTCTGAGACATCACTAATAGTCGCCGCTCCACTAGCATTAGCGCGGAATTTTGGTTTTTATAACTTTAAAAAGGTCACGCGACAGCAAAAATTAATTACTTACATTTAAATGTAAACTTCGGTACTTCAGAGTGCACCCACATGAAGAAAAGCACTTCTCTGCAGCGCAACGCGGTTTACCCTCACGACTGAGGACTTTGTATCCCTCCGCTTGAAGAGTGAAATTAAAAATAATACACTTTCCGGACAGAGTTTAGATTGGGCCAGGGACTGCTTTACCAAAGCATCCACAGCCTAATTTCATTCAATTCCATAATCCCATGAACCCAAACAAACAAAACGTTGCAGCTCAAACTCATGTTTCTTCTTCTTCTTCAGATTTTACAGCGGCTGGCAACCAACTTAAAGGTGCATTACTGCCACCTACTGGTCTGGAGTATGGGTCAGAAAGCAAGCTCACAATCTAGAATCCTCTTATGATCCCCACCCCCAAAAAAACAAATTCATGTTTGACGTCTTCTTTCTGTTAAATGATGTTTAAATGGCAGGTGGCACCAATGTGAAGGTGCATTACCGCCTCCTACTGTGTAGGAGTGTGAGTCGGAGACTTTCTAATTAAACTAAAAATATATATATATTCTTGCTAACTTTCCAGTTTGTCTCAAAAAAACAATAACAGCTCCATTGAAACTCCCAACAGCCTCCTCAGACCTAACCATTCTCCTTCTTCTTTGATCTCTCCTTCTTCTTGTGTCGTTTTATTGTGGTTGCTGCTTTGCCGCCACCACCTGATCTGGAGTGTGGATCAGGAAAACTAACATGTATCACAATCTAGTATAGTTCAACACATTACACAATGTCTTATGTCTCTTATGGTCCTACACCTGAATTCTCTCCTCTAATGTGGTTGTTCCCAAAAACAAAGGTAAACAATCACGAGCTGCATGATCACTCTATATGCTTTTCAAATCCCAGCAAATCTTGATTTAATGTAAATGGTCTATTAAAACAGCATGTTTGGTGCTCAGGTGAAGGGAAGATTAAGTGAAGTTTGTTGCATAACTTTCTCCGCTGCCTCTGGCTTGTCTTCTTCTGGCTTATTGTTCACACCTGCACTCAGCTGATCACCACACCTGCAGCCTGTCTTGCCATTAGCTCAGGCTGGATTTAACTGCTGGTTTTCAGCTGCTTTCTGTTAGATACCCATTTTGTTTTAGTGCTGCACAGGAGTGATGTTATCAGAAGTTCAGAACACTTAATGTCTACCTATCCACTTTCACTGTTTGTTTCATTAAAATTAAAAGTCTATGAGAACTGGATAAGGTTGGCAAATATCTTCCTTTCTTTGTGGCATCACAAGGCAACCTGAGAAATGAACTAATTAAAAAAAAAAAAAAAATCTGGATTCAGTTGACTTTAGTTTTCTCCTCGTTAATAATTGATTTATTTCTAAGTGAATCCATCTGTCTTCCTGCTGAAAATGCTACAAAACGGGCTGACACTTCCCCACAAATGAGGCCTGATAATTGTACAAAAATGATGTAAAATAGTAAGGAGGAAAACCAGCTTCAGCTATAAACATTGTCCTCACAATAGAAACTGTTTGCAAGAATACATCAGAGTTATCTCTGCTGTTAGATTCACAGAAAAAACTTCATGATTTATTGAAGCCTCACTTCACAGATAATTTCTGAAAGCGCTCGGTTTTCTTCATCTCTCCTCTCAGAGATGGGAAGCAAAAGTTTGTTCCGCTAACATTTATCTCGGCAGGTGATACTGAGGCTTTAAATAATTAACTTGTGTCAAACTGAGTTTAAAAAGTGAAGCACAGGAAAGTCTATCAGCTAAGGCTGGGAATTCAGAGTAAAAGGTAAATGCAGTCTCAAAATGCTGAAGTTAAATGAATACTCCTCTACCTCACTGGGATGAGGATTTGGGAAGCTGCAGAAATGTCCAAACAAACCCACTGAATACCAGAAAGCAGCTGAAGGAGTGAACTCACACCTGGATGCACAGCGAGCTTTACTGGACACTGATGTTTGTTTGTCCTCTGATGAATAAAAGCTTTCACTTATTAGCTGGGTGGGGTTTCCTGCTTCTCCACAGCAGCACTTTGCTGGGAGTGCTCAGATGAACACGATTACAGCACCAGTCTTTGGAGCTCTTTATATTCAGAAAATGCCAGCTTATGGTCGTAGTTCAAATTGAATTTTTATTTATAGCTCATCAATGTCAAAGATTCCTGTCCAGAAAAATAAAAAACAGCATTTTCTCCTCATTGTGACGGACTCCAGTCCAGCATGTATATTAAATGTCTGCCTCTGACTTTAATGTACTCCCTCACAAATGAAAGAAATCAAAGTGGATGCCGTGGACAATGTGCATTTTTAAAGAGAATATGATCTGCACAAGGAGTTCAACCTAACAAAAACCGGCATTCTATAGGTTCTGAAGTCCCACATCATCACACTACCATGTTTGACTTTTACAATTATGTCTTTATGAAATGCTGTTAGATTTCAGAGACGTTAGCAGTGTTGGAAGATGAATCCCTTTCAGGAACTTCAACTATAGCAAGAGTGCCTTCAATTGGTCAATAATTGATCATTTTATTGAGCTAGTCTGCTGATTAAAAAAAAATATGGAAGTAAAAATAATTCATCCAGGGCTAATCTGTTTGTTCCTGAATTATATATTTATCTGGGTAGTGTTTTTTTTTTTCCCTGCTGAATATATGAATCTATGCATTTTATTTCTCATTTAAGAATAAATGAAGAAATAAGATACAAGCTGTTGGTGTCAGTGTTATTCTATACAGAATACTTTGACCACAAGCATAGATGCTATATGGTGGATACGTATGAATATGTTTAGATACGGTACACTTCTTTTATTCATTTATTTTTTTCACTCTTTTTACCTCTAAAAGTGGCAGGAGCATTTTTTTATTTGCTTGTTTCCTTTCATTTCTCTAGCACAAGATCTTGTGTTTTCTTATGTGAGAAATGAATATTAAATAAATCAATAAAATAAATTGGTTGGTATAAATGAACAAACTATTAGTCTTCAACTGTTATTGTGTTACAGGTTAACAGCTTCTAAGGTTATTTCTTCTAAGTAATAGTTTCAGAGTGAGACCTCTATTCGTCACTAGCTTTGTTTCCTTTTAAATGTTCATCGTTCATTTTCTGTCTCTTATCTGTGTTCTGCCATTTTGTTCCGAGCTGCTTTGCTGTCTGTCCTGTTGCACAAATGCTAACATGTTAATAAATGACAACTGGGATTCACCTAGATAGGACTATGAAATGCATTTTTCTGTAGAATGTTTTCATTTATGATGTATAAATGCTTAAATTATTTGACAAAATGTTCTTGAAAGCAGCATCAATGGCTGCAATTTACAACAGTTCTGACTATACAGGTCTGGGATAGTTTGGTTGAACCATTGAGGTTTCAGTCACCGCTTTGAAGCTTCCATAAATATGATGTGGAAAGCAAAGCTCATCCAGGGAGCTGCTGTTATGAAGGGGATCACAGAGGAAAATGTCAGGGTTCATATGGGACGACTGTATGCAAATAATGTGTCAGAAAAATGACCTGAGTGATGACTGTTAAATGTTAAGGACAGGTCGGAGCTGCAGAGCAGATTCAGAAGTTCAACCTCATGTTGTCTGATATTTGTCTTAGCCAAATCTTTTGACATATGATTCTGCTGTGACCTGTTTCATTATTTACCCTTTATTTCTGTATAACAAGGACTTTTTATTTTCTTCTAGGCTTTCCCATTTTTTTTTTATGTTTCCATTCAAAATTAACTTTTTACTTATTAGATTGATAAGATATTAAACTATTTCACAATGTTTTTATACCTGAAAACTATTTGGTTACTAAATACTATATTCCCCAAATCATTTCTCATTGACATATTTAATAAAATGTTTATATTAGTGTGATGGAGTCTAGAAAAAAATTACATTTATGAGTCAAAAAATCTGAGATTCTTTCATGTATAAAAAATTTGCACCCCTTCCTCCACATCACTAATTAGCAGCGTACCGTTATATCTAGCAAAGTAAAAATAATAAACAGAGCAGAAATGTGTGGAAATCTATACAGATGTCAAACTTATAATAATTAGTTTATAAAACTGGAAAATATGCATATATTCATACAGTTGTAAACAATTCAATAGACATTTTTCAATGTGACATCAGACAAAATGGCGTCATCACCGCCAGTGTGTAAAGTAACTTCCAGTTTACGGGTCTAGACAGGTAAAGCTGTCAGCTGAACACTGTTTAACACAATTTTACGTTAATAAAAAGTAACCTTACCAATTGTGATGGAAAATTATTTTATAAATGTCCTACCCAATTGTATTTGTTTTCTTCTCTTAACTCTTCCCCAAATCAAAATACAAATGTATGATATCTTCTAGTATTGAAGGTTCTATTGACAATATAAATTTTTCATTCAAGCAGATATTTTTCTGACAGTTTATAATTTGACTGATGTCCGCTCCTATACTTGGAATACCAAAGTAATTCATCAAATGAGCCGGAAAAGGTGTGTCTATGATCATATTATTGCTGTGGCAACCTCAAGTCAGATAAGTCATAGAAAACAGCCACTAACACACCAAACAGAAAATTAAGTTATTAATCTAAACGTAAAGCCTTTTTTTAAAATATTGAATATATAGACTGCTCACATAAATTAAAGGAACACTTTTTTTTATTGGGCCTGGCATGAATTGAATTAAACCTGTCTGATAATTTTCTTGTTGGTTAATCAGCTGAGGGCCTCGTTAATCAATTTCAGCTGTGTTGGTGTTGATGGAATTAACAACAGGTGCACTTCAGTGGCAACAATTAGAAAACACTCCAAACAGGACTGCTGTTACATGTGGAGGTCATTTCAAGTTTCTCCCTCTTGATCTTTTTTGGCTGGTTTTCCACTCGTGCTGATTTTGGCTTGTGTAATTCTCTCTACTGGCAGTATGAGGAGATTCCTTAACCCTACAGAAGTTGCACAGGTTGTCCAACTTCTCCAGGATGGGACATCCACACGTGCTGCAGCAAGAAGGTTTAATGTGTCTTCCAGCACAATCTCCAGAACATGGAGGAGATTTCAGAAGACTGCTGGTTATTCTGGGAGAGCTGGACAGGGTCGTAGAAGGTCCTCAACCCCTCAGCAGGATCGATACCTGCTCGTTTGTGCAAGGAGGAACAGGCTGAGCACTGCTCGTGCCCTACAGAATGACCTCCAGAGGGCCACTGGTGTGAATGTCTCTACCCAAACAATCAGGAACAGACTTCATGAATGTGGCCTGAGGGCCCCACGTCCTGTTGTGGGCCCTGTGCTCACTGCCCAGCACCATTGAGCTCCACTGGCATTTGCTCAAGAACACCAGAATTTGCAAGTCCACCACTGGCGCCCTATACTTTTCACAGACCAGATGGTCTGGGGAGGCATATCCATGGAGGGACGCACAGACCTCTACTGCCTAGGAAATGGCGCTCTGACTGCCATAAGGTATCCAGATGAAATCCTTGAACCCATTGTCAGACCCTACGCTGGTGCAGTAGGTCCTGGTTTCCTCCTAATGCACCACAATGCCCGGCCTCACGTGGCAAGAGTATGCAGGCAGTACTTGGAGGATGAAGGAATTGAAACCGTTGAATGGCCTTCACCATCCCCTGACTTAAACCCAATAGAACATCTCTGGGACATTGTTTGGGTCCATTAGGTGCCGTCAGGTTGCTCCTCAGACTGTACAACAGCTCAGGGATGCCCTCACACAGATCTGGGAGGAAATGCCACAAGACACCATTCCTCGTCTCATTAGGAGCATGCCATGACAAGTTTGTATACAAGTTTGTGGGGGCCACTGTAATAGAAATATTTTTGATTAGCATTTGATTCAACTTTGCTTTATATGTAACCTTTGATTGAACCTCTGCTCAAATGTAACCTCTAAAGAAACCTGCTTGTGCTCATAGGACATGAACGTGTAGACAGCATCACTTCTGTAAAATTACAGACACCCTGACATGCATGTTTGGAAAGACGACCCACAGGTCACATTCTCATTGATTAGGCAGTTGACGTAATCAATTTAGGATGATGATGTGGAATGTGCAAATGCTGCTATTTTAGAGTTGTTTGATGTACCCTATAAAAGCTTGCGTATAACCTCTCTGCCTTAGAACCCTCCTAGAGACTTCTCTCTACGTCTGAGCCACGTACATTAAACTTGATTGTTATTAAATACTTGTGTTAAACTTGAAAGGTCATCTGCTCCTTCATCGGATTCCAACAATTTTCCACCACACCACACAAGATACTGAAAAGCATTTTGAGTTGCAGACATTAAGTTTTGGAGAAAATGGACTAGCCTGCCACATCTTCATTTCACTCTGATTTTATGGTGTGTATACAACTGAGCCCTCTGTAGGCTGAAAACTTTTATTTCCATTAAAAGACTTGGAATCCTTTTGTTCCTAAGACACTGCCCTGTCGTTATTTGTACAGATATCCAACTTTATATTGAGATCTGATGGATCTAATGTGTTTCTTTAATTTTTGTGAGAAGTGTATATTTGAAGATTCAACTTCTTCTTTCTATTTTCTTATCAAAGTTTTCAAGGTTTCTAGTTTTCATGTTCAATCCTGCTGACCCTGGATGTAATTGTAGGTATTTCTGATTTGGCTTTGAAAAATAGAGGCTCGGAAAGGGTGAAGTTTCAAACAATGGGAACAGTGAGCGAACAATTAATTGCACTGGAATAAAATCTAATTAATTCCGATTCCTGGAGTGGACATGACATTCTGCTGCACCGGGGAGCATCCTGCTAATGAAATTTTTAAGACTGGATCCACAGGAAGCCAGATGACCCACAGAGCGAGGAAGGTCGGAGAACAAATGCGATATAAAGTGAGGAAGGAGAGAGAACTTGGGTCAGAGGACAAAGCCAGATGTGATGATGGAGCATGTTTACATGTGATCGCTTGGTCGGTGTAAAGTTTGCTTCTGACTTCTATAAACTAAACCAAGTCCCCACATTGAGTTCAAATAGGGTCAGATGTGTAACAGAGGTGGAATTGTCTATTTTGGATCAAGAAGCATTCTGTAACACTCATGTGATGAAGAGGCCAAAATCTTAAACAGCTATTACTCAGTCCTTCTATTTGGCAGAAGAACTGTTCTTGTTCTGCTACTTTTTTTTTTTTTTTTTTTTTTTACTTATTATGCAAATCCTCATTAAAAAAAAATAGTTTTGTTCAAGTTATAAACTGGCCAATCAGACGCCTCAAAAGTATGTGGTCTCACATCAAACATTTGATTGACGGACTCTTCTGAGCTCGTTTTTAAGTGGTAGAGGTGTGCACTTCTAACAAGCTCACTCTGGATTCAGTGGTTGCCATAGAAACGACGCAGACTTGCTTGCTGACATCGTCTGGCTTCGTCGTGGCGGTGTCTGTATCGCAAATTTTTCATTATTTATTGACCTTTATTTAACCGGGATAATCCAAGTGAGATTTCAAACCTCTTTTGCAAGAGGCAGCCACAGTTGGTTTAAAATACGGTAAATTAAAAAAAAATTGAGACAACAAAACATTTAAAATCCAAAAATGTGAGGGATTAAAATAATAAAACTGATTAAAAGATACAATTAGACTATTTTTCAAAGTTCTCTTTTTCTTTGAGCTTGATCTGGAACACCTGTAAGGACACCAGTTTAATTAGTCTCTAACCTTTTTATAAAATCTTCCACACTAAGGGAACTGCATGAATAAATGTGGACTGAATTTGCTCCATTTTATTGGAGCTGGAAGTAAGACATTTTCAGTGGGTGATGTCACACTTCATCTGTCCTGTTCTCACATACAGTCAATGACTTTTACCAGGCTCTTCTACTTATTCTCCACCATGCAGCCCCCACTCGTAAGTCATGCACAAATTTAAGATGTTGTAGAATTAAAACAACAGATTAAAAATATTTCCTCTTCATAGTTCCACCCAACCACAGCTGAGTGGCCTTGTGGTAGAGTGTCCGCCCTGAGATGGGAAGGTTGTGGGTTCAAATCCGTGCAGAGTCATACCAAAGACTCTAAAGATGGAATCCAGTGCCTCCCTGCTTGACACTCAGCATTAAGGGGTTGGATTGGGGGATTAAATCACAACACCGCCCCCCCAGGGAATGGGTCAAATGTGGAGAACAAATTTCACACACCTATGTGTGTGACAACTAATGGGACTTTAAAACAACTATATGAATTTCACTTTATGAGCTTTAAGTATTTTTTAATTTACATTTAAAAAGTTGCTCCCCTGAATGCCTGCTTCTAGTGTTCACCTGAAGAACTGCAATATGATCTACAATTTCAATTTTAGTTCATCAAATCCTCCTATGGTTTGTGAATTGTGTGAACACTTGTTGGAATGCTTCACCAGAGCCGAGTAGTCCAAACCACTGCCCGGTGAGACCCATCTTAAAGTTGGTGAAGGACTGGAATTCACTTCAAAATTTTGGAGAAAAAATAAATCTACTTTGCAGAAGAAACCTTACCTAAAATATAGACACATATCAATACTGAGAGAAAGGCTTCTATCAATAATACATTTTCTCCTATAGACGTTAGTGTCCTGGTGGATCCCGCCTGCGCCGGTTGGCATTAAAAGCTCATCAGCTGCCAAACGCAAAGACTGCAAGGAAAGGTCAAGAGACAGAGGGTGGCTGGAAGCTGGCAATCCTCAATCATACAGACACACATGAGCAGCTGCACCCTCATCCTTTGGTTCCAGAGAATGTTGCACGCAAAAAAAAAAAAAAATTATTATCAAGAATTTCATCTGGAAGCTCTTTGTTAGCTCGTCACCAAAAGAAAAGGATGCCTGACGTCCTGCTCCTGGGATTATCCATCTCCCTCCTGAATATGAGCTCAGTTGCATGTCTCGCTGAGACTCCATGGATATTTTATGGACTTCCTCTGCCAATCGTCATAAAACTTTCATGAGGTTACATGTCATTGTGTGTTTGAATGTGCTCACATATTAAGGTGTGACACAGCTGGGGGGTCAGGAATTAGGAATTGACTGTAATCTGATTCCGTGATCAGATTACAAGATTAAATCTGTCTCCTGTTCAGTTTTGTTAATTCAGTCATAACGTTTTTTTTTTTTTTTAGATAATTAGCTGAAGAACTAAAAAAGCTGAAATGTATATGTAGAAAATATATTCCAGATACTACTCTACCAGATAATCCTATGTGTTATATTGTAAATTCTTGCAAAATTGTTCGAGAGAGAGACAGATTGATCTCTACTTTAATCACATTTTCTTTGAATGCTTTAAGTACCTAAAAGAACCTTGAAAATAATTTTCAGACATCTTTGCTTCTCTGATGCTCATGGACATTTTTCTGCTGTAAAAGATTCTCTAAAAATTTTAATCAGCATTTACATTCTTCTACATTTTTTGACCTCAACGGAAGTAAATGAAAAAAAAAAAGCTTATCAACCTTTATAATATTTGTTCTCTTTTAGAGATGCAATTAATTAATAACTCTTTGTTTGAACTTCCTATTAACTCCACATTTTCATAAAATCCTTCCAAAAAAGTTTTTATTAAAAATCAACTAAGCTTGCGGTTGGACTCTCTCCGATGGTCATGGTGTAACTTGGCTGTTGGTGGTACATGCAGAAATACCATGGATCGAGCTGATGCTGATATACGTACTTAACACCCTTACAGATGCACTGACTTTTATGAACTCAAAGCTGGTAAGCGAGCTCAACATGCTAACAGAATGTACATTACAGGGAAAGCGCAGTGACAACAGCCCGGACGGGCTTCCCATCCTGCCCACCAAGCTGTTGGGCTATGTTGTAGAATAGACTAAATAAGGTATTGTTTGCTTAGTTTTAGTGAACAAAGATTGACATTGTGACCCCCTCCTAATATTTTTCTACACCCAGCTGAAGACTCACTACTGCAGTTCACATTACACTTCTGAATCAGATCCTGTATCTGCAGCAGGGTTCAAACACATTGATTACTGATTCACACAAGGGGACGTCTTAAGGGGTGTAGTTAACCACTTGAGAGAACAGAAAGGAGAAATTGCTATCACATCATGTCTGTTCTTTGAGAGAGATATAGATATTGAGAGAGAGAGATAGATGTGTAGATAAAGAAATTCCTCCCTACCCATGTTAGAGATATGGAAGTGGCTATTATTACAACAGGTTTTGTTCTTAAACAAAATTTAAAAAAAAACTTTACCCGTGAGTAAAATTATTGAAAGTACTTTGTCAAATTGTCCTATTTTGCTCCGTAGCTCTGCAAACAAAAAGTTCAACTCTATTCTCAACCCCAGAACACTTTTTGTCATGCAAACAGTGAGTTGTAAATTATCATGGAGAGACACTCTTACAACACTGAGTGTTTTAAGGAAAACAAGTTTTAACCAGATCAGACTCAATGGCATTACATTGCCAGTGATGTTCTACTGCAAGCTGATCCTTATTTGCAAGTGATACTGTTATTTTTTTTTTTTGTAGTTCTTCGATCTTAAAAAAAAAACTGTATGGCTTTAAATCGCGTGGTCCAGATGTGATTAAGGGGGTCCAATTTTTTGATACACGTAGGGTAGTGGATCATAAAATTATGTTTTGGAAGTTCTTTTAAGAGTTTGTGATCGCTGATTAAGTGCTTTAAATACACAATCATACCTTCAGTGATATATCATAAGCAAACACAACACTGTGTTCCTTCATCTCACAAATGTAATCATTTTTAAATTAAATTGGAGTGTTTTCAAAACTGGAATATGTGTAAATTTGTCAGTAACAGGACCTTGTTCATATATTCCTGTGCTGTTATTTTGTCTGGTATCTAATATCTGACTACGGCATATTTCGTCTTGCTCAACTACACCCTATTTATTCCTAAAGTATATCTTCCATTTGGTGTCAGAGTTTAACTGGCAGAGATTGTCCAAATTCTTCAATTGGTTTTCTATGGCTGGCCTGATTGGATTTTCAACAGGAAGTAAGTTTAATACTTTAATATCAAACTGCAGATCCTTTACTAATTCCTCTAAATTCTCATTTATGGACATGACAACTGTGTTTGGCCCTCTGCCCCCCAAAGCTTGGCTATAATTGAGGCACACTTGTTTTTTTCGTGGGTGGTCATTGAAAAGTTTGCTTCTTTGTTTAGAAATTGAGATGAGTTTGATGCCATTTCATAATTTGATTTTATAGAGTGAAATGCTGTTTGAGGCAATCTCAGTCGTAGCACTTGTGTCTTCAGTCAAAGAATGCATTCTTAAAAAATGTCTCCTCAACCAGAATAACTTTAGAACTGTAAAAAAAAAAATCACATACACAATCAACCCTATTTCAGTATTACACATATTCCTAGATACGTTCATCAATGAGTTAAAGTGCCTAAATGAAAGTAAAATCTGAGCATAGGTTGACTTACAAAGAAAACATCTTCTAATTTTGTCTGAGTAAGCAAAACTGTTTCACAGCTATGCTCTAAGCTCCTTGACTCTTGGAGTTTCTTCAGTTCTGCCCATATCAATGTTGTAAACTGTAGTCTGCAGAAATATGTACAGACTGGGACTTTAATAGTTCATCAAAAGCTCCCAAAGTTGCACTTGCCTGACATGGGAGAAGTCTTTTTGTCTAAGACATTGTAGAAGGTGGAAACCTATGCTTTTCAAGTTCCTGTGGCAAGAAGGTATGGCGGATTTGTTACTTCAGTGGTCAAGAGATGATCTTCAAGGCTTTGGCATGACTGAAAAACAGCAGAAGTTAACTCGTATAAACCACGTACTCATTAATGTTCACGAATCAAAGATAACTTTTTAGTACAAACGTGTCGTAGAGGTAAGGTCTCTTATTTTTAGATATTGGATACCCTGCAAGGGTCAGGATAACCAGGTAAAACACATTCCAGGGGGATAACAAACATTTCATTCACAGTGCTAGTGATTCCATTGCCTGCTAGTATTTTAATTGCGTCCAAGACGACTTTTTTTTTTTTCAGTTGGCCTAACGTGTTTAAAAAGAAACTGAAAGGAAAATACCATTAGCTGTCAGAAATCTGCTGTCCGTGTTTGATCCACCTAGGAGCGGCGGCGAGCTGCAGCAGCAGCAGCTATAAGGAGCGCCGCTGCTTTGTGTATAGCAGCTCCGGTCAGGATCCACCGGGTGGTTTAACCGGACACCGGAACCGTTCTTCTGAACGTAACTCTTCGTCTACATCTAAAAACATCAGCACTGGCTGCGCGCATTTAGAAACTGATGCGCGATTAGACCCTCTCTGTATCCTGGCATTTTCATTTCATTAGATTTCTTGTTCAAGTGAATTCAACACTCTCCATGTGCTGGCATAAAATCAGTTTATGAACCCCAGCTAGTGCTGCTGCTGGTGCAATGCAGCCTGTATGGTCAAGTTTTATTTATGCAGTAATTTTATTTATTTTTATTTTTTTATGGGCTTTTCAAAGTGTATGTCTCGCTAGCATGTCTGGGGGGCATAAGGGGTGGGGTTACGCAGCTCAGCACCATAAGCCACACCCACACAGAGGAATTTTTGGAAAAAAAGGCTTCAGATCAACAGGAAAAATGACTTTTTAAGACATTTAGGATGTAGAATTTTTGAAAAAAACTTCACAAAACCCCACTGGGAATGTTTAAAGAAAATGTTAAAAAATCATTGTAGGGGGATTTTAAATCTTGGTTGAGAGTGAAGTCAGCCTCCAACTGGCCTGTTGTGTTACCCTTTAACAGTACTCTAGTCCCTGGTTAACCATCCATAAACTTCTTGGTAGTCTCGGTAACAGCTGTAAAGTAATCATCCATTTTTATTTTATTCATCTAAAGAATGCAAATTGGCTGAAGTAGAATTAAAGTAAATAATGTTTTAAGTATAGGAAGCAGCAGCTAATAAATTATCATTTTTTCTAACAATTAAATTAAAGCAACTAATTGATTGATACAATGTTTTAAGAATGTGGATCTTTTTTTTTTTTTTTTAATATATAATCTGTTATATAGCCTATCTATTATCCAGCCAAACACCAGGCCCTTTGTGGCTTTGTGTTCAGGCACACTCTTTTTAGTTTTTGTTTAGTGTTTCACTTAGTGTTATATCATTTTAAAGTGAACTACCATGTTTATCCATGTTTTCTCCTGTTTTTGTCAGCCCAGGGAGGGTATGGTTTTGACATTGTTTTCCCTTTTCTTTCATTTGCAGGAAATATTCTGAGTTTAGATAGGTGGGTTTTGATTGTTCTTCTGGCCTTGGTTCACCCTGAAAACCTTTTTGCTTCACCTCTAAGTTATTGTTTGTTTATCAATTTATACAATAAATTACTTTTTTATGGAGTCACTCTTGAAGTGTTTTTACTGTTAGTCAGGGAAAAAATATTCATTATGCTCCTCTAGATCCCCCTAGACACAAAAAGGGGCATAACAATGGGACTGCTAAATTTCCATGCAGGTAACACACAGATTAATTTGAAACGGTAAACAGTGGCATCTGCTGGCTGTCTATGAAACTGCATTCACATTTTTTTCTCCCAACAAGTCACTGGTTCTGACATATTGGTTTATCATAATTGCACTGTCGAAGACTGGTGTTCTAATCTTTTATCATTCTAATGTGTTTATAAGTGTAAACAGTTTCTAGTTTTAAATTATAAACTAAAAGAACAAACTGTTGTTGCAAAGTAAAAGCCATGCAAGTTACCAAAGGAATCTATAATAGGATTTTCTCTTGTGTTTTATTTTCATCCATTCCAGTTATTTATTATTCGCAAAGCACTTTTTTAAATTCCAAATTTGTTCTATATTTGTGTAGTTTCACTCACAGACACGTTCACCCCATACCGCACATTCTTTAGTACTCTCATATATTTTGAAATACATATATTCTCCTGTTATGTAGAAATAACATCTTGGGGATATGTCTGGACCAAAAGGTATCCACTGAGTGAGTTACCATGGAAACCATCCTGGTCAGGGCAGGCCAGTGCATATACTGCAACAAATCTACGGTCTAACAAACCGTAATAGCCATAGTAATCGATCTTCAATAAGAAAGCATTGATGTTTAAAATACAAAAAGTAAAAACTGAGTGAAACCAACAACTGAGAACCAAAAAAAAGAGATTGTGGAGAAGATTTTTGTTAAAATATGATCAAAACTAAACAGATTCTAGAATTCTCATTAAAAACTAAATTGTTGCATAAGTAAAAAAAGTATAAAGAAGTTTTGTTTTCTTTACAACTTTGGAGATCACCTGATCATGTGGCTGTGAGGGATCAGTTTAGCCACAGTCACATGCTCCCAAACAGGCCAACCCAGTGTACAGCTGCATGTGACTGTGGCTTTTGCTGTGTCACAAAGATGAGGATGAATGGTGGATTGTTGAGTCCAGTAAGGTCGTCCCCTCCTTCAAGGTGTCTTTCTGTACCGCTTTAAGGTCTGGCGTTCTTGTATTGTAGTCTCCCAAACCTATAATAATAATAAACTTTATTTATAAAGTACTTAAATTGTCCATAAGACCCAAAGTGCTGTACAATCACAGAATAAAAGCATTAAAAATAAGATAAAAATAGATTAAAAGTGTACGAGAGTGTTTATTAAAAACAATGTTGATAAAACAAAACGCACCACAAGCATTACATAAAAGAGAACAAAAAAAGATGTAGAGGGACAGAGTAAACCTCTTCACTCTGTGTTAAAAGCCAAAATAGAAAAGTGGGTTTTAAGAAAAGACTCAAAAACAGGCAATGATGAAGACTCTAATATGAAATAGAAGATTGCTCCAGAGTTTTGGAGCTGCTGCAGCTCACCTCTGAGTTTGAACTTTGTTTTTGGTACTTTTAACAACAGTTGATCAGCTGATCTGACAGGACAGGAGGGGACATAAGGCTGCAGAAGCTCAGAGAGGTAAACCGGTGCCGAGCCATGTAAGGATTTAAAAACAAAATAATCTTAAAATAAATTCTAAAATGAACAGGCAACCAGTGAAGTGAAGCTAAACCGGGGAGATGTGATCATATTTACGCTTTCTAGCTAAAAGATGAGCAATACTAGCTGGAGTTGAGCTATGGCCGAGGTGCTAACCCCCAAATATTAGGAATAACAGTAATCTAGCCTGGTGGTAATAAAGGCATGGATCACTGTTTCAAACCGATGAAGAGACGGGATGGGTCGGAACTTTAACTGTCTTAGATGGAATAAGTTCAACTTCAAAACCAAGTTAATTTGTTTATGAAAAACGATGGAGAAATGCAAAAGAGCCGCACGTTTTTTCTATACTTTATTGAAGCTAATCACCTAACAACTGCAGTAATGTTATTTAAAGAAAGGAAGAAAATAGCGACAATTAAAATTTTTATTTTACAATTTGAGTGTGAAAAACTGCAGCTGTCAGTAACCATGGTCAGCCCTGCAGATGTTATTTTTGATCATTTTAATGATGTTAATAGAAAGCTCTGTAGCTGAGAGCTTAAACGGTAAAACACTTCTAGACATTCAATGTTGTTTTGTTTTGTTTTTTTTATTTACAGTAAAGGAAGCTAGAGGTTTGTCTGGTAAAGAGGCCACTCCTGCACAACAACACAATCTCATTGTCTCTAAAACAATACATTTGTTGAAATCAATTTTGAGTTAATTTCCAAAATAAGTTCTGCAGCTGATGTTGTCCTTATGTGAGCTTACCTCTTCATAAAAAAAAAAAAAACTTTTTATTGAGGAGTGAGCTGTCCAAGCCATCTTTGTCTGCTTTTTTTTTTTTTTTTTTTTTTTTAAGAACAAAAATGTGGATTTGATTTGGTTCATTAAGAAACTAAGCTGCTGCTGTTGAAAAATTTACAGTTTTATCTGTTTCTGTTGTAAATGTTGTTTTATTTCAATAGTGTTTCAGCTTATTCCAATTTTTTTTCCCCATGAATTGTAATGACTCATTGAAATCTGGCTTTTTTGCAGTTTTTTTTTGTGTTAATTTTCAAAGTTTTAATTTTAAAAATCTAAGTTTGCAGACACATTAATGTATAAAACCACAATGTATAACAACCGTACATTTTTCACAAATATATTTATGGACTTTAATCTGGCAGAAGATTGTTAAAAATCTTTGTTCTTTACAACATATTGTGACCATCAGCAACACGTTTGACAGTCCAGTCTATTACGCTTTATTGTAAGTTTCTCATCCAGAATGGGAATCGATGACCCATTGCAGGGAGATTTTGCAAATAATCTCCAGAATCTTCCTCCAAAACAGGGAAATGCTGAAGCTTGCAGACTGTTTACTCTTCTCTTGTTTCCTCACATCCCTAAACTTCATCAGAGCAGCCATTTGTCTTCCCATTGATGGTCACTTCCCATTACAGATGAGTAACACTGAAGACGTGTGGCGCTTTGGAGCATCTCATGGTTCCAGGCGGCTGCTTTCTTTCACCATTGTTGTCTCCTGTCATTCATCCGGCCTTTGACGTCTTCTCCTTTTCACCCCATCCCTCCCTCGTGTTCGTCCTTTTCTTAGGATCGCTGCTGCTTCTAATTATATCCCTCCTGCACAACAAAGGAGTTCTCGATAACACACTGTACCTGTGTCACCTGAGCGGCAGACCTTGACATCACTGCAGCAGGAGAGGGCGGAGTCACTGGGTTGTTTGTGTGCGAGGATTGGTCAGATGTTAGGTCTGCCTTTATGACAGGAGATAAAAAGGGAGGAAGACACCTGTGGGGGGGATCATTTTATTTTTGGACACCGTCAACACTCACCTATGGCTGCTGTTGTTCCTGTGAGTATGCATGTTTCTGCATCCTAAACTTTCAAAAAATCCAACTAAACATCAGACTGATGGTAAAAAAAACCTAAAGGACTGAGAGAAAATTGCCATTTTTAAAGCATTTGCTTGTTTCTGGCACAATTTATTGCTATTTTATAAGGTGTTATCATAAATACTGATTGTTAAAAAGGAAAAAAAACTACAACTTTTGTTGGTAAATTTCTGTTTCTGTGTTGAAAATGGATCTGCATGGGTCTCTTGCATGTGCGCTGTGCAGAGGAACAGGAAGCCTTAATTAAAAAGAGTGTTTGTGATTCTGGAACATTTCAGGTGTGAATGACAGGAAGACGCATACTGTCTTACTCTGCTGCCTCAGCTACATTTTCTATTGAGTTACAGCTGAATAAGTGACTCAGAATCAAAAGATAAATGTGTTTTTTTCCTATGCACACTTGAATAGATATGTTACCTCATGCAAGTAGTATTGATCAGCTATGCTGTTGTTTTTTTTGTTTGTTTTGAAGAAATGCATAATTTTGTTCCAAAAACGTTCTAAATTTCATTAAGTTTTGCTCATAACTCTGGCCTATTTGTATCAAACATTTTACAAAAAAAAAAAAAAAAGTCAATATGCTCACTGATAACAAAAAAAATTAATTTAGTCATTTAATCCTTTTCAGTTTAGGAGAAAAAAGTCTCCATTTGATGGAACTTATTGAAGGAAAAATAAACATGTTTAAAAATGAGATTTAAGTTTAAAACCCAATTAATCAACCACAAACTTTTAAGAAGTATAAATGTAAATAATATATATCATATATTTAATTAGTCTCCTTAAAATTATCATACATGATTTTAAAAAATTGGTATTTTGTGGGTTTATCTATCATCAGCATGTCATTATCACGTCATAAATACTGCGCCTTGATTCTAATCTTGTCTTTTCTTCTTCTGTTTGCACCGCATTGACATACCAGTTAAGCAAATTTAGGATCAATAAAAATGATTATTATTGATAAGGTTTTAAAAAATAATGAGAATAATAGTTAATAAAAGTTTTTTTAAAAATAACTTTTTGGAATAGATACAAACTACAGCATATTCTTCTTACTTTAAGGCCAATATAACTAATATAATATTCAATAATGCAACCTGTTTTTTCTACCATGAAATTTCTGCGGCTTCTTGTGCAATTAAACTTTGAGGTTTGTTATTTGGTGAGCTTCACATGTCAGATGTTTGCACTATTTGAATATATCTTCCAGCAGCAAAGACAGCAGTTTAAAAACTAACCCTTATTACTACTTTACAGTGTCTGTTTGAAAAAACCCCACAGTAAATCAAGTTTAATGTACGCATCTTCACATCAATTATTTCCTGTTTTATGGCTTCAAAAAGTAAAAAAATGGTGAAAAGATTTGTTATTTTAAAAGCTTTTATTCCTGATCTCATCTCTAGTTGTAGTGTAGGTGAATAAGACATTTCCCACAGAAAACCTTGTGAGTTTTAGATTGTAATTAAAAAGATCTGATTGACAGCTGTAAACACCTAATCAAGAGTCTGACACCATGTTTTCTCCTTTTTCCAGTTTGCGTCCTGTTATGCCGGCGGCTCTCAGCCCCTACAGCTGTTCGGAAAAGGCCCGGCAGGGGCCAACTACCTGTCGCTCCTGGCGTACAGGGGTCCCCGCTGCGCCCCGCGGCCCCGCCTGACATGCCACGCCCCGAAGATGACCCTGCGACAGATCTGTCGCTTGCTGAAGATGATGAAGCAGGTCAAGAAAAGAGAAACTAGTGCTGCTGCCGCCAGGTGAGCGACGACTCTACAGGAATCAGGTTTTGAGGGCCACATAAACAGAGCCACATGTAGTCATGGATTAAGTCAGCCAGACAATTATTTCTACATAAATACCTGAAATTTGTGGTAGATACTCAAATTTCTTACTCACATAAGATATATTTTTTAATTTGTTCATGTAGAGAGCAAAAATAAATAAATTTATGCTGTAGACTTTGTAAAAAGTTCAATACATTAAGATATAAAAAACTATGGTAACACTTTAGATGAGGTGCTGCAAATCACTAAATGTAACGTTGACAAAGATTGTTAATGCATTTGTTAAGCTTGTTAACAGTTTATTAATATAGCCTTCATAAACAATGGTCTCATTTTAGATGATAATAAATCTTAATAAGTATGTTAATAAACTGTATTTGTCTTATTATGCGTATAAATGTCTTATAAACATCCTATAAGCACATTAATAATGTTTGTTAATGTGTTAATAAAGCTTGTTATGGAATCTTATTATAAAGTGTTACCAAAACTATTGATCTTGTCGTGGGGAAACTCAACAGCTCTAAAGATCAGGAATCAGGTGCCAAGAAAGAGAAAATGTGCAAAAAATTCAATATGAAAGAGTAAAATCTCGTATCTCATAAATCTAGGTGTACTCGCACCACATCTATCACATTTGATCCCCTAAAATGATCCATTTGGCTTTGATCTGCACTGCAACCCAGTTTAATCCTCCACTGAACTCTGGGGCGATTAGCTTTGATTATTAAACTCATTAAATGTGATGCTTTAAAGCTAGTATCAAAAATGTAATTTTTTTTTCCTTTTGCCCATCAGTTAGCTCAGTGTCAGGAGGCAGCAAACCACCAACCAGATTGATGATAAGTGGAAATAAAAAGTAGTAAGGTGAAAGTTCACTACCTTAAAAAGAAGTATGTCCATTCAAATGTACAAAGAAGTTGGATAAATAATTAGACAGACCACATTGACATGTTAAATATTAAAAAACATCGTTTTAACAGCAGAGCTTTAGCTCCAGTGTCTTTTCTCTGCTCCAGAATCCACTGGAATGACGTTAATCGTGTTAATGGTTAAAAAGTTACAGAATGTTAAAGAATGTGTTATTTAAGCGTCGCCAGTGAAATTTCAGGGTTAAGCTAATTGCAGCCCTTAATGCTGAGGGAGACAATAATGGATTTGAAGCCACAATTTTTCCGTCTTGAGGTGGACTCTCTATAGACTTCTGAGCTGCTTTAAAGAACATAAACTAAACTAAATGTGAACTTAAGCTCTTATTTTTTTAAGAAGTGTTCTTTGTTTTAACAGAGTGACGGGAATTTGAAATAATGAACAAACACAATATAATTAAACTAATTTACTTCACACATTAAAAATAAATGTCTTACAAATTTACAAAACAGATATATTAAGTCATGCATTGATTGGCACATAAACAAATCATCTTCTTAACAATGTATCTTAACAACTTTGTGCCTGACTTTATTTCCACATATATATATATATATATATATATATATATATATATATATATATAAAACTTCTCATTAGTGTTTTTTTTCCATACAAGATAATGCTAAATGAGTGCCATGTTACAAATTAGCGGCATACACCATGAAGGCGTTAATCTGGACTAAACATATTAGCACAGCACACAAGACGCATTGGATTCATGAAATCTGAATAGTTTGATTTGTTGCTTAAGAAAGTTGGAAGGAGCTAATTTATATGATCCCACATCTTTATCAACCATATTTTCTCCTGTATTATTTGAGAGAAGATATAAACACAATAAATGTGGGGTTGTAATCTTGTCCTAGTAATAATCTTTTATTTTGATCTGAGGAATTAAAAAAAGTGGTTTGTGTGGGTATGTGGAGCCAGTCTCTTAATAGTTTTAATCTTACTTTATTTGATCTAGATGAGTTATTTTATTGTGAAAAAACCCTGATGTTTCATATGTTGATACATAAAAACAGTTTTTTTTTTTACATGTAAGCAAATACGTAAATACATATCACTTAAAATATTTTATTTTTAATGTATTGTGACAAATGTATATTTAATGAAATATCAATTTTAAAACATTTTAAGTTTAAATATAATGCTAAATGTTTAAAACAATTACATTTTTTAGCTTAAAAGTTGTTTTAGATATACCCTGTGTGCAACAGGCTGAGAGCCGGTCTGATCCGGTTTGGTTCGGTTTGGTTCAGCTTGGTTTGAACTGAACTGACCTGAAATCTCTCCAAGCAGCGCAGGCCGCAGGAGTCTGCTGTTAAAAATTCATGCATCTCGATACGGCTTCTGCCAGAACAAACTGTCTCGGTCTCATTTCCTCCTCTCGTCTCTTTGTTTGTCAGGAAGCAGGGGTCCGCCTCCCCGGCTCCGTCCTCCCCCGGCAGCAAGGCGGAAAAGAAATGCCCCCCGTGCTGTCTCAGATATAAACGCAGCATCAAACGGATCAGCTGACAGAAGGACCACCTTGACTGCAGTGGAAGCTCTAACCATGCAGAGGCCACCGTAGCACTTTGCAGAGATGGGGGTTCATCAGCAGTCCCCTCCGCTGGTCGGGTGGATTAGATTGTGTAGCGACAGAAGATGACGCTAGAGACTGACCTTAGGTCAGAGAGAGGAGGATGACGTGTCAGCACCTTAAAATAAACTCTATTTTTGTGCATCTTTGCTCAGTTTTGCCTCAATATTTCCTCTGGAGTCACTTGTTTTGTTGTGTTTCAATCACTTTTGATTCAATCCTGTTTTTTGTTAGCTGTAGACAAATATGCAATGGAATAAATATAAATTGTTTAGTATTTGTATAAAGTTTGTGTAATATTAACTGTGAATTGCATTT
The DNA here is from genome assembly GCA_003999625.1 of Oryzias javanicus. Classification (NCBI taxonomy): domain Eukaryota; kingdom Metazoa; phylum Chordata; class Actinopteri; order Beloniformes; family Adrianichthyidae; genus Oryzias; species Oryzias javanicus. The sequence goes on from CM012442.1 coordinate 24,704,117, forward strand.
TGTTTGTTTGTTTTTTTCTTTGCAGTGTTGTGAAAAATTTGATTAAAGACATCTGTAATAAAACTTCAGACCAATCTTTGAGTTTAAAGGAAAACCACAGTTTAATACGGTTCAAAATAAAATTACAGCTCAAAAAATATATATATATATATATTAAAAGTAAAGATTAGATTAAACAAAAATAATGTAAACAAAGAAGATCAAACAGACAGTGAGAATTAGAATCAAACTCTCATCGCCCTACGCCAGATTTCAAATAGGGCCCCCACTATTTGTGATAGTTTCTTTTCCGTGGCTGCTGTTGACCAAAAAAGTGAACCCTGATCTGCTTAAAGAAGAGGTTCTCGGTTCACTTGCAAAGGATGAACAGGGTTCCCCTTAAAGGAATTGAATAAATTTAGTAGGGAAGGTTTTCAAAAGTCCTCAATTTAGATATGTAGACCTTAAACATCGTTCTGTAGCCTTTCACATTTGTTGTTCAATTGTTTCTTAAACAGTGGCTCTGACTGACAGGAGCTCCGTCTAGCATTTGGAGGGACAACCACATCATTTGGTATTTAGGCCTATTGTACAAAACAAAAGTCCTATAATGTTTAAAGAATACTAAGAGATGTGTATTTAATTATATGGGATCATCAAATTAATTTTAAATGTTTGGTCAATGGTCCATAAAGTCTGAACTATTTTTTTCATTTACATACAGGAATGTTCCTCTATTATTATTTATACCCAATAGAAAACTGTCTCTAACCACTAAATCTCTACATGGTATGTTTGTCTTTTCAATTTAGACTCTGGATTCTAATATTTTTCTTTGCTTGCATTCAGGTTTATGCTAAACTTAAAGCCATTTTTTTTGTTAGTTACAGAACTTGAATTACTGTCTAAACTCGTCTTCTCACTTTTCTTTTCAAGTATATTTATATCTTCAAATATTGCAGAGTTAATAAGAAACAAAACACTTAAAATGTCTGTTCTGATTGATAGCAGGATCAAAAAGATTTTTTTTTTATGTTGTAGTTTGTCCTGCGATCCAAAGTGTGGTTTGAATGTTGCTTCTGATTAACTTAAAAATGTTATTTCACACTTACCAGTCCCAATAAAGTTCTAAATAATGTTTTTAGTTTCATAATTTTGACCTATAGGCAAATCTGCAAACGAAAAGTTTGGGAATCCATGATTTCATAGTAGATTATTAAAGTCAAACTTGTTAAGACCGAAGACATCTCGTGTTTATGTGTAAACAATAAATATCCATTTACTAAATGAACTTGTTTGTGGATGTCAGAGCTGCTTTAAGGAAATGCGTTTCTCCAGGAAGGGAAGAGTATGTGGTATGAAGAAAAAATCAGAGTATATACTCTAGAATTTTCTAGACTTCACCACTGCTGTAGATTACAGTAAATAATTGTAATTTTGAAGCCAAAAGTGGAATATTTACTTAAAAATAATCATTAAGGGGTTAAAGAGTTTCTATTTAAGTATTTCAAATGTAAAGGCTGCAAATAAATCAGACTTCTTTCTCTGCATTAGTCAGATTTAATCCAGCAGATTACATTCAGGAACTTTAATTTGGAGTTGAAGCATCTTCTACATCCTAGTTATTTCATTTATCTTTTAGTTTTGGTGAAAAAAAAAGTGTAAACATTTGACTATATCTCTCGAATTTGTATTAATTGAAGTTATTTTTTTAATCTTCTAGTAATACCATTTTAACATTAAATTTTCAGTTTTTTTAATGTACTGATCTGCGTGGGATTTTAAGGCTTCTGCAAAACAACTTGAGCTACATCCTGTTTGTAATCCGAATAAAAACCTTTTGTTGTTTTACAAATGAGTCTCAGGAAAAAGCTGCTGGATGAAAAGGATCTTGCGGTCCAGGAGTTTGACACCGCAGAATAATTCATTCGTCAAGGAAGCGAACAGAGGTTACAGCCGGTGCAGAGAGGGCGGGTGGCGGGCCCCCGCTGGTCGGACGGGGGCCCCGCTGAATGATTCACGTGGTGAAGATGTTCGTTTGTGTTGAAGTGCACCTAAACATGAGCGAGGAGTCGGGTTTTTAGAGCAGGAACACAAAGATCCGGTTTCTGCACAAGGAGGAAGACGATACTCGAAACACTCACGCGACAAGTCCATTCTCGTGACCTGTAAAGGACAGCCATGTCATTGTGGAAAAACTCATTGCCCCCACCTGGAGGGTTTGGTTGCAGCGGTTTTAGCGGTTGTGGGTTTGTTCTCCAGTCGCACAAAGAAGCAACAAACTGCAAGTTCAGCTAAATAAAAATCATTTATTTGTATTTAATATTATAGTTTTCATTGTCATTCCATCTAGAGTCCACCATGCCGCCTGTCATCTGTTGAGGGGGGGAAGGGGGGGCTCAGACAGATGAAGGTCGGGGAGGGAGGGGTTCTGGTCATCATACAGGCTCACTCCTGGTCATTCTTCATGCTGATGCATTTAAGAGGAAGATACAAAGAACGAGGGTCTTTAAAATCTGGGGGTGGGAAGGGGGGGGGTTAGACCAGCTGAGTAGGATGATTGATTGAAGGGAGGGGAGGGGAGGAGGGGGGCAGCTTCAAGCTCACTGGTCAAGCTGTCGGACAGGAAACCAGGACGAGCCAACCACAGACGGACACAGAGGAGGAGGGGTTTGTGTGCGCCTGCTTGTGTTTGTGTGCTTGCACGGATGTGTGTGTCTGAGTTCCTTCGCGGGTCAGTTTCTGTCAGAACCGGGTCCAAAGCTGAGGTAACGGAGAACTCCCACTCCTCTGAAAGAAGCAGAAAAACCATCAGACGGGACAAAAACCCATAACAGGTGATTTAATGGATTAGCTTTGGAGGACATGTATAAAAATTAAGATTAATACCATTTCCGAGTAATTTTGTAGTCAAATCATAGATGAAAACCGGATGTTTGAAAAGCTCGGGTTTATGACGCAGCCTCTGCCAAAAAAGTCTTCCCTCTCTGCTTCAATTCCAAATCATCCACTAGCAGACAAATAAATCCATTAACGTCTTCATTTTCCTCATCTGAGCCACTATCTGGCCACAAAGGTCACGACTAAATAGCTCTGATATTGCTTGCCAATTTTTTTTTGCTTTGCTAAAATTAGTTTGGACTTGTGAGGTGCTTGTCGCTAGTGGGAGAGTGTAAAAAAAGGGCTGATGGGAAAATTAGAGGAGCTAACTTCTGCACCAACAGTCCCACCCACAACCCAGATGAGCATGAGAAAATAGACTTGATAGTCTTTGGCTAAACGTGTATAATCATAAATAAAAAAAAAAACAAAAAAACACTGGGAATGATTTCACAACAGAAAATGTATAGTTTGAGTAGGACTTTAATTTGAAACTCTGGTTAAGTTCCACTAAAAGGCAAGATTGCGCATTTTGGAATATTTTATCTGGTTGTCATTTTCTTCCCATTATTGAAAAAGCTACAAAGATGGTTTCACAGTAAGTTGTCTAGAGGTTCCAGCTGATCCTCCTCCAGTTTGTCTCCTTGTGTGCACTGAAGTGAACATCTGCTAGAGGTCAGAACTGAATGAAGAAGGACAGATGGCATCATACCATCAACCATAGATTTTTAAGGAAACAAAATAATAAAAGTTTATGCTAAATGCATGACACAAACCTTCAGCTTGATTGTTCTGATTTTAGCATTAACTTAAAAAAAACTCTCCTATCTCCGTTCAGGTTTTTTAAATTTCTACAAATAAATTTAAATAAGACTTAAAATTTGTTGAAGGAAACCCCATAAAGCTGTTCTACCACTGAGAATTTCTGTTGTTAAACAGGAGATGAAGTAATCAGACAAATGCAGAGCTGAGGATTTTGGAGGAATTTCCTTTGTAGCTGGATTTTACACTGGTGCTAATACAGAAACTCTTGATGAAACATCATGTCGTTTTATGTTTTATTATATTGTGTGTGGAGGTCGGGGGAGGTTTTGGGGCATTGTGTCTGTTTGTGAGTGTATTTATTTTGTGTGTGTAAAGGTTTTAGCTTTTGGTTTTTAAGTTGAAAAAATATTTTATTGTGTAAAACACTTTCAAAAAAAAATCTTTCTAAAGTTTCATTTAGTAAGAAGCCACCTAGTGGTTATCTGGAGAATTGTTTTGGCTGCTGTTTAAAATTTTTTTTATACCAGGGAGAAAGTCAAAACTTTACTCTCCACAGTTTGAGGTCATATTCTGACTTAAAAATAGCCGGAAGTCAATGCCAGAAACACATTTTTGGACTCAAAGTTTGGACTTTGAAAATTTTCAAAACTTTCCTTTTGTTGTTTTGGAGCCACTCAAAGTCAGGCTTGCTGTTTCATTGCAAATAAAGTTTGACTTTTCTCTCTTCTTGCAAAAGCAAATGATGATTTCTTCCTCTCGTACCTTTCACCGCGCCGTGTTGTTGCCGCTGGAAACCATGTTGTTGTCGGAGTTGGACAGAGACTGCTCCTTCACCACGGGGTCTGTGGAGCAAATCAGAGTTCTGAAGGTTTTTCTACAAGCAAAGATCTGCATCTCTGAAGGGTGGAGTGCTGCTTACAGAAGTAGGGGTGCTCCATGGCCTCGGTGGCCGTCAGCCTCTGTTGGTGGTCGTAGCGCAGCAGTTTGTCTAGCAGGTCCAGAGCTTCAGGGCTCACTAAGTGCTGGTTCTCCGTCTGAACAAACTGCTCCCAGCGCTTCCGGCTCTGCCTGCAGAAACGACAACCCGTGAGGTCTGCTGACGCCGCGGCTGAAGGTCGCTGGGGAGACGGGAGCGGCGGGGACTTACTGTCCCAGCAGGTCTTTGAAGCGCGGGTCCAGTTCGATGTGGTATTTCCGCAGGTACCCGAACAGCTCGTCTGTGCCCAGAACTTTGGCGATTCGAACCAACTTGGGAAAAAAACAAAAGGAAACAGGAAACCTTAGCAACCGTTTCCAATAAAAAGTCTTTATAAACACACGTATATGCGCGTTACATACAAAACGCTGCAATTGAACGCACATTGAAGGTTAAGCCAGATGAACTTTAGGAGCAACCTTTCCTAAAAAGAATACACACAGTACATGAAAGTTATCATGAAGGAGCCAATGAATTACTAAGCTTTTGTCTGGTCAAAAGCGTTGTCCCAATCAGAGTTGTATGACAATGTTTTAAGTACATCTGAATAGAGCTTTGACAGAAAAAGATTCCAGAGATTTTCACTGCTTTGACGTTTCACATCCAGCCTCTTTCAACTGTGAGTGAATGTGCTTGTGTACTGGGTAGTGGCACTTCAGTATGAACTCCACATACGCGTTCTTGAACGTCCCGTGCATTAGAAGGCCTCGGTTGCTGCTGCATTCACAGGTACCTGATCGTAGTTGTCCTGGCCGTGGAAGAAAGGCTCCTTCTGAAAGATCATACTGGCCAGCATGCAGCCCAAACTCCACATGTCCAGACTGTAGTCGTACATCTGCAGCACAGCAGAGGGGGAGAACACACCACAACACCCACCCCCTTTATAGCATCTCGATGTTCATGAACGCTTTGAAACATCCGAGATGGAACAGCTTTGTCCCACGTACACCAAACGCAGCACGACATTGATGAGCTGACTGTCAAGTTTTAGGCGTTACCTGATAATCCACCAGCAGTTCGGGGCCCTTGAAGTAGCGTGAGGCCACTCTGACGTTGTACTCCTGGGACGGGTGGTAAAACTCCGCCAGCCCCCAGTCTATGAGGCGCAGCTGCAAAAACACATTTCTGTCATTCAGCTGCAGTGGAACCAACAGCCTCTGATATCATGTGTTCACCTGCTGCCCCCTGCAGGACGGAGTGAGTACTGACAGATTCCAAATCAATGCAGAAAATCCTAAACTCCTTTATTCTATTCATATAAAGGGTTATGAAAAATAGCAAACGTTTATCTCAACTTTATAACAATTTTGAAGCATTTTAAAACTATTTAACTAAACTATTAAACTAATTGTTCCCAGTGGTCTTTAATTATGATGCTGCGGTTTCTATCTAAAATCAAAAAGGCTGTGTCAATTTTAGGCATATTTTGTGCTTTAAAAAGAATAAAACCTTCTATCACACATTCAAATCAAATGAGATCAGCAACAACTTGTAAAAATCTACCATAATGAAAAGTAGTCGCAGACAACAACTTTTTTTTCTCTTTTGTTATTTTTCCATTAAATACATTTCAATTTGATTGTCCTTTTAGAATAATAAAGCTCCTCCTCTCAGCTGGCATCTTTGGCTGATACAAGAAACATTTTTTAAACTTAAGAACATGCATCATAACATCAGTTACACATGCCAATTCCTTCTTACAGTCGGCACCGCAACGCCGATTTTCCGTTTTCTCACAAGCGGAAGACGTAAACGTGTATTTCACCGCTCATTACCACTTCTGTCTTTTTGCAGAGCACTGTGCACGTAACTCTGATCCAACAAGTTGCTGAATTAGAATCTTTTGCTGTGAAGTCCAGCAGAACTTTTTAAATCAATACGCCAAATGAAGTATAACCGTATTTCACTGATTCAATATTTTCCTACGCCCCTGGTTGTAAGCTAGCAGGAGAGAGCGTTAAACAAAGGGATGATGGGATATCAGTAGAGCCTTACTTCCGTGCCAACAGTCTGCCCACAACTCAGTGGCCAGTTTCTGATGAACTAATACTGCTCTGCAGAAACTATGTTTTAGAAAACAAAGTTTTCTCTTATTTTAAATTAAATAATCGTGATTAAAAATCCGCTTGGAATGATTTTACAACAGAACAAAAGATAATCAGAGTGAGACTTAAGGGCTGAGATGTCAGATGAATATGAGAACCTCCAGCACAAACTGAGTAAAGTACCTTTCTTAACTGATGGTCGATCATGACGTTGTGAGGTTTGACGTCTCTGTGCATGATTCCCATGCTGTGACAGTAATCCAGGGCCTGGAACATCAACACGACAGACAGATCAAATCGGGTCGGAGAGGAACCTGAAGTCCACGTTTCTGAGGTCTCACCTTCAGCAGCTCGTACATGTAGAAACGGATGTCATAATCTGTCAGCTTCTGGTACAGTTCCTGCAGGGGAAAAGCAGATCTGGAGTTAAAGATGAAGACCATGAGGAGGAGGATGATGAGGATGAGGATGAGTGCACCTTGAAGTCTGTGTTGTTGATGCATTCAAAGACCAGAGCTGGAGTTCTGGACTGAAGAGGAGAAAGAAATCTGTAAGTCATTAGGAAAGAGACACACATACAACAACACACACATACTTACACACACCAACACCATATACACACACGTACATGCGTGGACATTTGAAAAAACACAGATTTCTCAAAACATATGAACTGAAACAAAGGAGAGAGCAAAACATCAATGGAATATTGAAGCAGAAATCTGCAAAAACATCATTTCTATTTCTACAATCCAACCAGATCGATCTTTCTGAGGCAGAATCAAATTGGCTTATACCATTAAAAAAAACAATTTCAAAATGAAATAAATCAATAATCGATCTTAGAAAAATACTATTGGAATCGAGGCATAATAGATTTATTTTACTGTAACTTAAAAATGACTTGTTCCAGTTTTACAAAATACCAGACACAAACTCAACTAAAGGAAACAACAACAGGAGGTTTCAGTGCTTCAAACTCGAGCTGAATTCTTCAGTTTGTTTCTTCACTTCAGATCTGCATGTATGTAATGGTAGTTGATGTGCCGAAACGTTTTTATTTTTGTCATTTTTTGACGACAAATTTCAAATAAAGAGCAGAAATACAGAAGAGACTTTGTATTCGTCTTTCGTACTTTTTGGTTTTCTTTAATTGCTTTTGTAACTATTTTGTCAAAAAAAAGTTGTTTTCTGTCAGTTGATTCATAATTTTGCTGGATTTGTTTTTAAGCATCAAAATCATTTCTGTAAAACCGTATTTTTCCCCACAGAACCTTCTCTGAAATTATTATGTTCCAGTCAGTCATGCTGGAATCTGAATGTTGTTTACACAAAACTCGGCTCACTTTTCTTCTTTTTCATCAAACAAGCCAACTTTGCTTTTTTTTGCAAGTGTTTAATGCTGCCGGGAAAATAATTTGTTGCTTTTACTGATATTTAAAACCTTGTTTTGCGAAAAAAGAAAAAAAAAAGCATATATTAATTTGCAATGCTTTTTAAAGATTAACAAATTAGATTAGAAATTAACAAAGTTTGGGTTTTAAGAATAAAGTAAAAGATTTTAGTTTTTTGTCAAATTTAAATACTTTCAGGTTATTTACTTTGGGTTTTTCAAACGCAAAAAAACTTTAGTTAAAAGGCTAAAATAGTATTTAGACCAGGGGTCGGCAACCTGCGGCTCCGGAGCCGCATGCGGCTCTTTAAGCGCTGCCTTGTGGCTCCCTGGCACTATTTCCAAAATGTTGGAAAATGGAAAAAGATGGAGGAGGGAAATATGTTTTTGGTTTTAATCATTGTTTTAACCCCGAACAAACATTGACAGATTGACAGGATTCAGGTCTGCCGAGCGTTTCGGCATGGTGCGTTCACTGACCTCTGGACACCGGCAGCAAAACAAAGCAGTTTATCATAGAAAACATTGAACCCCAGAACTGATCCTTATAAAATCAAGGGATTAAAAAGTCTCGCCATTTTTTTTTCCTGAAAAACTGCTTTTTCTGAGGATTGTATAAAAATGTCAAAAGCATAGTAGCGGACTGAGTTAATGTCTGGAGTTCATTGAACACAACATGCGCAGTGATCTGTCAATCAGCTGTTCGGAGGTTTGGGGTAAATAAAGTGGGGAGGGCTGGTGCATGAGACGGAATGAAGGCGTTCGAGGTATCCCCACTAATAAAATGATTAGTGAATACAACTTTTGTGGAGTGTTCTGCTGCTGTTTTTCTGGTTAACCACCAAATAAAGAGACTTAAAACAGATGAAGTTTCGGCGTCTCCGTGCGGGAAAGAGAGAGCGGAACGCTTCATTTTTCATTATCGATTATCTCGTTATCACGAGAAAACGATAAAAAGAAAAGTAGGGCAGGGCGCTTTCAGCGTCCGTAATTTCTGATTTTTGTCAGTATATATTTGGAATGACACTTAAGCCATTGGCTGTAGCTAGTCCGCTCCCGCAACGCAACAGAGCCGTGACTCTAGCGGTGTAAGCCCGGGGTTAGGGGTATTATTGTGTTTGGTTGCTCAGAAATGAGGATAGCTGCACTGATTTGGTGTCAAAAGAGAGAGAAAGAGAGAGAGAGAGAGGATGCTGCTGCGTTTTACCCATGTACTGACTTGTTTGGCATTTGCACAGAAATCAAACTTAAACTGTATTCATTTGATTTTATACACTTTACCTCTTCAAAAGGCTGTTGTTTTATTTTTATTAATGTATGCTGCATTTTATTGTACTCTGTTGCCCAGATAAGGGGCACGTTATGCACGTTCCATTGTTGTTTTTACGAATCCTCAAAATAAAAATGACATCAGAAATCGGATTTCTTTATTGAATTCCTTTAATTTCATCAAAACAATGAAACAAACTGTAATTCATTAATATTGTAATGAAGTTAAACTTCATCCTACAACAGTGTAGTCACGTGGTGATTCATTCTCCACAGGATTAAATAAACATTCAATCATGAAGGTTCATCATGTATTTGTAACACACTTAGTCATTTTGATAGTAGGCTAATATAGATAATATAGATACATAAAACATGTGTTGCCTTCATTATAAGACTTTTAATTTTTTGCGGCTCCAGACAGATTTGATTTTGGTTTTTTTGGTCCAATATGGCTCTTTCAACATTTTGGGTTGCCGACCCCTGATTTAGACCTACAAAAGGATCTTTTTTACATCCTAAAATTTACCTCCAGTGTAAAACAGATTTAAGCCCCAAAACATCTTTCAACTGACATCTACTCTTTCATGTAACCTTTAAAAAAAGTCCTAACAGCCATTTGGGATTATTTTAAAACAGATAAAATTAAATTTATATTCAATTTTTACTCTTGTTTTTGATGCAGAATTGTTTTCTTTAAATATTTTCTTCCATTAAACAACATCAGGTTCTCTTGGTTTGTTCCGCTGTTTATAGAAAAAAACAATAAGCATGGAAAGGCATGAATAACAAGCACACAGCACCTTCTGGAATGTAAGTGAATCATTCCCACCGTTATGTAAGCGGTCATAATGTGCAGTAATGAGGGATGATTGCAGAAATGCAGCAGGAAGATGAAAACAATCCAATTTATTGTTCCCGACTGATGTTTAGTGGGAGAAATCCTCTCATGATTAAAATCTGCCTCCACATTGAAGATGCTTTGAGTGAAACTTGAGCATCTTTAACTATAATTCCCAAATCATCTGCTTCGTATTCCCTGAGAAGGAATTAAAAATAAAAGCGTGCAGCATCAGTCAGCCTACCACGGGGTCTTTGACTGTGTCCACCAGTCGGATTATGTTGGTCCCTCCTCGCAGGTTTTCCAAAATCTTGATTTCTCGCTTGATCTTCTTTTTCTTCACCGGCTGAAAAAGATATATATATATTTTTTAAATAAGACTCAATAAGTAGTGAGACGTTTGCTGAAGTGCTTTGAAATCTGCTGATTCTGCTTTTTCTCCTCGCCGCTGCTGCTCTTCAGCACGCCTGAGGTCGACGTTTACATCAAACCCCAGGCGGCGGCTCTTCATCCATCAGCCGTGACGCCACGCCGCATCTTTGCTTTGGCTGTAAACTCTTCAGGCATGCAGAATCCGGGGCAGCACACGGTAAAACCGGAACATTTCAGAGTTTAAACACCACCGAGAGCCAGCTTCTCCTTTAAATAAACAAGTCTGCGCGGACACAGCTGGATTAGAGGCGGAGCAATCCCCCGGGTTAAACCACTAATGAGTCGACACAAGAGTCCCTGTATCACCTCAGCAGCTTCTCTACACAAACTTCCTCAGGAAGTGAGCAAACCAACAGAAAAACACACCTTTTTAACGTTTGGTGGCTTGGAGAGTTCATCCCTAAAACCTCATGAGTTTAAAAAATATGTTAGTCTCTAGAGGGGCTGCAGCAACTAGAAACTGAGTTGTTTTTAGGTGTGTATCTCCTGAAATCACAAACTGTTAAACTACATGAATGTTTTTATGAGATTAAACCCCAAAACTGAACAAAGATGCTCCTAAAATGTCTCTCATGACCAGGGTCTGGTCTCTAAAATATTGCCTATTATATTAATTTAAAGAAAAGACAACAAAAATGAACTGTGAAAATTAGCAATGCGAACTTAAAAACCTTAATAATTGTTATTTCTGAATAAAATAGGATAATGTTGTACCAGAAAGTGTCATGCAGGAAACTCTGCACATCCCCATTCACACTGGACGCGGCTGACGCAACGTAAAGATGCGGCATGGGACATTGAGCTTTGGGCACGTGACGTTTTAAGGGACTAGATACAGTACGCATTTCACTGAGACTGGGTTGCTAGATCACAGGGCAGTAATACAGATTCCATAAGACTCTGAAAGATCTGGTGAACTCAGACACAGCGGCGTGTTTGCCGACGCCTCTGTGAAGCTCTCCAAAACATTTAAACCCAAACTACTCGCTCAACATCTTCCATGTCTTCCATGATGTGTTTGTTCAAAGAATGAAGTCCAGAACAACTTCGGCGGTTGCTCTGCGGCAGGAGCATCAAGGCTATAAGCAGTAAATTTGATCTACATCAAAAGAGTGGCAGCAGACGCGATTTCGACGCTCCTGCCGTGTCCGGTGTAAATGGAGCATAAGAAGATCCAATATGGCGGAACAGTGATTCAAGGCGCAGGACAAAGGAGATCCAATGGTTTAAAACAAACCAAAAAAAGCAAATATTTCACTGAAAATAAAACGAGTGATAAAGTAGATACGATTTTGCTCAACAAAAGATAAACTTCTGAAGATTCAAGGCTTTAATCTAACGAAGAACAACAAAGAACAGGGACAAAACCACAGCTGAAGCACTAATCTAATTCATGTCAGTCATAAATGTTATAGAATAGTCTGGTTATCCAGGATTTCTGATAAATTTGTAGACTGTTGTTAGTTTACTGCTTTGAATCATTACAATTCATAATTTACAGATCAAACCGCAATTCTTACTCTTTGTTATGTTATATTTGAATGATATGTGTGTATTTTTACTGGATGTATGAAAGCTGAAATATGTATTTAAATCACCATTATTTATACATTTATATGAGATCAAAATCAACAAAACTAAGATAAAAATCTATAGATTACTGTGTTACTTTATTTTAGAATTTATTCAATAAAATTTCAAATAAAATCAGTTTTTCGGGACTTAGTTCAGTAAACTACACTTCAGTCTCATGTTTTACATTTACAAAAAATAAAAACCTCCTTAAAGTTTTACTTTGAAATTGAGCTCCTTCACCAACACTTTAGTTTGAAGTTTTCTTTCCTTACAATGACAGTCGGGCATTTGGTTTGTGTATTTTATGCCTTAAATCCAACATTATTCTGCAATTATAAAACAATAACTACATTTCCTGAAGTGTATTCTTACTACACCACCATTTTTGTAATTATTACAATTTAGTGCTCTCAAACATTAAGCATATATTTACACTCCAATGTTTGGAAACAGATTGGGAATATCTGAGTAATCGGATACTCGCTACAGCTCTAGTTGTTCAGTACTGTTGCAGGTTTCTACTGCTTGTGCACTAAATGCAGATATTTATTCTAAAAGTGAAGAACGTGCTTGCATTTTGTAATGTTTACACTTTAAGATCCTTCTCAGATGTTATAATAAAATTATTTTTTTTGCCTGAAATGCTTTCCAGGAGAAAAATGACAAATTAAGAAGCAAGGAAACTTTATTTACAGCAAGGAGGTGAAGATTGGAGCTTTAACCCCTTTTTTTAGCCAAATCAAAGGAAAACCAGGATCTGTTCGTCCTGCAGAAACTGCCACAAGTCCAACTCAGATAGGTAACATGCGCTTGGAGGAATAATTGAATAGTTTGAAATCGCATTAACTCAAATATTGAAAGATAAAAAAAAATTAAACTTCAAAACTGTTAATCTACTGCTTATCAATTATTTCAATATTCCTCGAATTATTCATGCAGCAGCATCATCCCATCCCTCTCAGTGACCTGATGCAGCATCAAAACTTTTGAGATCATGATGCATTCACTGTCCCTTTCAGAACCTCGGAAAATCTAAATTCAGTCACAAAAATGTAGAAAACTTTTTTCAGAGTCTGGATGATTTATTTGAAGATTCTGGAAAGTCTCCCTAATTATCTGGTTCCCGAAAATGCTTGCAGATTTTTTTTTTTTTTCATTTAAATATAAAAAAAAATCAGATTTTTGTGGATGACAGGTGAATATTTCGATTGAACACCAGCAGGATGCAGCAGCTCACCTTCAGGATCTTGACGACCACCTTCTCGTTGTTGGTGATGTTGATGGCCTCAAACACCTCGCTGTACTTCCCTCTGCCCAGCTTCCTCACCAGCTGGTAGTCCTCCTGGTTGCTATGGGAACAGACCAAAACACGTCACGTGGTTAAAAAGTTAAAATACGTCGGGCCTCCGTGTGTAATTAAAGCAGATGTGGGCGTGGAGCGAGGCGGCAGAACCGATTGGACCCTCCGCCATGAGGAAGAACATCCTCCTCCTCCTCCTCCTCCTCCGTCCACACATCAATCATCTGATCAGATTAAGTGACGTCCTCACTTCCAGTTGGGAACGTGGGCCTCGTAATCCCAGTACTCCCGGCTCTTCAGCGTGTTGACGTCGGCGTACACTCGGGACTTGCTACCGGCCACTGGACCCGGCATGGCGAGACCCCTGGAGCCTGGAGGTGGGCGTCCGGGAGACCTGATGGGGTGTGGATGATGAGCCGGCAGGAGGAGGAGAGCTGAGCGGCGTGATGATGATGAGGATGATGAGGAGGAGGGAGTCCGCGAGTGGGTGTGAAGCTGAACTCGCCAGCCAGCTGGCTTCAGAAGGGGAGCGAGGGACGTGGAGGAGGATGTCCGCCGGGAGTGATGCGGATCTTACACCCGGGGAGAGGGGCGCATCGGGAGGATGAGGTAGAGAAAAGAGGGGAGTCCGGGCGGATCTCCCACTGCGGGTCCGGAGCGCGCGTGTGGGTCTCCCCACCGTCAATCAGCCGTGGATGTGACGGGTCGGTAGCGGGGGGTCGTCCAGAGGCAGATGGGGGTTGGAGAGGCACGGCGATCGATGCTGTTAGCTAACGTTAGCCAAAGAAGCTACTTCAGCGCGGGGATGTCGCACCGAGCGGGAGCGCGCAGCTCCGTGCACCAACATCGGCGTAGCCCGCTTCATGTGGGGGAGCAGCGCCGCGGGGGCCCCGGTGCCTGACGCCGGAGCAGACGGCCCGGAATTCAGGACTTTCTTCGGCGGGCGCAAACCTCCCCAGCTGAGAGCGCAGGGAAGGGAGGCGGGATGCGACTGCGGAGGAGCAGGAGAGCCGCCCGGATGTGAAAGCAGCCGGCGGTCGGAATGAAGGTGCGTCACAGCGCCCTCTGGTGGCGAGGGTGTGGTATCAGCAAGAAATGCTTCCAATGTAAATAACGATTTAACAAACTCACCATTTAAGACCGTATTCTAATACTACAGGCAACGTTTATCTTTTTTATTTTAAAAATTACAAAATGTGGTTAACTTCAGGTAAGTTCTACTATCTAATTGAGTTTCTTTCCTATTTTTTTATTTGTTTCAAAGATGTCTTAATCATGTAACTCTTTATCAATGTACACTACAAAAACCACTAAAATAATCATATTTAAGTATGTTTATATATGTATGACTGCATGTTATTATTAGAATATTCAGATTGTGTTGTTAATTTCAATATAATTAGCTTTATGCTTACTAATATGTAATATATCTTTTTTGAAAGTATATTTGAACTTTGGGATTGTTCTGGATCTAAGATATTCCAGAATTTCTTACATTTGGTTTGTGCTAATGACATTTTCCAGTTTTTCTTACTTTGTGGACGTTTTTTATGGTTGTTAAACTATAAATACTTTCTTGAAGTAAGTCATTAATACCGTTTTGTATTGTATTTAAATCCAGTCATTTTAACCTTACTTTTATGTTTTCTTTTTTTTTTTTAACTCATAATATTAGGATTTGAGCAGTTCACGTGGGAAAATAACTGAACAATTAAAGGTTCAGTTGGGTTTGAAAATTGCAAATATCTGGTACAAAACATTTAAAAATACCTTTTTAAAAACAGACATTTGTGTTACTCATAAAATCATTTCATTTTCATGCAATCAAAAGCCCCCAAAATGTATTAAGTCATATTTGTCCCACAAAGTAAAGCATATTAGGATAAGCAAAGAAAAAAGGGAAAGTTAGCTTGTATATGAATATAAGAAAAATATTTTTCATATTCATTTAGTCAAAACATGCAAAAAAAAGTAGTTATTTAGCAGCAAACATGAAAATATGAATCCCTGATTTATAAACAGCAAAAAAAGTTTTATTTGTTAGTGCCATGTGTAATTAAATGCTACATACATATCATTTTAAACATGGATAAACTGCTGTTGCCACAAAGACTTTTCTTCTTTTCAAAATTTTTAACATCCTCCACAGAAACTACAGTACAATAAAATGAAAAAAAGACATGAAAGTAAAGAAAAGGATGTACAGAAGAGGGATGTCAGCACCAGTTCTCAGTAGAACAAAGACAGCGAGCATGCAGGGCTGGTGACATAAATTTGTGCTTATAATGGAGCTTTTTAGTCTCCTCCCCCCTCGCCAGCTGACTTTTTTTTTTCAATCAAGAATTGACGAGGAGTTGCTCTTTGGTTTTTTTTTGTTTTTGTTTTTTTTAATGCACACTTAAACCTACTGATGAGTTCCAAACCCAGATATTCACATTTGATGACATGCAGACTTATTTCTTGGATAAAAGTGGATTCACCCATGATGCTTCGTGTTCCAACCGCTGTTCAGAGAGCAGATGGTCACTAATACGCAACCAGCAAAGGCTTCTGGGAATTTAGACCTCACATTAATTTAAAGTATGCCAACACAATGAAATAAAACACTTTTGAGATCTTAAAGTCTGGAAATGCTAGACCAGTAAACTTAAAACAGCAGCTGACTTGAGGGCAAAAATGTGTTTTTAAGCTAAGATCAAATTAAAAATTGCTCCTTTTTATCTGCAATAACAATTACCAGCTTGGACTGAACTGAAGAAAAGAAAGGAAAGGAGTAAAGTGATACGTTTCAATAAAAGAATAATTAAGCTCCACCCCCTGAAACCAGCTGCTTTACAGGATTTGAGTTTAAAAATTGAGTTTGGAGTTAAAGTTAGGGCCTTGTAAACATATAAAATCAATTTTTAAAAATAACTTTGTAGCACTGCTCTGAGAAGAGGAAGAACTGAGACGAAAAGACAAGAAGGAGAGACGAGGAGAAGAAAGATGGGTGGGGTTTCTGAAGCATAATCTCAATAAAATCTTCTGTTCTGGAGCGGGAACACAGAGAGCAAGTTCATCCGGCAGAGACGTTTCAAACTAGTGAGCTTCAAAACTCAACGATAATAATAATAATAAAAAAAAAAGGCTGTTCAGTCCACTTTTTTCTGTTTGACATGATTTACATTTTTACATTCACACAATCACCAGCAGGAATCTCTCCTGCAGCGAAAAGACACAAGTACAAAAGAAAACAACCAAAAAGAGCTTTTTTTCTCCTGTATAAAGTTTCAAAATACAAAACAAGCTTCTCAGAACACTTTTTTTCCTTCATCTTCTTTTTAAAGAAAGACGTCTCCCAACATTCCCAGCCTCTAGGCTCAATAACACTCACACATGGTATGTACAGGCTGACCAGAACTCATCGGCTCAAACGCGAGTCTTCTCTGCACGCAGAAGTCCTAAAAGCACCAAACTTCTGCAGGACATTTTTGAAACATCTGCATCAGAAAACACCGGTGAAGATCCATGAAGGTCTAAAAGTGACATTTAACTAAACATGCCAGAATCCAGTAAACTATTTAAATTGGTATTGAATTAGAGCACATTTTAACTTTTACTTTTAGCTGATGACCAAATAATCTTATCAAATAATGTCAAATTTTGACAATTTTTTTTCTTTAACATTTTTTTATTTGAAGTAATTATAGAATATTTTTAAAGAATTTTTTTCATGTTTTTGGCACTTCTAGACCTCTATGCACGTCACCGTTTGGAGCTTTTGCCGAGTCTGCACTCTAGAGTCTTACTGGCATTTTAACATAAAAAAAGAGCAGCCATGAATATCATGGCTCGCACAGGTCCACCACGGTCCTGACAAATACTTCCAACACACAGAATACATTGCCAAACCCCCCCCACCCCTTAATACTGTTTCACTTCACACGTGCGGATGAGCATCTTCAGGATAAAATCAGGACAAAACGTAAAGCCGGGAGGAAGAGGAGGGTTCACCTTTACGACTCGTTTTGTGCTTTTCACAGTTTGCCTCTCAAATTGTTAAAAAATGTGATTGAGTTTTTCTATTTCTTCAGGAAAATTCAGACAGGAAAAGGTGGGATGAGGAGAAAACTGGGTTTCAAGTTGCACAAAGCAACTAAATCTGCCTCTTTAAGGCTAATCTCTCCTTAGAACTAAGATTTAGTTAAGGGTTTTGCACAAGACCTCTTCAAAAAAAAAAAAAAAATTTAAGGCATACTACTGCAGACTGACAGTTTACATACTTTAAACTTCCTCCAGACTGAACTCATAAATCGTAACTAGCTAAAGGTTTGAACTGCAAAGGTAACTGAAAGAGCACAGAGGTGATCTGCATGTCGACGTTCACGGTTCCTCCTCCATGAGGAGGTCAAGCTGCAGATTCAGGAGAGGTACTGAGGTCGTTTGTGCAGATTTATGCCATTCTGTTTAACTTCAGCAAAAAAAAAAATCTAACCTTAAAAGGAAGTTTCACAATAATTAGAGGGTTTTTCTGTCAGTTTCCTTCAAAATAAGAGCGCTTCAACTCTTTAAGGGATTTTTTTCTGATAAAAACATGATAACGGAAAAGGGCGGGCCTTAGACGGCGGCACTGACTGCGGGAGATGCTCATCGCCAAACAAAGGTGGATGTGGACGTTCTGCTTTGGCCTCAGATGCACTGGGACATGCCGTAGCCACCTCCCTCAGCTGTGTGCTGCACCGTGTGGTCCTGCAATGACCCCAAGTCGCTAAAGCGCTCCCCGCACCACACGCACTTGAACTGGCCCTCCCTGGAGTGCGTGCTCTGGTGTTTGGTCAAGTGCTCACGCTGCTTGAAGGCTTTGTCGCAGTGGTCACATTTGAAAGGTTTCTCTCCCGTGTGCACGCGTCTGTGGCGGTTCACGTCTGACGTGTATTTGAACCTCTTCTCGCAGTCGGGACACTTGAGCGGCTTTTCCCGCGACGGGTCGCAGCGGTGCTCCACGAAGTCAGAGGAGGAGACGAAGCGGCGCTCGCACAGCGAGCACTTCAGCGGCTTCTCCTGGCAGTGCGAGTTCTGGTGGCGCTGCAGCGTGGAGCTTTTCTTGTAGCCCTTCCCGCACACGTCGCACTTGTACGGCTTGTCGAGGGAGGCGCTGGACGACTCGCCGCACTTGTGCCGGAGCAGCTCTCCCGACTGGCTGAACTCCTTCTGACAGGAGGCGCACTTGAAGAGGTTGTCCATGCCGTGCACGTGCTGATGGTACAGAAGGTGCGAGGGCTGCATGAAGCCCTTGTCGCACAGGTTGCATTTGAAGGGCCGGTCGGTGGGGTCTTTGTGCATGCGTCTGTGGCGCGCCAGGGCGTACTGTTGCTTGAAGCTCATCTGACACTCGTCACAGTGGAAGGGGCGCTCTTCTGAGTGCGTGCGCTCGTGCTGGCGCAGGTCGGAAGGCCGTTTGAAGCCCTTCCCGCACGCGGCGCAGCGGAAGGGCCGCGAGCCCTGCGGGTGGCAGGGGTGGTGCAGGAGCTCGGACGACTCCTTAAAGTGAAGCTCGCACAGGTTGCATTTGAACAGGTGCTCTCCGGAGTGCACGTACATGTGGCGCACCAGGTGGGAGCGGTGCTTGAAGCTCTTCTCGCAAACGGCGCACTTGAACGGCCGCTCGTTGCTGTGCGTGCGCTGGTGGTGCTGCAGGTGCGAGGACTGGCTGAAGGCCTTGTCGCACGTGTCACATTTGAAGGGTTTCTCGCCGGTGTGCACCCTCTCGTGCCGCGTCAACTCCGACAGGTGTTTGAAGCCTTTCTGGCACACGGAGCACTTGTAGGGTCGGTCTCGGGCCGACGGGAAGGGCAGGATGGAGGAGCTGCTGCTGGCGGACGCCGCATCACTGCTGGTCTGCTGGGAGTTGGAGGAGGTGGGCGTGGTGCTCCCAGAGGAACCGGGTCGGTACGTCTTCTCACATATGGAGCACTTCATGGGGTTGCTGCTGTTGTGGGACGTGTGGTGCGCTGCCAGGGAGGTGAGGAGGGAGAAGCCCATTTTACAGACGCCGCAGACAAACGGCTTCTGCTCCACCTGCACGCACTGATGCTCCAGCAAGTCTGTGGCCTGATGGAAAATCTTCAGGCACTGCGTGCACTGGAACGACCTGTCCTGGGTCACCACGCAATGATGCTCCAGCGGGTTCTCCAGGTGGGAGATGTCGTGTCCACAGGTCTCGCATTTGTGCGCCTCCTCAGCACCGACCTGCAGGGAGTTCTGCTGCTGCTGTTCGAGCTGGCTCTGCTGTTGCTGCAGAGATGCAGCGTCTGGCTGCAGAACAATCCCATAAACGGTACAGCCCAACGCATTCTCTGTTGCCGTGGGGATGTTGTGGACGACGGGAGGAGCGACGGTGTGCTGCTGCCAGGTCTCAGTCATGCGGGTTCGGGCATAAGGATTCAGTTTGGCACCCGGAGACGCCCAACTACCAGAGGAAAAGAAGAGAAGAGCAGCAGGAAAATTAGTGAAGCCCAAAAACTGAAATCTGTGCACCAAAAAGAAAAAAACTTACTCCATGTCTGGAGAGGCTCCTTGTGAGGGGGCCGGGACTGGAGAACTAAGATTCTGGGAAAGGTGGAATCAGACCCACAACCCCACTTTTATCTCTTACGTTCCAGCTGCATCTGCACAGAAAAACAGTTCAAAGAGTAAAAACCACATTTAGAAAAAATAATTAGAATTGAGGTCAATCATAACAACTTTTCCAAGAATGAGAGGAAAAAAGTCTGTAAAGGAAGGGTAACTAACAGCTGATGTTCGCTGCAAAGCATCCTCAAAAAAACAAATGCAGAACGGGACTGAAGCAGCAGCTTTTAGAAACACAGAAGTGAAGGAAAATGAGTTCCACTAAAACTGCATCTAAAATTAAAAGTGAAAATTGTGTTTTTGGTGTTTTAAACATGTTCTTGTGACCTTTTTCTCACAATGGAGGACACGTATCAATAAAAATTAGCTTAAAATTGCATTTGAGTATTTTTTAAATTCAAATTGTTGCGAATCAGGAGCAAATGTTGTTGTAAAAAGCTTGTAGCAGCAATCTAGGTGCAACAGCCAGCAAGCCACAAGCTCCCAGATCTGTTCCATTCATTTGCTGACAAATCGATCCATGAACATCTTAGTTTTCCTTGTATCTCTCTCAGAACTATAAAGGCTAGAAAGGTCCAATATTGCTCGCCTTTTTTGTTGCACCGGTAATGTTAGGTTGTGAGGGGCTATAAGCTAGCAGGAGAGCGTGTAAACATTAAGGTAGTTGTGGGTGTGGCCACATGGTGTATTTAGTGTTTTTTATTAAAGAAAATACAAAAAATGAAGGCAGAAACGCAGATCTTTTCTAATGTTTCTTTGCAGGCAGTTCAGTTAAGAAAGTTGACAAGGAGAATGAAGAAGTTTGCTTGTGTTTGCTGAGTCATCAAGAAGCCAAAAATAGAAATGAATATTTTCTGCTCCCTGTAACCTCACTGTTCCCCATGAGTTACTCCCATTTATACACATATATAGTCTTTCTTCAGCTGACCTTCATTTTTCTTCTTTTTTTTTAGATGTTCCTCCACCTGCTATCACTACAGATCACAATGTCATCTGCAAACATGATGTTCTAAAGAGATTCCTCTAACCTCATCAGTATGTCCATCACCACAGCAATCAAGAAGCTGATCTTTGGTGCAGTCTCACCTCCACCTTGAACCACAGCATCTCTCTCTGTGTCCACTGCCAATATTTCTTCTGTGCTTTTCTTTTTCTGCATGAAGCCACTAATTCTCACACTAACCTCAACCTAACTTCCACTTCTCATTCCAATTGCTTCATTGCTTGACTCGTCAGGTTTATTCCTCTATAGTTTCAACAAATCTGGACACCTGTCTTCTTAAAAATAGGCATTTCTCGTCTGTTCCTCATGCATTTCCTCCCTCTCCAAGATCGTGTTAGTCTCACTCCAATCATATTTTGATCTATTTTAAAAGCTTTAGTCTTTGAATGATGATTAAGCCAGTTTTAGCCAAAAATTTGAAAACTTGTGTCGTTTTCTACGAAATAGTTTCTGCAGAATAGCAGTTGTTCATTTGAAATTCACCTCTAAAGTTGTGGCGTGGAGTAAGCATGCCCTTATTTCCCATCATCCCTTTGTTTACACTATCTTCCGCTAGCTTACAGCCCCAATCTAACATTACAGATGCAACAAAAATGCTGAGTAATATTGAAGCTCTCCAGGCGTACAGTTTTGAGTCAAATGCCAATTGAGACCAGGAAAATGAAGACATCCATGGATCAGTTTCTCTGCAAATATTGATCATTGCAGTTTTAATTTTCATGTTCTATATGTATTTCATCTATAATGAGGAAAAATGATACCTGCTAGCAACACCAAAAACATTTTTTTTTAGGAATGGGTCTTTAAACACCTCTCCTAAACTTGTCCATACCTGCACAGGGATGTTGTCAGGAGGACCGGCCGTCTTTCCACTCTTCCTCCACACTGATCTTGGCTCCTTCCTGTTCTACAACATCCATCTTTTCCATGTTCTCTAAAGTTCTCCTTCCATCTTTCTTTAACATGCGTGGATTGGAATATGAAACATTTCAATTCCTGTCCTTGATCATCTGGATCTGTGACACATCCTTCCATCTCTGCCTCACCTGCACAGATCCACCTCTTCCTTTCTGTGTCTAAGCTGTTATAAAAGTTCTCATACACCCTTTGTTTAACCTTCACCTTGAACTAAATCACCTCTGTCTTCTGAGCCCTCCTGAACTTCTTAATTCCACCAACTTTCAATTCCTGAAACCACAAAGTTCTTTAATTATACATTAGAAAGAACATATATGCTTAGAACTCCCAAAGGTTTTTAAAATAAAGCATTTGAATGGACACACGTAATCGGATTTTTTCCCACTGATAGTTATAAAATAAAAAAGTACATTTCCATTTCCAAATCCATATGTGCAGCTGTTCAAACAATGGGGCTCCTAAGGATGTGCAGCAACATCCCTCTGATCAACACCCAAAAACAAACCCTCTATCCAGGGTTTTCGAAGATTTTAATCCACCCTTGTGGCTGTGGGGTGTCATCTTCGTGGAGATCAGAAATCGAAATGCTCCACGCTTCGCGGTAAAAGCAAACCGCGTCAGCGCATCACAACGTTTTCGTCTCCAGGCGATGATCTTTGGCAACCTGGATGGGCTAGCTAGCCGCTTAGCTTAACCACCTGCTAGCAGAGGCGCAGAAGAGATGCGCGTTAGCCCGGAGAACAACCCCCTGAAATATCCGTCTGCCGTTCAAAATTCCGCACTAAGCGGAAACCCGGCGTGGTCGTACCTGGAGTGCGGCAAAATTCCTTGAAACAACACCCGGTGCTCGTACGGGAACGAGGCAGGGGGAGCCGTCCCCCTCGTCACCCCGCTGAACGCCGCTCGGATGCTCGCGTCGTTTCGTTGGTGGAGCCGCCGAGGAACGAAAATTTGGCCTCATTAAAAATGGGCGGAAATTCCTCCCGCGATTGATGGAGTCAACCCATCAACGGCGCCGTCTCACGTCGTCATATTTTTGAGTCGTGGTGCTTCCTTTCGGTCGGAGAGAAGAAAGACATTTTGGTCATTGATGCTAGCTAGCTGCTCGGCTAGCTGTGGAGCCCCTGCCCGCACGCGGGAACATGAATAACTAATAATTGATACCCAACACATAAACGCACACTCCCAAATGATGGAGTAAATAAATTTAAAAAAGAAAACAATAAAATCAAATAAATAGATTATTTATAAAATAAATAAAAACAATAAAAATATGCAGTATTTTTTCTTTAAAAGTTTAATTAACAAACGGACCCTTGACAAAAAAGTAATACCATTAAAAGTAGTATTAAGAACTGTATACTTGAGTATAGCAAGTATAGTGAGTGTAATAATGTTCAGACTTTGCAATGAGGGCTGTAAGGATCAACCATTTATTAACATTAAATTCAAATGAACTATTAGATGAATATTGCATTCCAGTGGCTTACTTTTGATTTCTTCACATAGAAAACAAACACTAAATACACAATTACCAAACTCGCTGTCACTTTGTCATTTTTTTCACTCTATTCATTCCCAGTTACGGTAGCTTGTAGTCGTGACTAGCATGTGTCTGGTAGTGCCTCTTCATTGTGAATGTGAAATTTTAGCCAACCACATTCAAATAATCATGCACAGCAGTTTTTGGAACATGCTGGGGGGAAAATATTGTTTTAATGAAAGGAACCTGGGGGCCAGTACAAATATGAACTCGGGCCCGGACTTTGAAAATGCCATCTATAGACCATGTAGACGTAGGGTAGGGAGTATACCATCTAAATACTTCTTCAGACTAAATTGGAAAATTTTACGTTAATAAAATATATACACTGACAATATGTAAAAAGTAAACTTCAAGTATACTGCCAAACTTTTAGCATGATGTTAAAAGTAGTACATTTAAAGACACACTCTAATGAAGAGTGTGTTTTTGGTGTTTGCCACATTTTCTTGTTGCATTTTTCTCATGATGTTGGACATATGTCATAAAAAAAATAAGTCAAAATTATGTGTCTATGTATTTCTCTATTCAAATCGTTGTGAATCAAGAGCAGACAATAACATGCCATTGGAAGAAGCTTGTAGCAGTACAGTCAGAGGGCAACAAACTCGCTGCTCTAACGACTAGATCCATATACGTCATCATTTTCCTTGTCTAAGTTGGCATCAATACTGTACGTCTAGATTGCTCCAACATTGCTCGCCATTTTTGTTGCATATGAATTATACTTTATTAATGAATTATACTTTATTAATATCACATGAATAAATTCACTATCCATATCTAATGTTAGGTTGGGGGTCTTAGTAAGTTGGCAGGAGAGAAGGGGAAGATGGGAAATAAGAACAGGCTTACACCGCACCATAGGAGCTGTGTTCTGGACAATAACAAAGTATTTTTGATTTTGACTAAAAATTGCATATTCATAAATAAAAGACCACTGGGATTGCTTTTTATAAAATATGTAAATGTCATTAGAGTAGGACTTTAAATAGACAACGTTTTACTAAGAGAATACACAAAACTCGACAAAGAAGTAAAGTAGTGAATAAAAAAAAGTAAACATGAAAGCTTCTAAATTCTTACCCAAAGTCTCAATTTGAAGTCAATAACCACCCACCTGCACAACATATTGATCAGTTCAAACCTCAATTTTTGTGTCAGGATTTTTTTTATTCAACATACGATTTGTGTATTACAAAACAACATCAAAAAGCAAACCTATCAGAAAATAACTTTTTTAATTTGCTGATAAGCAATTAACTGGAAAGGAAAATGTTTCAATTGGCTTACACTAAGCCTGGTGTAATGTAATAACAATTTTAAATGTAGCTCAACACACACGTTTGAGACTTTATTGAAATGTAAAGGATGCAGTAGGTATGTAATTATTTGCTTTTTCTACAATTTGGTTATAATCATTTTAACATACAGTTTGGTTTTAAAACAAGCATTTTGGCATTGCTAATACACACACACATTGTATGAAATGATTGTCAAATAGTTTTTATATAAACCTATTGTTAAGGTGGCTGTGTTTTCCAAATTAATGTTGTATCAGCACAAATAGTGATTGAAGCCTTCTGAAGATTTTGTTCTTGATGGTCATGAAAAAAACAAAATGTTCATTGACGAACAATTGAACAAAAGTTGTAAGCGTTGCAAAAGCTTTTACATAGGCTATACAGTTATCAAAAATGGTTAAACATTTTGGCTGAATATTATATTTTCCAAAAACATTTTTTTTTTACATTACAACTGAAAAAAAGAGAGAGAAAAGAAAAGAACAGCACAAAGCGGAACGTTTCACAGCTGTGACACTGTTTCAGTAAGACATATATCCGAGTCGCAACTCACTGTTTACAACGGAAATAAAGCTTAACTGTCAAAATTGAGCTTCAGAAGTTAGCATTTTCTGTGTTTAGTTGCACATTTAAAACAGTTTAATCATTCCAGTGAGCATTTTATACTTTTTATTTTAATTTAAAGATGTCTTTGTAGTTCGGGATGTTGGTGGGCTACAGCAGCAGCAGCTCAGAGGAGGAGGAAGAGGACAGCGAAGCGGCTGCGGCGACTCAGTGCCAAAGCTGTTCTCCAAAGAAAAAGGAAAAAGAAGGTTTTCCAATGCCGAAGAAAGCAAAGATGGAAGAATGTGTTTCCAAAACAAGGTGCGTTTGTTGAGTTGTTGCTCTTTCTCTATTAGTTAAAAATGTCGAAACGTTGCTAACTTTATTAAATATTGGTAAAATGATTTTGTTTTGAAGGGACACAAACTAACTCTAGACTGCTTTCTTTAAGATTTATTAAACCAGTCTATTACAGATAAAAAATATATAGCCTATATTATGTCTTTTGAGCTTCCAAAAATAATTTATGGGCAACAACTCGAGGAATTTTGCTAAATGTGACTCTTACTTTTATAAATAAATAAAATAGGTAAGCTGAATTCTAAATAAACTAGTAGACGGATCAACAAAGAAAATTTGATTTTTTTTTTTTAAATTTAATTTGAAATATGATTTTGATGTGCTTAGATGCCAGGTTTCACATTGACATCAGCAGGTGGCAGTAGTCAGCTTGTTCTGAGTGGACTCTCATATTAAGGTACTTTATGTATTATATATTGGTGATAATAAGTTGATGGATTGGTTGGTTTTGTTGCAGACTGCCCCTTCCTGAATGTCTGCAGACCATGTTTCCAGATGAAGAAGATCCACAAACGGAGGACAGCTCGCTCCATGGCGGGCGCATTCGGACCTTTAAACACGAGCGGGGAAACTGGGCCACATATGTTTATTTTCCATGTGAGTAAGAAGAAAACCATTTTTGGAATCCCAGTTTTTGAAGTTCAATTTAACCTTAAAGTCATTTTTTTAAAATATATCAGACCATCCTGAGGAGGAGTTTGAAGAGCTGCTGGAGGAGCTGCTGTCAGCTGCAGCTTCTCACAGTGTGGATTTGACAGCGCAGGAGGAGTTTCACCTCAGCCTGTCTCAAACGGTGGTGCTCAGACACCACTGGATCCAGCCCTTCATGCAGAGCCTGAGGGCAGGCCTCACTCACTGTAAAAGGTTTGATGAGCACTTTCTTTCTTGTCTGTTCCTTACTGTTTTATTGTAGATAAATGTATACAGCTTGAGAGAACTTCAACTGCTAAAAAACACAAGATAAAAAAAAAGGCTAAAGTGAAACCACTGATGGGACTCATTTCAATTGTTTCCAGATTTGTCTGTTCAGCTGGGAGGCTGAGGGTCTACTGCAACGCTGAGAGAACAAGGTACACCCTTCTCTTCTCAAAGCTCTAAAGTCCATCTTATCAGCTCAATTTCTTCCTCAGACCATGGGACTTGAAAATAAATAATATTGATTATGTTTTTAGTTGCTGCAGCAAACCTTCATATGTGCATTCTAAGAGGAGTTCATAATGAAATTAAAGTCTGTCAAGGAGTCATTTTTAAGTGTTTTTACCATTTGAGGAGCTTTTTATAGTGTGTACATTATTCATCATTTTCTGTATTATGTAAAGAATAGATCTGAACAAGATTTTGTAAACTAAATGTGGTTTTGTTTGGAGCGACATTTAGTTTTTATGGATTGTTTGTGATCATGTGAGTCGACTGCCTGACTTGCAGGACGTTCCTCAGCATGGAAGTCTTAACTGGGCATGCTCAGTTGTTGGATCTGGTCCGAGTCATCGACCAAACGCTGACAGAGTTTCAGCTGGAGACTTTCTACAAGGTTAGTGGACATGTCTATTGACAACTCAAGGGGAAATTTAGGGAGTATTCTAATCTAAAAACTCATATAGTCACAACATGCGTTTAGAATTTTAACATTCATACATAGAGCATATGTATTGTATGATTTAAAAAAATATTTGTTGATAAAACTAAGTAACAAAGCAGAATTTTATAAGAATGACAAAAATAATGTGAATGCATGTCTCTTATTTTGAATAAACCATAAATTTAAGAAAGTTTGTGAAGTTTTTGGGAATTAAAAGTTCTGCAGGAGACTTTAACATCTGCAGTGAAGCCTTGAAGTAAATTGTTGGAATGTAGTTTATGGATGAAATGTTGATTTAATTTTTTTTAACTCTTGTTTTACAGAAATGTTGATGCATTTCTCTCAGATTTCACTTTAAGATATCATTTTGTTTGCTACCATCAAAACTTTTATACTCAAATATGAACAAAAGGGACTTATACTCCTGGTATTTAATAAAAAAAGACGACAATAGTTACAGAAATAAGTTGAAACTGATAAAAGTAACAAAAAAAAAAATAATTAAAATCAACAAAAATATATATATTTTAAATAAGATCTGCTGCAGTTAAAGCATAAGACATATCACAATTCATCATTTAAAGCTATCTTAACGTTTAAGATTAAACCTGCTCAGTCATCTTTGTTTGACATTTTGTCTCTTCTAGGATCCATCTTTCCATGTGAGTCTGGCCTGGTGTGTTGGAGACCTGACGGAGGAGCTGAAGGAGATCACCAAAGAGCTGCAGGTACACAAACATCCATGATGGATCACACAGTCCGTGTAGTCTGTGCAGAGCACAGAGGAAAATCTTTACTCACAGCCAGGAACATCCCTACACACATGCTACTCAAAACAAGACCTCCACGATGTTGTATTTCTGTCATTTTTAAGGGTCAAAACATTGATTCTACATCTCCACGAAAGAAAATAATCTACCTTTGCCTCCAGAGAATCTAAATCCACCAAAATAAAGTCAGAAAATCGCCAGAAGGTTCACTGAACTCCATATACTACAAGTTAATGGAGCTAATTATTATCATTTATTTTAGTAAAATCTTTCTAAAAGTCCCTTCTCTGGGTTAAATAACAAAAAATACACTGATTAAACCTAAACCAAAGTTGCAAAAAACAGCATTAAACAAATAAATCATGATAATAATTGATAAATGTATCCCTTGGGGATATGAATAAAGTTCAATTCAATAATGATGTAGGTAGAGTTATCTTTACCTCTTTTCTGTAGAAAACTAGAAAAATATATATTTTAATGTACGCCTATGAATATTTAGATTCATTGTCATCAGTTCAGTTTTGAATTAAACAGTTGCCTTTTTTGACTAGTGCAGCTGTCTGCAAACTTCAACACTTTTCGCTGATCACAACCCAATAGGAGATTCTGCTTTTTCATGTTATTGTTGCTATTATGGTAAATATAAACTAACATTGTTGGTTTTTTTTGTAAAAATAAATTATTAACATAAAGAGAAATAGCCTTTTTTTTTTAAAAAAAAAAAAGGAAGTAGTTTATCATTTTTGAGAGGTTTTCGTGAGTTCCTCAGACACTCTATGCCACAGAGGATCCTCTCAAATGTAGTAGTAGGTAGCTTCATGCCAGTAGTAATAAAAAAAAAAAAAACACGTTTGACAGTTTGTGGAGCTTCTTAGCCAGAAATTCCTTACATTAAAGTAACAGAAGTAAAATCAGAGATAATTAAGTGACCAGTACCATATTTTTGAAGCCAAGAAACACACTGAAAATCCTTTGACTTGCTCAAAAAGAAAAAAAATTACAATCCGGTGCAACTTAATGCTGGTTGTGCTTTTCTGTTGTACATAGCGCTCAAAAATCTCTCAATCTTTAAGTTCATCTTGTGATATGTACTTTCATCCAATTGTTTGTAAATAAAGTTTATGCTACTTTATATATTTTTTATATTTAATTTTACTCTAGTTACTTTTAAAAACTTTCTTTAACTAGAGAGCCTTAAAGTAGGAATAAAAGAGCCACATATGGAGACTCAGGCTGCAGACCCCTGAATTAGAAATCCTAACTTTCCAGTCATTCCTGTTTTGCGTCTAGTAAAAACTCAACTTAATGCAGAAGCTGAACTTCAACACGCAGGGGTTTTTTTTTTCCCCCCACATCTTCAATTTGAAATGTGCAGCTGAAGTGAAGTGCAGACACTTGGATGTCACAACCATCTATGGTGCAGTTCTTGTGTGTAAATGAGCTTGGTTCTGATTAGTTCTTTTACGATTTGTCCATTTTCCTTCACTAATGATTTATCAGATGTTTTAGTTGTCAGTTCGGTCGTTAAAAAACGTTTTCATGAACGTTGGCATCAGGAAGGTTCTCTTTTTCTGTGGTTTTGCAGAGTCTGGTGGACGAGCGTGACGATGGACCGTTTCTTTTAAACCTGGACGTCGCCGAACTGCGCTGCAGGACGGGAAACAAAACCTTCCGCTTCCCTTTAGAAACATGACTCATCAAAATGAAAACCATTTACAATCTGTGTTCCACGCTTAAGAATCTGCAGAAACGACGCTGGATCGTCTGAAAACTGTATATAAATAAAGCTTCTACATGTTTTGCATCTGATGGAGTTTTTTAACAGTTTTCCGCATGTGTTAAAGCAGAGTTCAAGTCACTTTAATATTTTAAAATGAAGAAAATGTGAACATTTTTAAAGAATTCATTTATTTTTGTAAAACATTTATGGTTTCCTTTGGGTTTGACATCAGAACATGAAAAAGTACAAAAACAAAACCTCATGCGCTTTTTTAAAACCAGGAAACCTCAGAAAGTGACAGAACTTGATGTTGACACAAACACGTGTCAACAGTTTGAATTTCAGGAGAAGAAAAAAGTATTTTACCTGAAAGAATCAATGAACATAGAAAAGTAAAAAAAAAAAAAACTGGATGTGTGATTGGAAACTCTTCAGAAGGCAGCAGATGAGGTTCTCTGGAGTTCACAGACACAACATGGAATTTCCTATGACTTCACAGACAGATCTAAAACATTTCCGGGATCAAATCCGATCAAGTCGGCGTGAAAACGAGTCTCCTCAACTGAGCGTGTGCAACCTTGCAAGGCACCTGATTCCAACCTGCATGGAGAAAGCAAAAAGGGGGCGAGCAACAAGCCAATCTGAACACAAAAAGTGGATTTTTTTTTTTGTCTGAATTTGAGGCAAATAAAAGCCCTGAATTACAGAAAAATCTTCCATCAGGAACCCACAGCTCAGCTGCACAAAGACGCTCATCGAGGGATAAAAAGGCAGTTTTAGAAAAAGCGCGATCATTGAAAGCATTTGTCACAATAAAATGAGGCGCCTGCTTACAATCAGGAACCAACTCTAAACTTTTAGGCTGATCAATAACAAGGTGGTGCAAACGGTGCAAAATCCTGGCACATATGTCAGTTTTTGTCGGACACGAGGAAAGAGTCACTATAATAGAAAAGTACTGGAATTTACCTGTAAACATCCTGACATAAACAGAGGAATTACTGATTAGGGAGGCTAAACTGGAATCCTCCAATCAAACCTAAACACTTTCTGTGGAGCTTTCCGACATGTTCGGCGGTTGGGAGGCTCGGCGAGCACGGCCCGGCCCGCCCCTCCTATGACCTTTAAGAGTCGGGTTTCCTGGCGTGGCAGCGTCACGGGGAGAACAGAACATTCTTGATGTACGACACGGTGGTGTAGTTCGTCAGCATGTCCACGTGCTCGTTCCCTCGAAGCTCCTTTAAGAACACGGGCTGCTTCTGCTGCCCCACCCACCGCTTGCACTGGATGGCGCTCCGCAGGTTGACCGTCCCGTCCCCGTCTCCGTTCACCACTGTGGGCTCCTCGTCCGGGAAGTTTTTGGAGTAGTGGAAAGACTCGGACGTGTTGATGCCGCTGCCGTACAGGCAGTGGACTTCCACGTTGGGCGGCAGGAGGTCGGACACCAGAGGCTCCGTGTCCTGCCGCATCATCCAGCCATCGTCAAAGCCGATGTCTTTGTAGAGCCGCCTGTAGTCCTGAACCGTGTAGTTGACGGTTGGCGTTTGGACCAAAATCTGCCGGACAGGAAATTAATCCAATGATAAATAGGCTGTTTTTAGTTCATCTTATTAAGAATTTTGCTGCTTAGATGTTAGTATGAAGATCCAGAGACAGAGTTGGACAGAACCCAAAGCACTGCACTGGCACACATGTGGATCCTGACCTGATCTTTGGACCAGGAGTGGGCGTAGGGCAGCAGCCAGTTTGTGGATACAGCCGTACGCTGCTGGGCACGGATCTTCAGCGGGCTGATCACCGGGATGCGGTTGTTGTCACCTGAGGGTGAAAAACAAAAACAGTGGATAAGCACAGTTTGTGTTGATTTAGTTTCACTGTGTTTAGAGTTTGGCTTCAAAGTATAATATAAAAAGATTAATTGAAAAGAAAGTTAAATTAATTGATAAATATTATGCTTTCTGAGAAAAACTTTGATTATTTTATTAATATTTCTGAGCATCTTTTATCGCATAATATATTACTGCGTAGTACATAGCCTAAAAATACAATAAAATTAAAAGTTTGTTTGATTTTATGCTTTTATTTTGTAGGTATTTAGTTGATCAAATTTTCAATTTTTTTTCTTTGCATTTCTGGTCAAAACAGATTTTGGAATTAAAAAGGTTTTACTGAATCTCTCTCTTCATTCTGAGAAAAGCAAAAAAATATTTCATGCTTTTATCTTCAAAAAGTGAATCTCTGATCTTTTTGCTTTTTTGCTATTTTAACTAGAAGAAAAATAAATTTAAATTACAAAGACAATTCAATAATTTAATAAATGCTATGTGCTCTGAAAAAGAAAAAAAAACAGATTAATTTGATAATATTTTTCACATAATGTTTTAACTGTGAAGCACTTAGCCTGAAAATGCAATTAAATTTGATAGTTTGTTTGATTTTATGCTTGTATTTTGTAGGAATTTCCAGTTTTCAACACAGGTTTTCGAAGTAATAAGGTTTTCTGAATCTCCTCATTCTGACGAAACAAAAAAAATATTTTTTTATCTTTAAAATGGGAATCTTGTTTTATTTTTTACTATTTAAAGTAAAAAAAAATTAAATGAAAAAGGAAGTTAAATTGATTGATAAATACAGTTTTCTAAAAAGAAAAAAAAAACATTTTATTCCTATTTTTCTGCTTTTTATCGTGCAATATTTTACAGTGAAACAATTTGTCTAAAAATGCAATAAATATAAAAGTTTGTTTAATTTTATGCTTTTATTTTGAAGGAATTTTCAGATAATGACATTTCAGATTTTTTTCTCTGCATTTTGGTTCAAAACAAAGTTTCTCTGAATCTATTTATTCTGAAAAAAACAAGCTTATTTTTACGTTCAAAATATGAATCTCTGCATTTTTCCTCATTAAATATTGTTCATCACAGGATTTTGTTCCTGTGTTGTTTGGTCATGTTTGTTGTGTTTCAATCGCGCATTCTGCTCACCGGAAGTGATGACACGCAACGTCTTGGCCACACCCGCCCACGGCGGCCCCAGGCAAATGAAGGCCTTGATGTACTTGTCCTTCCAGGCCTGCGGCTGCTGGTTCAGGAAGTACAGGGTGTACATGTTCCCCATGCTGTGAGCGATCAGCACCACGGGCCCACCCGCTTTCTCCGCCATCTCCTCGATCATCTGCTGCAGCTGCATGAAGTACTCCTTATTCTCGTCTGAAAACAAACATCAGAGATGATGAACAGGAAAATCTCCAGCCGGTCAGCAGTGAGCTGGGCGTCTTACTCGGCGCTTTCCTCCAGTCGTACGGCGCTCCTCTGACGTCATCGTCTCGGGTGTAGCCCCACTCCACCATGGACTGCACGATGCTGAAGAAATACATGCCTGGAAGGAAGCAGAAGGAGAGCTTAAACCTTTCGGATCTGTGCTGCTCTTTAGTTTTCGGGTCGGACTGAGTTTGACTCACCCACGCTCTGCTTGCTGGGATCCAGGTACTCCAGCGAAAACGTCTTTCCAAAGCCGGGGACGCGCACAAACACGCCAGGGGGGGCCTCGGAGGTCCGTGTGGTTCTGTTGTAGATCAACCTGCGAAGACGCATTGGATCAGAGGTGAACCACAAGACAAACCCCAAAACCTCGCTTCCTGTTTTCAGTCTCTGTTCCTGAACATCAATGTGTGTGATGTGTGAGAACAGCATCCCGATGTCGGAGTTTTACAGACGTGAGAACAGCTTTGGTGTTCAGGGGCAGAAGTGAATCTTCTTTCAATTCTGCCTACACACCTGACGGTTTTCTCCAGTAAACCCACAAACCTAGGACATTTAAAGACCCAATCTGATGAAAAATTCTGTTTCTAAAATATTCTTGGGAGTATTTCTCTCATGATGAAGGACAAATATGAAGAAAATTAAGCTCAAAGTTGCATTTTTTGAGTAATCAGGAGCATCCACTTGTAGACGACTAGATCCGTACGTCTTTGTTTTCCTCGTCTAAGATGTAATCTCACTTCAAAATTCACACACCCAGAACTGTTATAAATGTGTTTTTTTTCTTTTTTTTATTTATGCATATCTATAAACAGATTATTTTTTTTAGTAGAGAACCTGTTTTATTCCTTTTTTGATTGGATTTTATATCTGTGGTGTTTGTTTATACAACTGTGTGTGAATGTGCAGTTCGGATGGAGTTTAGAAACAAATCAAGATTCAGCTTTAACCTTCAATGACTGTAGGTAGTTATTTTTATGTATTTGTTTGTAAAATGATCATAGCTTATTCTACTGTAGATCAGCTAAAAGCAAGACCAGTGGGAGTAGTGATTGCTATCCTTTTCCCTCCTTTTTTTGTAACTTGCACATGTGGGTTTTCCTCTAGCAGCCCAAAAATATGTTGTCTATTTAATACATCCTTGTGTCGCTCATGTGAAAAATGATTAATAAATGAATCAAAAATTATATCAGTCACATTGTTAATATTTATAAGAAAATGCAGAACAGTAAATAACAAATAAGTTCCGTAGTGGTTTCTTTGACGCTTCACTTCCTTCTTCCAAATCCTGCTGAAAAGCATGCTGCTCTTTATGTCCATATTGAAACAGAACTCTCTACCAACACTGGTGGAGTCGTGACGACAGGAACATCAAGTTTCTGGTTTTGGTTTGAAGCGTTTGGGTTTATAGTTTTGTTGAGTTTTCTCCAATCTGTAGAGCCAACTGAGAACCCTGTTTACTTTTAGTGTGAAAAGCTTTAAAGGATCTGGAGAAAAAATGCAGATGTATGGAGACGACCTTTCCTTCATAGATGCAACATTACTGGTCCTTTCTTGTTGCCTTTTTGCTTGTTAACATAATAAAAGTCTGATCTTTTTTTTTTTTTTTTTTTTTTTTTTTACAGATTTAAGAAAGTTTGGCAGGTTTCTATGCATAACTTCCAGTGAAGCTGACTGTCTTTACACTCCTGCTCTTAAAACACAAAATTAGAAGACTGGATGATAAAAACAACACGGTCAATCATCAAATGGAGAAAAAAAGCCCACCTGATGTTGTCTATCCAGCAGTCGATGGCGAAGGGGACGAGCAGCTCCAGGTTGAGCCACAGAGTGAAGAAGGAGTCGGTCTTCTTGTAGCAGATGTAGTGAACCACGCTGGGTTTATTCAGTCTGGCCTCCAGCTGGTTTCCCAGATCCCCGGGAACTGCAACGAAGAAGAGGTCTTCACAAACAGCACTTCTGTGCTCTTCAGTCAGCTGCACTCAATGATGAGGGTTTAAAATGAAAAACTTCTCAGAAAGTGATGGCATTTCTTTAACAATGTATCATTTAAGTATAGATTTGACAGTTTCTATATTTTATTTGCTTTTGTTTTTTGTTAAAGGACTTATACTTGAAATATTAATAACAGGAGGTTTATAGAAAATGTTTCAAAAAGAAAGAGCCCTTAAGAAAGGAATAAAAGACAGAATCCTTTGATAAATGTGGAAAAACTGAATCAGTTTAATCAAGAAGAATGTATTGATTTTAGTTTTTTAATGGTTTAAAATGAATTCTGAAAAACTTGGGTAACAAAAGCAACAAAACAGAAAAAACAGATTTTTTTCTTAGTTCCGCCTTCAATCCTTGATGAACTGAAGCTAAAATCAGAATGTTCCTCTAAAAATGACTTCCAATACTTAACATAAAACACCAAAAGGACTTAATTTTCTTATTTTTTGTGAATTTATTTTAAAAAGTTATAGATAAATAAGAGTCAACAAAAACCAGAAAAAAGTCTAATATGATTTTTATGAGGAGTAAAACTATAAGGAGAGATGGATGTGAAGCAGTGAGGTTACTCAAGGGCACATCTCTGGCTGCTATCGCTTTGACCGACAGTAAACGCAGATTTTGGGTAAATTCTTTCCTCTCATGTCACTTCGATCAGCGCTCATCCCGTAAAAGAGCTCAGTCGTGAATGTCTGCAGGGCTGTCACTTCTTAGGAAATGTGTTACACAAGGAAAAGCAGCAACACTGATGAAACCTAAACTGCGTTTTTAAAGCTTTACACACGAAAAGCTCTGTTTAAAAAAAAAAAAGACAAGCATATTGAGAAAACGTTTCATAATTAATGTTTAGGTTATAAAATAAACTTGTTTCATTTATTTCAAATGAAGTTTTCATCTCTTTCTTAAGTCAGTCTGCAGTATTCAGCTGTTTCTTTGGTTGATTACATTTATTGATTTTAAGGTCAAGGGTCCCAGCAGAGTTTCTCCTGGAGCTTTTCAGTCAGAGTGATCATCGAACAGTGTTATCTGCTTAAAGACACACATTGATGAGTATGGAAGAATGGAATTTGCCACTTGATCCTCACTAAAATATTTGCTTTATTATGAAGAGTTTTGACAAGACGACTTAAGATTTGTTTAAGATAGGGGATCCAGAGTGAATTAACAGATGATTATTTAACTTTTCAACAGAACAATCAGGGATGAAGCTGAGATTATTATAAACTGAAAGTGGCATTAAAATATGGAAAAACCCTTTTTTCTTTCAGTCCCGAGAGTCAAACTGAAATGCTGCCCTGATCACATGATCAGGTTCTTGCCTCACCCCACACAAGAGAAAACCTTCAAAATAAACTTCTATAAATCTCTAAAAACTTGAATTGAAATAACTCAAATGTGCTCTGTAATAATAATTTTATTTCTCATCTACTCTCTGGTTCTCTCTTTTTTTTTTTTTTGCCATCCTGTTCATTCTCTCTCTGTCCTTTTGTGTGGATCAGTTTTGTTAATAAAGTTTTGTTAAAAAAAGAACAAAATTTGAAAGAACTGAACAAAATGTCCTTATAATTACCTCATTACTGTATAAAAACATTTTTAGACAGACAAACATTTTTAAAAATTGCTATGAAACTGAAACAACTTGCCAGGTTTTATTTTCTAAAATGTCAACAAAAAATGTGAACCACTAAAGTTACCAAAGTGATTAAAACATATTAAATTCTTTAAATAATCATAAGAATATTAATTTAGAAAAAGGTAAAAGTGAATAAATATGTAATTTTTCGGTAACTGGGTTTCAAATTTGGGAATAGCATTTTTTTTTTTTTTTTTTTTGGAACAAGCTATAATAAATCTGTTATACGAAGAGTGTTTATATATTTCACTTGTACTAATATCGCGAATTTCGTCACTTTAAGAAAATGTAAACACACAAAAAATGTATATTTATTTATTTTCGCTTTGGCAGAGTTACTTATTTTTGACTATCTGCTCGAACATCCGCGACTAATAACTATGGCGGAGGGATATCTATTGAGCTGACAGTAAAAATGATTAAAAGGGGGAAACCAATAACACTCACTCAGGACGACCGGGGGTCTCCGCGGCAGACACGACTTGCCGCCGCCACATTTCTGCGAAGGTCTTCCGCCGCTTCGAGATGACAGCAGCAACAACAACAACACCCCGAAGAGGAAGAAGACGGTTACCCGGTGCCGACTCGCCATGGCTCCCGATGTCTCATAGCCAAAAACGAGGAGCTGTCGCCTCGGCTGTGTTTGTGGGTCTGCCGTCAAGTGTCTCCGGCAGGCTGTTAAATCCCCGCGAGGACCATCCTACAGCAGCTAACCTCAGTTAGTAAACACCGACGATCACGAGGTACTGATTACGGAGCAATCCACCCGACAGCTTCGCCTATCAAGACTAAAGTAATCGATCGCAGATGTCGCTGAACCGTGACTTCAAGTCGATCTTTTTGCAGAGAAAAAGGAAAATAGTTTATAGAACCACTAGGTGAACTGCATGTTTTATGTAAGGCGGGAAAGCAAACTATTGTTGTTTAAAATAAATAATTAAAGCTATTGGCATTTGCAATTTTAAAAGTGAAGCACGTCTGAAGTGGGTTAAATGTTTGCAAATCAAAAAGTAAGTTTTGCACTACATAAAAATTGTTTTATTCTACAACAAATGAAACTGATAATTTATTGAAAAACAAATGTATATATTCAGGGGATCCTGTTCCTGGCAGTGGACCTCACCTCTGGCATATCTTGCACCAGCTCATCTGGATGAAGCCCATCACGTTTTTTGAGTTGCAATTTTTCTTCTGAAAGAGAAAAAATGTAATAAGAAATAATTTCGTGTTTGCATTTTATGAGTATTTTTGGAAACAAAGACTTCAGATAAACAGGAAAAATGGCTTTTAAAACATTTAGGATGTGGAAATTTGTTAAAAACTTCAGTCCTAAAACCCCAGTGGGAAGGTTTTAAAGAAAATTTAAAAAAATGTTATGGGGGACTTGTTGTTGCTAAAGATAAGTTAAAGTTAGATAAGTTAAAGTCCCCCTATGACAATTTATTTTATGTAAAAAAACAAAAAAAAAAAAAAAAAAAAACGTTCTCAGTAGTGTTATAATTATGATTATGACGTTTTTTAACCAAAATACCACAACCTAAATGTCTCAAAGTTATTTTTCATGTTGATCTGAAGCCGTCCTCTGGGAAAAAAGCCTCTGGGTGGGTGTGGCTTTTGGAGGCTAGCTGAGCTTACCTGACTCAGGTGAAGTTAGTTGGATATTCGCCAGACATTCGCTCTGTTCATGGTTAGGGACCGTCAACAAATACAAGTTTTTCTTCTATAGCTTTTAAGTAATTGGACTTGATCAGTCCAAATCACTCTAAAAATAATAAAATTAGCTAAGAATTTTTAAATATTTTTTCAATTGTTATTATGTTTTTATACCTAATCAGTGCCAATTATGATTTCTCCCTCATGTAGCATCCCTAAGGTTTCTTTCCTTTTTATTTCCTGAATCAGGTTTTTTTTTTATGAGTTTTTCCTCACCAGGAGGGAGGATCTAGGGCAGGGAAAACCAGTTTTATTTAGTCTGTTCAGTGTAGCATTAAGCTTTTGTTTATATGTTATGACCGACCTTCTGCTTCTGTAAAGTTACCTGCATGAAGCCCAATGAGGCAATTGTTTTTGTGATATTGGGCTATATAAATAAAATTGAATTGAATAACAGCTTATCATTACAATAACAGTCTTTTATGTAGAGACACTGCTATAATTGTTTTTTTTTTTTGTGGTTATTTGTCCATATTTTCATTTTTATGAAATAGAATTTTCATGTCTGACATTTTTTATTAGTATGGTAACAGTATCTGCTCTTAAAGTTAACAATTCAGCAGTATTTGAAGATCCAATGAAAATCATGTATTTTGTTTTTTTAACATGTTCTTGGAGTATTTTTATTATGATGGAGGACATGTACAAAATAATTTAAGATTAAAAGGTCTCCGCAAGTGGCATCTATATGCAGAAAAATAGATCAATTTACAATTTTTTTTGTTTTTTTGCCCATGTTGCATGAAGATGGATAGCTCTGAAATTGCTCGCTGTTTCTTTTTTTTTCTTGCTACGTTGTTAATGTTTGCTTGGGCTTGTGAAGTGCTACAAGCTAATGAGTGTTGACTAAGGAATGCTGGGAAATTAGGAGAGGCTAACTTCTGCCCAACACATTTTAATAAGCTCTGCAGAAAATGTCTTGAAATGACACAAGCTTTTTAATTTGGCTTAGAACTGCATAATCATAATTAAAAGACCACTTCCAACAATTTTACAATGGAAAAAATATATAGTTGGTATGGGACTTTAAAGAGTTTATAAGATTTTTACTTTTAGACAAATCGGGACAATGTTGGGGAGCATTTAAACCCTCTGTACTTACTTTTTAAGACATAAAGATACATTAAACGTGCAGGAAAAATCATCATAGATGATACACTTCACAGGAATTGGAAGATCTCAACTAAAACAAAAAAATTATTGCATGTCGACAAGTTTATAGTAAAGTTTAATTAAAGATAACATAAAGCATCTGAGTCATACCTTCTAAACTATCAAACCAAAAAATGTAAGACAAAACTATCTTATGCTTTAAAAAGCTAATTTAAGGAATATGATATAATATATAATTATATTTGGAATTAAAAGCATTCCAGCTTAAAAGGTTTCTTTTTTGTTGTTTATTGGTAAGTTTTTTTTTGTTTTTTGTTTTTTTTTTTTAAGAAAATTTAAAGCAAACTTTTCAGTCTCTGCATTTAATTATGTTCTTAAACTCTAAAAGCTTTTATGGATTTTTTGTTCTTTCACTACATTGCCTTTACCTCTAAGAGTCAGTGCTGCATCACATGAATGTTTGACCTTCGGTGTTGCAATAATGTGTTACAAAAGAGGCAACCTGTGAAAAATGATAAAGTCTAACCAACAAATAGTTTTTTCATAGTAAAAAAAATCCTTCTGTAGATATTTCTGATTCTTCAAACTAAGAAAATGCTATACAATTTGGAAAAAAAAACACTGATTACATATAAAAACACTTAAAATAAATAACTTTAAAATGTTTTTAAGAGGTTTAGCAAACATGTTGAAACATTGTCATGATTTAAAGACCATAGAGAGAAAAGAATGGTATGTTTAATTTACTCTGCCAAGTA
Source organism: Oryzias javanicus (assembly GCA_003999625.1). NCBI lineage: Eukaryota > Metazoa > Chordata > Actinopteri > Beloniformes > Adrianichthyidae > Oryzias > Oryzias javanicus. Next base: position 24,744,393 of record CM012442.1, read on the forward strand.
AAAAAACAGTTCTGTATTTTACAAAACAATAAATCCTACAATAAAACTAACCAAAAAGCTGTGTTTGCAAGAGATTACATGTCAATTACAATTTCAGAATTGTAAAAACACAACATAACATGGGAACACATAAAAATAAACATAGGCTACTGTTAATAATGAAATTCACAGTTTCACATTATTATATGTCTAATTTAAGCAATTTAGCATAGGATGGACAAGAACATCCCAGAATGTACTTTAGCTTAGCACGCTACATTAGCATTCTATGGTCCATTTTATTTCTGTTGGACAAATATGTGAAATAACATTTGAAAATATTTAGGTTATAAATCTTTAAAAAAAAACACAAATAATGAACAATTAAATTTGGGTTCATCTGATGCTACAGATGGATGTAGCATGCTACTGCTAAAGTTAGCATTCTTATTTAAAGTTTTTATTAGCTTTAAAGATAACTAAAGAACCAAGAAATCTGGCAGGGGGGTTACTATTAAGATCAAAATATAACACCCCATACCGTTTACACTTGTGAAATTCTCCTCCAAATGGAGCAAAGTAACCACTTTTTTATTTTGGCACTAAAACTGACAAAAATTCACAATCAGAATTTCTTAAACTACTGCGTTTTCTTGTCAGTTCGTTAATCTAATCGGACGTCAACCTCCCTGGGTGTGTCTGATTTGCCTTCCAGGATTTGCTGGATTTGATTGAGCACCTTTTCATGGAACACCATGTCTAGGTGGGCCAGTCCCCTGTACTCCGTAACATGGACCGGCTTTTCCTGCTTCCCCTCCCAGCGTTTGCACAGACTCATGCTAAAGCTGTCCACTGTGTCATCCCCGTCGCCATAAACAAAGTCCACCGGGTCTGCGTTGGGAAAATCCTCATCGTAGATATGCGTCACAGGAGTTGGAAGCCCAACGCCGTACATGCACCACACCTCAACACCAGGCGGGTGGAGAGCACCAGTCAGGTTCTTGGTGTCTTTCCACATGTTCCTGTAGGCAAACACAGATAAAATACATTTCAGTTGTAGAAAAAAGCCCAAACTGTTTTATGTCACATGCACCCATTCAAGGGGTTGTTGATTCTTGGGTTGTCCAGGCTAGTGGAGGATTGTAAATAGAAGGTTCTGCATCTTAAAGGGAGTGCAAACATGTCTTGTAGTTTCCTTGAGACTCGTACGGCCACATCAAGGGATATCATGAAAATGGAACGTACGGTTGTTGTGTGTGATAACAGTTTCGTGAAGGTTAGTGCTAGTTGAAAACTTATGACGTACAAGTGATGCTGTTGTACGGAACACTTAAACCACAGTTAGGTAAACGCACTGACCACTGCAAATGCTTTATGGAGAGGGTGTCCATACAGCATTTAACCCTAACCCGGCTGCTGATGGGCGAAGGCAGGATTTACCCTGGACAGTTCGCCAGTCTATCGCAGGGCCACATTTGCGCACACATTCACACCTAGAGGCAATTTAGAGTAACAATTAACCTATGAAGCATGGTTTTGGACGGTGGGAGGAAGCCGGAGTACCCGGTGAGAACCCACGCAAGCACGGGGAGAACATGCAAACTCCACACAGAAAGGACCCCAGTTAGTGTTTCTGATCCTCCAGCCAGGATTTGAATTGGGGCCTTCTTGCTGTGAGGCAAGAGCGCTAACCACTGCGCCACCGTGCAGCCCAAAAAAATCAGTCATATTGATTCAAAAACCAAAAGGAAAATAACAGCTTTAGTCCCCTTAGCTAGAAAAAATTCAGTTATTTACCAGCCATCCTCAAAGTCGATGTCTGTGAATAAGCGTTTGTAGTCCTGGTTTGTGTAGTTCACTGATGGCGTGGAGATGAAGACATGGTCCTTTGGCCAGGCGTCCTCAGATGGTAGCATCCAAGGATTGGTTGTCATCATCCTCTGCTCCTCACGGATCTTGATGTTAGAAAGCATTGGGATGCCATCATTTTCACCTGTGAACATTTAGAATAGACAGGTTTATAATGGAAGTTCAGGTAAGGTTTTTGCTTGTTCTCTGCTATAGAAGCTAGGTTGCCAAGGCCTGTGCTCACGATGTTGCTTAGGATTCATCCTAATACCTGAAGTCATGACTCTAAGTACTTTAACAGCGCCACCCCATGGTGCTCCCAGGGAAATGAAGCCTCTGATGTATGTATCCTTCCAGGCCTGAGGCTGGTTATTGAGGAAGTAAAGGACGTAGTGGCCGCCCATGCTGTGTCCCAACAGGTAAACTGGTTTCTGATACTGGTTGTACATCTCCTCCACCAGCTCTTGCAGCTTTATGAAGTACTCTTGGTTCTCATCTGTGGACAAAAAAATGACAAATGATGAGTAAATCTTTTTAAATTGGTTAAAAACAAACTGAATTTCAAGTGTCCAAGCAACAAGTGTTTCTGTAGGGTTAGAGTTCTGGTATTTCTCTCAACATTTGGGTTGTTTTTGTCTTTTTTCATTGCAGTTCTTTGGTGTTTAACTCATGAGGTATCCTGAAATCAAGGGACTAAACTGATAGCAAAATATTTGTAAGATAAGACTTTGAGTGCAGATAAGGTGGAGGAGTGGGTGGTACATGTTGAGACGATGGAGCTAAACAATAAATAGAGGTATTTGGAGAAATTTCCCAACAAGAATCCAAGTTAATGATTAAGCCAAAGATTCTGACCATTTTCTCAGTTTACTGAGAGTCCAATGGACCAGCGATAATTTCTTCATCATTCTGAACTAAAGTAGTTCCCTCCCAAATCCCACCATGACCCAGTCACTGGTTCTATGGTGTTACTTTCTTGGACCTCTTCTGGTGAACTCTAATCATGGAGCACAAGAGCAGGAATTTTTTTACTTAATCAATGTTACAAACATCATAGTTTGCTTATAGACAAAGTCACCCATGTTTTCTTATCTAACACATCCAATCTCAAGGCCCTGTGGCTCACTTGGTAATGGGCTGCAGAGAAAAAAATGGCATAGCTTACACTATTTCTGCTTTATTTATTATCTAATTCTGAAGTTTTGTTTTGGAAAACTGACGGATTTTCTCCACGACATCTGCCTATGACTAATTCTTGACACATATCAAGTCGCAATCACCTGTCTAAAATACATTTGCTAGATTCTTAAAGTGGCTGCTCTGAACACTAAACTGAAATCTCCAAGGTAACATAAAATACCCACTCCAAGGAAAATTGTGTTTTTAGTGTTTTGTCCTCATGATGGAGGACGTTTATAATGTCATTTTTAGTTCATTTACAATGAACTACTGCAGCTCAGTAGAAAATATGTCTGAGAAAACTGCTCCGGTTTTTTTTATTTAGCCTAAAAATTGCATACCCATAATTAAAAGACCAATGGGAACACTGTCATTTTCTTTGATTATACCAGCTCAAGTCCTTTTGTACGCATGTCACTTTTTCAGGGCTAGACCTGCATATTTACATTTTCTCTTCAGATTAAAAAAGGGGGACAAAGACGAATTTGTTCTGAATGTAAAGCAGCTGCAGAAAGTGTCAATCTGATAACTTACTTGGAGCTAATCGCCAGTCATACGGAGCGCCACGGACGGTCTCATTACGGACATAACCCACATTTACCAAATGCTGCACCATGGAATGAAAATAACCTACAAAGAACAACAGGAGGACTTATACGATTTCACAGATACATCCCATCATACTATCACTTCTCCTAAAACAAAACACTAATATTACTTGTTTTATAAATGCACATAATTGAGCTCTAAGTACAAATTTGAACAGAGATTTTTCTCACCAGCTAGTTTATTGTAGTCCAGAAACTCTATGGTATACGTTTCCCCAAATCCAGGTACCCTCACTTGCACCCCTGGTGAGTTGGAGGATCTCCGGGTTGTCTTGTTGTAAACAAGTCTGTAGGAAAACAGTCATAAACATTCACACTAGTCAGCAAGTGCATGCGAGAGTTTGTGGTCATTTTTTATGGTTCCTTTCTGCTCCATGGGAGTTAAAGCTGTGATAACTTTTTTAGCGGTCAAGTTTTTTTTTTTTACCTCAACTAAATACACCAACCAAAACATCTGGCACACTAGGGTCTTGAGTAAGAATCAGAAATACTGACTTCTGACAAAATCAACAAGGTAAAGGCGTAGAAGTGTTCATACCTGATGTTATCAATCCAGCAGTCCACACCGACCGGCATGAACATGTTCAGGTCGATCCAGAGAGGAAACCAGTGATCAGACTTCTTGAAGCACATCCAGTGAACCAAAGTTGGCTTGTCTATTTTGGCTTCCAGGCGATTCCCCAAGTTTCCTGGCACTGAAAACCCAGATAAATACTATTAATAAATGAATGCTAGCAGCCATATTGTATTTGTTTTCTACCCACTGAGGAAGTCAGTAAAGGCTGAGTCCCTGATTGGTTGACGCGCTGAGTCAACCTCGCCAAACTTCAACCTTTTGAAGTCATAACGTGACACGCCCGACACCCAAATTTTGCAGCAGGACCTCAGATTGCGTCTGTACATTGACTCGACACCCCTGTTGTGCAAATCACGTTCTGTGTGAATGCTAGAATAACTGAATTAGGTGATTCCAGGTTCTGAAAACACATGATCCAAGTTCTGAGTAAAAAGAGGAAAGCTGAAAGCGAGCAGGTTGGGGGACTTGAGGACTGAGGTTTGACTAACCTGCTCCTCCTCATTTGGCTCAGTATTTTCAAAGCCAGTTCATTACAGGTCGTTGAACTCACCACACTAAAATGAACCACAGGAAGATCATTAATGCAGAGACCTTGGTCCCTTGCTTTCTTTAAAGGTCAGTCATAAGACCTCCGCATTCCAACAGACCCAGACTCCCACACAGAGCCGTACCTCAACCCCATCAAACATATTTAAGACTCAAACGGACTGTAAAGCAGCCCTTCTTTTTTAACTTGGCCTTAATCCCATGAATGCCGTTCAAAATGAATGGACACAAAGACCCATAGAAGCTGGAGGACAAAGAGTGGAAACTGTTGAAGCTAAACGAGAAGATGAACGAAAGCCATGAAAACTTCACTTTGGTCAATGTTCAAATGTTACATGCCATTATTTTAGAATCAGTAATGCAGATGCTTTCATTCAAAGTTACTAACTGATTTCTGTCCATTTAGAAGAGGATGGGGTTGGATGTTTTTCCCATGGATACACTGGCTTCAAAACCTGGAAATTGCACCCCTGGCCGACCAGATTGTACACTGATGCTCAAACCACTGACTCACTAACACGACAAATGTAGCAATAGGAATGAATCATGGAACTACAAACACTGATTCAAGAAAACAAGCAGAGGACAAATGAAGTGTTGAACCCATTGAAGGAATGGGACATTTTGCTTCAAATTAACTTTTATTTTGAAAAACACAGCTTGTCAAACAATATTTTGTGTTGCAGTTAAAGCAGAAAATGCAAATGTCAAATATCAAACTATTGATGGCAAAGTTGGGGAAATACTGAAGAACAATCTTTTATAAATTAGCAAATAAGACTTTTTGAATTACATGCATGATAATAAGTAATAAAGATAAGTAAAGGCAAAATGCAAGGGAGCATTTTGCCCTTTCCTTCTTTTCTAGCAGTACAAACTTGAACTACTCCCCAAAAGGAGGTTTGTGACTGTTTCTGCATCATTATTTCAAAACTTTTTTTTTTGTAACATTTCTAAAAAATCTGTTTCTTTGAGCCAAAATTCAGAAGTACCAGGTTTAAGTGTGTATAAATGTACATGAGTTTGACAATATGGACATTTCTTAGCTTTTTGCTGTTTCTTTGTTATTTCAGTATTATTAAGCAGCTTTAGCTCAACTTTTTCCACCTTTTTTTTATTTTTTATCGAAAAAATAAACATAAGTACATTTTAAAAAAAGTTTTTAACCCATCTCAATGTTGTATCATATACTGTATATAGTACATTTTTATATTTCATTACTAACAATTTCCATATTTTTTGTGAGTTTTTAATATATTACGCATTTCCAATCCACTAAAAAACACTTTTTAGTGATGATGCAAATATAAACATTAACTTATTGTGTAAAAAAGAACACAATCAGGTGATGGAACATGACCCCAACAAATAAATCGAATCTGGGTAGCTGTCGCCCCAGAGAGAAAAGCACAGGTGGTGCAAAAATGTATTTAAGATGGGTCCAAACAATAAGAAAACATAAAGAAAATGCAAATTATTAGTACACACATTTAGTGTTTGTAGGTATCTTGTAAATAAAAAGTAAGCAGTGTGATTTTTAGTTCAAACATATAATTTGATTGCACCAAAATTGTTTTTTTTAGAACACAGAAATATTCGGATAAAATGAATCTGAGAATTTTTGAAAAAGATCTAAAGATTCTTTCTGTACAAGTGGAAAACAAATTACATATTACCAGAGCTTGTCTTTTGCCCAATATACACAACATTCACAAGCACTTTATTATTACTTTTTATTCATAAATACATTTATGTACCATTTGTTTTACATTTTGTTAAAAATATTTTAAAAAATAGATAAACTTTTTTATGAATTAATCATTTTATTATGTTTCATTAATCTGAAGTTATCAAACATATTGTGATTTTTTTTGGGGGGTTCTTTTTACTTCTGAATCTTTAAAATAAATACTTTTATTAAATGTGCTTTGAACCTATCAGACTTATCATTTTTTATGTTAAATGAAACTTTTTCTCATCTCCTTTTAGCCAAATACACTTAAACTTTGTGTTCTGACTTTTGACACAAAAGTGTTCTGCCTTGAACAGTTTGGGGGGATTATAAGAGTTCAGTGTCCTGAACACGTGAGCAGCAGCTCTTATCTGTAAACTTGGCCACATTCTAGCGTCATCAGGTCACGATCCAAACCTCCATCAGATTCCCACACTGTGCCTAAATTTAGTCTGTTAGATTCAAGAGAACTTGACAAAAACTTGATTTTTTAACTGGTATAAAGTGAATGGATCCATATAGAGAGCATTCTGCAGAGAAAATATACTGACATTTTAAGAGCAATTAATTATATACTTATTACACTGTATCACAATGTGATCTGTAATTCCATTAGTTAGATCAGAGAGGAAATTCGACTTTTTTTTTTCTTTTTTTTTTTTAAAGACCCTAGACTGCAGAACAGTTAAGGGCAAAAACAGAGTTTATTCCTAAACCAACCATTCATTTTCTTAGCCCAATTTCTGGGTCACTGGGTTACTGGTCCAGGCTGCATAAGTGGAAAAAATACATAAATTAAGGTTAAATATATACTTGTTAAAAATGTCAGCAAAAAATTAAATGTTTCAGAAGCAATAGAAATACTGGTTGACCTGTGAAACCTTTAGGTCCCCCAACAACATGTTTTTTTCTTATTTTCTTCAAATGTTACCAGTGGGGGTTTTTAATTAGGACTGTGAAGTTTTTAACAAAAATTCCACATCCTAAATGTCTTAAAAATCATTTTTTTCCTGTTGATCTGAAGCCTTCGTTTCCAAAAATTCCTCTGTGTGGGCGTGGCTTATGGTGCTGAGCTGTGTAACCCCGCCCCTTATCCCCCCAAAACATGATATCGAGACAAACTTTGAAAAGCCCATGATCAACCGCGTCCAGCAGATTTGTGACAGCTAATGGGATTTTACTTTCAGTTTCATTTTTTTAAGTGAGGCCAACTTAAATTCTTTCTCCGTCCAGTTAAAAAATTACTCCTTTTCCACAAATGATTGAATAATTATTGACGTTGCTGTAACCAATAAATCAAATCCATTTTTTCCTCAAATTCCTTGGGAAAGTAATGAAAGCTAATATCAGTGTGGCCTTTTCACTGAATTACAATCTTCTCCTCTTCAGCCCCTCTGCTATATCCAGGCCAGTTTTATTGAAGTAAGCAGAGCTCTGGAATTCAAACTGAGTTTTTCAGCCAGCGTTTGATTGACAGAGATTTAAAAGGAGAAATACTCAGAAATACAAACACAAAATGATTTCTTATGATATTTTTTCTCTTTCAGCCACACAAGAACTCAAAAAGAATGATTTTCATTGGAGGGGGACTTTAAAGGGGCCCTATCATGATTTTCTTCAGCCTTTCAGAGTAAACTATATCCATATATATAATCATATATTACATTGGTAACACTAAAAAACAAATTATTTATGAAATATGAGTAATTCTTGTCGCCTATTTTAATACCTGGAAGTTAAACGACTTGATTTCTGAGCCTCCGTCTTACGCTCCTTTTTGGCCCCGCCCATTTCACGACTTCATCCTTGAGCCGGCCTCCTTAGCGTGAGCAAACTTTGTAAACAAAACCACGTGACTAAAGTCGGATGCGCAGCGGTTTGCAAAATCTTGTCTTGATTTTTCCCTTTTCTTTTTCAAACTTTTTATTTTGCTAAGGGATTTTAAGAAACTGTATGAAGGCTAAATTTAACACTCCTGGTGTGAGGAATCCTGCATGACTGTTACTGGAGATACACGTATGCACGCTAAACAACATATCGATAGAATCAATGTGGATCACTTTAAAAGTTGTTTTATTGAGCATGAATTTGTTTAACCACATTTTAATGAGTTTCCGTGTCTCATCATTTTGGTTTTATGGTTTGTTTTTAATAGAATTCTGTTGAAACTACAATACAGCTTCCACAGCAGCCGGCGCGCGCGCCGCGTAGGAAACGCAGAAAAGCGAGTTATAACAGTTGGAACAATTATTTCCTTTTGGATAACATGACAATTAATGCTCTACATTTTTCCGCGGCTAACCGATCACCTCATTTCTACCGTTTTTACTTCACGTGACTGTCGGGTACAGTGGCCGTTTTGGTTCAGTTGTTCCGCTTTGTTTCAGATTCAGACTGAGGAATCTTAGAGTGAACCGAAGTTCAGTCCGATTGGAAACAAAGCGAGACTACATTTTAAAAATGGGTCCGGGAGCTGTTCCTGGTGCAGAAAGGTGGTTACCGCCTGACACAGTGCTTTCGTTGTAGTCTGGGGGCGGAGCTTGCATCACAGACTCTTCCTGGAGGCAGATGTTGGCAGCGATCTTACGTCAGCACGTTTCCAACCGCTCATTTTCGTGGGTATGGGAGGGGCTGCTGCAGACTGTGCAGGTTTTTAGAGGATTACTCCTAAATGCATGAACGGATGAAAGTGCCAATTTGGGGTTCTTTATAGTGAGGAATGAACAGTGAAAAGCATTTAAAACCTCAAAAAGTTGAATTTTTATGGTAGGACCCCTTTTAATGTTTGCCTCCTGGAGTCCCAAATGAATTTAATGTACCAGAAAAACTGTCCCCAAAATGCTATTGGTCCAAAGTTTTTGCTTGCGTTTTATGACTTTACACCAAGGTACATTTTTCTTTTTTATTAGCAACCATAGTTTATAGTAGGGCTGTAGGAGAAATCGTTTCAGCAATATATCACAATATATTGTTTTGCGATACTTAAATATCACCTTGTCAGAAATTTAAGTTGATGCAATTGCATCAACTTAAATTGCTGACAAGGTGATATTTAAGTATAATAGAGGACGTATTAATATTCAAATAGATATAGTCATAATATGGTCATATTCTTTCAAAATAAAAGTTAAAAATTGTTCTACTACAGTCTTGGAATATATCGCGATACGTATCGTGAAACGCGTATCAGGATATGTATTGTATAGCTTGACTCTTGCCAATACACAACCCTATTGTTTTTTCTTTAAATTTCAATGACGGATGTGCAATCAAGTTTCTTATTTTTAACTTTTTACAGACTGGAAAAAGTTGCCAAATTGCACTCAGTATCAGTGTTAAAGTGCAAATTTGGTTAAAGTTTTAATTTTGTACTGTTAAAAAAAAAAGTTATATTACATTTGAAAACTCTATTTCTATGAATGTATAATCTCTATTCATTTCAAGTTATTTTACATTAGCAGCCAAAAGTAAAAATAAAAAATGCAGGAATTTTAGTCGCTTGAGTTTTGAAAATGCATATTTTACTTTTTCTGTGACTTTAAAAAAAAAAAAAAAAAAACAAGCAATGAAATGAAAAGAAGAATCAATAGAAAATCAGATTGAACTCTGTGCTTTAATTGATTTAGGAATTTGGCAAAGTTATTTTTTCTAGTTTTTTAAATATACCCCATAAAAATAAAAATCATCTTTTGGCGTGTTTTTCTTAAATCATCAGTATTAAGTGTGTGTGTACGCACCGATGATGAGCGGGGACGTGTTGTTGCTCGGCTCCTGGACTCTGCTGTTCGGAGGGAAGACGACGTTCATGATCCAGAAGCCTGTGGACGGATGCAGCAGCAGCAGCACGGCGAGCAGACGGCCAGCGGACCCCATCCTCTCTGTCCGGCGGCGGCGGGCGCGCGGAGCCTTGGGTCGGCTTGTGGGCAGCCCGAGGGCGGGGGCAGATGAGGCGTTCAAATGCAAACGGCGGCGTTAAGCCTCCAAGGCGGCGGGATGCAGAACCGGAGTGATCTAAAACAGCTGATTCACAAAAAAAAAAATTGACAATTGGGGAAAAAGTCTCAAAGCAAACGTGAACATGTGACTCATGCAGACTGTACTATTGATTCCTGCTAATCTCCTATTTGTCAACACGGGGGATGTCAATGATTGATGGACGCATGAACATCAGGGAAAACACAAGAAAGTTTCTATGAAAGGTTTTGGCTTTTTAGTCACTGTTTTTACAGTTTGTTTATCAGGAGAGGACTATCCGCCCGGAAGCTAAAAATCAGATTTGAACCAGATTTGAACGCGCAGCATCGGAACAACCAGCTGATGCCTTCACGGACCTTCGGAAAATTTGTTTTTCTACTAATGTGTTAGTTATTTTTGTCATTTTTTTTTATTAAAAAAAAAATTCAAAGAGTCCCAATTTTTTGTTTTTTGAAAAGTGAGTTTTATTATTATTATTGTTTTGTAAATCTCTTAAAAATAAAAAAATTGAGAATGCCACAAAACTTTTACATTGTTTTACAATTTACCTGGACTGATGTGATTTTTACTTACCCTTTAAAGTATAATAATCTTAGGTGGATACTTTATTTGTAGATTCCTTCCAATTTCATTTAGATATAGGCCTATGTACTGTTAAAATGTATTCCCTTTTTTGTTTATGTATATTTAAAATATTTACTTCATGTTGTTATTGTAGTCATTGTTTTTCTTCTCATTTACTAATGCTTATGTTAAATTCATTTTGTCTTCACATGTATACATATATCTAATGCTGATATACCATGTTTTGCAATGTCTAATTTGTCAATAATAATTCTATTGCCTAACTATCAAACACATTAAAAAATGTTATGAAAAGTGTGAATCAGAATAGACTTATTTTTGTTTTAAAAAAAATAGATAGCTTTTTGCTTTTCTTGTGTTTAGTTTTGCATTACTTTATTTCTTTTAAAATATGATGAAGAATTTGTTCTATTACTTAACTTTCTTTTTAAAGAAACTTTAAATAAATATAACAGATATTTTCTTAAGTGAAAAATCTCAATATGAAGTTGGATATCTATACAAATAACAACAGGGCAGTGTCTTAAGAACAAAAGGATGCCAAGTCTTTTAATGGAAATAAAAGTTTTCAGCCTACAGAGGGGTCAGTTGTGTAGACACCATAAAATCAGAATGAAATGTGGCAGGCTAGACCATTTTCTCCAAAAATTAATTTCTGCAACTCAAAATGCTTTTCAGTATCTTGTGTGGCCCCCACAAACTTGTATGCATGCTTGACAACGTCGCAGCGTGCTCCTAATGATACGACGAATGGTGTCTTATGGCATTTCCTCCCAGATCTGTATGAGGACATCCCTGAGCTGTTGTACAGTCTGAGGAGCAACCTGGCGGCGCCTAATGGACCCAAACATAATGTCCCAGAGACGTTCTATTGGGTTTAAGTCAGGGGATCATGAAGGCCATTCAATTGTTTCAATTCCTTCATCCTCAGGTACTGCCTGCATACTCTTGCCACGTGAGACCGGGCATTGTGGTGCATTAGGAAGAAACCAGGACCTACTGCACCAGCGTAGGGTCTGACAATGGGTTCAAGGATTTCATCTGGATACCTTATGGCAGTCAGAGCACCATTTCCTAGGCAGTAGAGGTCTGTGCGTCCCTCCATGGATATGCCTCCCCAGACCATCACTGACCCACCACCAAACCTGTCATGTTGAACCATGTTGCAGGCAGAATAACGTTCTCCTTGTCTTCTCCAGACTCTTTGGTGCTCAGGAGAACCTGCTCTCGTCTGTGAAAAGTACATGGCGCCAGTGGCGGACTTGCCAATTCTGGTATTCTTGAGCAAATGCCAGTGGAGCTTCACGGTGCTGGGCAGTGAGCACAGGGTCCACTACAGGATGTGGGACCCTCAGGCCACCTTCATGAAGTCTGTCCCTGATTGTTTGGGTAGAGACATTCACACCAGTGGCCCTCTGGAGGTCATTCTGTAGGGCACGAGCAGTGCTCAGCCTGTTCCTCCTTACACAAAGGAGCAGGTATCGGTCCTGCTGAGTGGTTGAGGACCTTCTACGGCCCTGTCCAGCTCTCCCAGAATAACCAGCAGTCTCCTGAAATCTCCTCCATGTTCTGGAGATTGTGCTGGGAGGCACATTAAACCTTCTTGCTGCAGCACGTATGGCATCCTGGAGAAGTTGGACAACCTGTGCAACTTCTGTAGGGTTAAGGAATCTCCTCATACTGCCAGTAGAGAACAATTCAGAGCAAACGAATGGAAAAACCAGCCAAAAAAGAAAGAAAGATCAAGAGGGAGAAACTTGAAATGACCTCCACAAGTAACAGCAGTCCTGTTTGGAGGGTTTTCTAATTGCTGCCACTGAAGTGCACCTATTGTTAATTTCATGAACACCAATACAGCTGAAATTAATTAACGAGGCCCTCAGCTGATTAACCAACAAGAAAATTATCATTATCATTCAATTCATGCCAGGCCCAAAAAAAGGGTTCCTTTAATTTTTGTGAGCAGTATATTTACAATTTAATTCACATTTATTTAGAAAGACCTAGAAATTATTTTTGTAGTGTTAGGTGGAGTACTATCATTGTAAATTCATCAATGACAATCCAGTATCTTATAACAGATGTGAATGTCGTGCAGAAATAATTATATTTGCTGTAGTTAGAGCTGTTGTTGCATGCTGCAGATTCAGTTGAAATTGTTGTCGTTGGTTTTTTAACTTTATTAGTATAATTATGTGTATATATATATATATATATATATATATTATATATATATATATATATATATATATATATATATATATACACATATATAGTTGATTAAATTATTATGAAAGTTTGAATATTAAACAGTAAAATGCACTTTAGAAATTGTTAACATGATGAGCACAATATTGCATCATAAAATTTGCTAAACTCCTAAACTTTTAATCTTTCGAAACTCATGCAGGAAATTTAATATATTTGTTGGAATTGTTTTTTGGTTACAATCATCAATCACCTGTTACTGTTATTGATCCAATCACAGCCACACATGCTGTCGATATATTTCTGCATTGATGTCAGAATCTACAGAACTCTCTCTGGGTCATTGCAACAGGATTGGCATATGCTCACAATAATTTTTTTTTTTTTTTTTTTTTTTTTTTTTAATTTACCTCACTACATTAAACAGACACGAGAGTCTGTATCTGAGTCGGGCTATTTCCATGGTCACCAAATGAGAACAAGTACTTATTAGGGCAGCGGGTCACCTCTCTGTCAGACTCTACAAGTTCTGTGATAAAAGGAAAGTCCTATCCCACCACAGCTGACCTACTTTAGGGCGATTCGGCTGCACAATCCACATATGGACTCTTTATGACGAGAATCCCAGGAGTTCACTTATATCACATGTTTGTCTGTTTAAAGTGGGGCAAAAGGTCACTCACTGCCTTTCTGGGTCTTCCCTGCTGACTTAAAGAATTTTTTTAAAAAGTCTGATGAAGTACAAGGTCTGAAAACCATCAACTATCAGATGATTTCATCTCATTTGCTTATTTGAAAAGACAATTCAAGTTTCAAGTAGTAACCAGTGACTCCAGTTCAGCAGGTGATTTAAGCAACAGAGTCTACATTAAATGTAAACAGTTCAAATCAGCTCTGACCATGACCTCCATCAAGCCACAGCATCAAAGTCCATGTCTTTGTGGATGTACCAGCGTGCTTGTTTTGAACAAACCTGTGATAACTTAGTGACATATATGATGTTTTGTGATGTTTACATAGCAAACATGGCTTCCTAGATGTATGGAACATACAGACCATTAAATGGTGAAACAGCAAAAACTTTACTGAACAGCTTTAATAAAGTTTTATTGAATTTAACTTAAATAGAAGAATGTCAAAGGTGGTTCAGACAAAAAAGGAATAATGTGCAGGATTAAAAAGCAGAGTCAATTCCTAGTAGTTTGTTTACAATTTTCATTTATTTTTTGTTAATATTTTTTTCGTTTTGTATTTATAACATATTTATCATTCAAAGTTCTTCTTTTTATAATTGTTTTATTTTTATAGTAAAATTAAATGCATATTTAAATACATTTTGAATATTGCTCTTTCAAAACATTTTCAGATTTGTTTTTCCTTCAAATATTTTACATGTTGCTCTCTTTTTAAATTTTTTGAGCCTAGAGTTGTTTTTCATGAAGTTTTATGCTCTGCTTTGAAGCTTTGCTGTTTTTAAGTCTATCTATTTTTTCCTAAACCACAAACCTCTATCTAAATTTAAAAAATGCATAAATATAATCTTTTCTTGTTGGCAGTAATTTCTTTTTGAGATACTTATCTCTTATTGCTTATCCATGATTTTGAAATTTTGCTAATTTATTGATTTTTTAAAAATTTGCTTTAATTGTAAAAATGTGTGTGTTAAAATTGAGATTCAATCTTTTTTTTTCTTCATTTGCAAACTATTTTTAGTTAGTTATTTTTTATTTCTTTGCAGCATCTACTTTTGAACTCGTGGCAAATCTACGGACAAGCATTTTGGTCATGGAGGGAAAAAAATGCATAAAAGGCCAAAATGAATTCTGAATTTATTAACAGTATTATGACTTCTTAGGTTAAAGTCAGAATTCTTAAAATAAAGTCGGAATTTTGAGAAAAAGGTGGGAGATGAAAGTCAGAATTCTATTGGGGGCTTTTTTCCTCCATAGAAAAAAACTGTATCCCTTCATAAATGTCATGGCACGTCTGAACGCTAGAGGGCGCTGAGTAAAAAGAACTCAACAGAACTGCAGTGACCCCAGAAGTGGGCGTGGCTTTGCTGCTGCCGAAGAAAGCTAACCGTTAGCTTCCCGGTGCTACAGTCTCTCTTATTAGCCGAACATCATGGTCCAACTGGTGGGTTCCCTTCGAAAAGAGCTGGCGGACTCCCTGAACACCTGCAAGGTTCTGGTGGTGGGAGCTGGAGGGATCGGCTGCGAACTGCTGAAGAACCTGGTCCTCACGGGCTTCAAGAACATCGAAGTGGTGCGTGAAGTTTCTTCTATGACTGTTAGCTAGCTCTGTCTTTGTGCTGCACACACTGGAGGCGTGCGGGCTTGGGCTAATTCCTGAAACCTGGCGATTTGGTATTAAAAATCTATCTTTTGGGTGTGTTTCGGAGCTGCCTGTACAGGTAAAAGCACACAACAGCGAGTTTGGTCGTTTTTAAACTCGAGCTACGCTTTAGCGATGTAGCACGATCGTTTGGCGCCATTCTTCGTGCCTGGTTAGCCGGTTAACCTATGTGCAGTGTAAGGGCTCTGTGATTGAAGAAGTGGCTTTGTGCCAGCGCAGACACGCAAGGACAACTCTTTGTTTAGACCTTCCATGAATGGAAAACTGTGAGGGGAAAAGCAAAAAGAGTCACAACAATCTGATGGCAGAGCAGGTATCAGACTATATGCACTTTATAAATCCAAATAAACTGTAGTTTACAACATTACATATAAAGGTTTAAGGCAGGTCATATCTCATTTAGGCTCAAAATGGTTTAAAAGATTTTGTTTTATTTTCATTTATTTTTTTATTTCTCATGAAAGAACCTGATTGTTGACTTTTACGAAGCAAGCATCCCTTTCAATAAACAAAACCAAATGATGTACATGCAAGAAGAAAATATTTTATTAAAGTGAAGTCCAGCTATTTTAGTTAGAATTCTGAAAATTAGACAACAGTAACAATCTGTTTAAACACATTAAATCAACTATTTTACACAAAAGTGATCAATTATGGAATTAGATCTTCATTTATTTAACTTAATTTATTAGCATTTATGATATTTATATTAAAATGTACAGCATCATAGTGAGCTAACCTAAACTTTTAACCTCTTAAAGTGGGGAAATGCATATAAAAAGGATCAAATTTCAGATGTAAAAGAGTGTTAAAGTTTTTCAAACAAATTGTGCTGAACTTAATAAATCCATCCACTAAAAATATGGTTATTTTGAGCAGTTTTACTGATTTTTTTTCTCTCTCTCCCATTGAAGACCTGACATGAGGAATGTAAGGCTGCTGTAAATCATTGAGATGAAACCTTTTATGTGAAAGTCACCATTTGTGTCAGATTCTTCTTTTCAGGGTTCGCCACAACCAATCAGCTTCTTCCATCTATCTAACCCTGAGTGAATATCATAGGTCTGATTTGCTTATTTGTGGCTACATTTGTGTCAGATTAAAATCCAAAATAATTGTCTTGTGTTTTAAATATGACAAGCGGAGATGTTTCTGGGACAGCTTTATTATGAAATGCAAAAGAGGTTGAATTAACTTTGGTTTGAGCGTTGACATGTGGTGGTATTTCATCTGCAGATCGATTTGGACACGATTGATGTCAGCAATCTGAATCGGCAGTTCCTCTTCCAAAAGAAACATGTTGGAAAGTCCAAAGCACAGGTATGGAAGCTCTGTGTTTTTATTTTCTATTTTTTTTATATCCATCGCGTCTGCTGACGTCTGTTCTATCATTCCTTCTTAGGTGGCGAAGGAGAGCGTCCTGCAGTTCTGCCCGAGTGCGAATATCACAGCCTATCATGACAGCATCATGAAGTGAGTGTTTTTGTTGCTGTGAGACCAGAGTCCCCTCGCTTTAGATAAGCTGATCCCACTGGTTTGTTTTTTTTTTTTTTTCCATCAGCCCCGATTACAACGTGGAGTTCTTCAGGAAGTTCATGCTGGTGATGAACGCTCTGGATAACAGAGGTGTGCAGACGCTTCAGCTGCTCTGAACGCCTGGAACGACCCCAGCGTTTGTGCTTAACTAGAAATGTTTGTGTGCAGCGGCGCGGAACCACGTGAACAGAATGTGTTTGGCGGCCGACATTCCTCTGATCGAGAGCGGCACGGCGGGTTATCTGGGACAAGTCACAGTCATCAAGAAGGTTTGTAACATCGGACGTACAATGTTCCCCATTTATCGCGGGAGTTTCCTTCTAAATGTGATACCTGAAATCTGTAAAGTAGTCAACTTTATTTTTTCCAATTATTGTAGATGTTTTAAAATTGTAAAAACCCTCACTACACACTTTGTACATTTTCTCAGATGGACACTAACTGACTAACTAACTAGGATTTGACTTGTGACTTAAACTTCTCTATATGTTGTGCTTCTCTTCTTCTCTGATTCTTTAGGGACTGACAGAATGTTACGAGTGTCAGCCAAAGCCGGCCCAGAAGACCTTCCCCGGCTGCACCATAAGAAACACGCCGTCTGAACCCATCCACTGCATCGTCTGGGCAAAGTATCTCTTCAAGTGAGGCTCGTCTGCTGCTGCTTTTATATCTTCCTGAGTTTAACCCATTTCAGTCCAACAGAATGTTTTTTTTTTTGTTTTTGGTCAGGATTTTTTAAAATGAAATCCTCTTTTTTTTTCAATCAAAACTTGACCCCCATGGCAATCAAAAGACATTCCTACACCTGAATATCTTCAAACCACAGTGTATTACTGAATGAACTCCTTTTATGATCTACGGAGTGGATTTGTTGCTTTTTACTGATACCAAATATGAAGGAATGGGAATTGTAGGTTTGTTTTTTGGGCTGTAAAAAAATTGACAGGACAACATGTTTATTTTTCTTGGTAATCAAAAAGACATGATGATCAGACATAATTCAACTCTGATTATTTTTTGTTTTAAATCCATTATCTCAAACAAATCCTTTTGTTTCAAATTGATTTTTGACTGAATTATTATTATTTTATGTGATTCCAGTCAGCTTTTTGGTGAAGAAGACGCAGACCAAGAGGTGTCGCCGGACACGGCAGACCCAGAAGCTGCATGTGAGTCCATTCCATTAACGATTCCATTAAAGACCCATACTAATCATATTTTGATCTATTTTAAAAGCATTCCCACTGGACTTCTAATTATGATTTTAATATTTTTAGGCAAAATAAATAACTTTGTCATTTTTTAGGAAAGAGTTTCTGCATAGCGGCTGGAGTTCATTAGAGAGTTGTGGGTGGGACTTTTGGCAGAGAAACCTGCTCACCAATTACTGATAGAGATGTCCAAACTTTGAAGTCAAATTAAATTTGCAGCAGAAAATACTTTTTTGTTACCTGGACGACTAATTTCCATTGGAAAAGGCTTTAATGCTTAGATACTGTTTGTTTAACAGGGAATCCTGAGGAGGCCGCAGCTCGAGCTTCCGCCTCTGAAAAGGACGGCGACATCAAGAGAGTCTCCACCAAAGTGTGGGCTCGCTCCTCCGGATACGACCCCATCAAACTCTTTAACAAGGTAAACCACCCATGAAGGCCCCCCTCTCCATTTTGGTTTGTACTAAAAGTGATGCAGGAGTTTAAGTTTCCTTCATTCACAAAACAAAGCAAACGGCAGCTTCTTCTAGTTTTATTCACTGTCACTGATGTTCAGTAACACGAGTGTCTCATCTGAAGTTTTTCAAAGATGACATCATGTACCTGCTGACCATGGACAAGCTGTGGAAGAAGAGGAAAGCCCCCACACCTCTGGACTGGAAGCAGCTGGAGAACAAAGGTGAGAACGAGGAGGAGTGGAGCTCAAGAGTTTGTGTCTGCGCACGTTTATTTCCTTCCTGAACGTCGTTTCTTTCCTCGCTTCCTGATGTTCCTCAGCTGCTCCTCCGGAGCAGAGTCCAGCCGCTGGTCTGAAGGATCAGCAGGTTCTGGGGCTTTGGAGCTGCTGCCAGCTTTTCAAGCACAGCGTGGAGACTCTGAGTTCAGAGCTGCAGGAGAAGGGAGACAAAGCCGAGCTGGTCTGGGACAAGGTACCCTCATTCGAAGAAATGAACTCGATGGTGTTCAGTCACCAAAAGAGGAGATAAATTAACTAAATAATGGTCATTTTCATCTTTTGAATATGATCTTTGGATGATTCTGCTGCATCCTGAACAGTTTTAACCCAGGATTTATGTCATCAGCGTTTGTGGATTTCAATAACTTTTTATTTGGGGTTTTTCTAGCAAATATTTTCTTTAAAAATGCAAATTCAAAAACATTAATGTTCTGAAACTCGGGTTTAACTTCTAAAGTAAAATAGTTTTTTTCTTTATAGTAGACTTTTTAAAATCAGACTTGTGATGTGTATTTAACTGATCAAAAGCTGTTTTGAAGTATCTTGTCGCCCTCTGCTGGCCACCAGAAGAACCACATCAGAAACCCTCCTAGTCATGTGATTAAAAAAAATCAACCAGGAGTGTGAAATGCAGTTTAAGGTGCAGTTAATTTAAAGTCCTACGCCAACTATATATATTTTATTATATTATAAAATCATCTTAGTGGTCTTTTAATTATGATTATGCAGCTTTTAGCCAAAGTAAAAAAGTATGTCATATTATATTTGTTATATTATTTATTTCTGAGTTTATCAGAAATACTCATCTGGGTTGTGGGCAGAGCTGTTGGTCCTGCTAATTTCCCATCAGCGCTTTGTTTATGTTCTCCTCCACTGGCTCATAGCACCTCACAACTCCAAGATAACATTAGCGTAGAAAAAAGCAATATTGGATCTATCCAGCTGTACAGTTTAGAGCCAGATGGGAGCTTTGATCTGCTTCTAATCCAACACTGTTTGAGTAATAAATACTCAGAGATTCAATTTTCATCCAAAATTATTTGATTCATGTCTTCCATTTTAATAAAAATGCTACAAGAAACATGTTGAAAACACCAAAAGTGGGTCTTTAAAGAGTGAGAAGTGAGAGTGTATCTAAACCGAGTCTCTTCGCCTGGTGACAGGACGACCCCGCAGCCATGGACTTTGTCACCGTCAAACTTAAAGTTTCCATAACTCTTCATGAACATGAAGAGCCGCTTTGATGTCAAGTGTAAGTTCTCCCTTTCCTTCGAGTGACCACGTAGAAGCAAAGTTGTCTTTTTTTTTGTTTTCTTTTAAGCTCTGGTCATCTTTACTTCCTTCCAGCGATGGCAGGAAACATCATCCCGGCCATCGCCACGACCAACGCCGTCATCGCTGGGCTCATTGTGCTGGAGGGGCTGAAGATCCTCTCAGGGGAGCTGGAATCCTGTCGCACAGTTAGTGTTTTTCATCACTCTGCTCAGCATTGTTTAATTGACACTTAATTGCACTTCTTTAGGTTTTGTTAGTGGGGCGGGTTGACACATTGATGTGAGCAGCACTTCATGGGGGCGTGGCCTGAGATAACAATCCTAAAGGTTAGCTGTGGTACGAGAGCTTTGATCATCACCTGGTTTCTGAAGCTGATACATAAGAAAATGGCGTGGACAGTGTTCTCTAGAGCTGTCTGTGCCGTCATGAGGTTGTAGGTCAAATATAATTTCTCACCTAATTTTTGTTAGTACAAAAACTGAAAAATAGGAGTTAAACGACGACTTGCATGAATACAAAGCATATTTGCTGGTTCAATTCTTAGTGGTTAATGTGGTATGGGTTTGATTCTGTTGTTGTTGCTGGGAGAACGTTGCAACAGGAATATTCCTTCTGCTGCGACTCTTCAAATGTTTTTTATCTTCTCTTTGACACTAGGACAAACTTATCTGCTTTAATGCTAATAATCCTGCAGATCATGGTCTCTACAAAAATTCTTATGAATCTTTTATTGATAAAGAAATACTACAACTAAAATGTGCTTATTTTTATGCTTTAAAAATGCAAACCTGTTTATTCTTTGTTCGTAGATGAGATCAGTGTTTTGTTTTGTTACTGAACAGTTTAACTTCTCTCTGCACTTTGCGTTGTAGAAAGAATTCAAATGAGCAATTAAACCCAAAATAGATTTTTCAGGTTAAATATACTAAATATGAATTTTTTTTTTTTTTTTAACTTATTTTCTTGATATTTAGTGCAGATCAATAGTTAGACCATACAAAAAGTACAAATTACAATACAAACTAAGAATCATTTTCTTCAAGTACCTGTAAGTATAACAAAATCACAAATGTACATTCCATCAGATATTGGGTTTGTTCACAATGTACTAAATATGAATTTTTAAACTTAATTTCTATTTATGCAAGTTCTGTCCTCTCCACTGCCCTCTTTTGGCTAACATTGTTACTACATTATTTTTTAGTTTAAATCGGATTATATATGTAAATATTTTTTAAATAATGCAGCTAATAAAACAAATGTCTGAATTACAATTTTCTCAGGAAAAATTAGCTTCTAAAACTTGTACCAGAAGTTTTCATACTGATTTTTAATTTAATAACACTAGATACATTTATTTTTTCTTTGATGTGCATGTTAACGGATGTAAACAGGTTTAATACAAACCCTAAGATGCTGCAGCTCACCTTCACATGTAGGTGGAAGTCTCAAAAGAATGGAAAAAAAAACAACGTGGTTTTAAGAGTTAATCTGATTAATACACAAGTAAACGATCCATAAAATTTAGGATCAATCAAGCGGACACTTTCAATGACAATCAATGCAACCGCACGCACACCAGGATTCCTGGCCTCCATGTACGTTAGCATGCATTGCTATGCCAGTTTTTTTAGTCGGGTCGTGAGCTCTATGCATAAATTGGGCACGCACTGAGCACGCTCAATGTTCAACCCAGTTCAAGGTGCTTACACACCGGCCGGGTACAGGGGTTTATAAACGTGCGCCCAGCAGGCGGTATCTCCACCGGAGCAGCGCACTCACACAGATTTCTACAGGGAGGAGAATCTTCTTCTATTCCGACCCTCCAGGATTTCACGATGTTGCGATCGCAACTATTAACGGAAATTCCAAGCAAACCCCGTGATTTGTGGCGCGCTCTGCAGCTTTTTATTTCACAGAAACTTTACTGCAACTTCGACCGATCTACCGTGATAACAGTCATAGATGATGACAAGACCGTTTCCCCTCTGACTTTTTATTCGAGTTGTGCTCTCTTTTATTATCTCTCTTTCGTCCTCTGACTTATTTCTCTTCAAGATGCTCGTAAACAGTCACCCCGTCACGGGCACGGCGGGTAAGGGGCGGGGTGAACTGAGTGCGTGAGGTTGCGGAGCAATCTGTCATGAACCAAGTATGAGAGAAAGACAGAGAGAGACTCAGGAAATTGATAATACAAGAAGAGATCAGAGTCTGCAGGAAAATGATTCCATATAGAACCTTGTCCACAACAAACTTAAACAGACGCCTGAGAGAACCTCTAAAACAGAACAGATCAATACTGATAGAAAAAAACCAGATCAACTCCATAAAGACTTGGTCTTCCTCTGACAGCAACTCACTAGTGGAGAACATGGAGATCTGAAGCTTCATCTGCTTATGCTGTTTAGTTTATAATTATAATTTTCCTTGGAAAACAGACAGTTTGATGTAAGAGGCAAAAAGAATAAATACTTGGCCTCAAAATACTTTTAATTTTAGTCAATCAAAATTTTGAATCAAATCGTTGCTTGGCTGAATCATTACATCTCTACTCATTTCTTTATCTTCCAAAAAGAGAAACCTTTTCTGGTGAAGCTTTTGTTTGACAAACCATGTTATTGTGTTAATATGTAATATATTCATGTCACAGATTAATGTTGAAGTGTGTGAACTGGATTGAACATATGAGCTATATGAGCATTTTTTTTGTTAAAAATTAATCTTAAAAAATTATCTAAGTATCTATCTAAAGATTTCTTTAGTAGTTTTCTATAATATAATATTTAAATGTGTGAAACTATGTGCAAAAGTCAAAATTAAATCAAATCAAATTAATTAAAATAATTGGAAATATCGTAACCTGGTTCTGGAAATGATTGTTGATTCTTATCCCTAGTGGTTTAAGAGCCACATTTGATGTTCTGTCTTAAAAACATTTGTTTTGTTGCCCTTGAAGTCTTGATAACTCCTCCCCCTCCTCTTCTGTTTCCCTCTAGATCTTCTTGAACAAATGTCCCAATGTCAGGAAGAAACTTCTGGTTCCGTGCGTTCTGGACCCGCCCAGTAAAAACTGCTACGTGTGTGTGAGCAAACCCGAAGTCACCGTCAAACTCAACGTGCACAAAACAACGGTCCTGTCTCTGCAGGACAGGGTGAGGCGGCTGCACGATGGGGTTTGAACCTGTGTTTCTGTGGTTCTGTAAGACTGATGACTGCTCACTGTTTGTGTGCAGATCCTGAAGGAGAGGTTCGGCATGGTGGCTCCGGATGTGCAGATAGAGGATGGAAAAGGAACCATCCTCATCTCCTCGGAGGAGGGAGAGACCGAGGGTGAGAACTCCATTCTGAACATTTTTTTACTTGAAGGCAAAAAAAAAAAAGTGTTTTCAGTCATAAGTTTGGTCTTTGGTTTATAAGTTTTATTGTAGTTTTGGTTTATAAGTTTTATTGTAGTTTTGTGATGCACGTCTGTTCTTTCACAGCCAACAACAACAAATATCTCTCTGACTTTGGGATCCGGAATGGCAGTCGCCTGCAGTCTGACGACTTCCTCCAGGACTACACTCTCCTCATCAACGTTCTGCACACGTACGCTCCCCGCAGACACCCGGGAATCTGACCAGCGGCGCCCCCGTCCGCCAGTCACCTCTGAACCATGTGCCTCTGTCTCGTTCTGCAGGGAAGAGCTGGAACGAGACGTGGAGTTTGAGGTGGTCGGAGAGGCTCCGGACAAGGCCCCGCCCCCTCCGAGCAACCAGGAGGAAACCAACAGCATCACCAACGGCAACAAAGACTCCGCCCAGCCGTCCACGTCCTCCAAAGGTCAGCCTCAAACATGTCGCGCGTGAATCCAAATCACTTTAAACACTCCTCAAACAAATTTCAGCGTTTCACATTTGGGATAAAACACATTACCCACAATGCATTTCACTTTTTAGGTTGTTTTGGGTAAAATGTCATTTTTTTAATCATATAAAAAATTGTTGAGACTTTTACATTTAACATTTCATGTAAAGTTTATTCCAACATATCTTTTCCAAAGCGTTACCATGGCAATATCGTGACTCATTGGGAAAGCAAAATGGTGTGTTTACCTTCGGTCATAAACATCAGCTCACATTTGTCACATCAGATCCTCTGTAGCCATGA
This sequence comes from Oryzias javanicus, assembly GCA_003999625.1. Taxonomy (NCBI): domain Eukaryota; kingdom Metazoa; phylum Chordata; class Actinopteri; order Beloniformes; family Adrianichthyidae; genus Oryzias; species Oryzias javanicus. The sequence continues at coordinate 24,768,892 of CM012442.1, forward strand.
CCTCTGACCTGTTTTTGAGAGCGCTATGTTCACATGACACAGAACACCACGTCTGAAACTTTGGTTTATGATGTCATTTAACAACACGGGCCATCAAAGGCTGGAGGAAATATTGGTGCTACTGAAACTCTTCTGTGGCATCGCTCTCACCAGGAAGACGGATCAGAATAAAACCATTTGGTAAATATTTGAACAGCCAACAGAAAACCATTTCAGTATAAAGCTGTTCCAAGACGAAATCATTCATGACGTTTGACCTGATCAAGATAACAGTAAATCTGTGGGAGACGAATCAATGTTTACTCAGAAACAATTGAGTAAAGCTTTTGACCTTTCACCTTCTGAAAGGTTGAGAGTTTGGGTGAAAAAAAATGCACTTGATTATGTTTTGATGGTGCTGTCATGCCATAATTTTATGTGCAATTAATTAATCATGACTGCTAATTAATTTATCTATTTTTAATTGCAATTATCTTTAACCAAATAATGACTTTGAAAAAAGCCTTATTTTTATTTTTATTTTTTTATATTTTCATTTAAATTTGTGACATTATGGTGCTGTTAAAGATCAAATTAAGAAGTGGCTTTATTATGTTTTTAATTTACTTTTAGCAGACTTCCAACTTTTGCCGTTATACCTGATTTTTTCCAATCATGAATAATTATGAAAACAAAAACAATACATCAGGAGCAGGACGCTCTGAGTTACCAGATCAAAAAACAATTTCTGAGCAACCCAAAAAAATACTGACCATGAACTTCTTATTATTACCATTTTAGACATGTTGACATACTTTATTCCACAGTTTATTGTAACCGTATGGCTATGTCTGAATTCCCACCCTAATCTCTAACTACTGAAAAACTATACAGTGCAGAACTCTATGGTGTCCTGGATTTTAAAAGTAATTTGGATACCATGTTCACTGCTTTTCTTTTGTTTTGCTCTAATGTCATCTATTTCGCAAAGTGAGAATCTAATCAATACAAGCATTTCACAACGTCTATTTGTGACTAAACTGTGTTCTGATGATGAAAATGTGGATAGTTTATCAAAAAAATTACATTTAAACCCATGTTATTTTATTTCTCAAAACATTTTTCAACCAAACTGCATTGTGGTTTATATTAGTTAATGTAGTGAGCATCGATGCATGCTTGTTTTTTTGCAAAGACTTCTGGGAAATTTCCAGTGCACTCAATTTTGGAATTGTAAATTCGCATTGCACTAAAAAATTGTGAACGCAATATATATTGTGAGTAGTGAAGGAATTTGGAAATGGCCCAAAATGGTAGAAAGGAAAGAAAAATTAGTGATTTGATAGTTCCCTATCAAAGAAAAGAGCAGAGTGTGGGCGCTGCAACTGTTACCCTGACAACATGACACACCACATTTTAAATATGACCAGTTTTACTTTTTAAAATCCGTCTGTATCCTATATTCATTTTTGCTGTTAACTTTTTGCTTTCAAGCAAAACTTTTTACCACAAGTTGCTTCATTATTGCAAAATTTAAGTCCTCATTTAAATGAATGGAAAAAAAACTTTTCTACAGCGCTAGCAAAGAGCTTTGCAATTAAAAGTTAAAATTTGTAGAAATTGTGAATGAAAACGTTAAAAGCACCATCAAATTACAAAAATCAATTAAGTGCATAAAAGAAACTGAAAAGAATTCAATAAAATGAATAAGGAAAATAAAATGCCACTAACCGCAGAGTATTTTCAAAGGTACTTTTAAAATGGATCTGATGTGCCAACTTGATGAAATTCATTGTCCTACTTTGATCTTATTGATTAGATCTTTTTTGCACCAATTCATCTATTTTGTTCCCAAACGCAGCTCCATCAGACGATGACGATCTGATGATCGTGGACTCTGACGAAGAGGAGGGGGCGCCGTCCAGCTCTGCCACAGTCACCAGCGCCACCAAGAGGAAGCACTCAGACCTGGAGAGCGGCGAGAGCTCCACCAAGCGTCCACGAACAGACCAGCCTGCCGCCTCGGGCGATGAAGACGACGACATCATCGCTCTGGACTAACTCCTCTTCTGTCTTGAAGGACTTTTTTGTTTTTTGGGATTTATGGCAGGTTGATTCCGTGCAGACAGTAGGCCTCTTTAATGAAGAACAGTTCGTGTCCCGGTTTGTACTCTCGTCCGCTCTCCTCCCCCCAAACGTGTTTGTGTTTTCATACTCTGACATGATGCTGTAAATAGGTTTTACATTTTAAAAGTTTTGAAAAATGTATTTACCTTCTTGTTATTGTATTTGAGATGCGATTTTTGGTCTTGAAAAGCTTTTTTCTCGACACCTGTAAGTGCTTTTTATGATTTTTTTTTTTATATATATATATAAATGTACTGTATTTCTCATGCTACACGAGTCAGGGTGTCTGTGCTTTTTTTTTTTTTTTTTTAGGTCAAATTGCAGAAGAACCAGATGACAAAACCAAAATATTTTTCTTATGTTGGATTTTGGATCTTAATCAGCCCAATTCTGTAACTGAGGCTGGGTTGAGGGTTCAAAACCTGATAGTTTGTGGCCATTTGGTGCCAAAAGGGTGTTTTGTTTGCTACCTCTTTTCCAGACCTGTGTTTAAGGCTGCACAATAATGGAACTCCACCCTTTCCAGAGTGTCTAAGGAACCACAACGAAGGCGTGTTGAGGTTTTTCTCTCACCTGGAGTTTGTTTTTCAAGACTCAGACGTTGAAAGAATGTTCTCTTGTCTCTTCTGAGAGGCGGTTTTGTTTGCAGCTGGAGGTGTCGCTCCCCTCCCTGCAGAGCTGCAGATCAGTTTCACGTCGGGGGTCAGATGGCTTTTAAGCTCCTCGTGGCTCTTCACGTGTGTCCATTCCCACTGTGGTGCAGCGAGGAGAGCCTTGTGGACCAATTGAATAAAGATCGCAAATGCAAACATTTCAGAGAGTTCCTTGTTTTGACAAATTTGTTGTGTAAAATTCTGCTGTCTTGTTATGCACAGTTGTAGTTACTTCAAAAAGACTCAAAATAAATGATTCTTCAGTGAGGGGATTATTTTATTTCTTACTCTTCAATGATTTAAGCTATTGACAAGTAATTGAAGGTATATTTCTAATCAGCAGGGAGAAGTTGAATAAACAATTTTTCTGAACAAATTTTTAACAGATCATTCAAGTTAAATATTTAAAAACTTACAAATAAAGGATATTTTTAGCTAAACTACCAAAAATACAGAATAAAATGTCTAAAAACAAAGTACAGTGAACCCATGTCAACAATGCCTGGTGACGTATGAAGTGTTCTTTATGTTTATGGTCTCTGTGTCGCTAACGCCCCCTGAAGCTTGTCGCTGATTGGCTAATATTTGTCACAGGAAGCAGTTGATTGGTTGTAAGGTCTCAGAGGAGACCTCTGATTGGTTCTCTCCCAGTGCCCGTTTTTTTACATTGTCAAAGTCGTTACATCAGTAACACGGGTCGGTACTGGAAAGCCACTCGGGGTCTTATATTAATTTAGGCTAAAAGGACGACGTTTAGTCCGGAATTGTTCGCTGTGTCACCTTTCAAAAAGCCAAAACAGATACCCCCCTAATCCCGTTTTGGTTGGGGGTCGGGACGGAGTGAAGCGTCCATCCGGTAGATTGTATTAATCAGGTAGAAAACTACAGTGTTTTTGGTCTTCAAAACGAGCGCGTGCAGCGGACGGCGAAACCAAAATGGTGACTTTGACTGCAGCTGTCAGACCGCTGGTGCCTCACCTTCGACAGCTCGTTAGACACGGCAAGAGTCACCGGATAACGCCCGTACGGAGATGCAACCTCACGGCGTGCTCCAGCAAGTTTGTGCTGTCTCAAAGTAAGTACTTTTTTCTTGGTGAATAACATTCATCTTTAATTGAACTTCTTCAGCAAATGGTTTAATGTCCTTTTTTGGGATCGTACAAACAACAATAAACGGTAAAAGTTGCAGGTACAAGCGAAATAAAAGCTTGGTCTGGAATGTTCCATCACTGGATGCGGATCTTTGATGCTACTGGATCAGATTTCCAGGTTTTCCACGAAGGTTTAAACATCATCGGCAACATCGAAACAATGGGGGGTAGGGATGCGTTTAAAGCCCTTTCACCTAGATAGCTGATGGTATCTTTCATGGTCTGTAAGGAGATTAAAATTCCCCATAGTTTCACATTTTGTGCTAATTTTGAAGATGGTCCGTCCCACTTCCGGATATTTCCGTGTTCAAAATACATGTCACGTGACACTAGGTTGATGGATAATTTAAATACTTGTTTAAAAATAATATAATAAGAATACTAAATGTATTTTTGGTCAGTTAATTTCTTAATAAAATAGTTTTTTTTTTTGTTTATTTTTTCTCAGCTAAGGTAGTTCTTGGTAGCATCTATGTGGCTAGCAGCATGAACTGAAGATTTGACTTTTTTCCCTGAGTTAGGTCTTACAGGCACAACCTCAAACGGTTCAAATGTCTTTAAAATGACTTATTTTTCACGTTGAAAATAAAAGTTTTCTGAGCAAATTTTAAAATTCAGTTTTTTACTGTTAACTTAAAATCTGTAACGACCTAAAATCTGATTTATTTGCTAAATAAGTATGAAAATCTTTTTTTTTTGTAAACGTCCTCCATGAGTATGTTGGATTCAAATTTGACAAATATTTAATTATCAGTGCTTCTGCATATTATTTACTGTTTTTTCCCTTTGATGGTGGCAGAGTGTGTTGCACTCAGTCTAAAATAATCAACTGATGTCAGAACATTGTGTTATGTTCTGGCATGTAAGTGTCCCCTTTCCAAACGGACACTTTGCAGCTTTTCGTGGGAGTTTTAGGTTCTGACCTGTCAAGCAGGGGTGCTGGAATCAAGCTGCTGGTCCAGGTGTCTCCTGGAGTAAACTTAAAAGCCAGACAGGAAAAAAGCAAAATAGACTTTGTAAGAAGTTAATGTGCAATTGTTCTGTAACCGTGTCAGGTGAACGCCTCCTTCAGGAGAAGCTGCTACAAGGTCATCTCCCAGTCGAACCCGCTCCACCGTGGAGAAACTTTAAGCCTCAAAGGAAGGCAATACTGAGCTGCCTTGTTTTTCTTTTTTGTCATTGGTTTTGGACATGAAATGCAGGAATCTCTTAAATTTCCCGTTTAGTTTTTTGTATAAATAGATTTAATAGTTGGAGCTGTTGTTGCAGTAAAGCTTTGAGAGTTAATTAACCTAAACTGTGTGCGGAGAGACAGCAGTGCACTGAGCGGCTGAGGTCCCGCTCTGACGCTCCTGCTGTGGAGGGAGCTGGGGGCGTGCCAGGACATTCTTTGTCACTTTCTGCACAGCCAGCCCATTTTCTCTTATTTAGTTTTTCCTTTAAGGAAAAAAAAAAAGTCAGAGGAGTGGAAGGAAGTACTTTTTACTCAGTTCCTTCTCAGAGCCTCAGGCAGGAGGTGTGTGTGTGTCGCTGCTGGATTGTAGTGTGTAGCTATTTAAATCTTTTCATCAGGTGTTTAGATTTTTTTGATGTAAAATGGACTGTCTGAGACTGCAGCGAGCAGCAGAGGACACCATGAAAAGTAGGCGTCTGAGCAGTTTTTTCTTCTTTCCATTTGATTTTCTCCTCACTTCTTCTTCTTTTTCCTTCTTCTTTTCCCGTCAGTGCATCCCATGTGGCAGGGACCCCTTGCGGTACCAGGAGGAGACCGCCAGTCCCCCATCGACATCGTTGTGAGGAAGAGTATCTTTGACGGCGAGCTGAAGCCGCTGGTTACCAGTTACGACCCACGCACCTGCCAGCAAATCTGGAACAACGGTTATTCCTTCCTGGTGGAGTACGACGACACGACCGACAAGTCCAGTAAGCATTTTTGAAATATTTAAGTTTAAACTGGGTTTTGGAAGCAGATTTATAAAATAAAGAGCTGTAGTTTTCTTCTCAAACGTCCATTTGTTGAAGGAAATCTGAGGAGGGAGAATGTACGTCTGGATTGACATAATAGGATTACCCCCCCTCCCACCCCCAGCTTTCTGTATGAATCCAGTAATCAACCTTATAATGAAGCTCTGTGTAAATAGGTGACAGTCACATGACTTCCTCTTTTGTCTGAAGTTTTTCTAACCACCAATCACTTCAAAAGGGTTCAGTTTGACCCGCTGCCACGTAAACCCCAGCAGGCTAAATATGAAGGTCAATCTGGGAGAGTGAGGCGGCAGAAAAAGAAAAAAATACATGCATGAATGTCTTCAAACAAAAAAATTTTTTTTGATGACTCACTCTGAGCTGTTTGCTTTGCTGGACCTCACTGACGTCTATTGCGAAAACCAGAAGTCATTACTCCTTGCAAGATTTCCTTTCATGATTTCCTGGAAGTCTCCAGGTTTGCCTGAACAAACCGTTTCTTGATGCGTAAAGACGTTTGCTAAGCTCCTGGATTCTGCTTTTTTGTTTTCTGAAAGCATCTTTCTAAGATCTGCTGATTTTTGTTTTGTGCAGCGCTGAAAGGAGGCCCCCTGAAAGACAAGTTCAGGCTCTGTCAGTTCCACTTCCACTGGGGGGAGACCAACGCTTGGGGGTCGGAGCACACGGTGGACCGGAAGCTGTTCCCCGCAGAGGTACAGAAAAAAACATTAAAAAGACCAAAACCATTCTAGGAGCTAAAGAAATAACACCAGATCTTTATAATTCCTGTATAATGGATGGAGGATGAAGTTTTAGTGAAAAATATCAGGATTGAAAAGTAGGAAAATGATCCTCCTCTACCTCACTAGAGCTTAATCAGGGCTGAGCATGCTGGGTAAATCTGCCCTCATGGAACCAAAGAGAAGTCTCATCGCTGAAGTACCTCACATCTGCTGACAGAAAATCTTCTAATTTGGAATTAAACACACAAGTTAAGCACTCCGTAGACCAGACATTTCTTTTCCCTGCATTTTGTTAGGACTTCGTCTCCCAGAAGACATCTGGCCCATATTTATAAGTAATCCTTTTTATCAAACCCTTTTATTTCCTATTTAAAGTTTTCTCTGATAAACCTCATAAACCTTGTTTTTGTTTCCCTTAAAACTGAATTTTTCCGTCAATCAGTTTTCTTTTCTTTTTCCTTTCCTCCACATTCTTTTTCTGTAGCAGATAAATAGAATTAAAAAAAACACATGTATGATCAAACTGGAGGAAAACCGATTTATATGTACAAAAAAAGTAAAAAAAAATATTTGTTTTGTTAATTTGTGAACATTTAATATGAGCCAAACAACAAATAAAACACTTTTACCCAGGTGTGGGCAAGCTGCATCCCGGAGGCAATATGTGTCCTTTTAATCAATTTAATTTGGCCATAAAGCTCAAATAAATAATAATAATAATCTTTATTAATGTTTTATTTTCCCTGTAATTCTGGTGTATTTCCACAGATGGCGCTTGATAAGTAAATAGACCTTTGTTTAGGAGTTGAAAGTTATCCTGCATTCATGAGGTGCCGGAAGATTTGTTGATTTTCTTTTTTCACGCTTTCTCTAAGATCATTTTTCCAATCGTTCCAATGCCACTTGAATGCAGCATTTGTCTAAGTTTGCATTTTTCCCTGAGGTACACTAAAACAAAAGTATAAACTCCAAAATGTTCTGTTTTGAAAATAAATGTATTTATTTTCAATCAAAATTAAAGGATGTTTTCATCCATTTTCCAATGAGGTGGATTACCAAAACTCTCCACTCTTCAGCTGCTGCTCCCAGCCCTTTTGACAAATTTTAGAACAATTTGAGGCCCACCAGTCACAAAGTTTGCCCACTCCTGCTTTAAATAAATAAAACACTTTTTTTACATCTTCTGATGAGGTTTAGAACACTGATTTAAATAGATTATGTTTAATTGAAGCAACATTTCTGTTTTTTTAGGGTTTTTTTGTCATGTTTTATTTGGATGTGTGTAAGAAAGGCAGCATTTGTTTTTAGTCTTTACTTCAATTTGCCAGAAAAAAATAATTTGGCAAAAATCTTTTTGTTTGTATGTTGATGGTATAAGTACTTTAAAACATTATTATTATCATACTCTCTTGCTCAAACTTGAAAGGTGTTAGATCTGAAGTGACAAATCAGAGAGATTACAGTTTGAGTTTTTTTTAAAGATTTCACATTTAAATCATTCAGATTATATAATTTTTATTGGTTTTATTATGTGACAATCTGCTGGGAAACCAAAATACTTTAAATTTAGGATTTTTATCTAATACAGGTTTTTTTTTTTTTGATAAAAAAAAGTAGATTTTCTCCAAAAGCTCTGTGGGCCAAACTGCAACTTTCTGGAAGACTTGAGTGTACATTCAAGGTCAAACCCACAAAGAAACTTCAGACCACCTCTCAAACACTGTGGTGGCAGTATGATGGTGTGGAGTTAGACTAAGCTGCTGTTTGGAACCGAAATCTGCTGGAAATTCCATCTGAGATCAAACAATTGATCTAAAACTGTTTATTTAAGATCATATAAACTCTAAATTTGTGTCTGAAATCCCTTACTACCTTGTGCTCTTTACAGAAGAATTACCTTTTTATTTTGGGTCTCCGATTCTGGATTTCCAAAATTCTGAGCCCTAGAAATTTCCCTGAAGTCTTAGTCTGCGTTGTTGCTCAATAGACTGGCAAATATTAACCGCAATGCATGGTGTTTAAAAAAAATTGGGTGAAAAAAAAAAATACTTTAATTTAGCTTTAAAAAAAAAAAACATCTATGTTTTCATCATCAAAACACAGCGGATCCAAAAAACTCTTTGAAACGTTCATATTTTTTGCAGACAGGCATCGGGAACCCTGTGACCACAGCAGGGATATATGACAGGTTATGAAGAAAATGGATGGCGCATGGGGTCCATATTGAATTAAAATTCAGGATACTGGAAGGTATTTTAGGGGTTCCAAAGTAGTTGGGGGATTTCGACTTTTTCAGGGTTTTAAAGCTGAAGGAATGGATGGTGGAAACATCTGTAGAATTTTACACACAAACAAAACTGTTTACAAAAACAATATCTTATCATTTTAGATTTAGAGTACTTTTCGTTATTTAACAAAATCAAACACAAAGGGCGTGTTCAGGGCGTGTTCGTCGTCTGCGGGCAGCTTAAGAGACCTCAGTGCCTCTGAGTTCTGTGACTCCAGCTTCCAGCGCCACTGTTGAAAGTTTTCCGCTTCAGCTGATCTGGATCTGGTGATGAAATGTGAACTCTGTGTTTTCAGCTGCATCTGGTCCACTGGAACGCGGACAAGTACAGTCTGTTTGAGGAGGCGGTTATGGAAGATAACGGCCTGGCTGTTATCGGAGTCTTCCTGAAGGTACACAAACACGCTCGTCAGAGCACACAGACGGCGGATCTCTGGATGGTCGGCGCTGAGCCGGTCATGCGTCAGCTGAAGAGCGGTTTGAACTTTGCCCTGTGATCTTTGTGCAGGTGGGGAAGAGACACGAGGGGCTGCAGAAGCTGGTGGACGCTCTGCCTGCTATCAGACACAAGGTTATTGGAACACACACAAGCACAGCTATCCTCATTTTAGAAGAAATGGTGCCCTCTTGTGGTCGTACCTCTTATTTTACTTGGAACAGACTTGCATTCTTTTAATTCTCATCCTCACAGTAATATGTGGAGCTAAAAAAAAACTATTGAAAGACACTGAGAGAATATTAATAATAAGATACAATAATAAGAAATGAATCTTCACACCTGAAGATGAACACTTCTTTAATTTGGAACTCCATGAATTCATCTGAATTTTCTAATCTGATTTATTACAGTTTTGGATAAAAAAAAAAAAAAAAAAGATATTCTTTGCATGCATTTCTTTGACACCCCATTCTTCATCTCAGCGTTTTGTTATCTTCTCCCTGCAGGACAGCGTGGTGGAGTTTAACCGGTTCGACCCCGCCTGTCTGCTGCCCACAAACACCGACAACTACTGGACGTACCACGGCTCCCTGACCACGCCCCCTCTGACGGAGTCCGTCACCTGGATCATCATGAAGCAGCACATTGAAGTCAGCCACGATCAGGTACCAGATCAGATCAGTTCAGTTCATGATGTCAATTCAGTCAACATTTTTCCTCACAAAATGGAACAATTTAGTTTTTTTCTCTGAACAATCCACATTTTCTTCATTAGAACACATTGGATAAATAAAAAATCTTCGTAAAATGATCATGTCTAATAGGTTTTTACTTTGTGACGTCATATTTACTGTTTAAAAGGAAAAAAATAGTTATGATTATGCTTTAAAAATCTAGTTAGTCCTGCACTATATAGTTTTTGAGGAGTTGGATAGTAGGAAGGGATTTAGGATATAGCCTAAATAATAGTGCAGAATTTTTTTTTAATTAATACATTTATAGTGAACAGAAGACTGACTCATAGAAAATAAATTATTTTGCTTGTTCTCTGTTTCCTGGTATCACGTAGTCTGTTTATTAGCAGATTTAGATTTTTTTTCTCCTCTGGACTGTTTGGTCTTTCATCTCAAACCAACAGCTAATCAGCTTTTGGGCTTAAAGTTTAGCCGATTTTAAAGTCCCACTTCGATCATCTTTTAATCAATTAAAAAATCGTTCCCAATGGTCTTTCAATTGTGATTGTGCCGTTTTTAGCCGAAATCAAAACAACATCCCCTGTTTACGTGCTCTCCTGTTAGTTTTCCTGCTTATTTTCTTTATATATGTCCTTCATTGTAAGAAACATGCTACCAGATCATGTTGAAATCACCATTTTTATTTGAGTGAGTCTTTAAAAAGCTCCTATGGTAACCAGGAACTCACTGCTTCTTTTTGCAAATGCAGCACACCCATACAGATGGATGTCTGTTTTGACTGCATAGTTGAACAGTGGAGCAAAACTAACCTGATATCAGGAAACTAAATACTACAGCAAAGAATTGTGGGTAATCATGATAATTAGAATTTACTGACATTGATCAATCTTTATTTGAAAGATATTCATCTAAATATGTTTCTCTGCTGCCCCCTTGTGGCTGCAACTGAGTGAAGCAGCAACCTGCTGGTATCACCAGAGAAAAAGTGAATTGTTTTTTTATTATTTATTTTAGCATTTGTCTCACTGTTTTTCTCCTCCCCCCCACAGCTGGCCGTCTTCCGGAGCCTCCTGTTCACCTCCGCCGAGGAGGAGGTCCAGAAGAGCATGGTGAACAACTTCCGCGTGCAGCAGCCCCTGCGGGGTCGCGCCGTGCGCTCCTCCTTCATTCCCTTCCTGCAGGAGGACGACGAGCCGACGCCCTGATGCGGCTCACAGTAACAAACACAGCGACTGTGCACAAACCCCGCCCACCAAATCTGAAACTCTGACACTTTTTTTTTTCCCATGGATAAAGGGACGTCTGCTGTGTGACACAGACGATATGCTGCCGCCGTTCATCCTCAGTCGCGTGAGTTCCTACCTGCAGCTCAGCGACTTACAGCGCCGAGCTGCTGGTAGATCACAGCGCCCCCTGGTGGTGCTTTTATCCTCAGAAGATGTTAGTTTACGAGATTTTAACAAACTGCTGTGTCCGTGAAATGCAATGTAAATCTCTGATTCCACAATGTTCTGGTCGTCTGTTACAAAGAGATTAACTGTAGACACTAAACCTCGAGAGTTTTAACAGATATTTTAAAACAGACCACACCCGCTCTGATAAAACCGAGTGCCTTCAGTGTTTGAGAGTTTCCCCTCCGGTGAAGGAAGCGTCTCATCGCACAGCCTCAATCTTTCAATGGTTCTTCATTTAGTTTAGTCATTCGTCAAACACTGTTTTTTTATTCTGTAGATGAGGCTTTTTTACAGCTCAGAACAAGCAATGCCTTATCTCAAAATGTTTTCAGTTCTGCTCGTGCCCAGGGTGCAAACCGCACGGTGCCGCTAGCGAGATGAGAGAGGTTTGAAAAGATGGGACAATCGCGTCGTGTCTGGCAGCGTTCAAAGCTCACTGCTGTAAATCCCTCTGAAAAACGGTGCTGTCCAAACGCCACTGGGCGCATGAGCAGCGTGAGGCTCGAACGCCACCGATACGTTAAATCAACCCTAAAGAAGATGCTGGAAGGTGTTTTATGTCGAACAAGGAAAGAAAGGACTCCGCCCTGCCTTCATCCTCACGAACAACTCGTCTTCATCAGCTCATCTAAAGCCGGTTCATGCCTTCCATTTAACTAAAGCGCAGCTAACTTCAGGAATTAAAAATACAAACGTTACACCTCGACCTCGTGGAGCTCGCTCCCATGTTTTAGCAGATGGATGTTGTGTATCCTACAGACTGTTTGTTCAGTCTGTGGCCAACATTCCTGCCCCGCAGGGTCCCGCCGGGCCCCTTTTTCCTCCCAGCATGCCTTGCTCCACCTGGATTGGCTTCGAGATCTCCATCCAGCCGTTCGGCCAATCGACGATCTGCTTCCCGTGACCCTCCTGCTTCCCACAGGGGGGAGCTGCAAACCACCCATCCGCGATGTAAATATGATTTTAAAGAAACGTGACTTTTGTTGACTCATTTATATCAATAAACATATATGTGAAGTTAAAGGAGATCCTCCGGTCGTTTGTGTTCTTTTCCGCATAAAACGCTCGGCTTCCAGCCGGGAATACTGGGAGCTTAAACAAACAGCGGGCAGCCCGCTGAGGCACAGCTGATTCATCTCACATGAGACACCTGATCTGCTGTTTGGGATCATCTCCAGTGTGTGAAGCTGGACTGGGATCCAGGTTTGAAGAACTTCTATTTTCATTCCTAGTTCTCTGAAGGGCCTCGCATAGAAAAACCAGTGAGTCTGGATTCAAACACAGTTTTTGAACAATTATTTTAAGAAAGAAAATCACCTGAATGTGCCGTATGCTCTTTAAGAAAATGTTTGGCTTGTAAACCCAGTTGCTATCAATTCTGTTGTCAGAAGAAATCCCATTTGTGAGAAAAATCTTGTACTCAATCTCTTCATACACTTTGGAGATCCTTGAAGGGTTTCAGTTCAAAATGAGGTTGGGATTTTGCTTCATAGAGCTTCACAAAACCTTCATCTGGTCTGAACTTCCTGTTCTGCTTTCATCACTCACCATTTGCAGATCAGGAAGACATTGTCCTGCAGAATTTCTGATTGGAAATTAAAATGAAATGAATCAAAATAAGTTTTCTTGACTCCAAAGCAGGCTCATACCATGATACTATCGCCACCATGCTTCACTGTAGTTTGACGTTTTTCCTCTAAAATTCTGTCAGTTTTACTCCTAATGTAAAAGAATATTGATTTTTTTTTTTATTTATTTATACCTAACGGTCATAAAGTTCCACTCTGATCATCTTTTAATCTAATTTTAAAGTGTTCCCAGTGGTGATTTAAATAGGATTATGCATTTTTTTTTAGCCAAAATCATAAAACCTGTGTCCAGGACATAGTTTCTGCAGACCGGTAGTGTTACATTAAAAATTGCCTCTGAGTTGTGGGCCGGACTGTTGGTGCAGACCAAGCCTTCCCTGACTTCCCATCATCCTTCAGTTTACACCATCTTCTGCTAGTTTACAAATCTTCTCAACTCTTACCTAACATTAGCGGCGCAACAAAAATGGCGAGCAATGTTGGAGCTATCCAGCTGTTTGGTTTTGAATCGGATTTCAGGTCAGAAGAGGAAAAACAAAGACGTTTATGGATCTATTTGTTTGCAAGTGGATACATCAGCATGGAGCGGAGCAAGGAGATTGCAGCCCGCTGACTGTAGCTCCTGTGTCATCGCTACAAGCTTTTTCAAACAGCATTTTTTGTCGTCTCCTTATTCACAAGAATTTGAATAAAGAAATACTTCGACATGCAAGAACTGACAACAGAAATACACACAGGTTGACTGCAGAGTAGCTGTATTAAAGGGGTGTAGCTGGGTTACAGGAGGAGGGTAAGGTCAGAAATTTACAAACGCATTCTTTTCAAATCTTGATAAGAACTTTTTTGTGCTGCAGAACAAAATGTAGAAATCTGAAACACATGAAAAGGTTAAGACTCCACTAATATTGCAAAATCTTGAATTACTGCAGTCATGCTTAAGAGTTTCTCAACCATGTGCACATTTGTGACTTGTGACTCAGAGCTCAACTGGTGTGTTTAAATTCAAATACCGGAGGAAAAAAAAAAAAAACAGCAGGACATCCTCCAACAGCTACTGAGCTCAAACAATGCTTGCGTTTTAATTTATTGTTGATCCTTTCAAGAGGATATTCAGCTTCACACTTCCATTTTGATAAATAATTGGCTGTATTTCATAATAACAATTTTTTCTTTAGTGGATTGATTATGACTGAATAAGTTTCTTACCTTGGTATCAATTTCTAAATGGGTTTGATATATATATATATATATATATATATATATATATTATATATATATATATATATATATATATTATATATATATATTATATATATATATATATATATATATATATATATATATATAATGTATGTGTGTGTGTTTTTCAGATGTAAAGAATTATTCCACAATTATTGCTTGAAACAAACTAAGAAATCAGATAAGTTAACTTTTTTCTTTTTTGTTTTTAGATTATCAGAGCTCCACCTGAGGATTTTCTTCAATTCTTAAAACACAAAAGATAGAGACTATCCATTATGGTAACATTTTGTTACCATAACGGGCGGCCGTGGTGCAGTGGTAGGGCAGTCGTCTCACAATCGGAAGATGGTGGGTTCGATTCCTTGCCCGCCCATGTGTCGAAGTGTCCTTGGGCAAGACACTGAACCCCAAATTGCCTCTGGTGGGAGGTTGGCGCCAGTGTTCGGCAGCGGAGCCACCACCAGTGTGTGAATGTGTGTGTGAATGGGTGAATGGGTCTGTGACTGTGAAGTGCTTTGGGCCCTCGAAGGAGGGTAGAAAGCGCTATACAAGTATTTACCATTTAGTTGTTAAAAAAAAAAAAAAAACCTTAAACTTCAACTTATGTAAATCTAAACCAATTGAAAAACTACTAAAAATTTTTATTGCAATATTCAAAGAGTTGATAGTGTTAATCACTGGAATTTCGATCTGAAATGTGAATTATGTTGGAAAAATATCACAGTAAGATCAAAAATAAAAAAGGGTTTATTGTAGCATGAATCTGCTTATTTAAATTACATTCCATTCTCCTCTTTTTCGAAAATAAGTTGATTTTTTAAATAGCAAAATGAATGTTTTAAACATGTCTAGATCCTTAAAAGTATCTTAAAACCTTTTAGTGTTTTCTATCAAGGGGAGCTGTGACCTGGGAAGAGTTGACAAATGGTTGTACCTAGTTTGTTTTTTTGCTCATTTTCCAAATTATTGAACAATTTTAACGTCTGTTTTGTTAACCATCACCTGCAAACTATTTTCTCTCTTTTGCCTTTAAGTTATTTCATAATATTTAGCATCACCTACTTTAATGATTCACTGGGATTTCTTGTTATTTCTTAAATCTTTATTTGGATTGGTTATCCCTTTAATCTGAACCAGCTTTTTTTAACATTAGCACTTATGCAACAGCTCTCTATGTGTCTAACGGTTGACAAATGGGAATTTAGATTTCTCATATTTAATTATAGGGGATGTAAAATCAAACAAGTGACCTAAAGGAAGCAGACCTGTGCGTATAAAGACATAATTTGTTCAAATCGTTTGAAAAAGTGATTGTTTTTGAGTTTATATGAAGTTTCTTTTTAGAATTTGGGTTCATAATAGCACAACATTGATTAAATCCAAACTTATACATAACATAACGAGTCTGTTAATTCTTTCTCTGTTGCCCGTTTATGCTCCCCTCCTGAAAAGATGAGTATCAGACCCTCTCCTGCAGAGAAAGTCCTGTGTGACCCAAGACATAAATCAGATGCTCTCTTCAGTCTTTTTTTTTTCTTTCTCTGAGGCTTTTATTTATTTTCTTTTTAAGCCGCAGTTGAATTCTTTGTCTTTTATTTCCTGTTTAACGTCTGCACAGATCTAAAGCTTTGCAAACAGGCCTCATACTTCTAATAAACTTAAACTCCTATTGTTCTTCCAGCAGACAGACATGAGTGTTTTTTTTTAACTGAACTCTAGTGAAATTCAAAAAAAAAAAAAAAAAAAAAAGAGGCCTCAATCTGACTGAATCAACATCTTTGAAGCCTCCTCCGATAGAGTGGAAGGGATGGGCGGTGGCTCCGGCGCAGTTTCCTCCGCTTTAACTTTTTACTCCAGTGTTGCAGCAGCTGGGTGTCCACCTGATCGAAGCTGACCTCTGGGGTGGAGGTGTTATGCTTGGCTGGAGCTCCATTCTTTGCATCTCAGTTTCCCCTAATTGTAGGAAGATGGTCAGGCCGACTGCAGCTTTAAATAGTGTGCAGCTTTGAAGGGTCATTGTAATCCAGAACAGCAAGATTTGCGGGTTTGAAAGTGCACTAATTACTTAATTTCTTCTTAATGAACTCGATTACTTCATATTGAAGTGCTACATGTCATATTAGCTGCAAAAAGTATTAATCTATTTTTAAAAAGTGCTAATAGAGGCTAATTGTAATTTAGCTTGCTTTGAGTGTGAGTGCTTAAAGAACATGTATTATGCTGAACAATGCTAAATTTTATATAAAAATGATTGAAATTGCTAAATTATCTATATATTGCAAGACTTCTTAAAAGAAGATGGATTATGCTAAAGAGACTAATTAAAAGCTAAGTGCTTAGTTAGCTAGCTAAGAGGATAAAGAGACAAAAAGACTGCTTATAAAAAAAAAGGAAAATAAAAGTATGCCTTAGCTAGTTGATCGAGTTAAAATCGCTAAAGAAAAGCTCACAGTTGCCAAATGATTTGGAAAATAATCTCACAAACAATTTTTGTAAAGGTTGGTGAACAAAAAAAGAGGCTAATTAGGCCTAATTTCAAAAGTAAAAAGAGATTAATAGTATTTAATACTGCTAAATAAATAAATAATTCAGTTTTTTTCAAAATGTGATTAAATTCGATTAAAAACAAAACGGTGCCAAAAAAAAGGTCAGGTTTACAGAAGGAAAAAATGCTAAATGCTAGGTAAATGCTAGCTATTTTTTTTAGTATTTTGCAAACTAAAAGGGTGAAAATTTTTAATTATTGCTTATTTCTATTAGTTTAAAGACCCACAAAATTGTGTTTTTAACTTATCCTTGAAACATTTTTCTGATGATGGAGGACATGCAATTGTAAGACTTTTTTTTAGTATTTATTTATTAAAATTGTGACAAATCAGGAATTGATGCAAAAATGCAGTTTGAAGAAGCTCTCAGTTGTGACGTATAAATGGAATTAGACAGGCTAAAGTCTCTGTGCTTTGAATAATTCCAAAGCATTAACATGCAGATAAATAGACAGATAACCATCTTTGTTTTCCTCATCCGACCTGGAAATCTTGCTTAAAACTGTACAGCTGGATAGCTCTGATATTGCCTGCCAGATTAGTGGCACTGCTAATGTCATCTTGGGGTTGTCAGGGACTGTAAGCTACTGGGAGAGGGTGTAAACAAAGGGATGATGGGATATAAACTGAGGCCAACAGTCCCACCCACAGAGGTGAGGGTCTGATTAACTCCTGTTGCTCTGCACAAACTTTGTCCTTGAAAACAACACCGGGTTTTGGATTGATGCATAATCATAATTAAAAGAACACTGGGGACGCTTTTGGAATAGATCAAGAGATGATTAAAGCGGAAATTTAAAACTTGGGAGTTTTAGGGTGAAATATGATCCTTCACAGACTCTGTGTTCCTCCAGTTCACAAGATTGTTATTGAAGTTTTTTTTTTTGTTTGCTCTTGTAACATTCTCTGTTGAACCATGTGTCAGAGAAAGCTAAAAATTGCTGCTCGCTCATCTTCTCCACAAGACCAGTCTCTTGATTTGACATAATTGATTGAATAGTTTAGATCAGGGATGGGCAACTCCAGGCCTCAAGGGCAGCGTTCCTGCATGCATTCCAACATAACCTGCTCTGGCATGTGTTTAATTGACTAGACACACCTGAACCAGGTAATCAGCCATGAGTAAGGCTTTGATATCTGACATCATGCAGATACACCCCCCCTTTTTTTTTTTTTTTTTTACAGAAGAATATTTGACTTTTTAGTCATTTTAGGAATAATAATGTAAAAATCAAATCTGGACACGCATATCCTGTTTTCTGACTTTCTTATTTTCTTATCCTTTCCTCCTGTGATTCATGGATGGGATGTCCATCAAACTCTCCGTTTTTTATTTTGACCGCTCAATATCTATCTTCTGCTTTGTAGGGGTGAAAATAACTGCAGTGAAGATTAGCTCTCTTGCTGATGAAGACTTTCTGTTATCCAGGTCACTGTAATCCAAGGAGCTTTGAATCCAGGTCAGCTGGACTTGAATTTCTTACTTATTGATTTTTTTTAATCCTAAACTGAACTGTTAACAAAGTCTCAAACTTTCTAGAAGTATTTAAAATATATGTATACAATAAAGATTCACACAAGTATTTTGATATCAAGCTGATTAAATTAAAGTCAAGATTATCTATGTTCAGGTTTTATCTAAAAGTATTTTCTTGTTGCTGCAAATGAGGAGAAATAATGTAAAGATGCTGAAGGTCATTCTGCATCAAAGAATTCCTCCTCCTGTTTTCTTTCTTTTCTGTGCTGGAGGGGGAATTGTTTCACATCAATCACACAGAGACCCCTCCACTCACCCCGACAGAAACGCATGTAAACAGGAACAGCGTGTGGACTCAACGCCGGCCGCTCTTCCTCCTCATCTTCATCCTGCTCTTCGGCCCCTCCCGTCTGTTTGTTTTCTGTTTCATAGATTTCAGATGTGCATTCATGCGACTCGTGTTTGATCTGAGACAGATTTGTAAAGAGAGGAAACCATATGTTTGGTTTCACGCCACAATCCGGCCTCGACAAAGAAAAGGCTCCTCTGTTTGTCCTAAAATAACTGTATTAAGCTGAACTGAAGGTTTTGTTTTATTTATAGCCATTCAAAGTCAATTTTTTACATTTTTCAAACACTTTTCTTAAATATTTGTAAATATTTCTGATCTTGAGTCCAAAACTTTAACTTGAATCTCAAATTTTATTTAGAATATTATTTTTTTGTCAACTTCATAATTAAAGTAGCTTTATGTCATTTTTCCTGCTCATTTTGCATATGTTGATCATTTTTTGCTACATGTAAATGTTTTACAATTTTCCAATTTAAAACTCACATTACCTTATAAAGTGGTTATAGTACTCCTTCTCTTCATAGTTCTTTTTTCTACCAGCACTGGAAAGTTTAAAAAAGTAGAACCAGTTTTTACTTAGAAAGTAGAAAGTTACATTTTAATTCAGCTCAGCAGATTTACTAAACAAACTTCAGCTTTAACTTCTTGAATTTGCTTTTTTAATTTTAATTTTTATTTAAACATTTTTACTTTCATCTACAGAAAATAAAAGTTTTCATCACATATCAAGAGCACCAAGCCCAGTAGAAATGCTAACATATACAGTGGGGCAAAGAAGTACTTTAGTTAGCCACTAATTGTGCAAGTTCTCTCACTGAAAAAGATGAGAGAGGCCTGTAGTTTCAACTATGACAAACAAAATGAGAAAAAAGATAGAAAATCACATTATTGGATTTTTATACAATTATTTGTAAATAATGGTGGAACGTACGTATTTGATCAATAACAAAAGTTCAACTCAGTACTTTGTTAGATACCCTTTGTTGGTAATGACAACAGTCAGACATTTTCTGTGAGCTTCACAAGGTTTTCACAAACTGTTTCTGGTATTTTGGCCCATTCCTCCATGCAGATCTCCTCTAGAGCAGGGATGTTTTAGGGCGATCACTGGGCAACATTTACTTTCAACTTCCTCCAAATATTTTCTTTGGGATTGAGATCTGGAGACTGGCTAAGACAATCCAGGATCTTGAAATGCTTCTCAAGGCACTCCTTCCTTACCCAGGCAGTCTGTTTGGGATCGCTGTCATGCTGAACGGCCGAGCCATGTATTAAATGATAAGGATCTCTGGTCGCTCAGAGCTATCTCTGGTCGGTTATCATCTCCTGCTGATGGAAGGAGGTTTTCACTCAAAATCTTGATTTCTTCCCACTAAGCTATTTACCAATTGCAGGTCTGGTGCAGGTCAACAATTTTGTTTCTGGTGTCCCTTGGCAGCTTTTTGGTCTTGGCCATAGTGGATTTTGGTCGTTTTGAGGTTGTGGACAGGTGTGTTTAACATAGAAAACGAGTTGAAACAGGTGCTATTAATACAGGTAACGAGTGGTGGACAGAGGATCCTCTTACAGAAGAAATTACAAGTCTGTGAGAGACAGAAATCTAGCTTGCTAGTAGGTGACAAAATACTAACATTTCACCATTTGCAAAAAGCTTCTTTATAAATCAGACAATGTGATTTCTGGATTTATTTTGTCTCTTATAGTTGAGGTATATCTATGATGAAAATGAAAGGCCTCTCTCACTTTTTTAAGTGAGAGAACTTGCACAACTGGGGACTGACTGAATACTTTTTTGCCTCACTGTACCTCCATCAGGGTTGTGTGTTCTTCATGCTTCTACCGCTGTGCGGCTCCACCCTCAGGCTGGACTTAACAAATAAAAACTGGTTGCATTCGTCTGATCCGAACACAGGAAATTGACTGTCTGCAGTCTGGATGCGTGCGAGTCTGTGGATGCGCCACGGACCTTTTAGGTTCGTTTGGTCAGTCGGCTTCACCGGAGCCCTAGAGGATCAGAGCCTCCAGATGCTCATGTGAATCCACGAGTTCCTCCTCTAAACTTCAAACCTCTGGCACTTGAATCAAAGCCACGATCCAGTAGCAGGAACTAGAATAGCTTCTTAGTAAACTGTAGTAAGTGTGACTGCATCACATGATCCAGCAGCAAAGCTGTGTGGCTTTTAACAGGCAGTTAGTCACAATATTGTTCTGCAGCCTCATTTATTTAATCATTTACTAAATAAAAAAATTACAGATTTTCTTAATGACCTTCAGTTTATTTAATATTTTACCTTTTTATGATGGCAAAGTTTGCTTTTTTTTGGCCACACACACAACATGGTTGTGTTTAAATCTTTTCTTTAAACAGATTTTGATTCTTTCCAACAAACATTTTCTTGAAATTTCATACATTTTTTACTTTAGTAAAATAAGATATTTTAACAACAGTTCCTAATTTTACTTCTGCTTAAGAAACATTTTGCTGTGAATATTTTCAAGTTTCAAAGCCACAAACCCATTTTAATGACATGTTTTCTTTGCAAAAAAATAATAGTTATTTAACACTCAAAAGTTTCATACAAATTAGATAAAGGTTTATACTTACATTCAAAGCACGTTAGATTCATTAAACTATCGTTATTTTTGGAAAAACCTCAACTAAAGTACATTTTTTAGGAATTTATTTGGAATAATAGATAATAAATTACTATTTTGTAAAATGAATTGTGCAAAGATTAGATTAAGTTGTATTTGTTGATATTTAAAAACCTGTATGAGGACATGCATCACATGAACAGCAGTGAGATCTGTCCTCCTGCAGTATCTGTTACCTTCAATAGATGCTGCACAGTGAGCTTGTGTGGACAGTTTCAACGGCATGTGTGTGTAAAAGGAAGAGAGAACACAGGGAGCTGGGAGGGTCACAATCTCTGTTTGATGATTGGTTGCTTAGATAACAATGGAGGCAGCTGTAAATTGATCGCATGACCTGGTTAAGGCAACAGCACGCCTCCAGTTTATATCAATATTCATCAAAACCAAATAAATCTGAAGATTTTTAGAAAAAAAATTACGAGTTTTGACACTTTGATGCTAAATTATTGTTATTCATAATTCTAATGTTTTTAAAAAAGTATTAAGAAAATGCAGTAGGTATTATAAATATGTTCTTATATTAGAAAAATAGAGTATTTTGAAGATGAATTTACTGTAAACATCTTCAGGAACATCCCATAGCTTTTAATCTTAGAAGCTATTTGTGTCAAACTCATAATTTCATTTTCCAGTAGAAATATTTTCAGGAGTTTCTCCTTTCTAACAAAAGTGGGTCACAACCTTTAGCTGAAATGTGACTTAATCTTCTGAAGCAGCCTTCAGGTTGTTCTTACGCAATACTTTGGTGTGTTGCACGTTTCGGCTGAAGTCGTTTCCCCTTTGACTGAGTCATAACTTCTACCTCCATTAAAACCAGTCCTGCTGGTTTGTGTGGCTGTCTGGGAACATCGGCGTTTCATTCCATTTGCTGGAAATGACAGGTCTTTCCGTGTTTGCTACGATGAAATGAAGTCCTGTGAGAAAAGTGAAAATTTTAAAATTGGCAAATACAACCTGATACCAACAAGGACTCTTTTTTTTTTTTTTTTTTTCGTTAGCAGCTTTGCTAACAACCCCATATTATGTTGCTTCCACCACCATGCTCAACTTCTAGTATTCTCCTGCTGATTCACATTTTTTTCATTTTCGCAAAATGCTAAACTTGAGATATCGATCAGCTTTCTTGTGGTTTGTGTAAACATTTTTACATGTAACATTTCAGCTTTACATTTTTGATTTTTACTTTGTTTTGTAGTGATGTTCAACTCAAGTTAACTTAGCAAGCGGAAGTATATTTTCTTTTCTTGATTAATATGATTTATCTTCTTCTCTAATATATTTAATTTTAGATTACATATTTTTAGCAGCCTTCACCATTAACTCACAAGCATTTTTAAGCTCCTTTAATGTTAAGCCTAAATTTAGGCACCTTATCTGATGTTTACTCTTAAGTGCAAATTTTTCAATATAAATTTTAGGTCCTTTTGTCTTTGGTGTTTGTTATATCATTTTAATTTTTAATTTTTTCAATGTATTTATTATAGGTTATTTGTATTCCCTTTTTAAAGCTATTCTTGTTAGCATTGTTAATTAACTTCTCTCCAGTTTTTTTTTTATGTATTTCTCTCAAAAAATGTATCATTGAATACCAGCTTATTGATATTTAGTACTAAATACAAAAAGTTTATTTAGGTCATTTTGTGTTTTGTTTTGAGTTTTGATTATTTAAATAAATTTATGATAGTTTTTTTTTTTTTTTTACATCTTTTTAAAACTATTTTTAGCCGTTTTTCTTGGCTTCTTTTCAGTTTTTTGCACAATTCTTTTATGATTATTAAATGTTTAGATTATATAGCACAATGTAAAGCCAATAAAAAGGATTTTAGACAATTTTTTTTAGCTCTTTTAAGCATTAGCTTCTTATTGTTAGCTTCGAGTAGGCTATATGTTTTATGTTGTTTTTGCTTTATTTGAGGTTTTATATATTTAAATATAGATTTTTTTTAAATTTTCACCTTTTTTAAACTAAATTGTAAGAGTTTTTTAGTATTGTTAACTGTCTTCCTTTCTATTTTGGAGCATTTATTTTATGATAAATAAATATTCTGTTTATGGAGCCTTGTGTAATAGGGATTATAAATAGTAGGGGTTTTAAAAAATTTAAAAATTAAAAAAATTAACATTTTATTGCATTATTTATTAGCATCTTTCAGTTTTATGGACACATTTCTCACTGGTGATTTAAAATACGTAGTGTAGAATAATAAACAGTTTATTTTAACATTTCATGTTAAATACAATTTTTAAAGCATGTTTTTTGTTTAATTTTCAATACTTATTATGTAAACAGTTATTTTTGTTTTACATGTTTTAAATTGTCTATTTTTTTAGCATTGTTAATTGGCTTATTTTACTTTTCTTTTTTGCACATTTATCTTAAAAAGGATTTCAAATTTAAAGTCAACACTTGTGATTGAGTACATTTTCAAATTAGGCACATTTTTAATCGTTTATTGACTGTAAACTTACAAACTGTAGTTTTTATTAAAACATATCGAGTAAAACATCCTAATAGTAATGACTTTTTATGAAAAGCTGCAGCCGTTGTAAGAAAATATGTTAGTGTTAAATTGCACATTTTGTTCCAAAAAGGAAAAAAAATTCTGTTAAATATCCGTAAGAACTGCTCCCAAGTTGTGCCGCTAGAGGGCGCACTCCGAAGCGGCGGTTATAGTAAGGCGGATTAGCTGTGAACTGGGCGTCCTCGGTGGAGGAGGGCCGTCATGCCCATTTTCATACAGCTTTAGTAGCGTGACAGAGCGGATACCGCGCTGCTCTGACTCAGTCAAACAAAACCGCCACGCGCTTCAGGCTCAGGCCGGCCTGAGCATCCGACCGCTCCGCGGACACACAGCGGCGTCAGCCCGGGGAGGGGGAAGCCGATAGAGAAAGAGGAAGAGGATGGCAGCGATCAAGAAGAGAAACTCGAACTCGTCCGCGGGCAGAGAGGACGACAAGCAGGCTATGGAGAGGATGCTGTCCTCGCCCGGGTCCAGCCCGGCGGGTACGCCGGGGAGCGAGGACAAAAGCCCCGGTAGAGAGGCGGCGGGAGGAGAGGACGGCGTGGCTCTGAAGAGGACCATCACGCTGCTGAACGGCGTGGCCATCATTGTGGGCACCATCATCGGCTCGGGCATCTTTGTCACGCCGACGGGGGTGGTGAGGGAAGCGGGCTCGGTGGGGCTGTCGCTGATGGTGTGGGCGGTGTGCGGGGTCTTCTCCACGGTGGGGGCTCTCTGCTACGCGGAGCTGGGTACCACCATCTCCAAGTCCGGGGGGGACTACGCCTACATCCTGGAGGTGTACGGCTCCCTGCCGGCATTCCTCAAGCTCTGGATCGAGCTGCTCATCATCCGGCCGTCCTCGCAGTACATCGTCGCCTACGTCTTCGCCACCTACCTGCTGAAGCCGCTCTTCCCGGTCTGCCCGGTACCGGAGAACGGCGCCAAGCTGGTGGCCTGCCTCTGCATCCGTGAGTACCCGAACCGAGCCGGGTGATGCAACTGTGAAATGTTTTTGCACTTCCTGTTTGAACCACACTCGGAGCATCCATGCAGGTGAGCCACAACGTGAACGCCACCTGCGCGCGCGGAGCACGTCGAGACTCCTCCATCTGCGCAGGCGCCAAAATTACACCGTGGTGAAAACTGTGGCGTTTGTTACATCAGCTCACATGAAAAATGTTTGAATTTTCACATTTTATTTGACATGCATCAAAATTATTTAACAGTAACATAAAAATTAAAAATCTAATTAACAATATTTACATTTTTAAAATGCTCACATTGTGTGTTTTAGCCAAAAAAATGAGAAAAAATTAGTAAAACTTTTAATTAATTTAGATGCTTTTATTTTGACATCTTTCATACAGCTGAGGGTAATGTGGTTTGCTGAAAAGCAAAAATGTCCATGTGAGATTTGACCCCTCAACCAACAAACCTATTGAATGGGTTTTCAGAAACTTAAAGTCTGTTTGCACTTTGAGTCTTAACGAGATTAACTCTGGATTACCAGCCGCTTTAACCGTCCAGTTTGCGCCAGTCCCTGCCTGCATCTAAGGCGCTCTGACTCCCACATGCTGCAGGGATCCCTCCATCCTTCAGCTCTGACTCCGTTTGTGCAGACACGCATGACGCTGCGCATACATGCATGCATGTGTGTCATAGGTGTTGATCTTGGTTGACTGAAGGCCAAATTATGACTGAAACACATGATAAAGCTGCAGGCTCATGTGCAATAAAGTAGTCTTAGTGTCTGGGAGCTTCAGCTTTTTCCTCTTCTATAAATTGGCATCTTTGAGATCCAGATCCTACTTGAACCCATGTGGCCCCGAAGCGCCCTCTGCCGTCTGGACGCTTTTGCCGCCATTCTGAGCCCAACACGTGTCCGGTCCTCTACTGTCCGTGGCCCCCTTTTTCCCCCTTTTGTCTGCCTTTCTTCAGTACAGAGCCCCATTGTGCCGCCTCGTCTTTCTGTTGGGGCTCCGACCTGATTTAGAAGCTTTGAAGGACCTGCTGCTCTGGTTAATCACTTTTAATGGGGTCCGGGGTCTTTTCAGGAGCCGTACATGCAGTCCTGCAAAGACAGAGGGGTACAGTGGGGAAGAATGTTGTTTGTCCTCCATCTCTGTGAATTCCTCAGCAGCTTGCATGGTGTTGTGAGAAATCCACCGGAGCACATCGTGTTCCCGGGGATGACTGAAAGGTGGACCGACCTTCAGAACAAACAGTAGCATCCCAAATACCTGCAGGATGACGTTTGGTTTTGCCGTCCTCTGGATGTTGGGTGTTTTGTGTGATTCGGGACGACGCTTAGAAGTTTCTTCGCTTTTTCTCTGCAGTTTTGCTGACCTTCGTGAACTGCTACAGCGTGAAGGCGGCCACCAGGGTGCAGGACTTCTTCGCTGCAGCCAAACTCCTTGCGCTGACTCTCATCATCATCATCGGCTTCGTCAAGATTGGTCAAGGTATGGCTCATGAGAAGTGAAGTCACGAACATCTCCCCCATCTGAAGAGAAAAAAGCTGCAGAAGAGCAAAAAATGATGCATCACATGTATATGTCACTACCATAATTTTTAATTAATTTTATTATTTGACTCAATATAGATTAGTTCTAGTAAAACTGAATGAAAACTGAAAACAATAAGTGTAAAAAAAAAAAAAAAAAAGTCCATATCATCACACTTCCTCCCCCATGCTTGACACTTGATCCAGTGCCACTCATCACCCTTTTGGTTCTGTGGCTTGTTCAACTCTAACTTAAGGTGCTTCCACACCTGAGTCACTTAATTTGACTGGGCTGGAAACAAACTCGTTTTTAAAATTATTAACATAAATCCTCAAAAAATTAGTGTAGAAAACAAGTCCAAATGATCACACCACCTCCCCCGTGCTTGACAGTTGATCAGGTGTTTCACATCACCCTTTTGGCTCTATGGCTTGTTCACATATAATTTAAGGTGCTACCACGCTCTGGACTGGTTAGATTGGCCTGGAAATGTAGAAAAACTTTAAACCTGTCTAATCTGACATTCACACTGCACTTTCGAGAGAGGATCACATCTTCACAGAAGCTCTGCTTTTGAGGGGAAAGTATCATCTGAAACAAGGTTTTATCACAAGTTTTACAACATTTTTGCTTCAGATTCACGCTATACAGTGTTCCCTCGTTTTGTCACGGAGGTTAGGTTCTAAAAAATAGCCTGCAATAGGTGAAAATTGCAAAGTAACCGCATTTTATACACTTTTCTCAAACATTTTCACACTTTTCTTCACTCTCAAAGTTCAAACCTTCAAAGAAAGATAATGATAATAATAAAGAAACACATTTTGTATTTGAGACAAAATCTTGAAGAAGATTGATTGACGAGGTCAACAGCCAATCAGGACGCAGAATACAGTTCGCTGTGTAGTAAAAAAAAATATGTAAAATAGCACAGAAAAAAAATCCACAAAACAGTGCGACGTGAAAAGTGAACTCCATTATATTGAGGGAGAACAGTAGTGCTTTTTGGTTTGTTTTCTACCCAAATGACAACTTCCTCATTTTGATCCCCTGAAGACTAGTGAATTGTTAGTTTTGTTCACCTTAGAGCTCTTAGAAATGAGGCAAACCTTTGGATCAACCAGACCAGTGTGAAATCAGCTTACCATTACAGACAGCCCTGTTCACAGGGCTGCTGGAAAACACTTAAGTTCTTTAAAAAAAAGTATTATTCTTGAAAGTAGCAACAAAGTAACGTTGCTACTTCACTTATGTTGGGCAGAGAATTCTATTTTCTGGCTCCAGAAGAGGGTGAACTCTGCCCTCTAGTGGACACTTCCTCTTGCAGCTGGTTAACCCTTTAACACCTGAGGGGTCGCCGGTGACAAAATCTTTAACGTACTGTAACTTTAAACCGTAAACACACGTCACTCCAGTAGATTCTGAATCTACTGGAATGACGTTGATCGTGTTAACAATTAAAAAATTACAGTAAATCAAAGAGCAAAAACACTGGAGCTCTGACTCTTCAGTTTTAAATCAGAGTTATCTTAATGCTTCCAGTTCCAGTGACGTAGCGGCGTTCCAGCAGGTCACTGAGGACTCACCCCCCCCCACCCCCCACCCCCACCCCCTCCATCATTTGGCTTTTGCTGCCAAGCGTGGCCGTGCTCACACGACGGTTTCGCTTCCTGTCTGAGCTCAGATACATCAACAAGCCACCGGTCCAGACAAAACAGTGGAGCAGAACCGTAAAGGTGGACGAGCTGAGGAGATAAACTTCCCAGAAAAAGAAATCAGCAGAAGGCTTAAGTTTGTCAATTTTTTTTCTTTTTTTGGTTTTGCAAATGTCCGGCTTTCCGTTGCTCCCTGTCAGGAGTCCAAACGTGACCTTGCAACTTTCAAACCAAACACAGACACTGTAGCTCTGCTGTAAGCCTCAGGGGGCCACAGAGAACTGAAACAGTCTGTAGTCTGCATTTGAAAAAGGGTCTAGAAGTGAGTCCAAAATGATTTATAGTTTGTGATTTTTAGATAATTTAAAATCAAAACTTCCACATTCAGATGCACTATTAGGTTGCTTCACAAGTCTTTGCTTTAAAAATGAAGTCCAGTTCCTCCCATTTGAGCAGAAGAAGCTTGAAAAGTTTCATCTTCAAACTGCAAACCTTTAACAGCTAGAAGGAAAGGAGTGAGCGGTTTCAGTGAGCCTGAATGTGTGGAGGCGAGGGGGTCAGGGGTCAGATCAGCTGACCACTGGGGGCCTCGGTGTGAGCTGGACCAGTCAGACGTGGAGCTGAGGGAGGAGGAAGGTCAGAAAAGGACCAAATGGGATGATTTTAGCCTAAAAGTTCAGTATTTATGACTCACGGGAGTCACTTACTGTAAAGACCAGATTGTTTTTGCATACCGAAACATTACGGCACCCTTGAGTGAAAATGGGACCCCCGCCACTTGCTCGAATGCTCACCAAAATGTGCACACAGCTGGTAGCCAGTGAAAATAAATTTTGAGTATGGTGATCGACCCTAAAATCAGTTATAAAGCAAAAAAAAGCTCCAAATGATTATGGGATGGGATTTTTGTGGACATTGTTGAAACATTAATGTATGGCTTGAGCTGAACACAACATTATAACATAGGACATGAATACCTTAGGAATGTGGGTGGGGTTAGTAAAAAACTTCTGTTGCTAAGGAAATCCCAAAATGAACTTTTGCCGATTCTTCTGAAACTTAAATCGATCTGTTCATTATGAACAGGCGAGCAAAACATTAGATGGTTGCTATGGAGATGAAACCAACAGAAAAACCACCATTTTGAATTTTTTTTTTCCCATCAATTTGTCACATGGAGCTCATACCAGCTGTAGAGGCAGGGACAGAGAGGGGTGTAGCAGCTAACTAGCAAATGAAGTCAGGTCAAAGACAGGCAGTGATGGGGTGTAAAAGCTTTCATTTCTTAAATTTATTTATAAAAAATTGGTTGCACAAAATGCCTTGAAGAAACTCCTCCTCTTTTCATGTTGATGATTCTTTAAAAGTGAGCAGAGAATGTTTTCACTTTTCCTTCCTGAGTGGATCCTGATCCATCTATTTGTTCCTAAAGCAGCTAAACCCCACAGATTTGTTAAATTCTTGTCCTGGAAGATCTAGTTTTGATGTGGCTTTCTTTTTTCAATCCATGATGCATCTTTTAAATCTCTGCCGCCCGTCTTTGTCATCTCTCTGCCTCTAATTGCTGTTTGTCTCAGAAAACCCCTCATTACTTCGACAGAGGGAAAAAGCTGGCGGAGTACCGCCAGTTACCTCAGGAAACATGAGGCTTCTGCCAGGCTGCTGATTGGTTGTTGGAGCGCGTCCTGCATGAAGGAGTCTCTGAAAAAGCAAATTACAGAACAGAAGAGGAGCATGTAGCCTCTGTTATTAACCCTTTAACACCGGAGCTCCAGGATATACTGTAAGTTTTAAATTGTTGACACGATCAATATAATTCCAATAGATTCTGAAGGAGAACGGTGGTGTGAGATTTTGTGTTTAAGCAACACCAGCGCCGCCTCAGGTGTTAAAGGATTAAGAAAATTATAATTTTGGAAGAAAAACATCTCCAAGCTCCCTCAATTGATTAGAAAACATTATTGAATTTATATTTACCTCTTTAAAAAAAGAATTATTTAAATTTAGTTTGTGTAGCAAATATTAGTCTAACCCACAGCAAAATCCAAAATCACCAAAAAATAAATGGGGATCATTATCCAAATGC
This sequence comes from Oryzias javanicus, assembly GCA_003999625.1. NCBI lineage: Eukaryota > Metazoa > Chordata > Actinopteri > Beloniformes > Adrianichthyidae > Oryzias > Oryzias javanicus. Next base: position 24,798,992 of record CM012442.1, read on the forward strand.
TTCAGTCAGAACAGACGTCCGGCAGGTTTTTTCTTGGAAGAGGAACCAGACAGGGTTGTCCATTCTCCCCCTCTCTTTTTGAAATATTTTTTGAGCCTCTGGCTGCAGCAATAAGACAGAATGAGAACATTTAATGAATTACAACAAAACATGACAATCACAAAATTAGTCTCTATGCAGATGACATATTACTTTTTTTTACATAAATTATGTTCTATAAGTGAAACGATAACAATCATTAATGAATTCTTCTCTATCTCAGAATACTCAATTATTTGGAATAAATCAGTTTCATTATCACTTAACAGTAATGCTGAGCAAACGCTCTCGATACCGGTCAAATCAGGCAATATTAAATATCTAGGTGTTCATTTTTTCTCCCAAATTATCAGAACTGGTGCAGCTAAATTACACCCCACTATTGAAAAGCATTCAGGATGGTCTAACCCGCTAGGTCAGCCTGCCCCTGTCATTCATGGACAAGGTAGCCATAATAAAAATGAACATTTTGCCTAAAGTTAATTAGATATTTTTAATGATTCCTAAACGACCTCCACTAACATGGTTTAAAGCTTTAGATTCAGGCATATCCAGTTTTCTATGGAAGAATAAACCAGCAAGAATCAGCCTTAAAACGTTAAAATCTGCAAAAAGATGTGGAGGCTTAGAATTACCAAACTTCAACAATTATTATTTTGCCAGTGGATTACAGTACATCTTAAAATGGTTAAAAAACAATCCAGAAAGTAACTCATGGATGGACTTGGAACAGGAGTTATGTGGAAAATTAACCTGTCAGATCTACCATTTATTAGCCAAACAAAAAAAAAACATGATAGTTTCCAAATTATTAATATAAGCACCACCTTAACAGCCTGGTGGAATTTTCTAAAAGCGTCGAAGTCCTCAGTCGTACCGTGTAAAATGACACCCATCTGGAACAACCCAGACATCCCAATAAACAAAAACAATGTTAGATTTCCCAGCTTGGCAAGCAGGGGGCGTAACACTATTAGAGCACTTAATTATTGATAGAAAATTTATAACACCCCAGGAACTACAAAAAAAAACAAAAAAACATAGCCCGGCAGGGGTCTTGAGGTACTCCCCCCCTCTTTGAACATTCCATCATTATCCACATTAGCAAAACATAAACACTCACCTGAGCACAGGTGTTAGCTCACCTTTGCATTAATAGTATGTGTGACAGATTGAAAGGCTTTATTTGTATCGGTTTGTATGATTAAGTGCATGAGTTGCCGTTGTATTTTGTACATTTTGACTTGTTTAATTGTGGAGACTATTTCGGCCAACAGTGTGTAAGAGTGTGTGTAGACAGGCCCCGCCCATTCTAGTTTAGACCTGGTTGTTTAATGATGTTGCTTCCCTCTATTAGTTACCATCTTCTTTTTTCTCTAAACCCCCCAGTAAAATCTACCCAACACAAGAAGAGGCTCTCAGTCTGCATCTGTTTGCTCAGCTGCTGGACAGGACAAGTTGAAAAAAAAATAATAAAAAAATAAATGGGGGGAAAAATCTTATGGGACTCAAAAGAATGTTTGAACCTCAAACAAAACCAAAACACACTATCCAAAGGTACATTTAAAATGAGATTAGGAAAGTATGAGACTTGGGTATTTCCATATTTTCACACTAATGGTAAACAAAAACATTTGTTCAAAATTCCACACCCATCCCACCAGTTTAAGTTAACAACCGCAACCAAAGTTTTGTTGACCTCTGACCTCAGGAAGAGACTGCCATTTTGAATTTTCAAAAACACTGTTCTTGGGAACTTTCCAGAAACAGTTAAAAATGACTCCAGAAACAGTGAAGTACTCATCCAGGTGGTCATAAAGAAGAACATAGAGGGAAGTGAAGGTCTTTGTCATATTTCATGGTTCATCCTTCAGAGAAGGAGTTCAAGAAGAACGACACAAAGATTCATCTGAAATTTGACAAAAACATCTGGATCATGTTAGGATGAATATTTTGTGGACTGATGAGACGGAAGAGGAACTTTCTGAAAATTCTCATAAATCAGAAAAAAAAACTTCCATGAGAATAACAGGATGGCGGTAGAATGATGGTGAGGGTCATATTATCATTGACGGAGCCAGAAAATCCTGAAAGACATTTTCCTCCATCAGTTCATGAACCTTAGACGATGGGATCCTGTGAACAGATTCAAACTTTAGGATGAAGCTTTGAGGACAGAAGTCAAATCAGAAGAGAGCGTAAAAACTTTGTTTTACTGAATCCAATTTTAGTTTCAGAAATTGACACCAGCACTGATGAAATCACAGAACTCCCATCTGAATTCAACCTTTGGAGAACCCAAGAACAATTTTTTTTTAGCTTTTAAAATTCATTGACTTTTTTTTAATTTGTTGATTTTAGGTAACATCAATCACCATCTGCCAAAGAAAAGGACAAATTTGACCCCATGGATTCTCTGGGGTTAAATCAGACCCTCCTTTAAGAATGAACAGAAAATCCATGTCAAATGTAAACAACTTTTTTTCAGGAGATCAGAGTCTGCTGGAGTCCTAGTTTCAAGATCCCTGTAATCTGATTAGTTTCTGCTGTCTTAATCCACCCGCGCCGTCTGCACGTGAAACGCCGGGTTTTCTCTGCAGAGACGACGTTTCTGTGAAAACCTGCTGACTCGGCTCTCCCTAAAGGTGTTTGTGCATTGAAGGGTTTCCTCTGACAGAACCCACAAAATGAGCTTCATTCACCTAAAGGGACCGCCCATACCAACAGCTCCAGCTATATTTAAAACTCTTTCCAAGGAAAACCACGACTCAGCATCCAGGGATCTGCACACAGGAAAGAGAAGAAAAAAGAAGATAGACGTAGCTTTTTCATTTTTTAAACATTTATCTGCTTTTCACCTCATTTTTTTTTTTAACATTCCTAATAAAATTGAGTTATTTCTTTTAAAACATGTTAAACACAGAATAGATTTGCCTTTTTGTGTTTTATAAATCAAAGCTTTTTCTTAATTCGTTTGCTCCTTTTGGCATCATTAATGGAGAAAATCGCACCTGAAACCATGAAGCCTTAAAGAGGAAGGAACGGGAGATTAATGACTGACGTTAGTGAAAAGAAGGAAGCAAAGATATTCTGTATTTGCACTCAGGATGGAGAAGTGGGACCCGAACTTTGTATGGACTTCAGTCTTGACTTTAGGAGCCTGACTTGGGACGTACAATTTCCAGAAATTTGAGTCAAAACAAACTTTAGTCCTAACTCTAAAAAAAAAAACCTGTAAAAACAAGACTTGTTTGCATCTGAAAGTTTGACTCAATGTTTGAAAAAACCAAAGGAAGTAAAACTGGAAAAAAAAGGACAATCAACGTCTTTTTTCACAGCCATGAAAGTTTGTTTGCTCCCACAGTTTATAATAATTAGGCATCGCAGCTGAAAGAGCAGCACAGTTTGGTGGTTCCTCTAGTAAAATCCAACAAAAGGGAGGAGGTGTTATCGAGCTTCCCTGCATTCCTAGACTCTGTTTTTGATTTGATTCCTTTCAATTCAGTTAATTTAGAAAGTTCTGATTTTCAAAATTAAAGTCATTTAAAGGCTCTACACAAAAAAACTTCATATGGAGCAAAAAAGGGGTGTTTTTATGCAAGTTTGAAAGATTTCTTAGTTTGGATGGAGATTAATCAAAAACTTGAATCTTAAAACCCTTAAAAACTATAATCCATAATACCACAACCTTTTTCAATGTTTGTTGGGAAAATAATCTTGATTCCTCCAGCTGTTCTAGTTTGACATTTTTGTTGTGCTTCCACATTTACTAAACAAAGATCCCGATCAATACAGCTGATAACTAACAGCACGGATGTTGAACTCCAGGCTTCGAGGCCCGCTGTCCTCCAAGTTTTCCACCAATCTGCCATTGCAGCTCCTTATTGGCTAAGCACACCTCCTCCAGGTAATCAGCAGCAGATAAGGCAGGATTTTTAGAAACCAGCAGGGCGTCGGCCCTCGAGGCCTGGAGTCTGACACCCCTGACTTAAAGCATTGAATAGAAGAGGTTCATATCTCCACATTCAATTGGTTTGTGTGACAACTGGGACGTCCCAGGACACGACCAGCTCAAGAACAGTTAAATCAGCTGGGTCCTCAAGTTGAAATACAAAGACAAAACCGTTAATAATCAACAGTAAACAGTGAAGTTGAAGGATTACAAATTAGAGCTAATAGTTTTTTCAAAATAAAAAGGGTAGAAAAGTAAAAACCAGATGAATGGTGGCGCGGAAATCAACGTCAGGACGATCCGGAGAATTGTTGCTGTTTTGGGGGAGCCACCAAAAAAGACCTGGATGATTGCTGGACAGATGTCTGACAAACATGATCCATCATGAAGGAATGACTAGTTCATCATGCTTCCTTTATTTAAAAAAATATAGAATTAATTTAACAAATCATTATAAAGTTTAAAAATATAACCAATGCATTCAAAGGGCTTTTCTTTAGTAATTTTACAGTAGATCTAGCATGTTGTACTTCATCAACAATTTACTTTTACAGTTGTTTATTACAGCTGGGACAAATAAAGTATAAATCTGATCTGGTTCACCATCAGTCATGAACCTGTTCCCTGAACCGAGGAAAGAAAATCTTGTTCTACAATTTACTTTTTAAATTTAAAATCAGTCATTAAGCACATAGTTTATGTTTAACTAGAATAGCATCCTTTTTTTCTTACGTTGTAAGAAAGACTTTTCCACTCTTCAATATGACAAATATGTGGTCTGTTGTTTTTATAACAAATCAGTACCACAAATATCTATCTTTTCTCTTGACACATTTTATTAAAACATGGAAATATAATAAAACCCCATCACATTAAATCTCTTTCTGTGTTTGAACAGTCTCACAAAAATTACAATATTTAAATGTGATTATCTTTTACTGGCGTCAGTGTAGTGTGGTCGCTAGCTTTAGCATTAGCTTTTGGTAACGTTACAACTGCAATGCTGAGACGGGAACTCGGGACAGAGCCTTCATCAAAGTTCTCTACTTTGACAATATTTTTCGGTTAATCACTCACAGTTACTGTCTGAACGATTTGTAACTCGGAAATGGACTTCTGTCCAACAGCCAGCTTTTTTCACTATACATTCTTTGGTTTGGTGTGTATTTCGATGTGCTGAGTTGCATACTCCCACCTAGTGTTGAGGGGGGTGCACTGCAGCTTCACGTTCGCTGAAGGAACTTCGATTGATGTAGTTGGTGCTGCTGCTAATGTCTGAGTAAAGGAGTAGCCAATCACAAAAGAGTCTCCACCTTGTCTGGCTTTTACAGTCATTCTTCTGTAAAAGCTCATTATGAAATAAATAAGTCATCCTGAAAAACAGCAATGTGAAAGAAAAAAGCTATTTATAGTGATTTTGAATTAAAAGTTTCTGGGGAAAAACACATGATTATAACATTCAACATGACACAATTAAATATTCATTTATTTAAATAAATATTTATTATTATAAAATGCTTTTTTTAAAACTTAATAAGCATGTTTTAAAACCAAAATTTAAAAAAAAACTGTATTTAATAATAATGTGGTCAATTTAAATTTTATTTGCAAGTTTTTCACAATTTCATGATCTTTTTATTTATTGAAAAGATTTTTTATTGATCTTTCCTTTAACTGAATAAGGTTATATTTATTTATTTAATTATGAACATTTTGGGCTTCCATAGGCTTTAGGAGTAGAACAGTCAATGTCTATGGCAAGATTTAGTTATTTTAAATGTTTGGAAATTAGGAAATTAACTCAATATAGACCATTTTTAACTTTAGTAAAATGTGAAAGCTGCTGTACATGAGGATAAGACGTTGACTCACTCGGGTATGAGATGCACTTACAGTCTCTGAAAATCAAATGTTTAGGCAAAGACTTCAAAATATTTTTCAAAAATCCTTCAGTTCCCCTTTAAAAAAAAAAATGTAATTTGCATGTTGCTGTAAGGGCATGGCCTGAAAGATTGCACGGCCGTTTTGCAACAATTCATGCATAAATAAAAATAACATAAAATAAAATTAAAAACTCTGTTTTCTTGAATAGAATGAAATGCAAAAAAACAAGTTATGCCCTTTTTTTTTTTACATCTTTTATTCGGCTGACTTGTATAAAATTTCAATTTGCCGCCACAAAACACTTAAGTGGGGAAAATACTGGTTCTGCAGTTGTAACTTTTTCACGTTTGAGACTATTTGGACACCAAGCAATTAGAACTCCATAATTGGACTGAAAAAGATGGCTAAAAATTCTTTTAACAACTTAAGTCTCTAATTTTTAGTAAACGTCTCAAAAACTGAGCTCATAACGTCACGACAAAACTACAGCGTTTCGTATATTTAGGCCGCAAAATGATAAATTGTGCAATAAAAGAAAATATTCTGCAACAAAACAGATCAACATTCTTCCCTTACAGCATTTTTTTATCTTATTTTATATATTTTAAAAAATATTTATTGCAAGTTGTTGAAAACACTTGGGAAAAAATATGTATTATTTGAATTTTGTACCGAAATTGTTGGGGGGAAAAAGGGAGTTGAATAATATTGAGGAACAGGACATCATTCCCTCGGCGCCGCCTCAATGGAGCAGCAGGCGGGGTCACTCTGCGCGCATTGGGGTTCCTGTTGCCAGTGTTTCCCACGCCGCACGCCGCCTTGGGCCCACAATGCCCGGAGCTGTTGGTTTAGCAACCACCGCCGTGTCTGAGAATGTGCAGCCATGTTGAAGAGAGCAGGAATGTGGCGCGGATCCTCACTATCCCGCTCAACCTTCAGACCAGTGAGGCCCTCTCATTTTGCCCCCGGATCTGTGAGGGAGATGCAGCCCTCTCCTCCACCTGCGTTCCTCCTCTGATCGGTTATATGAGGAGGATGTCACAGATACAAATTTTAAAATAATTTTCAGTTGTCTTTTATTTATAATTATGCCATTTTCCACCAAAATCTAAAAACGTTTAATTTTCTGGGACATAGTTTCTGCAGAGCGGCAGAAGTTTATTAGAAATTTGCTTCTAAGTCGTGGATGGGGCTGTTGGGTCAGAGCAACCCCGCCCCCTCCTCCCTTCCGTGTTGCTGAGAGCTTCACAAATAAGCTCTTTTTCAAATGCCATTTTTTCATCTTTTGATCCAAAACTATTTAAATAAAGAAATACTCAGATATGCATTTTTTAATGTGAATGCTACAAAAACTTTAAGTATGTTTTCTTTTCCCAGGTGACACAGAAGAGCTTCTTCCAGAAAATTCCTTCAAGGGATCTAAATGTGAGTTTGGGAACATCGGCCTGGCGCTCTACAGTGGCCTGTTTGCCTACGGTGGCTGGTGAGTGGACACGCGAACCGCCTGCATCTGTCGCTCCTTTTCTGAACGTCTTCTCTTCCGTTTTTCTAGGAACTACTTGAATTTTGTCACAGAGGAGATGATTGAGCCGTACAAGTGAGTCTCTTCTTTTGGAGTTTCCTGATGAGCGGCTGAGCGGCTGGAGCTTTAACCTGTTCTCTGTGTTTCAGAAACCTTCCTCGGGCCATCATCATCTCCCTGCCCATCGTCACAGCCGTGTACGTCCTCACCAACCTGGCGTATTTCACCACGCTGACGCCGCAGCAGATGCTGAGCTCTGAGGCAGTGGCTGTGGTGAGTGCAACGCTCCACATCAGAAGCTGTACACGTTTAGAAAACTACAACAATTTTAAATGACTGGAACAGATAACATCTCATGTTAGGATTGATTTGATCAAAAACAAATAAGAAAAAATATATAAATTACCAAAAAATTTACATTATTTTATCATTTAGTCCAATCAAAATAATATTCTAACCAAGTTGTTACACTCAATAATAATAAAATTACATTTCCAAAACAAGTTTTCTGCAAGATTTGTACACAAATAATTTATTATTTTTTTGTATTTATTGTATTTCATTTGTCATTCAGGCTGTTTAGTCCAAAATATTTTTTTTTTCAAATTACAACTTCAAATTTGTAAATTTACAAGAAAATAATAAAGACAATAAATTGTGTGTTTAAAACTTTGGAAGTCATTATCTAAATTTATGACTTTTTTCGTAAATGTATATGTTTTAAATATGTTAATTTATTACTTTAAATGTTATTTACTACTTTAAAACATGTAGATTTAAAAACATAATAAGAATTTTTGGGAAAAAAAATCACAAGTAAAAAAAAAAAAGTTAAAAAAAATGTGAAAAATACTAAAGTAATCTGTAAATGTAAACGTTTTAAATACATAAACTTATGAGTTTTTTCTCGTACCTTAACGTGTTTACGTGTAAAGTTGTGAATATAATAATGCAAATGTTGTAAATTTAAGAGAAATAAAGTTTTAACTGTTAATTTACGAGAATTAAGTTGTCTATTTACAAGTTTAAAAGTCATAGACTAAATTTATTATTATTTTTTTATTTTTTTTATTATTTTTTAAGAAAATGTGTCTTTTGAAAGTGTTCATTTAGGACTTTAAATGTTGTATTCTATTACTTTAAAACACGTAATTTTAAAATAAAACAGTCGTAACAGTTAAATTATGAGAATAAAGTCGTAGATTTACGTCTTTAACAGTCATAGGATAAATTTATGACTTTTTTTCTCAGAAATATATGTATTTTTTAATTTATGGTTTTAAATGTCTTCAATTTAAGACTTTAAAACATGTACATTTAAGAGAAAAATACATAAATTCATAAGATTGTTTTTAATCAATGAGAATTAAGTTATCAGTTTACAAAACAAACACAACAAAGATTTCTGTGTATTTTAAAGTCGAAAGACGTGGTACATTTCGTGAAGCTTTATATTTCGATAGGTTTAAAAAACAAATGCATTCGGAAAATGTTGGCGACTTAAAACCCAATTAATATTAGTGTAGCCGGATTTCCGGGGTTTGTTTCGATAATGCTGAGAGGAGAGCTTTTTTGTGGTCCTAAAACAATAATAATATTTTTTTTTCATAATTTTCTTGTAAATTCACAACTGTAAATCTCGTAATAACTTTTTAAAATGTATTTATTTTCGATGGCACTAATACTCTGTCGTAGTTTAGATTCTTCCCCAGCTGAAAACGGCAGAGAAAAAGATAATTGATAAGATAATCAGATAATTTCAGTGTGACTCCATCTTTTACACCTTGTTTTCTAGATTTGTTCTTTTTGAAAAAAGAAAAAAGTGAAATAGTTTTTTTTAAGTTTTTTGGCAACGTTTCCAGTTCCTTAAATCACAACAGCAATTAAAATCGACATTTGAATTCAGCAGGTGTTTGAGGGATTGAAAACGGAAGGCGCCCCCTTCAGTCAGAGTGTGGTATAACAGGGAAGATTCACACTCCGAAACACTCGGGATTCATCAGAACATCCAGATTTGGATGCTTCCCTTCTTCCCTTCTCAGGCCGAGTTCTTCCTCCACATGTCGGGTCGTGTGATCTTGGTGGGATGTTGAGCGTAAACAGCGGTTGCCAAGGGAAACGGAAAATGTAAATTCTAGAAACCGTCTGAAACCTCTCTTCATAGAAGCTGTTCTTTTCAATAAAAATGTGACTTTTTCTCCCGTTTTGTTCTGCGAACAATCGAAACATTATGCAGTAGATTTGACCGTGAGGTTCTCATCAGGAGGCCTGGTGGTGGTGGTGGTGGGGGGTGGGGGGGCAGCTGCTGCTATTGTGGGAGGAGAAGAACATCAACATTGTTAGCATCTTTGCTATGCTTTGTTGTGTTTTTTTCCTTCTTCTGCATTTTTAAAAATACTTTCTTTTCACCAGAAAACACTCAGAATTTGTGGGCGGAAACACTTTAGAAAAAAGCTCATAAATGTGGATTTATTCATTACATTTAGCAGGATTTCATCTGGTTTTAGGTCCAAAACCATAAAAACCTTTCTGTCATTTTTGTGTTTCCTGCAGGACTTTGGAAACCACCACCTGGGTCCCATGGCGTGGATCATCCCCGTCTTCGTGGGCCTGTCCTGCTTTGGGTCGGTGAACGGCTCCCTCTTCACCTCCTCCAGGTAACTCGCCTGTTTCTGCGGACTCCCGCTCCGGCGAGGCGGACGGACTCCTGTGCGCTCACGCCCGTCTTCTCCTCCCTCAGGTTGTTCTTTGTGGGCGCCCGGGAGGGTCACCTTCCCAACCTGCTGTCGATGATCCACCCCACCCTGTTGACCCCGCTCCCCTCCCTCATTTTCACCGTGGGTACCCCCCCATCCTAAAGTCACCTGTCGGAGGATGTTTTTGTTTATTTACCAGCCTCTTCCGTCTTCCCTCCAGTGTCTGATGACGCTGCTCTACGCCTTCTCCAACGACATTTTCTCCGTCATTAACTTCTTCAGCTTCTTCAACTGGCTCTGCATCGCCTTGGCCATCATCGGCATGATGTGGCTGCGGCACAAGAAGCCCGAGCTGGAGCGCCCAATCAAAGTGAGTCCACCTAAAATCCATGATGGTGGAGGAACCTTTCGCTCGGGTCCTTCGCCGGTCCGTGTCCTCGCTGACTCTCGGCATCATTTGCTTTGGCAGCAGGAAGTGTTTTCTTTGTTTCAGCCGTCGACAAAGAGCCATTCATTCATCAGCGCTTCAACAAAGACGTTCCTATTCATCGCTTCATCTTCCTTCCTGATCGTTTGAAACACTTCCATCTGCATTTTGATCAGACAAGTTTTAAAATAACAGATCCAAATTAGATACATTCTATGTATTTTTATTGACCACCTGTTATATAAGGATGCTCTCCAGACAGCAGGTCGAGATCCCCCTGCAGCCACTAATTGAAAGATTTATCCAGGAAGAGAAGATGGGAGTGGAATTCTCACCTGAATCCACACCATTCTGTAGCCCAATATAAAAAAAAAACATTTAAATGCTGTCATATATGATTAGGGTTTGGAATAACTCAGTTTAAAATAACAGTGTTAGTAACACTTGGCAGGTTATTAACAAAATAAGAGGTTCTGATTGGCTTAGAGCAGTGTCAGTACCCAATCGGGGCCAGACAAACCCACATATGTCCCAGTCATTTAAACTCATTCAAGTCAAAGGCAGAAACCTGCAAGAAGAGTTTAGATCAGGGGTCCGCAACCTTTCACAATAAAAGGACCAGGTTCTTTCTGATCAAAACCCAGTGAGAGCTGTTACCTATGTTTTTGTGACCATTAAGACATTTATTTACAATGTGGATATTAAATATTTAAATTTAATATTTAAATGTAATAGTCAAATTATAAAAGGTTTATATTTGACTTAAAATGCTTAAAATTCCTCCTGCGTCTCGCTGCTGCAACACATTTACTTAAATTAAAAATGCAAAAAAAACAGTCAAATATGGATTTTTTATATCCTACAGGACAGCAGGTTAGACCTTTTATCATCATTTTGATTAAATTTCTAATCATAAATGACACATTTTTAATAGAAGATATAATCCAAAACTTAAAACCCATTTGTTTATTCAAATTATTCACTTTTTTTCTTGGAGGCCAAAGAGCTATAATAGAAGAATAAAAGAGCCGCAGACGTCTGTTGTGGAATGTTTACGAGACCAAAAGTTTTATCCAGAAAATCAGTGCAGATGTTTACCAGAGCAGCTGTCTGGGCTTTGACATTTCATTGATTTAATCTGGATTATAGATTAAATTAACACACTGTATGGTATTTATAAATTATGATCAAAAATGTACTAAATACATATTAAACAAAAGTATATGTTTAGCCTTGTCATTTTTATTGATTTATAGAAATTGATCCATAATTTTGACAGACAGGAACTTTTTGTACAGTAACACAAATAGTTACTTTTCTCTGTAAATAGTTTAATCATTCAATTATTGTTTGGATGGAGAAGTGAGTAACTAATTACTTTTTCAAAGTAACATCCCCATCATCATCATTTAATATGAACCACTATAGATCTATTACAGGGGTGTCCAAGTTCTGGCCTTGAGGGCCGGTGACATACATGTTCACCTGACATTGAAGCTCCTTATTGGCTAAACACACCTGATCCAGGTAATCAACAGCAGATAATCCAGGGTCTCCACTACATGGATCCATATTTGAAGTATTCCTCCTCCATGCTGTTCGGGTTGCAAGAAAACCTTCAGGCTGTTGGAAGTCCAGGCTTTGGTTGTGGTTTTTGTTCGGAGTGAAGCTCTCAAAAGTGATGAATCGAGGGTTTTTTTTGGAGAAGGTCTCTCTGTGAGGATGTAGCGGGTGTTGCTGCTGCCAGAGAACCCTGCTGACCTCCACCTCTCCTCCTCCTCCTCCTCCTTCATCAGCTTTGTGGCCGTCACATTCCTGCTGCTCAGCAGACTCTCAGCCGAGCTGCAGATTTGTAGATTCATTTGTCGATGGCGACACGGAGCTGATTAATGAGGATGTTGTCTACCTTCTGTCTACATGAGCAAACCTTCTACTGTCCAAAACCCTGGAGACTGAACTCCAAAACAGAGAACTCTCGTTTCTCTGCCAAGAAGCAGGTTCCACTGAGGATGCTGGACGACTTCAGACTGTTCCCTCATGAAATGAAGGAGCAGATTCTGACTCACCCCAAACATCTGTTCTCCCCTCTGATGGCAGGTCAACATCCTGCTGCCGATCAGCTTCGTGCTGGCCTGCCTTTTCCTCATCATCGTGTCTTTCTGGAAGACTCCGATCGAGTGCGCCATCGGGTTCGGCATCATCGCCACCGGGCTGCCCGTGTACTTCATTGGTGTTTGGTGGCAAAACAAACCCAAGTGGATGCTGAATGGAATCTGTGAGTACAACATGTCTCTGCTCAAAACATAAAATAATTATTTTGTTTAATGCGATCATTATGACCAAAAAGCGTTCATCAGTGCAGCATTTTTCATGAAATCTTGTTCAAATTACTCTATTTTTCTAATCTAGTCACAAGAAGTGGCTCAGAAGAAAGACATTTGTATTTAGAGCCTTAACAAATTATTCTATTCTTAAACATAACTTTTTACCACATTTATTGTTGATTTTATTTTTATTATACGTAAGGCCTCTTAAGCCAACATTGAAAGGGCTGCAAAAATGTATTGGTAGGCATTTTTTTATTGTAATTTAAAAAATTTTCAATTATAAATTAATTAATATTTTTTGCTAGTTTAATTTTTTATGTTATTTTATTTTGCAGGAGAACTGAAACATTAGATTTTTTTTGGTTAATTTTTTAAATATGATAAAAAAACAAGCATAACATTATACTTTTTATTTTCATTTAAAATCCCTACAGATATATAAATGAATAAAAAACAAGATTACAATTTTTTTGGTAAAATATTTATAAATATGTTGAATCAAAATGCTCACCAGCCTTAAAACCTCAAAACCATAAACAATTTTAAATCATTATGATTTAATTAAAGAGTTTTAATAAATTTTCTTTCCATTCACCTTTTAGTGACATATCAAAATATATTATCTTTTTTTTTTGTGCATGAAAATACATATTTTTAGTCTTTATTTTAACCAAACTTTCTAAACAAGTCTTAGAACTGAAGTCTGTTAAAGTTTTACAAAATGTGGAGGTAAATAATGACCCCAAAAAACAATAAAACTTCTTTTTGTCAAAATCTTAAATCTTCCTTTTTTTTATGACATTTTATAAAAAATAATAGAACAGTTTTTTTTTTTTTTTTTACCGAAGGATGAAAATACTAATGTTTTGGACAGATCTTTTTCAGGTTAAGTGATTTATTTAATCTTATTCGCAGTAAAACAAAAACATTGAGTTTAAACTGTACATTTTGATATAAATTAGGAGAAAGGAGGGCTTTAGGGTGGTGTAGCGGTTAGCACTGTCGCCTTACAGCAAAAAGGTTCAAATCTCAGTTGTGTTATCCTTATATAGAGTTGCCATGTTCTCATAATGTGTTTTTGCAGACCCAAATTTAGCCAGCCCCACTCTTAGGGAGTTTAGGGTGTTATATCATTCCAGAACCCCAAAATGCACAGAAAGTTATGCTTTCATCATATCAGTTCATCCATCCATCCATTTTTCCATACATGTTTTTAAAGGTTCCTCTTGGCACTACCACATGTGTTTATCAGGCTGGGGACAGACACAAGTGGTTTATGACATTTTTTTGTCTTTAATTAATTGGGGATTTTTGTGGGTCATCACATTTTCCTTTGCAATGGACAGGTGAACCATATTGTCAGCACCTGATCTTTACTCTGAAGGAGCTTCAGTGATCCTAAGCGAGAGTAGACAATGTTGCATCAATTTCAGTAACCCCTATGTGTGTGTGTGCGTGTGTGTGTGTTTGTTTTCAGTCTGGAGCACAGCCTGGTTTCAGAAGGTGATGGAAGTTGTGCCTCAGGAGTCCTAAAAGCCCCTCCTCTTTACCTTCAGCCGGTGACCAATCAGAAAGCACCGAAATTGTCTCTGAATACTGAACGGGTGAAGCTTGACCTCTGCTGACTGTTCTTTCCTTTCACTAAAACACACACTAAGCCTGTCTGTGGACCGATGAAGACTTGACCAAAGCGTCTCGTCTCGACTTTCTTCATCTTTTTCCTCTTTTGCGTCTCGTTCCCTCAAGCATTAGTCCGATCAGTAGTGTTTTCTGTCACAATGTTTTATTTTTGTTCATGAAACGTTTTACTCTGAAAGGCGGGAAATGGCAGAAGATCTTATTTTGTAGCTTGGCGTTGCAGAAGTTGTATTTTGTTTGGTTCACTGTTGTTACTCGTGAAGCGGACCTTCCCGCTGAAGCCTTTTCCTGTGAACGTATGTGCAGCCTACTGACCAATCTCAAACCATTGAAGTGTTTCGCTGATGTGCAGCCGTCGATCACTTCTTTGATGATGACTGTGGGATCAATAATTGAGCTTCATCCTTCAAGTGAGGCGGATTGTTTTCATTTCATTCAAAAATCACTTAAAACGAGGTTGGGGTTGGACCCAAAGTCACCATTCGTGGAACCTTCATCGCTCTCCTTCCTCATGAGCAGAAAATTACTCGCCGCGCTTGTTCAATGTTAACGTGAAACGTGCGTAATTGTGTTTGCAGGAGCTTAGGAGGAGGCGGCACAAACTGAGGGAACAGAGAGAGGCCAAACTCTCAAATCACAGTATTATCTAGCTCGAGTTCCCACTCGGTGACCGTTACAATGAATTAAAAACAAAAAAAATGTAATGTAAAATGTTAAGTTGACGACCCTCCTTAAAGGACCAAAAGTTTTGTTGCCGTGGAAACGGGCAGAAAAGGTTTAAGTTTGTTTTAGAAGTAGCACCTTTTCTAACACTCCAGCCATTAAAAGAGCCGACGGGCACTAACCATAAAATTGTAGAGTTTATTTATTTATATTAGTTAACTTTTACGTTTGTCATTAGTTGCTCTAATTTTGTTTACAGGGTATTTTGTAAAAAGTGCTTTACAATAAAATTTGAGTTTTTTTCCACTTTTGTATTTTTTCTGTTTTTGCTTCATTTGTTTATTTTTTCTTTATTTAAGTTTTCATACGCATTTCTTTAGTTAGTAACTTAAACTTAACCTTCATTATATAAACTTCTATGTAGTTCGATTTAACAGATTAACATTTCACAGTTTTGTGTTTTATTTTGAAAAGACAGTAGGATTCTTTACCCACGAAAAAATTGGGGAATATACGTAAATATATCATTTGCTTTTTCAAAGTAATAGTTTGTTTCTAGATTAAAATTAATGTGTCAAAAAAACTACTCACTATCTGTTTCCAAATTTGATCCTAACCAGGATGGTTGCTGTTCCTCAAATGACTACCAGACTCCTATGTAAAAAAAAAAAGTCAGATTTCACACTTAAAGTAGCACATTTGTTCAGGTTTATTTTAATTTTAAATTAACAAAAACAATATAGGAGCAGTATTTAATTTTAGTCGCAATTTTGACTTTTCTAAACTTCACTTTTGTGCAAATTTAAGAACATAGTTTTTTGATTTTCAGGGGAGCCAAGCTTTAGACTTTTTTGTCCCACTCCCCCCCCTCTTTTTTTTTTTTTAAAGAATTAATGAGGTGGGTGGAGTATTCTGGTCCATGAGCCCGTCCCACTCAGTGTTCATTTCTCCATGCAGATTCCAATGGGAGACTTCAGAGATTAGCAGTTTGTAACTCCATTTTCTACACTGAATACAGCCTAATTTTACAAGAAAATGTGCACACAAGCATAAAAATCCACAGCACATTTATTTTTTTTTCCATTTATTTTAAAAGCACACATTCACAACCGGTTTCATTTAAGTCATTTTATTAAAAAAAAAAATCATAAAAATTCTTGTGGAAATTTTGATTAAATTAATTCCAATCTATTCCGCTTTTGCTTTTTTAGATAAGAAATTTAGAAACCTTAATGTTTGAATCTGGTACCCAAACTGAAGTGGTGAAGAACCTTAGAACTTCCTGTCTGCGTGGATACATTTAAGGAAATTATGCATTTTGAGTTTGTTTTGCAAAACAGCCTCAATGGCATTCTGCTTCAGTCCAAGTATAGTACAACATGAGTAACAAAAACTAAATTAAGCAGAAATAACTCTAAAAGTTTATTTGAATTCACAATGGATGCACATTTTGTGTCAGAATCTGACTTTCATTTTACACAAATAAAATGACTTAGAACTCAATTTCATATGTGAGAGCTGTTACTGATAAATCTTTTTTGTCACTGCTTAGATCAGCAGATTTCAGTCCCATCCCAGTTTCACTGTAATCCAGTTTTTAAACTTATAAATGAACAAAAATTAAATTCATTTTTAAAAGATGTTCTCTCAGAAAAGTGTTCAAACCTCAAAACAAGCTGCTGCTGTGAACAGAAACTGAGCCCTGGTTGGAGCAGTGATCCGGGTCAGGATTACTGTGTGTTACGTTTTGATAAAAACTGCAGAAAACCTTAAAAAAAAAAAAATGTCATGCATTTATATTTAACATGAACTGAAACTGAAAAGACTCAAGTTCTGCTCATATCATTACTTAAATTAATCTATGATCTGGTAAACCAAAAAAATCTATTTTTTGAGTAGGATAACGTTTTAAACACTTTTTTTTTAACAATATTATTAGATGCACTTCTTGCTGATGGTTACCTGGATCAGGTGTGTTCTGTCACCTGATCAGCAGAAATCGTCGCACAGAGAACCGTAATGGAGTCATTGGTGGATCTGGAGGATGAGGATTTATGTTAATCTGTTTGTGTTTTTCTGCCTTATCTACCCATATATGCTGCGTTCAAATGTGACACCTCCAGACGATTTTAGCCTTATTCTTATAAGGTCCGGCTGAAAAAAAAAGGTTTAAATGATATTTTTCTGTGCAGTACAGTGTCAAAAATAGATGACTTTTCTTTCTTTAAATTTTTAAAAGTGTCGCACAGCGTTTTGGGAAATGTGAAAGTTTGTACGAAAAGTGCTGCTCCAAACTGTTTTCATGATGTTTGGTTGGTTAACGTCCTTCTTTCTGTATGTCTTTTGAATTGATTTTAAGGATGTGAAGAAGTTTACTTTTGGATATAAACTCCAAGAATCTTAAGAATGTCCTTCAAATCCTGCATCAAGCTAAAAAACGTCTGTTTTCTTTTTTGTTTCTCTAAAAAAAAAAAAACATAAGAACTGATGTCAGTCTACGTTACATCTGTTTGGTCTAACGGCCTTGAACCAGCCGCTCACTGACCATGCTGCCTTCATCCATCAAAATATTTGTGTGATTTTGTATATCTTCATTAGTTTGAGAAAATAAAATAAAAGCAAACCACATAAAACATGTTTCTCTTGACTGAAGAAAAGCAACACTGAAAACTGACAACAATACTCGCAGGCATCAAATGATTGGTCACGTGAATCAGCAGCAGACTGAGCAGAGTTCATAGAGTCACAGTAATCCTGTCCGGCATTTAGAGCCGTCGACTGATCCAAGGTCAGTTTACAGTCTCATGGTGAAGCTTAGGAAGCTCAACGGCACAAATATGTCGCCTAAAAACAAAAGACCTGGCCTGAGAAATACTGTTTTCATCAGGATGACTCTATCCAACTACGGATAAATTCTACTTTTTTGCAAAAAAAACAAAAGAACAATTCAATTAGGGTGATTTTGTGTGTGTTTTTGATATCATTATAAATTAATCTAAAAATAGACCAAAAATGATTCCTGATGTGTGTAAACATTTTAAGAAAACCTTTTAATTCTGACCCATTTTCACCGATAAGAAAGCCATTCGTTCAGGTCTATCAGGTCTCCAGCTTTTGTCTTTAACCTTCTAGCAGCTGTGTTTTATTTTCGCTTTCAAATTTACTTTTTTTTTTAAAATAGTTTTATTCACAACGGCTGGTAAAATGTAGGTTAAAGGCTCAATTGGACTTATTCTTTAAGTTGATTTTTTAAAAGCCAAATGGCTTTCCCAATTCAGTTTTATAGAAACTGTATTTAAAGACCCACTCCAATGAAAATTCAATTTTTTGTGTTTATAACATGTTTTTCGATGATGGATGATGTATAAAAGGGAAATTAAGCTTAAAATTGAAGTATTTCTTAATTCAAAGCATTCTGAATTAGGCCATAATAAAATAAATAAAAATTAATAAAAACAATATGTGATAAAGGTGCCATAGTTCACGAACCACAAGCTTCCTGTTGATGCACCTTCCCGACAAATAGATTTATTTGCAACTTAATTTTGCTCAGCTGAGTTGGCTAAGAACTGTACACCTGGAAACTATTATTTCTCACCAATTTTGTTGCATCGCTAATGTTGGCTTGGAGTTTTGAGGGGCTTTCAGCTAGCAGGAGAACGTGTCAACAAAAGGATGATGGGAAGTGCGTGGACATGCTTACTCTACGCCGAAGGTCCCGCTCACAACTTAGAGACAAATTTCTGTTAAACTACTGATACTCTACAGAAACTATGTCCAAAAAAACAACAGATTTTTTTTTTTTGGCTAAAAATGGCTCAATCATAAAATGAAAACAATTTGGAACACTTTTAGATCAAAAGATAATTGGAGTGGGACTTCTAACAAATTGACAAAACCTCCTGGATAGTAAGAAGAAATTGTCAGCTTGATATATGAATCAGAAAAAATACATTAAGCCAAGAAAGTTTTGATTTATGCAAAAGATTGTGTTAGCATGCTAATGTTAGCATTTTAGCTTTAGCTTATTAACACTCAAATTCAAGGTTGGGACTTTTACTTTTCTGGATTAGAGAATGTTCCAGATGAATAATGCTTGAAAGTGTGAAAAAAAGAATATGTGTTTATTAATTTATTTTTAAATTACAAAGAGAATTCATACTTGAAGCTATTCAGAATATTTGTGTTTGTTTGTTTGTTTGGGATAGGTTGAAGTTATTTACTTGCTTTCATTTTACACTTTAGACTCTACAAAAGTTTAATCTTTTAGGCACATTCTTCTCATTTGGCTTTCACAGTACATCTCTTGTCCTATCATGTTTTCTTCACCTCAGCTGTTCCACCTCAGGGGTCTTTCTCAAAGACTGAAATGCTGAGTGAATATTATGTTCCTTACAGAAACTTGTAATAACTTGTGGAAATTTGAGCCTATTAAATGTTCTGTTCTGGGAATTTGTCTTCAGATTTGGTCACGGGCAGCAGTGTTTTACTGAGTCTTTCTAAGAGACTTTTGATGCTCTTGTGGTAATTTTTCTTTTCCTTTTGGCAAACTTTTACTTAATGCGGAAGTCATGTGCACTAAATCAATAAAAAGAAGGAAATGAAAATTTAAAATACTTTTATGGTCTATATTCAAATTTGAAAATACTGAACAAGGATTGATTAATTTACTTTTTTTATAAAACCAGACCGAGGAGGAAATGTTTATTCAGAAAGTTCGCAGTGAGAAGCAAAGACAGAAGAAAGTCAAGTACGGTGGTGGAAGTGTGATGATTTGGGCAGATTCACAGTCAAAGCAACAGGATACCGAGTTCAGCTGTTTAATAGCAGTGACTGTAACTGGATGAAGATTTCAGATGGTGATCTTGAGCAACTGTGCGTGTATCAAAGTTCAGACCTAAATGTGGTTTAAAGTGTTGCAACCTAAATTAATCAGACTGAGCACAATTTGTTGTGACAAAAGCTAAAAATGGATGAAAACGACTCATGTAGATACTAAATTGAGAAGATATTTAATGACAGAGGTTTCACTCAATAAATGTGATTATGTTCAAGTTGCTAAAAGATGAGACAGTGTATGTCATTTCTTGGATTTTTCATGTTTTACTTCACCAAGAAGCAGGAATTCTCTGAAGCTGCAGTCCTCCTTGGCTGTGAATTGCAGGAGCGTCTGATAAGAAGAAATAAAGTGTTCTGAATGTTTCCAAAACATTGCTGTGAGCTGTTGCAACACTTCATAAAGAAGCCTGAGCTGCTTCACTGCCTCCTGGGGTATCCAAACTTTTTGTAAAGGGTCAGATTTGGTGAGGTAAAATGTGTCAAAGCCAACCAATCGGCTGGCATTCCTTGAGCCCTTATAAAAACATGAAATGCAAATGAATTTCTTTTGCAGGGGGATATATTTCATTTCTTTACATAGCTAAAAAAAAAAAAAGATTAATCCCACTTTGGGGTTGTGATTAATTACGTTTTATCACAATGTTTTACAAAGTACGTTTTTTTATGACAATGTGTAGCTTTTGAACAAAAAAACAAGTCAAAGAGAAAAATGTTCTTAATTTTTATTTTAAATTTATAAAGTCTACACTCAGATACCCCAGAAATTCAACTTGTTTAAAAAATATATGTACTGTCTATTATGTAAGTATAGAATATAATATTTAAGCCATCATGACAGCATATATTGTATATTAGTTTCCTTTGACCCTGCAGTTGAGGTCAGTGCTGGCTCAGCAGCCTGTTGTCATGTTACCATGACAACAGGCTGCACTATATATCAAATGGTCTGCTTTTTGTGAAAAAAACAAAACAAAAAAAAAATAACATAAGTACTGAAAATAGTTTAAAAATGTTATTTCTTTTTTAAGTGACTATGTTATAAGTGGAATAATGCTCGATGAAGTGTGCATTATCAGAAGTGAACGCATGCTGTGAAAGCCTGAACCATACTATGTGACTGTTGTGTTGTCCACCTGCTGCAGCATCCCAGAAGGCTTATCATGGGGCCTCCACCATGTCTTACAGTAACCAGACTGACTTCCTTTACCTGCTGCTGTTGGATTATTGGTCCTCCGGTGTAAAAAATTGCAATTTTTGCTTCTGTTCTTGTGGCTTTAACCTTTAACACCTGAGATGTCACCGGTGACGCATACGTAACACACATTTTAACTTACTATAACTTTTCAAGCAATTACATAATTCCAGTGGATTCTGAAGTGGAGAGAAGCTGCTCTTCTCCACTTCAGAATCCATTTATGTTGGTTACCTAGATGGTGTAAGGGCTGCAAGAACTCAAATAACTAAAGCTTGGTGTTAAAGAGTTAATCATGCATCTTATTGTCTCTACATAAACTAAGTGGTCAGATCCATCCGACACCTTTGCAAACCTCAAGCGTGCACCTCCCGTTCAATCCTTATGGGATCAGTTTTTATGTAAATAAATAAAACAGGATGTTCTTAGTAACTATTAATTGAAATTTGAAATAAAATTATCTAATAAACAAACAATTTTAAGCTTTTTTTTAATCAGTTTTTAAGTCATTGTATCTTACACTGAGTTTAAACGTTTGATTGAAACTGTAATGAGAGTCATATATTTGGTTGTGATTTGAACTTTTTTCCTGTGTGTGTATACACAAACTCATGCTCTGGTTCCCACAGTTGCCCCCAGCTGCAGATAAAGGCCGTGTGAGAGGAAGCCAGATAAAACTGCGGCCCGCACAAAAAACAAACAGTCTTTTCTGGAGGGGAACACCGACAGGTGTAAGCTCTGATTTCTACTTCCTTGAAAAAACACCCAAACTCAAACTCACTCACTGCATGGTGTGCTGTGATAAGACAATACCTGTGTTTGCCTTTTTCTATTGTTTGAGGTTTAAAAGAGCTAAGAGGAAGAAAACAAACACACACACATGTGTTGTTTGGGTTTCCTGGTTTGATATTTCTAGAATTACTTATGCTCATATGGCTTTTTAAAACTAAGAAATGCTGGAGAAGATGGATCATTGAAGGGAGATTTTGAGATCCTAACATGTCAGGCTCAACCTGAGGTTCTGTCAGAGTCCAAGTTACTACGTTTACAAGTGAAAGAAAACCTGCAGTAGATATAAAAAAGCTTTGTTTCACATAGGTGAGCTATCCCTTTAAATCACTTTGAATCTGTTGTTCAGCATTTTCAAAGGAAACTCAGGTCACGTTCAGTTTCATGCAGCTGACCTTTTTTGCTCTTTCTTTGCTGCAACAGTTTCTTGCATAATAAATATAATTCTTTCAATTTTTGTTTTCTTATTTGAAAAATGTCCCTTTTAGCAAAAAAAAAAGTGTTTTTTCTGCAAAACACGTGTAGTCCTAAGGCTGTACAGTGGTGTGGTGGTTTAGGTGGTAACTTAACCAGAGTGCACCCCACCTTTGCCTAACAGTAGCTGGGATAGGCTCCAGCAACCCCATGACTCCAAAAGGGATAAAGCTTTGCTATCATTGTAAAAAAATAAGTTCCTGTCTCATGTCAAAGAAAGTAAAATAACTCTCTATTGAAGCTAAGTAGTGACTAATTTAAAAACCTAACGACAACATAAAAAAATGTTGCTAATCTGACAACATCACTTTAAAAGTCGCACTCTAACTATATTTTTTTTTTATCATAAAATTGTTCCCATTGATCTTTTAATTATCAAGTTTTTAGCCAAAAATCAAAAAGCCTCCTTTTTTTCAGACATATTTCATGCACAAAGGCAGTAGTTCATTAGAAATACACGTGCGAGTTTATGTACTCAAGCTAACATTAGGGGCGCGCAATAAATGACGAGTAATATTGAATCAATCCAGTCGTACGGTTTTGAGGCAGAATCCGTATTCACTACAGCATGAGTGTTGAATGCTCATCATGTCTCGCACACCTAAGCGTGAGCAGGTGGAGGAGACTTTTACACACCCATTTCAGTAGCTGCATCGTTTATCTGAGCATTTCCAAGCATCCGCTTTTCTGATCCAACACAATTTAAATTAAGAAATACTCAGAAACGCAGTTTTAATTGTAAATTGCTTTATATAGGTCCTCTACAATGAGAAAAAATGCTATAAGAACGTGTTAAAAACAGATAAAATACTATTTTCATTGGAGTGGGTCTTTCAGCTCCAGGCTAATTTTTGTTCAAGTTTCATTGGCAGTTTTTGCAATTTTTCATCAATATAAATCCAGATTAAAGATAAAAAAAAATTGAAACCAGAAAAAAAAGTTGCCTTCCTTGTGTAGGACTCCCCCTAGTGGTTAAAGATTGAACTGGCTGGATTTAGATTTTAAATGAACTTCAGTCAGGAAGTCAAAGGTGTTTCCACCTTAATGTAACCCCCTAAAGCATTGCATGCACTTCCTGACTCATTGGATCTAAATCATAAAATTAATAGTAATAATAACAATCATAATAAACTGTTTCTAATGCGCAATATTTCTGACACCTTCTCCCTGTATGATTGTGTAAATAATACTGTGTTCTTTTCTAAACTGTAAGTCTAAAGTGGAAAATTCCCCACTCAGAGATGAATACATGTTTTTTTTCATCTTGAAATAATACTAAAGGTTTTGTGCCGATATGATAATTACCTGGAATATCTTTTACAGCTTAGTACCAACAATCTCAGCCTAGTGAGATACAAACTTAACCAGCCCTCCATTAATTTAACTCTGTGGTGTGAATGCTTTATGCCGGACTGCTTACTGGATGTGCAGAAAAACAAGTTATTAGCAGCCAAACTGATCATTTATGATTTTTTTTTTTTACTTTTTTTTTCTGTACCTCTTAGTAATGTTTGCAGCCATGTCAGATTTCCCACAGAGTTTCACAGAAAACCACAGGAGGCAAAAAGACCTGAATGGACAGATGTAAATGAGGCTCAAATGAATTAACTGTGTCACACAGTTACAAACCGGCATCTAGAATCATATTCAGATTTGGGGACTGCGGGGGAAATGTGGCCAACAAGCCAATAAACCATCACTGAACCACAGTTTAGAAAAAATGAAAGTGGAAATTGGATTTCTTCTTACCTGCTTCAGCGACCATGAGTTTAGAAAACGATTCTAAATTGAAGCTAATATCCGTTTGTGCTTTCTATCAGCAGCTTTCATCACCTCATCACCTCAATCCCTTATTCCCCTTCTAGAGTATCAGTCACGACCAGACGACAGGCGAACGGAAAGAGCACGCCGCCGAGGGCAGTATTGACGTGGAGCTGCTGAGTCACTGCGTTAATGTGTGTGTTGTTGCAGAGGGACACAGATGCACTGCAGCCATCTGTTTGAATAAATCATCAGAAGAGATGGTTCTTTGTGGCTCACGGCCCTGAACTTAAAGGTGGCCGCATCCAGAAGGTGAATTATCTAGAAATGCTTTCAATCAGATCCTCTGACGTCAAACCGAGCAACAACCATCCAAAAAAACTCAAAAACAACCCCTTTATACTAAGTTTTTACTTTTAATATCAGGAACTGGTGATGGAAGATCAGACTGGAGGAAACTGGACTTGTGGCGGGAACTTAAAGGTCTATTCTGACTGGAAACATTTGTTGGATCAGACCGAATCTGTTTGATTTGGTCCAGATCGAGGCCTGAACCTTGCAGTCGGTCTGTATTCAGACTGTCGTCCACCAAACATCTTTTTTAACCAAAGCTTGTAAACAAAACCATGTGACAACAAATGTCTTACCAGGGCGAGGCAAAGCAACGAGAAAAAGAATAACGGAAGTCCTGCGCTTTCCAATCTTTGTCGGGAAAGTTCATTTATTCAAACTTTATATTTAGCTGATCAATTTTTAATGTCTATATCAACATTTTAATGCTACTTTAGAGATATGCTGTAAGACGGTTACTGAGGTAACAACGGCTATGAAGTAATCTGGATGAGTATTTATGACATATAGATTGTCGTGAAAACAGTGTGAGAAGCAACGTGTATCACGTTGAAAGTTAGGTGTATCCAGGCTGCTGTTCCAGATTATTGAGGGGAAAAAATCTCTGGTTCAATTTCAGAAAGCTAAATGTCTTCAGTGTGAGTATACCCAAAATCTGATTTAGTCTGAGTCTGAATACACCCTAAATACACTGAGGATGATTAACATGAATGAAAACAGACGAGGATAGTTAACTGGAATCTGGTGTCACTGTAACACAGCAAAAACACAACATGACAAAACCAAGAAAACTTGACAAGTACTTGACAGTACCCCTCCATAAATTGTCAGATTTCTTTTGCCCCAACACACAACATCAGCAGGGAGGAGGAGCTCTACTGGAGGGCCAGAATGAAACCCAAACCAGAACAAAAGTCCAGGTCCTTGCAACCAAACAGAGGTGTGTGGGAATCTTGGTGAATCCCTCAGGCACAAAACGATAGAGAAGTGACCTCAGTGACCCACCTTAAGGACAAGAAATATGGAGGGGAGTGACCCTCCCCAGAGACAGTGAATACAAAGTGGAGAATCCTGGCAACCCTCCCTAGTGGCAGGAAACATGCAAGAGAGCAGTCCCAGTGACCCTTCTCTGGGACAGGGAACATGAATGGGAACAACCTCAGCAATCTCCTTCAAGAACAGGCAGGATTGTGGATAAATTGGCATGTCCTACCTGGAACAGGGATGCAGGAAAATATTTTTTTGTGCCTAGCGTTGTGGGTGTAATCGTTCCATCTCCATGGGCTTTGTGAAAGGCTGGAGACCTGTTCAGAGAGTGTCCTGCCTTCACCCATCAGTAACCAGGACAGTCTCTGGCAACCCTGCAGCCACCCCCAGTGGGTTAAGAAAATGGATGGCAGTTCAGGATGGAATTCTCTTCACTGAGCAGCCATTTTGGATTTTTTTCCTACCCTTTGATCGGGTCACTGAAAACGTCACATACCCAAGGCTGAGTGCCTGAGTGGTTGACGCCACGCTCGACTTCAAATCAATCCTTACAGTTGATAGTCAGACAGCTCAAAGACAAACAATAAAAATCAACTTTATAAGTTTGAAGGCATGTTTTCACAAACCATTTAAAGACAAATGATAGTGGATCATGTCTCTAACTCTACCCACTACTTCATGGGGACTTTACCTGAGATACTGTAGATTTATGATAAATAGTTGACGTGATCAAGTGTAACTGATGGATAATTATTATTTCATATCAATTTATCAGATAGAGGTGACTTGAGTTCAGGAAAGGCTAAAAATTAGGGCTTTGAAGTGTAAAGTAGTGGTTGAATTATCGATCTGAGTATAAATAGTATCAGTACCAAGGTGAAGTGTCAATACTAGCGTGATGAGATTGAAGCTTTCGTCTCAGTTTTTAATTCAATACATACAGTAAAGAGCTTGAAATTACGCACGGAGTTCATGCAGTGTTGCCAGATTAGGCAAAAAAACAAAACAAACAAACCAACAAAAAAAAAAGCCAAATTTAAGTAAATACCTGCCCTATTTGTGCAGACACCTGACCAATCTGGCAACATTGTGTTTGTGTAAACTACCCCCTTTCGTTGCTGCTCACACCTTGCCCGCCCCTTCCCTGCTTCTTTGAAGAGCTTCATTAAAGAAACACGTTTGCACCGATGGGAGGGTTTTTGTATTGTTTTTATTTATTACAGTTTTGCTTTTGTTTCCTTTTTCAGGTAGTAACTTTGATATTCTGTTACTGCCTTTTTTAAATGGTTTTGGTTCTGTTATGCTTACATTTTTTTCAATTTTTGCTTTTTTTAACATTATTTATTTATTCATGATTGATTGATTGATTGATTGATTGATTGGCTTATTTCAAGCATAGATTGAAAAAAATACAGGACAAAACAGACAATTATTTCAAACTCATTACAGAAACAATGATTAGAAAATAGAGAACAAACAAAAATAAAATACACATGTCACATTTGGTTCATTGATTTTTTTTTGTGATAATTAACTAAAGTCAACAGAGTTTGATTGATTGCTTGAAAAGGAGTGGGAAGAAGCGAACTCATATAACCCCACCTCTACTTGATTTACTGTTTTCTTATTATAAATATTCTTGTATTATGCCATTATTACTATATATTAATATATAATAATTCTAAATACATATTAATATACTTGAAGTGTGTTCAGTTCAGATTTTAGTAGTCTGTGTCCTGTTTATTATTATACACTTAATTATCATAAAATTGTTTATTTCCAAAATTATTCTATAATCAAACATTTCCAGTAAAAAGTATCGATATCGGGTACATGGATCAACCTGCTGCTTCCCTCTCCAACCACCAGAGGGAGCGCTCACCTGAGTTCTGACCCTGCACTCTCTCTCCCCTGTCAGCAATCAGTCCATCTGCCAGGATCTCCTCAGCTGTTTCTCATCTACCTCATCACCACCAGTGTATATAGTCTGCCTGCTGTCACCACCTCAGTGCGAAGTCTTGCATTGCCATGCAATCATCTCTGAGCAGGTTACTCTCATGTCTGTCTCGGTTTCTGACTCCTGACTGCCTCTGTGTCCTGACTGTTGCCTGTATTTTGACCTCGTCTTGCCTCAGCCTGCTTCCTCCATTAAACCTTGTGTGCACGTGGATCCACATGCCTCTGCCTCTTTGTCACAGTATCAATATTGGTGATATTAACCCTGTAATTAGTTGGTATCAGATCAATACCCACACTCCCCAGTATCGCTCATGTAAAAGTGTCTGTAATTTTACAAACCTGTCAACTGTGTTCCTGTTAATCTATGGTACTGGAATGAAATAGTTTTATCTTCAATTTATCAGAAAAGCTAATTAAACAACAGTGGAAAAACAACGAAGCGCATTTTCCAAAAGACTGAGAAAACTCTGCTGTTCCAGGGACCGCTACAGGAAATCATTTCTTCCACACGCAATAAGATTGTTTAACTCCTCATCCCGCTGTGATAGATAAAATGAACGATGTCCATTACTGCCTCTATTTGCACACCCCCTATTATTATTATAGTCTGCACATTACAATTTGCACAATTTGCTTGTTTTTTTTTTTTCTTATCTTTTGCAAATATCGCTTTTTTTCTAAATATGTCAATATCTTCTGTATACGCCTAATGCTGCAACAGCCTAATTTCCCAGCCTGGGATGAATAAAGTATTTCTATTCTATTCCATTCTATTCCATTCTATTCCATTCTATTTTATTCTATTCTATTCTATTCTATTCTATTCTATTCTATTCTAAATAGATGACAGAATATTGGAAGAAGATTAAACCAACAACCTAAAGTGTCTTAACACAAGAGTTTTAACATGTATTGATTGAATTTCAGATTTAGCATTAAATCTATGATTTTAAAAGTCTGATTTTAATCAATATTTGTGTTAAAATTGGCAACTGTTACTGTTTTGTGTCTGAAAACATTTTACTCTTTGACATCAGAGCTCCAGTGTTGAAAAGTTTCAGTATGTTAAAGATTTAGTGTTTAAGCATCACCAGCAACCACTCAGGTGTTAAAGGGTTAAGCACATATATATTAAATTGCAAGATTTTGCTAAATGACTTCATATTATAGGTTATAAAAAACATCTTTCTGCATGGATTTACAAAGTGGTATTTCTTCATTAGGGGATGGAGGTCGCCTCCTCTTTGTCTGTCCGTCTTCTGAGAACAGGGATGTGATTCCCAAAATGATCCTCAAGCATCAACAGTCTGATCTGACTCTTGTTCTTGTTTTTTTTAGTGTAAAGCACGTGATCGCCGACACAAGAAAGAATGTAAGTATTACACCTCGCGCGTTGACCTTTTCTCAGCCAGACGTGGCCTCAGGAAAACAGCGTTAAATAGTCAGCAGAGAGAACAGCAGCGGTGGGAAGGGAAGTCATGTGCTGAGTGTGTTTGTAGTCAGCTGACGGCAGCCCAGGGAAAGGAAGGGACACAACACGCTTCTCTGCTCACAGCAAATGCTGACTTTAATCAATTGGAGAAGATGCGTAGATAGAATAAAGCAGCTGCATGAATCACAACTGGTTTAATAAAAGTGATAAATATGGTTTATTTCAAGCAATCAGATAATAACGCATGAAATTACATATCACATAATAAATCACAAGTAGATCGCTTGAAAGGCAGTGGAAGGAAGCGAACTTATATAATCCCACCCCGGCTCGACCATACCATTTTCTCTACATGAATTATCAATATCTGGTTCAGGACTTAATATCAAATATTAATACTTTACAATCATAGATTCAGGTTATAAAGGATCAATAATATCAGTGATGTAAACAAATTTCAAAACATCCACAGACAAATCATTTATATTAATCAGTACCAATAATCTAAATATTCTCATTAAATAGTCTCATAAAAAAGACAGTTTGTGCACATTGTATTCATCAAAGAATGATTATAATAACACAAAAAATAATAGAAGTTAAATCTCTTCCCAATGAGAGAGTCTCTGGACCTCAATCCAATAGAGAATCTGTGGAGGGATTTGAAAGTCTGTGTTGCCCAGCAACAGCCCCAAAACATCAGAGCTCTAGAGACGATCTGCATGGAAGAAAATATAGCTACATGTATGCAAACCTGCAGGAAACCTTTGACCAAATCTTGCTTTGATGTAACTTTATTTTTGTGAATTTCATCCAATTCATCTATTTTTTCTGACTTTATCTCCTTCAGTTCAGGTCAATGAGCACAGACTGAGTTTAAAGAAACCCTATATCGCCCTCTTCTGGTCATAAAAGGTCTAACAATCCACTTAAAAGTTCAAATTCTCATTTGTTTTCAAATCAATATATATTTGCATAAACACATCTGGCTTGACAGCAGAAGTTTCAGTTGTAGTTTCCTTTTTATGCATTGACTTGTGGTGAATTCACAAATGCAAGATTTTAAGATGGAGTAAACGGGTAAAATCCACCACTGTTGTGTGATATCAGGGCCTTTGGTGTCAGACACATGCCATGTCGTGGTGTGAGGATACTGTCATGGCACACAAGCATCCATCACCTTACCTCTGCAACATTCCACACACGCAGAGGACAACACGTGTGTTCAAACATGCATGGTAACAGCTCGTTCTGCTGCAGAAAGAAAAATGAATGATGAATTTTTGAATTTTAAAACTTTAAGTTTGAAAAAACTCTCACCAGGTATTTGAAACTTAAATCCTTTCTAAGCTCTGAAAATTAAAATAAAAAAGTCTAAAACATAATTCAAAATACAACATCTTTGGGAGAAGCAACTATTATATTTTTGCATGTTTTAATGTGTTTGTGTCATACTTATCCCCCCCATCATTCTCTTGGTAGGCATCCTTGGTTACCATGGTGAAGACAGTAAAATCTGGGACATTTCCAGATAAGACCTCTGTTTTTGTTTATTCATGAGGAGAGGAGGCATGGAGGGTTAAACTCGCTGAAAATGCTTTAGGAACCCCCTAATAGAACCAAAGTTGGATGTGTGGAAAATGCTGTCTGGGGGTACCTTCTTTACTGACCGCCCGGCCCGGATGAACAGCAGATGATGCATTCATGGACGGATGAAGAAGTACCACTCCGATGCGCCAGAGGGCGCTGCTTCACCGGAGCGTCTGCGTCCACATTTGTTGCCGGAAGTTGATCTCGCCGACTGAAAAAGCAGCGTGGGGTTTGAGGTGTGTGGCTTCCCCAAAATGTACGGATTTCTATCACTAAAAACATAGGTAATTCGTTTTAGTGTCTGTGAATTAAAGCAATCATGGGAAAGAAAGGAAAAAAGGAGAAGAAAGTGAAAGGAGCGGAGAAAACTGCCGCTAAAATGGAGAAGAAAGTGTCCAAAAGGTCCAAAAGAGAAGAGGTAACTCCGAACCAGGACGAATTTCAGAACTTTTTATTTAGATGTGAGAAAAAAGTTATTGTTTTGTA
The DNA here is from genome assembly GCA_003999625.1 of Oryzias javanicus. Lineage (NCBI taxonomy): Eukaryota > Metazoa > Chordata > Actinopteri > Beloniformes > Adrianichthyidae > Oryzias > Oryzias javanicus. The sequence goes on from CM012442.1 coordinate 24,830,003, forward strand.
GTTTTTCTTCTCTCATGTCCGTTTTTTTTTTCTTCAGGAGGATTTAGAGGCTTTGATCGCTGAATTTCAGAACCTTGATGCAAAGAAAACTCAGGTTGTAGAAACATCGTGTCCACCTCCATCACCCAGGTAAGGAACTGAGAAATACAGTCTCAAAAAGATGGCAATTTAAAACAAATTTGTTTGCTAATCAATTTATAAATTATCATCTTAAGTAGATTTATATATGTATTGAGCTTTTTTATCTTTATTTTTCTTTGCATTTTATTTTCTAAATTCCTTGAAACAGACCAACCATTATAAAGTCATTAAACATGACTTTAGATTTGTATAAAAAACATTACTGAAGATGTTGATACATTTGCTGATACCTATCACTGAAAACAAGATAAGTCTTAGAATTAAAGAAAAGAAAAAGTTTAAATCATCAGTGCTTTGGGGGAGTCGAGAATCTCACATGAACAAATAAAGAAAAGTTTTAGCATGTTTTAATCCTTCTTTTTGACTGATTTTGGTTTTCTTTATCAAATTGTTTATACAAATCAAGAATTGTTGCAGACGTGCAGTTTTGCCAATTGTGCAGACAAGGATTTTAGCAGAAAACAAACAGATATGCTCTTGGTTTTTGTATCTTCACGATTGTCTCACATCTGTTTGTTTCAGACTGAACGCGTCCTTCTCTGCTCATCCCGAGAAAGAAGAACTCATCCTGTTTGGAGGAGAATTCTTCAATGGAAAAAAGGTTTCAAGAAAAATAATCACCTTAAGATTTTTTTTCCCCCATTTTTACTGTTTATGTTTATATTAAAATACCAATTTGAAATGTTTCCATTTCATGATTGTTATTCTTAAGAATTAACTTTAATTTTCAATTGTGGGTTGACTCAAGCTCTTTATTACTAGTTATTACTTTGTTGTTTTAATAAACATTCTTAAATTTTATGTTTGTTCTTCAATAGTTTAATGTTTTTCTCTGTAAAATAGCTGTAAAGCTAAAAACTGATGACTAAAAAGGCTTTGAAACTTTATATTTGGTATCAGTTATTAAAAAAAAAAAAAATAGATATAACTTTTTCTTAGCTGTTTAAAATTAAACTTTGGTTGTTTTATGCTGAACTTCTTGTTTTCTGTTTTTTTCTTCCTGATAGGTGATCTTTTTTCCTGTGAGTTTAAATGTATTTTAAGGCAGAAAGCTTTGACTTTTTTGTCCTTTTCTTTTTAGACGTTTCTGTATAACGACCTGTTTTTCTACAACATCAAGAAGAACACCTGGGTGAAGTCTGAGATTCCCAACCCTCCTCCACCTCGCTGCTCCCACCAGGTAAAAACTCCTCTCCTTCTGGGAAAACTCACATTTAAATTTTACAATCTGAGGTCTCACAATAAATAAATAAAGGTCCCACTTTTTAAATTTTTTAAAAATTTTTTTACAAAAAATGGCAGAATAGCTGAAAACTTTTGAGGAAATTAAAAAAAAAAAGATTCAATTTTTAAAAACTAACATAATATTTTTTATTTTCATTGAATTGTGGACCCAAAAGTAGGTTTAGAGGAGCTCAAAAGTGACATCTTGATGCATTTTAACTATATTAGCCATTTGGGGGGGGGGGGGGGGGGGGATGATTAAATCATTTTTGTTTTGTTTTGATAAATCTCGGGGTTTCAAAGTAAGGAAAAACCTTTTAGAGTCGAGAAACTTGCTGATCAAAGACCACTTTATTCACCTCCTTCTCGCTCCGTTCTGCTTCTCCCCTCCAGGCAGTGGTTGTTCCTCAGGGTGGGGGTCAGCTCTGGGTGTTTGGAGGAGAATTTGCCTCCCCAAATGGAGAGCAGTTTTACCACTACAAGGACCTTTGGGTGCTTCACCTCGCCACGCACACGTGGGAGAACATCAAGTAGGAGGGAACCTTTCTGCAAACATGAACAAAGTCTTTGTTTCCTCGACTGATAAAGGAATGCTTGGATGTTTTCAGAGCAGCCGGTGGGCCGTCGGGCCGCAGCGGACACCGCATGGTCCTCAGCAAGAGGCAGCTGCTGGTGTTTGGAGGTTTCCACGAGAGTGCCAGGTTCACAAAACCAGAGGAGAAAGACGTTTATTTGCAATCGATGTCGTTTAATTAAAGTAAAAATCCAACATTTTCCCTGCAGGGATTTCATCTACTACAATGACGTCTACTCCTTCTCCCTGGACACCTTCACCTGGTCGAAGCTGGCTCCCTCAGGCTCCGCCCCCTGCCCTCGTTCTGCTTGCCAGATGACCTCCACTCCGGACGGCTCGGGCGTCATCATCTACGGCGGATACTCTAAGGCGGTGGGTTTGTTGTCCGTGAGGTGCTGCGGCGCCATGACCTTCGGTAACTCCTTTTCTCCTACAGAGAGTGAGGAAGGACGTGGAGAAAGGCAGCATCCACTCCGACATGTTCCTCCTGAGGCGGGAGGGAAAGGACGCTCACGGTACTGACTCCTCCTCACACGCCGCTTTACTTTTGCCAGACCTTCAGTCTAGAATTGACCCCTTTTAACACATTATGTCAATGTTTACAGATTTGGGTTAAACCAGAGACAAAAACCTCAATCTGTTCACTCCATTTCCCACAAACCCTTGCTTCTCTGTGTGTCAATACTCTACTGTTTATAGTCTGACGGATGCATTGATTTTAACAGATCTTCTGCATTGTTTTTTCCTGCAGAGAAGTGGGCGTGGTCTAGACTGAACCCCTCCGGTAGTAAGCCCCCCCCTCGCTCAGGCTTCTCTCTGGCCGCGGGTCCAGCGGGGCGGGCTGTTCTGTTTGGGGGGGTTTGTGATGAAGAGGAGGAGGAGACTCTGGAAGGAGACTTCTATAATGATTTGTACCTGTACGACTCGGTGAAGAACCGCTGGTTCCCCGGCGCACTTAGGGTAAGCCCCGCCTCTCCGAGTGGCCGTAATTTTTAAAATAAAAACCTTTGCGTTGTTGTTCTAATGCAGAAGAAGTGATACTTGTACCACCACATTGAGAACACAAGTGACAGTTTTGAGATTAAATTTTCTAAACTGCATACAGAATGTTCAGTTTTAAAAACTAATCTTGCAAAAAAATAATTTTTTCATTTTTCCAATCAACGTCAATTTCACACTAAACTGAAAGTTCTAAACGCAAATCAAAGATAGGGAGACAGCGAGATGAGCATCTGAAAACATCTGTGTTTTGAAAGCAAAGTAAAAGCTTTTAAAAGCAAACATTTAATTTATTTATTTCCAACTTCGAAAGTTTTATTTTTAAAACTGAACTTTTTTTTTCTTTTTGCAATTTAGGACATTTTGATTTCAAAACTGTGATTTTTGTATTTTTGTTCTTAATGTGGTTGCACAAATATCACTTCTATACATTAACTTTTCAGGTTCTTCTTTAAAATCTGTTTTTATGCTTTTTTAACCATTTTAGCATCAACATTTTTATTTTTAAAATTCTATATAACCTTTATTTATTCAGGCAAAACAGAGTAAGAAAAACCAGTCGAAAAGGCAAGACCTTTTGAGAGAGAAAAATAAAATCAGTTACAGAAACAATCAGGATAAAACAGCAATAATACAAATAATTATTACTATTAAATTATTTAAATCATTTGAATAATAAAACTAGGTTACAGCAACATTTTTCTTTTAAATAATCATTAAGATTCCTTTTAAGAACTGTCTTTGAAATAAAAGTGCTTCGGAAATTCAGGCCTTTTTCTTTCATTTTCTTTTGTGATGTTCGAAATGTTTGAACTGTTTGATATTTACTGAGAACTCATTGAAAAACTTTCTAAAACGTTGTGCTTGTTGAAAACCAAAATCAAACAAATAGAAATGTAGCTGTGATTTGTACTTTTGGGAAATTATTTGTTTTGATGATATTGAAACTTTTCTTGCAACTTTAAGAATATACACATTTTTTCAAATGTTCCTCTTTTTATTAATTTATTCAAGAAAATTAGTAAATTAAGGTTTTTTGGTAGTTTTAGCAGACAGTTTGCAACATTTATCAATATATATTTAGTTCTCTTGTCTAATCCATCTTCTACCACTGAATTTAGCATCTTTTTTTCTTCACATCAGGCTATTTTAGTTATTTAAAACTTTTTTAGATTTATGAAAGTTTTAGCGTTTTTCTTTTAGGTATTTTCTCCTGGTGATGTAATAAACATTTGCACCTCCAGTGATCAGCTTTAGCTGCCAAAAATGACCAAAAAAGCATTTTTTTTCTTGATTTATATTTATTTAAAAAAAATCTCATAAACTTGTTGTGAAACTCATCGAAGATGACAATTGATTACGGAGTGAATTTTTATCTTTATTAAGTCATTCTATCGGCTCCTTACATTAAGTCTCAGTCATTTTACTTTTTATTTATTGTGTAAAATTTTGGCAGATTAAAATCAGGAAACCTTAAAGTAGCAAAATGAAAGATAATACATCAACTTTATTAGATTCTAGTATAAAATAAATAAAGCCAATGTTGTTAAATTGACAAAAATGAATGACATTAGTTGTTATATTGTTTGGAAAAGTGTATTAATCTTTTTCTTCAAATGATCAGAAACTTTATTAACAGATTCGTCTGGTGTTTGTATCCGTCGTTCTTCTCAAACTGTTTCTCTTTTTCTGTTCAGGGAAACAAGACGGAGAAGAAAAAACGACGGAGGGGGAAGAAGACAGCAGCAGAGGAGGAGGGTGGGGCGACGGAGGAAGAGGCGGAGCCTCAGGGACCCACTGAGATCATCAAGGAGATCGTCACTGAGGATGGCACGGTGATGACCATCAAGGAAGTGATCCCCGCCCCTCAACATGACGAGGAAGAAGAAGAAGAGGAGGAGGAGGAAGAGGAAGACGGTAGGAGAAGGTGTGAAGTGAAACTCCTCCAGCTGGTTTCATACTCAAGCTGAGTTTTTCTCTGCAGCTTTGGCCTCGGCGCCGCTGGTGGAGCCGTGCCCCAGATCCAGCGCCATGGCGACGGTGCGTCTGGGAAAGCTGTACCTGTACGGAGGGATGTTTGAGGTGGGAGACCGCCAGTTCACGCTGGGCGACTTCTACTGTCTGGACCTCCACAAGATGGAGCAGTGGGAGGTTCTAGTGGAGATGGATCCAAGTGAGTCGCAGGAAAACCCAGAGGAGGAGCTGAGGCGCGACATCGAAGTGGATTTTAAGGTTTTATGATCGGTCTCTCCACAGAGACGCAGGAGTGGCTGGAGGAGTCTGAGTCAGAGGGTGAAGAGGACGAAGAGGAGGAGGAGGAGGGAAGAGGAGGAGCAGAAGGAGAGGAGGAGGCTGAAGAGGAAAGTGAGGAGGAAGAAGGCAAGAGTTAAATCTTTGATCTGCTTTCTGAGATCGTAAAAAAAAAAAAGAGCTGTTTCTGAGTTTACAGATAAACTTAAAAATGATTTATAGATTTTAGCACCTCAAAGTTTAGAAGATTTTTATGTTTTAACTAAAAATATTCAAAGACAAAAATGTGATTTTCACATTTTTACAACAGGAACGCTCAGTTTTTTTAATAGATTTTTGGAAAAACTGGATTTATTTTTTCCTCATTTCAAAATTAACACTATACTTGAACAAATTTGACGATTGAGAATGAGTTCATCTTTTTTAGAAGATTCTTGGTTACAGTTCCAGCTAGATTCTTTGTCCAGCATTGATTTCTATCAGGGTGTCCCGTGGGGTATTAAAAAGCCTAGAAAAAATCTTGTATTTTGATATCCGAGCCTTAAAAATGGGTTCTGTGAAACTTGGTTTCAAAGTCTTGTTGAAAAAAAAAATTTTCAACCACAATTACTTCAATCAATAATGTAAATAAACCAATTGTTATGGACCAATACGCTGATAGCCAACCACTGGTTTTTAAAAAAAGAAGGGTGCTGAGCCACCAGACCACAAATGACAAGATAAGAAGCTAGAGTATTAATCTAAAAAGGAATAAAGGAATAAAATGAGAAATAGGCTGGCATATTAATCATTTAACTTTAACATGAAGAAACTTGTAGGAACCTGTGTATCTGATTTATTTATTCGAATAAAAAATTGTTTCAGAACTCTGGAAAGTTGCCACTTACAATAAAATAAAAGAAACTTTATTTAAAAGTTAATTTTAAAGAAAAAAAGTACTGTTAATATTCCAACTTTTGGTTCTGGTAAAAAGAAAAGGGCTGGGTATCAATAATAATTTCCAGAAACTATTTGATTTGATTCACTAGAGCCTGAATAGATTCAATTTACTTTTTTTTTATTTTGATCCTCTCAATTCAATTCAATTTTTAGTTTAGACATTTTACACATTTAGACACATTTGGTTAGAAATACATCAATATTCTGCTATATGTTTTGAATATATTTATATTAATCTAATACAATTCACATATTGTAAAATATATTAGTGAAATAATGAGATTGTTAGTAGCATACGTGGTTTCTCAAAAGGAGAAACTCTAACAAAAATGTTTAGATCATCAACACTGTAAACGTTGTTCTGCTTCTCCTGGAGGGTGTTTCAGTTTGACCTGTTGGTGGCGATCACGCCATAGCATTACACTTTATTCCAGAAGAAGAAGAAAGTATGAGCAAAAAAAAAAAAAAACTGTTTTAGACCACACATAGTTACTTTAAAAATATTTCCTTAAAGGATTTTGAAAAATTGATATCTGTGAGTTTATAAAGATGTTCATTTAGTCAGCAATGTATGTTCATGCTGACCCAGCGTTAGCATTAGCCGTCTTAGGGGGAATTTCATTAAACTTTATCATCAAGTTAGCAAACTTTAGCTTTATGTGCTAAACCGATCTATATTTTTATGGATCAACTATTATTCTTTTAAGTTTAAATTGATTCAAATCGATTTTATCAACCCAGCCCTAAAAAATATGTTCTAAAAATAATTGTTTTTATTTTATGATTATTTCCTTTAAATCCATTTCTAAAAATATGTGTTGCTTTCTTAGACATAGTTTTTGCAGAGTTGCAGAAGTTTATAAGTAATTCATCTCTTAAGTTGTGTGCGGGACTGTTGGTGCAGCGCCACCCCGCCCCTCTTCCCCTCCCTTTTGCTGAGAGCTCAGAGCAGGAAACTTGTTAAGTGCACCACATATTTTTATGTCACAAGTACCCTCTTTTTCATATATATATTTTTTTTTATCTGCTCCTGATTCACAATGATTTGAATAAATACACAGAAATTAAACTTTAAGCTTAATTTACTTACCATACATGTCCTCCATCATCAGTAAAAAAAAACTACAAGAACACATTAAAACACAACTTTCATCAGAGTGTATTTTTAAAGTCATAAAACATTTAATTTCCCGCTCCAAAACCTTCATTTAGTTGTAAACTTTCAATATAAATGTTATAAGAACCTTTGGAGAAGATGAAACCGAGTTGAAGATTATGTTCCTACTTTCCAGATGAAGAGGAGGAGCACCCGGCTGTGCAGGATGGGGAGACGGTGACGGACTACCAGACCCGCACAGAGGAGTACTGGATCGGAGTGGCGCGGAGCAACATGGGCCCCGACGCCAAGGATAAGAAGGTTGCCAAAGTCGCCCTCGCCATGGCCAAAGTCTTCTATGAAGACCAGTAGAGGGACACACAAGCCTTTTCTTTCTCTAGAAGATCTTTTGTTTTTCTAAAGCTTCTTGAAGACTTTCAAAAACAGATGCAGTGAACAGTTCTGCCAGAGTCTGTATTAAACTTCCAATCTGTGATCTGTTTGATGCAACTTTATCAATTTTAAAAGTGAACGTTTTAATTGATTTTTAATTCCAAAAATTTCTCCAAGACATGGTCAAACTCCGGCCCGCGGGCCAGATGTGCACCACCCCCACGTTTGGTCTGGCCCCCTGAACATATCAGAAAGGCATAATTTTTTTACCATCTGGCCACACAGATCAAGACCCACATAAAACATGTTTTTTATTCTCCTTATCTGAACCCCCCAAATCTCTGTTAAACAGAACAGAATATTGTGATGCCCAGTGTGGTAATTAAAAAAAACTGCGGCTATGGATTTCAATGACACCGGCGAATTAGCGCCCCCCGCAGTGTTACGCGCTCCTGTCAGCTGAGAAGGCGCTAGAAGGTGTGTGAAGAAAAGAGGACGGGTGGGGGGATCATTTCAATGGTGAGTCTCTCCAAATGAAGTGGGGGAGGAGGCAGAATCTATATCTACTATATAAATTACAATATAAATTATTTTAAAAGTCATGCATTTCATTCTGTGACATTATGCAACACACAATTTAAAACAGATATATAAAATTCATACATTTTTTTAAATTAATGTTTGTCTGAAATGGCCAAATAAAAAATGGTGAACACAAAATGTGTTGTGGTGAGAACTGGTTCAATCGATGCCTTTGGCGGGGAAGTTTGCCAAAACGCCAGAAAGATTGACGAAATGGTCAAAAGGATCTGGCATCCAAATTAGAAAAAAATAGAACATTAAAAAAAAGATATATTTATATATGGTCTGGCCCTTCTGCCAAATTTTAGAGGCCTTTCTGGCCCACGAGTGGAAGAGTTTGCCCATCCCTGTTCTAGGGTCTGATTTTAAGGATGACTATGACAGATTTAATTTTAGTGTTTAAAAAGAGAAGCATCCTCTCTAGAGTGATGTTTTAGAACTTTGAGCAAGGTCACCTGATTATTCAAAGACATTGATCTCCAACTGTAGGACCATCTGGTTTCCTTATGGTGTTCACACAATCCTCTGGTTACACTTTAAAGATATTTGTTTCAGATGAAATATCTAGTTCATGTTCCCTTTACATTTTTAAGCTTCTAAGGAACAAAAACAAAAAACCCTAAGTGGAGCCTCTGGGTCAGTTTTTGTAGCTCCATCTGTTATCTTTGCGTAGTTTTATGAGGTTAGAGGATGCATTAATCGTCATCATGGCACTAGGATAAATGGAATACCACATACTTTCACATCCTTCCTAATACCGCTTTCAAAATAAAAGTCCCTGAACCCAATTCAGTTCCCCCAAGTACCCACATGGTGGCTCAATCTCCTCTGACTGCTACATAAGAACTGAAAAAGCTTTATTTAAAATAGATTTGATTAATCTCTGCATAGAATAAAACTGGACTGGAGGTCAATCTTTATGAACTTTTTTATTCCTTTAAGATCAAATTTGTGCTGAAACAGACCTTTTGGTGAATGTGGGATCTTCAGTTCTTACATGACTTGACTGGATGAGTCTTAAGCGCTGTTATTTCACTATTTTGACTATTCTTAGAGAGCTGCATATTGGTGTTCTATGGTCCTCTGGTCTTCTCCAATGGTTCAATGACACGGTTCACAGTTTTATTGGTAAATCTAAATGGTAGATGGAATGGGATTACAGACTGACAACCTGTTAGATTTTCTTTATAGTAAATGTCACAAAAATGTAGAAGGAAATTCCCCGGAATGTCAAACTCTTATTTTTGCCTTTTGTAATTCCAAATCAACTTTAACAGATCATCAAACTCAGTTTTCTTCAATGTTAAACTGGTCTGATGCATAAAGTCAGATTACTCAAATATTTCTTTATTATTATATAGAACAGCCTTTTCTATAACACCATATTCTTTATAGTAAGTAAGTGAGTAAATGTTTATTTCTATGGCACCTTTCATAGATTAAAATCATAAAGGGCTTCACAAAGAAGACAAAATAAAATTACAGCCAGTCATACACATATTGCAGATATAGATCTAATATGAGGAAATATGTGATTATTCTAAATAATAGTTAAATTGCCATAACAAATCAGAAAATCCTTTTTTTCCTGTAACTTTATGGTTACAAGAAATCCCTTTTAAAGCTTATAAGAGGAGGAGGAGTGATGGCCATTGTTGCCACGGCGACTCATGATGTTGATGAGTGTTGTTCCAATGATCCCACTGTTTGTTTTAGCAGCCTAATATGGTTGCAGTCATTTTTACACGTTGACACGATAATTGCAGATAATTACCGGGGAAACAGGCTGTTAGCCGCCCTTCACTTGTTTTCTTTCAGAGCTGTATTTACTTCCCACGGTGCTGCACTCAGAGGGGGCGTGGCTTTCTGGCTAACTCTGATGGCCACTGATGGACGGGTTTCTATTTTTGCTCAACTTTTGGAAAAAGAAAAGGAAAACTGTTCGTTTCAGGGAGATTATTATTTTAATTTAGAGAAGTGTAACAAAGAGTTTAAACTCAAAATTCTCTTTCTTGTTTAGTCCAGAGTCAGTTTTTTTAAAAACCTAATAAATGTTTTTTTTTTTTTTTTTAAAGATGATAAAATGACAATTAATCAGGAAAATAATTTTAAAAGTAACGTGCTATTAACTTTAAGTAACTGCAGAAACGAGAACGCAAACCCTTCAGTCTCAAATCGTTTTTCAAAAATAAAAGATCTAAACAGTTCTTTTAAATTTGTCTGTTCATTTGTTTTATTGAATGTCAGAACTTTTATCAGACTTTAGGTTGTTGCAAATATTTTGATTTTTTTTTTTACATTTTGGCTTAATTCACATTTATTTCCGCGTCATAATGAAATTTTCTTTTGAATTTTAGATTGAAGGAGCCGACTGAAAGTGAGTTACAGGCTAAAACTAGATTGCCTGAAGAAATTTTGCTCCAAAACATTTGATCAATTTCAACAAATTGATCTGCCAAAAAAGTTACTTTAATCCCCTCAAAAAATTTTCAGATTATAAATCTAATGTAAATGTCACAGATTGGTTTAATGCACATGTGATCTTTTTTTTTAATTATCTTTTTATTTCAAACAAGTCCAGATTGTTTGGCATTTATGAAAAAAAATATCCTCACTATATAGTTGAAGTCATCAGAAGATCGCAGCTTCGATTTCCGCACTATTTACGTGGCAAGACATTGTTTCAAGTCAAATACTTTACTATTGAAAAATATTTTCATATAATTAATCAACTATAAAGCATTATCCAGGTTTTGATGCAACCACCACTGTGCACATATTACAAGGACGAAAATTGGTCATATATGAATATCTGTGGAAAAAGTGAGAAAAGTTGTGGTCTTTCATGTGTAATTTTAACAGATGTATCATGAATGAAACACGTTAATATCTAGAAGAAGTATGAATAAACCATACAAAGAACATGTAAAACAAAGGCTTCATTGAATTTCTTTACTTTGGCTGTCGGAGCACTGGACAGAAATCAGATTGCGTCAGCACCATGGACAGCACCCGTGAGCCCTCGTGATGCTTTGTTTTAATTAAACTCTCGGATTCCCCTGGCCCGCACCAGTTCTAAGTCAGCTCTTGAAGCCAGCTGAGGCAGCCCGCTGTGGGGGGACCTCGACGGGAGCCGCAGCTGGAGAGATCCGCATGAAGGCCTCGATGTGGTTCCAGAGTTGCATTCGTGCCCACCCTTCCTGGCCCTCTCCCTCAACCCGCCTTTCACACGCCGCCTTGACACCCCCCACTCGGTAAAGACTGTTGGAGGGGTGAAAGATCGGCCGATTTATATATTCATCACACAATACATGAACTGTGCATGAACCGTTCATATGCAATTCATTAAAGATTTTTGGGTCAATTACATAATTTTAACGTGATGCACTATATGACCAAATTATTCCCTCATCGGCTCTGACTCACATTTGAACTGAAGTGCCATCCCATTCCAAACCCATAGAGCTCAATATGATGTCAGTCCACCTTTTGCAGCTATTACAGCTTCAGCTCTTCTAGGAAGAGTGTCCACAAGGTTGAGGGATGTGTTTGTAGGAATCTTTGACCATTCTTTCAAAAGCACATTGGTCAGGTGAAAAATCACATACATTTGCTTAGGATTTACATAATAATCACGTAAAAAAACTATACACAAAATGCAAAATTCTCAACTTTTGAAGAGCTCAAAACCAAAGTAAGGCCCATCGGCTGAAACCCTCGACGGGCATCCGCGCACTAAAGAAGAATGCAAGAATCGTATAAGAATTATGTATATCACTCATGTATAACGACAGACAAAAGTCAATAAGTTTTCATCTTTTTTGCCGACTCCTATGGATGTGATTTCTTGACTCAGCCCCTCTAAGAGTGAAAAATGTGCATCTTTTCTGATTAAGCAATAGAAAAAATGTTGTAGTTTCTTATAAGTGAAACATGTAAAACAGTTTAGAGTAGTTCTGACAGGAATCTGACACAAAAACAGACAATCTTTGCTATGATGAAAGTCTCAGATTCATAAAACAATTCTGAGCTGCTCTTTAGGACTTATTTCCTCCAACTTTTAAACCTTTTCTTGTCTGTTGGAGTCTTCCTCCTACAACAAGAACACGCAGCAGACTGTATCAAGCAACCTGCAGCAACACATTGTTCCACTTTTGTTCCTCTGCAAGAACAGGTGAGCTGCAGCATCCTCCACTTTCCCCACCCCTCCCTCAGCATGCCGAACGAGGGAGGAGAAGAGGCCGATAAATAATAGAGGAGAAGGAGAGATGGATGAGAATGAGGCTGGCTCCCCCTCCTCTCCTCCTGCTTCCTTTTTTCATATTATATATTTCAACTGTGCGACAAAAAAAGACTCATGAATAAGTAAAGAGTTTTTTTTTTTTTGGACGCACCGCTGACGTAGAGGCTACGTCAGAGAAACGTCAGCTATAAAGGAGCCAGAGAGAAAGCAAAGGACGACTGTACATTAAAATGACTGAGAGTAACTGGTAGAGACGCTTCACTTTAGAATGAAACCCTTCAAACCTGAAAGGAAAAGTGTTCAGGCGGGATGAGCGGTGCAGATCCGGCAGTGGCGTGTACCGTCGGGTACATTCACTGTACAGATTTATTGACGTCCGAGAGGAAGCTCTTATTGACTGCTTGGAGGAGTCACATGCTGTTCAAACAGAGCAGAGGGAGGACAAACACAGCGCGGCTGCATTACCCTTCCTTTCATCACACTGATCCATAATGTGGATCCCAATTCCAGCTTTCCCTCTCTTTTTAACTTGAAAGCACTAGAAAAAAAAGTTTGTGGACGTTACGTTTTCCCGAACAGTCAGAAAGACACTGAGAAGCTTTTTTGTGACTGAAAGAAATTAAAGAAATGTTAGTTTACTTCATATTTTTTAACATTCTTTAGATTTCCTCATTGACTTGATTATGACCTCACTCATACAAAAATGGTTTACTTCCTACTCCAACCAAATAAGTCAATTCAGTCGCCATCTTGGAGCCAGATAACATCAGTAAGATTACGGTCACATTTCCCAAAATGCCACCACGAAGTGACCTAAATGCAAGTTTTTCTAGCTAATTTAGCAATGCAGCAGCAGTCACAACTTTACACCCCATAGAGCAGGGATGTCAAACTCATTTTGGTTCAGGGGCCGCATTCAACCCGTCTGATCTCAAGTGGGCCGGACCAGAAACATGATAGCAAAATAATCTTTTTTCAACTTGTTAGCTGTAGCTTTGTTTTTGTTTAGTTTTTTCTTAGTTGGAAAAAATGCCTAAAAAAACCTAGTAGTCTAATCACTTATTATTACACTTTCATTCACAGAGTCTAATGCATTTCAGATAAAATGGATTTCATTAAAGAAAAACAGATACATAAATGAAGATTTATTCAATTTTATACACACTGAATGTTTATGTTTGATATTAAAGTGAATAAATATCCTGTCTAAAGTATAAATGTGTTTATCAATGAAAAATTAAACTAAATTAACCCTCTGGAACCGACGGACGCCCTTGGGTGTCCTGCTGTGCAGCTGTGGCATCAAAGTGATAAAACGTTAACTTTTTACTTGTTCTGTAACTGATATTTTATTGAATTGAAGACAGAATATGGCCTTTATTTGTAGTTTTTGGACAAAAGCAATCTTTGATTTTAATAAATAAAGTGGGAGACAAACTTTGATCAGACGGCTGCAATGCAGGTCAGCTCACCTGTGGTGGGGCGGAGCCAAACCAAGCTGTCCGCTATTAGAAACCCCACAAGGAGGAAAGCAATCTTAATTTAGCTTTGGGACAGAAATTAATTTTCTACCACATCAACAACCTCCAGCATTTCTCAACTGAAGCCACACTTTCAGACTGAAGTACTATTACTGTCTGAATGACAACATATGAAAGGTCACATCACGGAACTGTGAGGTCTGTCATGTTCCTCTACCAACAGAAACTGGTCATAAATGTTGCCCAAATAAGGAGTCTGTGAATTTCAACTGACTAGACTAGACTAGACTAGACAAATTTTCTCTAAAAGTTGAGATTGGTCAGTGGTCGCCCGGGCACACTTCGAGGTCACACGGTTCAGTCCAGTGATGGATGTGAATTGCTACGCATTCCAAAAAGATAGCCAGAGATCTTTATAACTGATCTCTCAGCATCCATGATTGTAGTGTTGTTTCAACATGTTACCAGTGCAAGATAACATCAGGCCGATAATAACATAATATAAAATGATCTAGTGGGCTGGTTATAGTTACCTGGCGGGTTGGATTTGGCCCCGGGCCTAGACTTTGACACATGTAGTAGTGCGACGACTAGAAAAGCAACAACAATGGAGGTCGTCCAGCAGCTCGTCTTTTTCTTGCTTTACTTTTTGCACATTGTGTATAACAGGAATTTAATGTTGTTTGTCAGAAGATTGCAGGCGGCTAAGAAGAATAAAGAGGAAATCGGAATCGCTATTTTAGCGCTATATTGGTGCTTTGTCATCATTTTCTGCCAATCAGCTGGTGGCTACAGCAACTCCGCCCCAACCGTTCAGTTCTATTTTTCTATGGACCTACACAAGGGGGCCCTCACAAGGTACAGGTCAGTACTGTTTAATGGGTGAAAATACTAGATCAATAATATGTATATAACGGTAACAGCAAGCGTTCGACCAGCGTTTCCTCAACTCAAGATCCAAGCTGAAAGTTTTGTCCTCCTTTCGACTGTGTTATTATTCAGTACTCCCTTCTTCTTCATGGGGGGTTGGGGACCAGAGACACACCAAATCCACCAATGACCTTACAAATGTTCTTTTCTGATTAATAAAACAATTAAGGATACAATTATAAGTAATAAAAATCTTCTTCTTTCTTTTCTTTTCGGCTTTTCCCTTCATGGGTCGCCACAGTGAATCAGTTTCCTCCATCTAAGCCTGTCTTCAGCATCCTCTCCTCTAACACCAGCCACCTTCATGTCTTCATTCACTGCATCCATAAACCTCCTCTTTGGTCTTCCTCTAGACCTCTTGCCCGGCAGCTCAAACAATAATTAATGAAAATATGGTATATTGAATACTAACACCAAATGATCCTAAACTTTTTCTCTGAAATGTGGTGGTAGCATTATGATCTGTCTCTTAAATGGATCCTGGATCAGGATCTGCTCCTCTGTTGTGTTTGTGGATCAGGATGGATGACACGTCCTCCAGCTGTTCTAAGCCGAGCCGACAGGCTCCAGAAAACGCTCCTCTGTCAGCTCTGAGCAGATTACACGAAGGATCTTAAAGCAGATTTCTGCTCCGCTCAGATCGCTAAAACCTTTTGTTGTTTGCCGGAAATCGCACAAACCCTGCTGGCCTCTGTCCTGCCTCATTAACCTTTTAGCCTTTTCTTCCTTTCTGCTTTGTCTTGCCGTCCTTCCCTCTCACTTGCTCCAGTGCGTTTAAAGCCCTAATCCTTAATCTTCAAACTCAGTGATTTTATTACTGTAATCTGTTGGAATTGGCTTAGGTCTTCCAGACAGTGGTGGGCGGAAAAACAAGGACAGCAGTAGCAGGAAAGAAAAAGAAGAGCTCTTTATTTGTTTTTTGTCTTTAATTTGTCATTTTAAACGAAAGGAGTCAATCAGAGAGAATCCTGAGCGAGGAAGTTGGGATGAAAACAGCAGCGTGGAGGCAATAATGAGCGAGCGACCACTGCAGTGGATAAATATTTCACATAGCTGGTCATGGCTGAAGAGATCCTGTAGCATCTGTTCATGTGAAAAACAATAAGGAAAAAATGATCTGCTCGTCAGCTGTGGCTCTGTCTGGATTCATAAGCTGCTTATATCTGCTTTAACTTGCCCCTACACTTGTTCACTTCACTTTGGGGGGGTTAATGGATTGAAGCGGATTCCTCGTCCATGCCGCTCGGTTGCATAACAGATGATACAACAGCAATCCAGCTGTGAAAGGAGAAAAACACCAAAAATCCAGAACAGATTATCAGAAAGTCACCAACATGTTTCAGTCTGATGGGATTTTCTGTAGACCTGAAATTCCAGAGAGCCACAGCAGCAGCCATTGTCTACAAATGAAGAAAACACGGACAAGTGGAGAACTTCACCACTCCAGGAACATAAAGAGGACTCATCCAGGAAGTACTAAAGGAAGCAGAACAGCATGAAAAGATCTTCAGGCGGCTAAATCAACACAATTGTTTCTGATGAACAAGAACACAAAAACTCATCTCAGATTTCTCCAAATCTTTGGACAAACATTCTGTGGACAAATGAGACAAAGGAAAAACTTTCTAGAGTCTAATCTGCAGCGCTTCATAAAAACATAGCAGTCTAACATGGTGTTGGAAGTGTCATGGTATGGTTTACACTTTTTTATTTAACCTTTATTTATCCAGGCAAGACAGATTAATAACAAAAAATCCTATTTTGTGTGGCCTGGCAAAAGGCAGGACTTTTTGAGAGAAAGAACTAAAATGAGTCACAAGAGACAGAAAAAATCTGGATTAAACAGCAATAACACAGACCATTATTCAAATTATTAAAATTTCAAAATCATTAGAATCATAAAACTAGGTTACAGCAACATTTTTCTGTGAAATGGTTATTGATTTTCCATTTAAAAACTCTTTGAAACTATTCAATCTAAGTGTTTTTTTGTAAAATATTCCAGTCTCTGGGAAGGGGACGACAGAACACAAGACTGTGTCATCAGCATATTAATGGATGGACGAGTCTCCTACAGATATAGCTATATTGTTAACATAGATTTAATCTAAATCATGTAGTTTAATCCTAATGTGATGGTTGTGTTGCTGATTCAACACCTGGATCATAATTTGAAAGTGTTGGAATTTACTTTTTTTTTTCAGAAAATCTTAAAGTAATTTCCATTAGTTCCTGACCTCAAGCTGTAGATCTCCTGATCCAAAGACCCAAAGTCCTTCTCTGAATGAATCACAACAAACCCATGTTTTTGGTGTTTTTAAAATGTTCTTGTAGCATTTTTCTCATGATAGAGGACAGACATAAAATAGTTTAATATTGAAACTGTCTTTCTGAATATTTCTTTACTTAAATCGTGTTGGATCAGGAGCAGATGAAAACCCACCGTTTGGACAAGCTCAGGTTGGAGACACAATCTTCTTTCTCTGCTCCAGTTCTGAAGCGTCCACTTTCAGACAAACACATCTTCATTTTCCTTGTCTGAGCTGGTATCTGGGTCTATACTGGGTGACTCTGATATTGCTTACCGTCTTTGCTGCTAATGTTAGCTTGGGTTTGTAAGGTGCTATTAGCTTGTGGAAGAGTGTAAACAAAGGACTGTGGAGCTAACTTCCTCTGCACCAACAGTCCTGGAAGAGCATTTCTAATGAGGTCCTGCTGCTCTGCAGAAAATATGTCTTAGAAAATGACAGACTTTTTGATTTTTGCTTAAAGCTACAAAATGATCATTAAAAGATAATTGTTAAGGATTTACAATAGAAAAAAATATAGTTGGAGTGAGACTTTAAAGAGTGACCAACCATGGTCCTTGGGGGTGAGGAAACTGTCATGCATGTTTTCCATGTTGTCCTGATTCAGCTTATCATCAAGCTCTGCAGAAACCTGAATCAAAAACAAGCCCTTGGCTTCTCCACGTTTGAGGCCATAACCTTTGACCTTTCCCAGATTTCAGTGCACACTGCCATACTTTTGAACTGCTTTCTACATAAGAGCCGGACTCTGACTCCTGCCCTCTCGTGTTCCTAACAAGAAGTAGCCTCTCTAGCTCCAAGAAGCCATAGAGAAATAAACGCCTATCACTCAATCATTCTACTTGTCAGAATAACAATTTTTACTCTAATACCTTTACATTTTTTTTTTAACATTTTCTTGCTAATTCTAACTTTGTTCATGATTTTTTTTTCTGTAGTGCAAGTCATAAACTCACCAATCGGATTCCCCAACAAAAGTGTGTGGTCTCACGTTTAAAACGTTTTAAAAGACAGCTTTCAAAGTGGTATGGGGCGTGGCCTTCCAACAAGCTCACACCTGATTGAAGAGAGTGGTGACCATAAAAATATTGAGTCGGACCAATCACTGCTTACAGACGATTTCTGGCTCCAAAATCCATATCGTGAAAAAATAACAACTGAATTGACTTTACTTCATTGGAGTCTGAAAAAATATATTTTTTTTTTATGAAGGAAATCACATTCAGTTGGTCCAGATCTCATATAAAGTCAATGGTTTCTGCAGAGCGGCAGTAGTTAATCAGAAATTGACCTCTGAGTTGTGGGTGAGACTGTTGGCGCCGAGTAAGCCTTTTCTGACTTCCCATCATCCCTTTGTTTACACTCTCTCCTGCTAGCTTACGGTCCTTCAAACCCCAACTTAACGTTAGAGGTGCAACAAATATGGCAAGCAATATCAGAGCAATGCAGCCATACAGTTTTGAGTGAGATGTCAATTTTCTTCCCAAAAACACAATTTTCATTGGAGCGGATCTTTGTAGAATCTGTAGAATCAGCTCCACAGGAAAGCTTGATCATAAATCAGGAGCCACAAGTGACCGTAAAGCAGGACTGCGCTCCATGAGCGTCTGTCTCTTTAAAAGCTGGAGTGTGCTACTGAGCAGGGGAGGGGGGTGAGAGCTTGGTTCTCTGCATTGGAACAGTCCTCTCTAATGAGGCGATTTTCTGACAGAGCAGGGGAGAGAGAGAGCCACAGAGATCCAGCTGCCAGAGGAGACTGAAGGACCAGGACGGCGGGCGGCCGGGCAAGCTGTGCGTCAGCCGTTGCTCCACAGGGAAACATGGAGACGAGCAGGGGATGCTGAGGAGGAGAACAGAACAGGATCCTATAGATGGATGCTACTTCATCAAGCAGGCAACCTGACGGCAACCCACGCAGAGGATAAACCACTTATGGACGGAGTGGATTAAAGACCTACTGACAGAGAGAGGGGGGGGACAGAAGAGGAGAAATTAATCAGTTGTTTATTTTGTCTGTGTGTGCGCACTTTCTGTCAGAAAAAGCGTGTGCCTGCATATATTACAAGGCAGGAGACTGCATTGCTGCTCTCCGGCTCCACAGGAGCGACGGCAGCAGGCGGCAGAATATCTGATGTGTTCTCTCATCTCCCTCTGAATGCATGTTTCATGGCAGCTCAGAGACGAGAGCGTCAGGAGGACGTCTGAAGGGAGTCGCAGAGCCTGACTTTTCTTCCTATCACTGGATTTGAAGATAGAATCATCTCAGAGGAGGAGAGTGGTTACCTGTCCGTCTGCAGGGCCCCGCTGCTGCTGCTGCTGATCAGGGTGGTGTTTATGCTTGAGGTCTGCCAGGGAAACTTCTCGGCTCTGCCCCCCAGAGAGGTGGAGGCATTATCAGGTAGGAGGCGGGTGGGCCCAAGCGAGAAGCAGGAGAGTAGGAGGAAGAGTTGTGTGTCTGTGTCATAGTCCGTGTAGGCAGGCTGCTTGGAGGCCGGCGGTGGTTGAAACTCCGGCTGAGAGGAGGTAATGGCAGCTCGGGCCCTTCTCTCATCCTCTGTCACCTGCCCGAGGCGCAGAAACGCCGAAAAGTGCTAACCGAAGCTGCTCAGAGCCCACCGAGAGGATGGTGTGAAGAACCGCCCGTCCCACCTTTCCGGCAGACCCCATAACATCTGCAGGGGTTCTGTTCTACACCAAACTCTGAGCTTGTTGACATCAGAAGCTGCGTTTCTCGGTCTGTGTGGGAGTCCTCCTCCCACTCCTCCCTCCTTCTCACTCCCAGCCCACTAACTCCGCTTCTTGGACTGTCACTAGCACCAAACTGCCCGTCCTTTTCCTCCCTCTCTTTTCTTTTTCTTTTCTTTTTCTTTTTGTTGAGGCTTCAGGGGAATTGCCAAGACCTGTTTCATGCATGTCCACTGGCGGCAGGTTCAACTTTGACGATGGGGGGTCATATTGTGGTGGGTGGGAAGAGGGCAAGGCGCACGGCTATGGGATCTGCACCGGACCGAAGGGCCAGGGCGAGTACTGCGGCTCCTGGGCCCACGGCTTCGAACTGTTGGGGGTCTACACATGGCCCAGTGGGAACACCTACCAGGGCACCTGGGCTCAGGGAAAGAGACACGGTGTGGGCATTGAGAACAAAGGCCGTTGGGTGTACAAGGGGGAGTGGACGCACGGCTTTAAAGGACGCTACGGCGTACGGGAGAGCACGGGGACGAGCGGGAAGTACGAGGGCACCTGGAACAACGGGCTGCAGGACGGATACGGAACGGAGACGTACTCGGACGGAGGTAAGAGCCGGAGGAGATGGACAGATGCATTGTGGGTGTGCTGGAGGTTGTGCAGAACAGAGGATGCATTCAATATTTGTCCTCGTTAAAAACAACTTGCAGAAGGATTGGCAGCCTGGCTGCAGATGAACAGTGGGAGGAATTTTTCTGCAGGTCTTCTGGGGTCATCCTCTCATCTGTGGTGCCTGGTTAACACACACACACATTCCTGCAGAGGCGAGGTGTTGCACCAGGATGCATTTTATATTTCATAGTCGGGTAAAACAGAGATCTAACACTTAAGTTTAACAAAAAAAAATGTTCAGAACAGAAATCTTCTCTCTTACATGTAAAACATCTATAGATGCCAAACATCTTAACTCTTTAAAGTCCCTTTCCAATCATCCTTTGATCTATTTGAAGGCTTTCCCAGAGGTTTTTTTTAATTACAATTAGGCTGTTTTTTTTGGCAAAAAAAAAAAAAAAAAAAAAAACTGTCATTTTCTAAGCCATAGTTTCTGTAGAGTGGCAGTATTTTTTTTAGAAATTCATCTCTGAGTAAGCTTGCCCTGACTTCCCATCATCCCTTTGTTTATACTCTCTTGTGCTAGCTTACAGCCCCTCAAAACCCCAACCTAACATTAGCAGTGCAGACAAAATAGCTAGCAGCATCAAAGCTCTCAGCTGTACAGTTTTGAGTCAGATTCCAGCTCAGATGAGGAAATCTATTGGTCTCCAAATGGATTTATTGGATTGCTTTCATTATTCAATTTTAGGCACAAAACATCAGGTTTGAGGAAAACAGTTTTTCGTATCTTAAAAACTAGGGGTGTAAGGAAAAATCGATTTGGTGATATCTCGCGATATTTCCTTTTTTGATACTTTTATCGATTTAAAATACTGACAAGATTATATTTAATTAACTATTTGTGAGCATCCTTCAGTGTCTTACTTTTGTTGTCCACCTAAACCTCGACCGCTAGTTAGCAGCACAGCTCACTTTGAGTAACTCTACACTGGACCAGGACAAGATTTCACAAGAACCAGTTTGAGTTAAATGTTCAGCCTAATTGGTTCAGTCTGGCTTGCTGTTTTTGTTGTTACTATACATGTACTACTTACAATGACTTAGTTATTTTCTAAGTCATACTCTGAAAAAAACAGAATAATTGTTCTGGTGTAGTAAATCGCGATATATACCGTATCACGAGATACGATACATGTTGTATCGCTAGATTCTGGTCAATACAAATCTCTATTAAAAAAGTATTTAATAAGAAGAAATCTTTAACTGGACTTATTTTCATTTGTATGCTGAAAACCTGGATGGTTCATTGTGGTTTCACATACATCGACCACTCAGCTAGAAAACAGCGGTGATAACAGATAAAAGGATAAACTATAATTAACTAATAAAACTTGTCCAGATGTACTTGGACAAGCTCACAGAATTAACTCATATTTGATAAAAAAATATGTTCTTTTGTGTGCCAAAGGTAATATCTTATCATATTTATGGATGTAGTTTACTCTGAAAGGCTAAAAAAAAGCAATTTCTGTCGACATTCTTCTGTTTTCAGCTTCAGATGGAGCGACATAATCAACAAAACCCTTCTGTTGAAGTATTGAGACAAACAAAAAAAACAAAAAAAAAAATCTGGATTTTTTTTTTTCCCCATTTTGATCCCGCCTGTAATCTTTGCCATTGAATCTACTGGCAGACAATACGGTGTGGATGATGCAACACTTGTTACGTAGCTGACAAAGCTATTGGAATCTGGACAGGACACCTGGCAGCAGAAGCAGAAGCCAAGCCGGGGCTTTACCGCCCCACATTGTTCTTCCTGAGCAGAACCGGGCCGCTCCACGGGCACAGATAACAACCCCAATGACTGGAGGGACGTTTTTGTTTTACTTTGATACTCAAATTACATCACTAGCTAAGCCTGATGACCTGCTGAGACCTCAGTTTGGTGTCACAATCAGACATTTGGGTCAAATAGGTTCAGTTCTGGTAGTCAGTCACAGATCCATAATAACATCCTCCATGAGCTGATAACTATGTGTAAAGATTTTAGTGTCAGTGCATAAAAAGAAAACCTATTATTTTCTTTTAAGTTTGGATTTTTTATGGCTGCCGCGACCACATTAACTCATTATTTGACAGGTTGTTGTGACAGCTCAGACTTTTCTTTTATTGAGTTCTTTTTTTTAAATTAAATTCAAATAAAAAATGTAAAAGTTTTTGGTTACTTTCTTTTCTGAAAAAAACCCTTCAGAAATAGAAACATTCAAGTTCAAAAAGTGACTTTGAAACAAAAGGAGAGATGGAGAGACATGGTTAATGTCGTCTTTAATTAACACGCTCGCTTTCATATCGGCCTTTAACTCCTCCAGAAGCTTTAAGTCGTCTCAATAATCTTTGCCTCTGGCGCTCTAGAAATATTTACATAAGAAGAGTCGATGTGCCACATTTTGGGGTTTCTACGCTCTCCCGCTGCAACGACGTCTGCATCCGTTTGAACGTAAAGTCATGCCGCTCCATACCTGCCTTTCATGATTATACAGATAAAGCTGCAAAACAGCGGCCTCTTTCATGTTCTATACAGATTGGATGCACATGGCTAAAGCTTTTTTTTATTTTTTTGGCAAATGCACAAATCAAATTTGCTCATAGTTTTTTGCTTGTTTGCATCTGTCAGAAAAGTGTGTTTTTGAACACTTTACAAAGTATGACCCAGATCTTAAGAAGAAACATAATTTGGCAAAGGTCAAAGGTCATGTTCAATGTAAAGTCTTAAGGCAGTAGATTTTTCTACTAATTTGCATGAATATGGGTGAAAGTGACATTTTGTCGGGCCTTTAGACTTTAGGAATGTATAACGTTGTGCTGTTGCCATGACAACAGTATGCAGTGGGCAGAATTGCTGAGTTTTTGGTGTGGAGATGTGCACACAACTTCAGCTGATTTTTTAATCAACCTGAGAAATTTTGAAAATGGAAAAGGATAATTCTCTTTATCGCAATACTATAAAACACGATTACATTTACACGAGAAAGTACTAATAAAAACATGATTGCTTTTTTTTACTTCATGAAGACTTTATTATAAAATCCCAAGACAAATAAAGTAAAATAATGTTAGATTACACCTTAATGTGATGTGTTGTAATTGTCTTTGACTGTATAGAATGCTGCTATGGCAACCACACAATATCCGAATTAATTGCAGGTAAAAATGTAACATTCAAGCACAGGAAGACAAATTGGTTTACATGTCAAACACATCAAGACGAGGAAAAACTCAAATATTCTAAAGGCTTCTGATCCTCAGTGAGGACAAAAGAAAAGTGATTTTACTCTTAAAGATTCCAACACCTGGATGCAATTGTTTTAATTTAAATACTTGATTGAACTGTCAAAACAGGCCACTTGGATGCCAGTGAAAAAGTTTTACTCAACTGGCAGAGTTTCTTTAAATAATCAAAAAGTTCTGCCAATAGGGTGAGAAAAATTGTTTTACCAGGAATTCTCATTTTACTATTAAGTCCTGAAGACATGTTTTCTCAAACTAGGATTATTTTGCTATAGAAATACTAGCGCTATCTTTGGGGTCCAGATGACTCCAACCATATATTGATATGTGATTGCTTCCATGACAAATATGGACAAAGGTTGACAGGATTTTATGTCTGCCATGGAAATTAGTGAAACTCAAAATTCAAAGATAATAAAAGTTTAGCACACTGTCTTGTGGGGTCCAGAAGACCCCTCTTTCAATGTAAACAAGCCAAGGAGAGCGGAAGGGTTATGAATAATTTAAAACGAGGATTATCTCACAAATTTTGGGATAATACCAAAAAAGTGTGCATTATCAGAAATTAACGGATGACCTGAAATCCTGAACCGTCCTCCACTTTGCGGCGGACAGTTGAGTCCATGTCTAAGTCTGTTCATTTCTGATAATGCCCACTTATTATTTGGGTTAGTTGCTGATTGGGTTTTATGCGATTCCGGTGCCTATGAGGTTCTTTGGTTTCTGTTTTAGTTCCTAATCGGTACTGCCGTGATAAAAAAATCTTCCACATCTTCCCAAATCAACACATTTTCCTTCCCAAGTCACATATTGACGAATGTTTAAGACGTCCGCGTCAAAAATTGATGTTTTGAGTGTCGTTTTTTGATGTGCTCCCTTTTCCTATGAAATCATAGCTCCACAACCTCTGAGTCGCAAACTAGCGTTGCACCGCTGTTTCGCCGCACGGCAAATTCGCTGCTTGCAGCCTGTCAAACATCTGATTCTGAGCTTGTCTGGGGAGTTACAGTTGTCCTAATCTCACTTGGGGGCGTGTCTGGATGACAGCCGCTTCCGCTGTTTCTGTGTCTCTGTGACTGAGTTTGAAAGTTGTCTCGCATTAACCCGAGAGGGGGTAAAAATAGGGGACCTTTTTTTTATCATTGTCTCCACGAAAATATGTAAAATATCACAGTTAGGGATACCTGGGGTGGCTTCCCTCTCTGCAGCAGCTCTCTTTCTCCCGGCGTGTGGAGCTCGCGAGCTT
This sequence comes from Oryzias javanicus, assembly GCA_003999625.1. Taxonomy (NCBI): domain Eukaryota; kingdom Metazoa; phylum Chordata; class Actinopteri; order Beloniformes; family Adrianichthyidae; genus Oryzias; species Oryzias javanicus. Next base: position 24,854,998 of record CM012442.1, read on the forward strand.
CGCTGAAGTCTAGGAGGCTGTCTGACTGCAGCCAGAGAAGTGCCGCGTTGTGACAGGACAAAAACGCTGGTGTTGGATTAGAATTTTACCCTCTGATTGGGTTCCTGGAAACATCACATGCTCAAAGCTGAGTTCCTGATTGGCTGATATGACCCAGCGACCAGTCAAATTGATCTGCTGTGAAACGCAGCCAGACATTTGGCGCTGCACAACCTCGTGAGATCGCCCAGTCAGCGCTTTTATATGAGCCCGTCCACTATCGTAGGAAAAGCAACAGGATTGGCTAGAAGTTCAAAGTACTGAAGAGAGAAGAAATGATTGACATGTCCAAAGACCAATAGACGATCAATGAAAGCGCGAAAATCATAACGGTTCCTACTTGGAACCAAACTTCGGTGCCCAACCCTACTTATTATTCCTTTTATCCCATGATCACTTACTATGGAGTGATTTTTGTGCCACCATTGCAAGCAAAAGTCAAAGATTTTAGATCAAAATTTTCTAAGTTGGAAACAAAATGTGAAGTGTTGCAAATAAAATATTTAATATTTGCTTTCAAAAACTTTTTTTTTTTCGCGTTTGCAAACTTTTTTATCCTTACAAAATTTTTTTTGCGTTTTCAACGTTTTTTTTTAAACGTTTGCGAATAAACGTTTTTAGATGCGTAGTGCCTCATCTTGCTTTCACCTTATCTTTGATTTTGCGTTCAACATTTTCTCTCAGCTTTACGTTTGTACCACCCCAAACAGCCTGCTGATTGGTCTAGATCAGGGGACACCAACCTTTTTGAAACTGAGGGCTACTTCATGAGTACTGAGTCATACAAAGGACTACCATTTTGAAATAATAAATTTTGCTTAGTTATAGTTAACTATACATTATTAAAAATGAACAATAATACTTGTCTTTTTAAAGACTCTGATTTCTCGCAATAATTATCAACATTGACAACAAGCTAGGAAACAAATATCAATATTCAGCACTTTATTAATCTCAGTAATTGTTACATTTTCAGATGATCTCTTACATTTCATGAAAAAAATGTCCCTTTTTCACTACATTGTACTATGTTTATCAATTATTTAATTTTAATGAAAAATCTACTTCTACATTTTTAAACAAATCTTGTCACATTTTGAACTAATAAGCAAATCTGCAGTATTTAAAAAAAGAATGAATGATCTTTGAACTGGAGAAGGCCAGAAGTCATACTCCAAAGTTAATTTCATGTATCGTAAACAGATTTGAAAGACAATTTAATTTTTTAATTTATGTAAATACAAGTGTAATAAAAAAAAAAAAAGAAACAGCATAAAATTAAATTTTAGACGCAACTCACAAGTGAGTTGTGCTATTTTTAGAAGAGACCTGAGGGGACCTTGTGGGGCACCAAGTTGTGACCCCTGGTCTAGATTCTATCCAATCAGGTGTCTCTTCCTCACATTGCTGGGCTTGGGGGCCGAGGCGGTTTTTCTATATTCTAACCAAATATATTAATACAAACATTATGCTTGCAAAAATATCTTTTGCAAGCAAAAAAAGTTTGTAAACTCAAAAAAAGTTTTTTAAAGCAAATATTAAATATTTTATTGGCAAATTATTTATTTATTTTTTTTAACAACTTAAAGACTTTTGATCTCAAAACTGTGACTTTTGCTGCCAATATGGTGGCACAAAAATCACTCCATAACCTACAATATCAATAAGTATGTATTTATTTGTTTATTTTGTCATTGTTTAAGTTTGAATCGCTTTTTCACAAAAAAGTGGACTATTTAATTCTCAACAGTGCATGACCAGGCGGGGTGGGGGGCGTTATAAGCAGAGACCGGCATCTAAAGTAATGAACATCTTTTAGACCTTGTGCCTATCGAAGACTGGATTGGAAGATATATGGTACTGTAAATTTTAAAGAAAGAGTTTTGCTGACCATCCCGGGAAGAGTCAGATTTCACTTTGTGACATCATCTCGTGAGAACCTGCTTGTTGTCATGTATTGGGAGGGGCTGGTGCTCAGAGAGGATTACTCAAAAATGTGTGAACGGATCAAAATTCTTTATAGTTAGGAATGAACATTACTATACACTTAAAAGCTCAAAAAATGATTTTCATGTTACAGGCCCTTTTATCAGAGACTAAATAATGTGTTAATTACCACTTTTATAGATTATTTTTCATTATGAAGTGTGTTACTTAACACGTTTTATAGTGCTTAACTTATGTTTCTTATTCAACTTTACTTAAATAATTTAAAAAGCATTAATATAAGCTGTGTTGTGCAGTTTTTAATGTGTTGTGCAATAACTGTAGTTAATGTGTTTTTTAAAGCCTCAGGCTAAAAACGTAATGGAAAACTTAACTTACTTTTTACATCAAAAACATAGTAAATTATTATTTTAGATATTTTTAAGACATTACAAACATGGTTATTGCACACATAATGCTCAGCAGTTACACAGGACCGGTTATAAAAATTCTTTATGATGCATTAGGTGCGATTAAATAACGATTGCTAACTAATGTGTTATTAATATACTTATTACGTACAACTTGCATCTCACACTACTCGTTGGGTAATTAATGCTTCATTATGCATTTATTAATGTTAATAAAACACCCTAACTGTAAAGTGTGATTGACATTGCTCATTGCGTTTTGAGGAAATATAACAATTTGACTGAGACATCGTACAGACGGTGGTTTTAGCTGAGAAAATACTTTTTATCGGGTCAGACAAACGCAACTTAATTGACATAAACCCGCATGCAGTTCAGAGCTTTGAAACTTTTTCTTTTAATAGATTGTGACAAAGGTCAACAGTGGTTGCTAGGGGGAAATGGAAAATTTATTTAATTAGTTGTCCAATTAAACAGTTGTTTTGGTGTCGAATAACTGCACAAGTGTTCAGTTAAAATTAGAAAATAATTCAGTTAGATTTTATTAAAGCTGAAATTCACAGCTGTTGAGACGCCTCACAAGGCATACTGAGACACCCACCCCCCCCAAAAAAAAAAAAAAAGAATGCTAAAACACAAGTTTGTTATAGATAAATCAAGATAAATCAAGATTTTTATGGTTTTTCTGGTGTTTCTAAACTGTAAAATAAAGCTGGATTTGTTAAGAAAAAAAAAATCTCATTATTTTAAACAAGCAATAAGTATTTTTTTCCCTGATATTTATGTACAAATATTTGAAATAAAAAAAAAAAAAAAAAAGGAAATTAGGGAACATATTCAAATGTAGCCCAGACTGTGATTTTTTAATAAATGTTGAATAAAAAAACAAGGTATATGCTATTAAAATACTTTTTAGAGTACAAATTTGACAAAAAGTGACTAAGTTGGAAACTGTTGCTTTGTATTTGAGCTGTAGGAGGTGCTGCTGAGGGGAATCAGCATTTCTGAAGGTACTCATTTAGAGATACATATTTTAAAGGATTTCATAAATACTCTTTTTTATCAGATTGTATTAACAAGCTAAAAATGTAATTAATAATGGAATCATTCATCAAAAGAGAGCCTCGCGTGAGCTCTATCATCTAAATCAGTGTTGCGTTTGGCGTAAAATTGGCATCAGTCGCAGTTTGATTCTCCTGAACCACGAGCGCTTCAGTCACTGTTAATGAGACCCAGCGAGTGCTCTGAAACAGAAACACTCGTGCACGGCGTGCGTGCGGAAGAGCGGCACGCGGGGAGGATGGTGCGTGTGCGCTTGGAGGCTTGGCAGGAGCATTCCTGCAGCTAAATCCTTGTTATGTAACCCTACAACTAGCAGGCCGCTTTTTCAGCACGACTCTCCACTCAGAGTTAGTCCTGGCCAGATGAAGTTGAAGGGTCTGCTGGGCAGAAATAGCAGGTGGAGGAGCGCAGACTGATGGATCAAAGGACTGGCTGGGTAACGAACAGATAGTGCAGAGAGGCACGGTCAGATTGGAAAAGCGTGGGATTGTCGTGATCATCTTCATCATGGTTATTATACCAGAAAGTGTGATCTGGAAAGAGTTGAGGTGACAGAGAATGGCAGCAGAACCAGCTGGAAGACCTGCAGCATGTGCTGCACCTCTGTAAAACCACATACAGTAAAGGCAGCAGAGACTGGCCTACTTCTGAGTGTTGATCTGGCTCCAGTGATACACTGTGTCCTGATTATAACAGTGTGCATCTGGCCTTTATATAGATCTGTGATGAGAATATTGTTTGGGGAACTAAACTGTTGTTAGATAAAATAACATTCAACTGCAGCAGAATGAAACTGACAGTGATCCTAAAATAAAACCATTCCAGTTCACAGAGAAAGAGAGATTTATTTACCCTCATTTGAGATGCTTTTGGTCAGTTCTTTTTCTCTTGAGATCATTTTTAACTTCATGCTAATTCAAACATGTTTTTTTTAACATTTCTTCTTCAATTTGTGGATCCAGCCTGAGCTCCAAAACAAAGTATTAGTTAAATTTTTCCAGAGAAAAAGATGTAAAAGTTAATTTAGTTCTGCTTTGATTCATGAAACCCAGTATCCCACTGTGAGGCCCTGTGAGAAAACTCATCTGCTCACCAAATCAAACGGAATAATCTCAGGGTTCTTTCTTCTGCAGATTATCTATGTTTAGGTCGAGCTGTTTTACTGTAATTTAGGTGGAGCAGAGTTGTGTTCGGCACTGCTTTTTAAATCAAAAAGATCTTTTAAACCTAAAATGTCCTGATTTGAGGTGGAGTAAAGTTGTTTTAATTCTTATTTTTTGATATCTACCTGAAGCAGAGGTGTGATTAGCACAAATTTTAAGTTATTTGGGTGAAGCATAGTTGTATTTAGCACAGATTTTCTATTTAGGTGGAGCAGAGTTGTGTTTAACACAGTTTTAATTCTTAAGGCAGAACAGAGATGTATCTATCTCTGATTTTATTTTTTGTTTTTAAGATGGAGGAGAGTTGTGTTTTTCATTGAGTTTCAGTTTTTAAGGTGGAGCAGAGTTGTGTTTAGCACTTTTTTCCATATTTTGGTGGGGTAGAGTTGTTTTTAGCACAGTTTTCCATTGTTTATGATGGAGCACAGTTGTGTTGATTCCTATTTTAGATATTTAGGTGGAGTAGAAATGTGTTTTCTACTGTTTCCTGTTATTTAGTTGTTTAGCACTGATTTTCTCTCCTTTATTTGGAGCAGAGTTGTGTAGAACACTGATTTTTTTCTCTTTTAGTTGGAGCAGTGTTTTTCTTGACCACTGATTTTTGTCTATTAGGTGAAGCCTTGTTGTATTTCTCACAGAAACATGAGTGCCTCCGCTCTACTTCCAACGTAATTCACGATCATGCTCTAATCTCTCTTTGCAACTCCATTTCTCACCAAAGTGATTACAGAATCAGTGCTTTCTGATTAATTATTTACTGCGCTTCCCCGCTCCGCCTCTGTGTGTGTGCTTGGTAATCAGTCAGCTTAGCCCTTCATCTCTGTAAACACCATAAGTCTGGAAGGCCACGCCAGCCAATCAGAGCCCAGCAGTTTGGGCCAGGCAACCAATCGCGGCGAGCTATACTCAGTCCCTCGTGACACGGTGACCTGCTGCATGTCGGTGAGCGTTGCTATGGAAACCCTCCTGTACAGACCAGGTCTGAGGAAGCAGAGCTAGGGCGGAAGGAGAGAGGTTGAAGGAGAAAACAATCATGTAAATATAAAACAAGCAACAAAAATAAAAGTTTAGTTAAAATAAGTACTGAGGGGCAATCGAAGGGCTGGAGGGAAACAATGTGGACTTTTAAGTGCGCAGCATGTCTGCAAGCATTGATGCAGCTGAGCATCTTTGAATGCTTTCACTCCTGACTGATATGTTTTCAGACACAGCAGAGCCTCGAGCTTCAGAGGTGGATCCGCAGAATCGGCGTTAAGACTGAACCTGTGTTTGGTCACAGGTGGAAGAATAGAGGTTTGGTCAAACATGAAGACAGACTCTTACCCACAATGCTCTTCTGCAGTCATTTCAACATCAGTCCACAAGGAAAATCCATGTGAAAATCATTTTCCCCCTTGTAGATTTTTTTTTCATTAATGGTTAAAGACTAAAAACAGACCATTATACTACCACCAACATGCTCAATTGGCTTGCCCGTTATTTTTAAGGAATGCTTAAGAAAATTTTTTTTTCGTCTCATCAATCCACAAATTATGTATCCTAAACTTGAGGATCATCTGAATTATTGTTTTAATATTTCAGATTTTCTAGAAAGAAATATAAATATAACAGGAATAATAAATTAAACAATTCAGAGAAAAATATTTGGAATTTGATGATAATACAATTATTAATGAACATTAAACATATGAAAAACATAGAACCCAAAATCCTACTGCAAAATAAAACAAAAATTTTGAAAAAGCAACTAAGTGCATGAACAGTAGTACAATAGTAACTTATTTTAAGGTTGCACTTATTAAACAAATACTAATAGTTAAATTTAAATTCACTTTTAATGCAAATTTTTTATTCAATCTTTGTGGTTTGCAATGACAAACTCTATGGAGAGGGCAGAAGTTTACGAATTTGAGTCATAAAACCAGAAAAATAAACCAGTAAACCTTTGGCTCTCCTGCCGCCTGACTCTGCAGCTTTATCATGAAATTTCAGTGCAGATAAATAATCCTCAAATAGAGATCTGCAAGACTCGGACAGAAAAAAAAGGCCAGAGCAAAATCTCTTAAACGGATGAGAGCTTCATTTAGGCAAGCAGAGGTTTAGCTTTGATCTGACCCCGGCTGCTTTTAGCGGTCAGTGGTTTGATCGCGGTTTGCTTTATCTCCAGCCTGTCCTGCTTCTTCAGCCGGCTCGTTGGCATCCGCTCGCCCTTTGTCAGCCGGATTGCTCGTCTTTCTTCTTCACACTTTATTTGGTTGCTCTTTCCGTCGTCAGTAAATCCTCTACCACAATCAGCATTGTGTCAGAAAAAGTAACCTGTGACATAAATCCCCTTTCGTGGCATCTCTCAGACTCTGGGTAAAGAATTCACCTCGTCAGCATCGATTATTCCTGATCCCAGCATGCTCCAGTTGCTCCACATCAGAGTACTCAGGAGTGTCTTTGGGTTTTAGTTTTTTTTCCAGACCATCTCTAATCTGCACCCTTGTCTACAACCACAACAGCTCCTGTGTAACCTTCAGCTTACGTAACTGTGGTTTGATGTCTGTAGTGAGGATTAGTGGTGCAGCCTGAAATATAAAATCTCCAAAAATCACTCCTGGAAGTTTGCCCTGTGCTGCTGCTGCTGCCGCTGTTGCTGCTGATGCAGGATGAGCTCCACACACTAATATGGGAGTCTGCTGATGCTACAGTTTCTCTGCTCTGAGAGGGAAGATGGTAATAAAAGACAGAGACATTACAGTCCAATGTCTACTGTGTTTACAGTCCGGAGTTTAACAGTTTTGGTTTCATAGATTTAGAAAAAAAATGTCTCTAAATTTCAGCAATCAAAACAAAATCGACTATTTTTTCTAAGTGAAACTGTATACAGATGATACAGCTTTAAGTCTTACTCTGTTAATGTTAAGATTTTTTTAAAGAATATTTAATATATCAATTCATTTCACACCTTTTAATGTAAATCTGATTATTTTTTCAGTTTGTGTTGAGATAACCTTGAGTTTCAAGCAAAAAAATATTAAATATATGAATAACTAAGCAAAAATCTAATAGAGTTACTTAGATACATTTATTAAGTAAAACTAATTCATTAAGACTCTGAATAGTCGGAAGAAAAAATGTCAAAAATAGATTCAGAAATTGCTACCTTTTTATTTTTTATTGGAATGGATCAAAAAAACTTTTTGTTTATTTAAATAATATTTCAAAATGCCCTGCTTTAGAGTTATTAAAATATTTTGCATGTCAAAGTATTAAGATGCTAAAGCTGCGCGCTAAAGTTTGCTTTCCAGAACTTCAGGCTGCTTTTGTCTGTCGCTCTCCATGGTGCTGAAATACCCAGCGAGAATCCTGCAGTTGGCAGCAAATTTCTTAAAGTCAGACACAACACTCAAACTTTTTCCCTGACAGAAAAGACATGAAACGCTCAATTACGGTAACCACCTTTGATGATGCTCACTAAGGACCTGTCACAGCTGCACATGGAGGAGCAGACTTGTTGATGTGACAAGACCTCAACCTCAGGCTCCTACGGTAGTGAGGAAAATCCGCTTCACAGCTCCCATGCCAACACAATTAGGGTGATTCTTTCTGGAGGGGCCAACAGGAAGCACTCTCCAGTCATGTGGGGCTCTAAATCTAAACTGCAGGCAAAATGCAACAAAAGGGTTAAAGCGGGGAAAATCAAATCAGTGGAAACATCTCATTTAATCACGTGCTGACCCGCAGGCTGAGTTTGGAGTTGTCTCTTTAAGAAATGCATGTCTGCTCTACATTTCTGGGTTAAAAACCATCTGTCCCTCTGAGCTTCATTCTAACTGACCAGAAGAAGTGCCTTATGTCAACGTCAGCTGTACTGTATAATATAGTAGGAACACATGACTGCTTTTGGAAATACAACTACAGAATCCAGTGGCTTTTTTCTGAGGAGTTACAGTGTGCGCTTTATCTCTTCACACCAACGTTACGCTTTAAAATATTGATGACAGATTACAAGCTGAGAGAACATGAAGCAAGACAAGCAGGGGAAGAGTTGAAACAAAGGCTGCTCTATCCATTATAAATGCATGCTTCTGTGGAAAAAGGAAGATGTCAGAAGAAAGTATATATCTGAAAATGCTTCATTCTGGGCGTCAGTTTTTCTGCTCTTCGTGTTTGCTTTTCTGTCCATCTTTTTGCTGATGATACGCTGCTTTCTTAAATCATGGTAACATGTGCTTCTTTGGGGTTAATCAGTCCTGTGAAGGGAGTTTAAAGACCAACTTCAATACAAATTTACTTTTTTTTTGTCTTTTTAACATGCTCCTGTGGCATTTTCTCATAATAGAGGACCCATATAAAAACATTTATGATTAAAATTGTGTTTCTAAGTATTTCTTAATTCAAATTGCAATTGATCAGGAGCATATGAAAAGTGGATGCTTGAAAAAGCTCAGACTAATGACAGATAATAAAATGGGCGTACCAAAGTCTGCACAGAGTCAGAGATGCGAGACATGATGAGTGTTCAACATTCGTGCCGTAGCAAATTGAGATTCTGGCTCAAAACTGTACGACTAGATTGATCCAATGTTTTTTTTAATTATTTTTGCACCGCTAATGTTAGCTTGCGGCTATACATTTGCACCTAAGCATATAACGACGGAGGAGCAGGTTGCTCTGCTCCAACAATCACACCCAGAGATTTATAAGGTTTATAAGAAATTGTATTTCTTATAAACTTCTTTATATGGGTTCTTTCCAGAGTCAAAGTTCTGACACCATCACTTCTTCAAAGCCTTTGTTATTTTTAATTTCCACATCTTTTAATTTACTATTGGGTAGAAATACACATGTGCGAAAAATCAGAACTAAAATAAGTAAAATAAAATGTAACTTTTACACTAAGTTTTAACATTAAATAGAACCTTTCTCTTCCTTTTTAGCCCTGAAAATAGAACTTTATGTGGCTTTTGTGAAACTTTCGACTCCTCACATTAATAAGAAATCTGAATTTCAAAATTTCAATTAATTCATACATTTTCTGCCATTTAGTTTAACTTGAGGAATCTGAGAAACAATGAAGAATTTTAAAAACTGCTGCTGAAAAGCTGTTCAGAAACCCCACCCCAAACAATCTCACTGTAAAAGAGAACTCAGACTATTTTAAAGTTTTTTTTAAATGTCAAAATATTCAAGTTTATATTGTCACTTGTAGGACACAACTCTGCCTCAAAACCATCTCAAATTACTCCTAAAAATGGTTTCTGTGAATCCTTTTAGACCCTAACAGATCAAAGCAGATGATCCTCCTGATCAAGTCTGGTTCTTCTGTTGTTTTCTGTTCATCCTGTGTTCTATAACTTTTAGAATTTGACTTTTGTAAAACAAGAAAGTGCAAACGGTGATGTGATCTCTGATGATTTTAATTCTCAAGTCATTCTTTTTTTATTTTTAAAATACGCATAGCAAGAAGTGATGGGTTTTGTCAGTACTTTCAGTAAAAAAAGTTAACATTTTGATTCAAATAGGACAGAAAACTCAACATTTTAAGAAGTATTTCCTGTACTTTGTTATAATTTGGAGAGATAACTTCTATTTTATTATTATTTTTAAGCATTTCTTAACTTAAGCTGTACCACAGGATACTGCCAACGAATATGTCATAAAGTTTTCTGTTGGAGCTTCCCTGCTTTTCCCGACCTGTCTGCCTGTCAGAGTCAAACTGCATTTCAAAACTAGTTAACCGGCATGTAGTCACTCGTCCATCATCCTGTCCTGCCAGCATGATTCCAGCACTATTTCTAACAGACATGCTGCCAGTACTCATTTTCCCCAGCCGTCCCTCCATCATCGCTCGGCCTCTGTCCTCTGGCTGTGTACCTGGCAGCTTAAAGATAGAAACTCTCTTCCTAAAAAAAACTACAATAAAGCTGAGAAGGCCTGTTAATTTATAGTTCAGAACTTTAGAAAAACATATATGTTTGCATATTTTGAAGTATATACCTATAGCCAATATTTTGGTCTTTTTATTTTTTTTATTTTTACATTTGTTCAGTGCATTTGACGTATTGATGTCACACTATTTTCTGTTACTTCCTGGTTGACTTCAGCAGTAAAGAAAAGACAAACATCACTGTTGCTTTGGAATATTTTACAATGAATCCGGAAAATGTTCGCCACAGTTTAAATACAGTTACAGCAGATCGATGACAAGAAGATCGTAAATCAAAACACAACAACAGCTAAATAAAAGAAGCTTTGTGTTAACTTGAAAACAGTTAGTTCCTAAATCTAAACTGAAAACGATTTTTCCAACAAACATGTTTTACAAACTGACTTTTTTTTCTTGAGTGGAAAAAGAAAAAAAAAAATTAAAGTTTAGATGAACATTTTCCGTATGCACTCCAGTACAACTTCTCTGTCGTGCTAGCAGACAATGTTTTTAATTTTATTTTTGTTAAATATTTGCAATCAAACTGTCAACTATTTTTTAAGACGATAGCATATTTTGGTAAACTAAACCTCTTTTTTATTTTTTTTTTGTTTATGAAAAATACTTGTTAGTTTTACTTTGAAAGTAGGAACCATTACGGAGACTGTGAAGACTTATTTACTTCTGGTGACATTCTCTTTGTTTTGTTTATAATTATAATCCACATTATTTCGGATTTTCTATACTTTCCTGTATTTGTAATGATTGCAAATCAGCGATCTCGGAAGTAACAAACAATTGCACTTGAACTTTCGGGAACAAATTTCAAATATCCAGATGTTGGCATTTTTGTTACAAGCCTACTCACAAGTCATTTCCTTGATTTATTTATTTTTCATTATGTAATAAACTAACCACTCCTCCAATGTTATGTCACCATTTCAGAGTAATTTTGTTTTATTGTGTTTTTAGATTCTCTTTTTTGCAAAAAATATATTGATTAGATGTTAGACACAGTTGTTAAATCAAATTTTTATAGGATTAAAATTACATTTTTTTTTATTTAAAAAACAATTAAAAGAACTATTCAAAAGTTTTGCACAAGAAAATGTGTTGTTTGAATTTGATCTTACAGCAGAGCTGGTTAGGATGATATTTCAGACAAATTATGCATTTTGTGGTATAAGCACCAAATCTGGAATAGATGTACATTAGAATTCCCTTCCATCAGAAAAGTACACATATGGCGTCCATTTATGAAGATGGCTTACACGCATCTATTTGCTCAACAATATGGGCTGTTGATGCACAAAATGCAGTCTTTAACCTTGAGGGGTACCTATATAGAATACTATTACATGTATGCTGTAACTTTAACATTAAAAGTGGGGTCATCTTGACCCCTCAATACAGTGCGCTGAACTTTTTCAAGGGCTTTTTATCTGTGGCAGACATGAAATCCTGTCCACCTTCATCCACCTTTGTCATGGAAGGGATCACACATCATTATAAGGGTGAGGTCATCTGGAACCATACCATCTTTTTGAAATGCCTACACTTTTAGGAGCACTTCTACTATTTAAGGCTCACAAGCTTACATAAAAATCTTCCCAAAATTCAGTCAAAGAGAACATTTCACATTTTTCTTTTTAATCCTTTTATCTTCTATTGCTTCAAGAATATTTTGAATGAGGGTTCTGATGAAATATTGAGCAGTTTCCTGCCTTGCTAACCGTTTTTGACCATGTCCAAAATAAACAAGACTTCACTAAACTGACACACACAGGTCTACATTATTTGGATTTGATGACAATTGTTTTTCAAATAAAATCAATTATCAAACACTTCACATTTTTAAACAGCACATACTATTTAAAATAGTGCAAAATTTACCACGTCAAAAGCTATTTTCTGCACTTTGGTAAAGCTGTCAACTTGTCATAAAGGATGACATTGCAGACTTGTCCTTTGCTTAGCCTTATCCACTGACATTGACCTTTGATTCTAGAAAGTTTCTCCATGACCTCCAACCATTTTCGGCTTTTGAACTTGGAAAACTGTCAAAAAAACAAATGTTGAATGATTGACAAAGAAATTTAAAGCCTGTTTAAAAAAAAGTATATGTATCATGTCATTTTCTTGTTATGGAAATTTTCAAAGAGTCCCAAAAGTTACAAAAATCCTGCAGAAATTGAGATGCTGGCTTTAAAAAATAATATTTCTCTAGGGGTCTTTTAAGAGAAAAAATTGTTTAAAATAAATAGTAAAAGTTCCTAATCTTCAGCTCTTAATAAAATAGTAATCTCGTCACGCTGCTGCACAAGTGTTTGTTTGTTTGTTTGTGCTCTCTGATCTTCCTCTCGTATGGCCGTCCAGCTGTGAGCTGCCATGATTACAAAAGCCCGGACAGATGTGCCGGCCATCTGTCTGACACAAAGCCCGGGTTCGTGCGTGCGCAGGTATGAGGATAAAAGGCAGCATCCTGCTGATGCCTGGGACAGCAAGGCCTTTAAAACGAGCGTTTGTGTGCCTGTGTGCGACTGGCTCATATGGTTCATTCAGCACTTCCTGTTTTACTGCCACTTGAGCCCACAAGGGAACTGTTTGTGTGTTTGCGTTAGAGAAGGCTGAGCGTGATTGCAGTCCTTATATGGTCATGTAGTCGGGCTGGAGTGAATGCGTTTGAATGAATCAGTGTCGTTACATCAGAGGTAGGATCGCTCGCTCCCCTGCTGGAGCGCACACTTCCGCTGGAGTGTAAGAGAGAGGAATGGTGGAAGCACGCATGCACACACACTGAGATGCCCTACTTTCTAGCAACGAGGAGATGCGAGGGCTGGAATGCAACAGGGAACGCGGGTGTGCAGATGCACGGCGTGAATGAATGGGTGTGACCAGAGGAGCCGGTCGCGTGCTCTTCACACCTGAGCAACAAAATGTGAGCCAACCACGAACAATGAAGTAGTCTGAAGAACTGACCACCTAGCTCTTCTTTTTGTTTACTTTGTTCTTCCTCTTTGATAAACCAAATTAACATGTTTTACTGTAAAAAGAAATCAATAAAGACAACAATTCTGCAAAATATTAAAGGTAGGATATTTCATCTCCAATTCACAATGTTGTAATTATCTTTGCCAGAAGATCAAAAACACTAACTAATATTACACAGAAAACCACAGAATAAACGTCCAAATGCTTTATTTATGACATAGTTATTTGTTAAAGTAGAAAAACTGTTAAAACCTTTCTATGTGAAAAAGTTCCTCCCCAAAACTGTAGTTTTTCAGCATGAAAGATTGTTTGAAGTAAAGAAAAGTAATCTGAAATGGATCCTTATTGGTTGATTTTTGTAATTTTTTATTGCCTGACCTTTTCTATCTGTAATGCTGCTGTAACCCTGGAATTTCCCCACCGTGGGACGAATAAAGGACTATCTTAACTTATCTAATCTTATCTTAAACAATTACAAAACTGGCTTATATATTTGGTCACAAGTCATTTGAACGTTTTAAGACCCACACAATCATTGTTTGATATATTTAAAACGCATTCCCAGTGGTCTTTTTTATTACGTTTTTGCTGTTTTGAGCAAAAATTAAAAAAAAAAAAATTGCATCATTTTCTGGGACATAGTTTCTGCAGGGTGGCAGCGGGTTGGAATTCATCTTTAAGTTTACAGTCATATATTCCAAAATGCCACACAAAATTCACCTAAATTCAAGTTTTTTTTAGCATATTGGGGAGGTGGATGCGTGGCGGCATTTACAAGGTGGCAGTCGCATTTTTACTCACTGCGTTCAAATTTTACGCTGACCAGGCGATTTTACTGACACCAGTGAGAGGCAGCCTGGGCACATTTGGAGGTTGGGCAGTGGCAGTCCAGTGGCAAGTGGGTGGCAAGATGAATGACTTATTGAAGGGTCTCCAAGGTGATCAAAATCATTTGATTGGCCAATTTCAGACTGCCATCCTCCAGCCACCCTCCTGCTCCTGTGCTGCCATCCCACTGCCACCATTTGATTGTCAGAAGGCGCACGATAGGAGTGTGGACACTTGACAAGGGCTGTTGACTGGGGGCGAGGCCCAGCGATGACTGGACGACCATTATGGTTTCCAATGGGGAGACGGTGTTGCTGCTGCACAAAACTCATCATGGCATTGATAGCACCACAGAGACTCTGAGACCTAAATAAAACTCAAAGCTTATTTTTTCTTGGTATATGGCCTCCACCATCATAAAAATGCCACATTGCAGCAGGCCTTTTCATCTTCATGAAGCGAATATTAAAAAATTTAAGCCTATTTAAAATGCATCCAGCATCTTACCCTGTTTTCTAGGCTTTTATAGTATCGTTGTGTAACTAGCGTCATACATGTTTCAGACATTATGAGGTAACCTGCTTTTCTCGTCTCTGAGCAGATTCCTTAAGAGATTTGAACATGTGTCTTTGCTGGAAAAGCTTTAAACACTTTCACTATCAGACTTTTTTTATTTACCGAAAACAACATAGAACAACACTTACGAAAAAAAAAAAACATGTTCTATTTCAAAAAATAACTATAACCACACTGCGGTTTCAGTCCCTGTTAATATGCCTGAAGCCGTCCAACGGACACAGAAAAGGTGTTAGTGACCACTTTGATGGTTGTACTAGAGACCCGAGAGCCTCAGATGGAACTTTAGACAAATCAAACTTAAATCTGATCTCAATTTCTCTCAAATTGTGATTGATATTTGGCAGCAATGATCATGGAAAGCATTTAAAAAAAAAATCCTCCAAACAACTCAAATTATCATCTGCAAACACATTTTCTGTTTGATCAGATAAAGTAAACACAATTCAACTGTAATCTCCTCCCTGCTGGCCTTTTACGTTTCAGTTTGATCTGAGCTGGAGTCTCAAGAATACAAATCAACATCAAAGGATCAGCCAATGAGCTTTAAGACCACACCTACTTTTACTAATTGACAGACAGTCTGCTAAAGTTTTAAAAAGTTTATTGTGCAAACATTTACTTTAGTCAAATATTAGTTTTGAAATAACATTTTTGGGATACAAATAATTTACATAAAAAATAGTCAACTTTTTAAACCATTTTAATTTGATAGTGCTTTCATAGGCATTTTTAGATTTGGATTTTTTTTTAGATTTTTTTAAATTGCACTTGTACAACATATTACAAAAAAACAAAAAAGGTATAGAAATATGTAAAAAGTAGGCGCAGGAAGAGGAAAAAAAACCCATATGGTCTTATTATAGAGCCTCCAAAACTTTAAAATTGACATAAAATACATTTATACAATTTTTATCATTCACAGTTATACCCTTTACACATATTAAAAAAATAAAACAACAACATTTACATTTTATAATACAACCATTTTATTATCAGTGTTTGCCTCAAGCTTTTTGTTTTAAAAGAAATGTCCACATTTGTTAGAAAAATATTTGATAACAGTGAGGTCAAAATTTGTCTGGAAGTTTTTTGCAGTTTATGGTTAGCATAACATGTTTACATGTTATTTATTGGTTGATTGATTGATTTTCATCTTTTATCTTAACGGTTTAATGACTTGTGAATATTTTGGGGTCTCTCTATGGAATTAAAATATTTTTTGAAATTTTTATTTTATTTTATTACAAACTGAAAAACTACAAGTGAAATTTTTTGTGATAAAATTTGGGGCACATTATTCATGGGGCCAATATTAAAACTATTTAGATGATGTGGGATTATGGGTTGTATGTGTTGATAGGGGGTGGGGGGTTGGCTTTTATTGTATATGTTTTTGTTTTTAATGTAAAGCCCTTCGAGCTGCGCGAAGCATGAGAAGCGCTTTTTTTATAAATAAAGTTTGATTTGATTTGATTTGACTTATGTTGCTTTTATTTTTTAACTTTAACTAGAACATGTGTAAAGTTTGAATTTGCTTATTGCATCACCTTCAACTCTTCTCCACTGTCTAAAAGATGTTTGGTCATATGTGGACAGCCATAGTTGTTATATTTGATCACTTATGAACTGATCCCAGTCTCAGCCGTGACCTTAGAGGCCTTTAAAGTTGGAGAGTTTACAGGGGATTCTTTTCTCAGTAGATTTTTGCTTCTTTGAGGCTTTCTTTTTGTGCTGCAGCTCTAAAAGTTCATCCTGGTCTGAAACATTTGTGTCGTTTCTCTCTAAAGGTACGTTTCAAGGCCAGTGGGTCGGTGGGATGCGGCATGGCTACGGGGTCCGTCAGAGCGTCCCGTACGGCATGGCGGCCGTCATTCGCTCCCCTCTGCGAACCTCCATAAACTCTCTCCGCTCCGGCTCGGAGCACAGCAACGGCACAGCTCTGCTGGATCGAACGGGGGCCATCGTTCCCGGTCCCCCGACGGTTCCCGGGACGTTGACGACCAGCGTCTCCATGTGCAGCACGGGGAGCAGCGGCAGCAGCCCCGCCGTGTCCCGCGGGGGGTTCGTGCTGACGGCCCACAGTGAGGCTGAGCTGCTGAAGGGGAAGAGAAAAAGCGGGCTGTTCCGCAGGTCCATCCTGTCCGGACTCAAGCTGAGGAAGTCTGAGTCCAGGAGCTCGCTGGCCTCGCAGAGGTCCAAGCAGAGCTCGTTCAGGAGCGAGGCGGGGATGAGCACGGTGTCCTCTGCAGCGTCTGATGTCAACTCCACCATCAGGTAACACACACACACTGGACGCATCAACTCTGACATTATCCCAGAGGGTCCAGAACAGTGAAAATTCAGCCTGAAATGAAGCTGGGTGTTGTAATGCTTTATAAATAGAAGGCACTGCTTCAAATCCCAGTCTGTTCTCCCCATGTATGGTTCTGTCTTCCTACAGTCCAGATACATGATAAAATTGAAGATTCATAATCATCCCTAGGTGTGAATATGATCCTGAGGCCCCGTGATACATTGGTTTCAACAGTGGCTGTAATAGGCTCCAGCAACCCCCATGGATCAAAACGGGATTTGGAACATTGATTATAAAAAGAGAACTGGACTGAGCGAGTGTGACGTCAGCCATAGAAAATGCCTAACTTCCAGCTCCAGCGAAATGAAGCCGAATCCCTTGCCATTTTTTGCGATACAGATATTGTCAAATTGGAGCCAGACAACAGTGATTTGACCAAGTCAGTCGGAGTTAAACGTTTCTATAGAAATGACTGTCGCCAATCATGATTTAGCTCGTCCTAAATCCACACCATAGACAGTACATAGAGAGAACTGGACTGACCATCCCCTCCGCCTTCACTTTCCAAATAGCAAAAATCAGCAGCTATTACTCAGTCATTCTGTTTGTCAGAATAACTATTCTTGCTCTGGTGTACCTTTTTAATATGTCTCTGCTAAACCTGTTTTTTTTTTCATTATATTTTATTTATCGCAAGTTGTTCAAGTTATAAACTGGCCAATCAGATGCCTGAATAAGAGTTCAAAGCGCTTGATTGACAGATTCTCGGACCAATCACTGATTACTAACGTCATCTGGTCCCAAAACGGTGAAATCAGTGAAATGAGGCAAATCTGTACCACAGAAAAACTGGCGACTGAATTGATTTGATTTAGTTGTAACCCGAGGTAAAGCGTTTTCTACGGGTGCTGTCACAGCCTTGTTTTATTCGTCTCTATTCATGTCAGTAGTCCACACCTCTTGCACTGAAAGCTGCTTAGGAGAATCTGTCATTCAAATATTCAGGGTGGGGCCAGCGGTCACCACATGCTTTAACCGAGGCATCTGATTGGTCATTTTATAACTTGAATAACTTGCGATGAAAAAGCTTTTTGGGTTTTCTGGGTCTGTGGAGGGACGTAGACAAGAGCGGCTGCATCTCAAAGCAACGCAGGTGTGTCTTGCAGCCCTTTTGAGACTCTTGAGGAAAGTCATGAAAATGGAACGTACCATTGTCATGCAATGTAAGCTGCTGACACTTATGTTGTAGGAGTGATGATCTAGTCTTTAGTGAGGTGTGCACACCTCACCTCACCTCATGCTTCACAGACGGGGTGTCCAGGTGGTAATAGAGCGCCCGTAGGACGCCCACCCAAACTAATTGGCTCATTTCTAACAGGCAGTCTGCATGCAAAGAGCAAAACAGGTGCACAAGGAGTACGTACTTGACACTTTAATGGTGCTATCGAGCCTCTTGTGCAGTGCGCAGGCTTGGAGAAATAAAAAATCCTGTATGACATCCCTGTGTCTGACCTACCTCCCCCTTATTTGCCCTTACGGGTTGTTTTAGTGTTCGCTGCAACTTGTTACTCGTCCCATGCCGATAGAAAAACATTTTCACTCTACTGGCTCACAGAGCCCTCTGCCCTCTTCAAATGTGCAGGCCGCCAGCGGACAGGTTTGTCCATTTTTCTGCCGCATCCACCCGTAAGGGCAGTTGTGACTAAGACATAAAGTGAGGATCCTGGAGAATTCTCTCTCTTCCAAAAAAAGATCGACTGTCACAGAAACCGAGAAGAGTTTTGGATCAAATGTCGCCTTCATCTGCATCTTTCTTTGGCCCCCATTTGGCCTCCAATGACAATGTTGATGTGGACGCACTAGAGGAGATCAAATTGCAATTATTTAATGCTTTTGGAAAACAGCTGGCCCGCACTGAGCACTTTGGATATAACTAGCCCTTCAAAGCTGGATTATGATGTTTGGGCGAACATCTGCCTCTGGCAGCTCATGTCAATAAATTACGCAGGAGTCACCTTAAGGTTTTAGCTAAATGTTAATAAAAAAGGTAAAATACTAAAATATATATAAATAAGTAGTTTTCCTGCACTTGCTTTCTAATAACCAAATGAGAAAAGTGTAATTTTAAGGTATATTTAATGCTTAAAGAATCAGACAAGCTGATGCCTCAAAATCTAGTTCTTCCAATTGAATAAGTGACTCACCACTTATTTATTGAATTTCGTATTTACTTTCCGTTGAGTGAATCACTAGCAATTAAATAAACGAAGCAGCGTATCCACCTGTTCATCTGCAAGGTTTGTCCCTTTTGAAAATAGTTTCCCAGGAGACGTCAGAGGATTTAAATATGAGAAATAATGCCTCCACACGTGATGATTGCTTTCAACAGTTTGCATGTGATGACTTTGAGACGTGTTTAGTGCAGTCTGGCGTGTCCTGAAGTAATGAGATGGCGCAGTAACAAGAGAAACTGCCCTTCATCTGGAGGACATGGATTCCAGGAAACAAACATCTGTTCCACTTAAGGACTTTAAAATGGATTGGCAGGCAACCTGAAGCAGGCTCTGAGTCAAGTGAATGACTGGGAGCGGGTCCACTTGGCATGCTGCTGTTAAACCTTTATTAATGAGCATCACCGTATTTAGCTTGAATTTGGTAAATCAATTATCAAAGTCTGCAAAACTGAGGGTAATTTGTTTTTCCAATTAGATGCAATTAGTTTGATTGTAGCCAAACTGCCTTAAAGGGTTTATACCATGGAAATCCTCTAAAAACCTACACTCTGAGGACCAGCCCCTCCCAACCCATAAAACGAGCAGGTTCTCATGAGCTGATGTCACAAATTTAGAACCGCCCCTTCCAGGAAGGGTCTGTGCTGTTTTGCTTTTTCATTGAAGATAAAATTTCTGAGATCAAAATTAAAACTTTTTTCCCCATTAAAATTGAATTTGGCTTTGCATTGAGTGGCTGTAATTTTAAACAATAAGTTTTACGTTTACTGTAATTTGACACATGTTGGAAGAGTTTACAATTTTTCTTAACTCTACAGGAAATTATTAGTTTAACTGACCGATGCAACCCTTTGCTTTCCCAGCCTTGGAGATGCAGATGCAGAGTTGGCTGTTGCCGACGATGACGTGGACGCCACAACAACAGAGACCTACTGCGGGGAGTGGAAGAACGACAAGCGGACCGGTTTCGGAGTGAGTCGGCGCTCAGATGGGCTGCAGTATGAGGGCGAGTGGCTCAGCAACAAACGGCACGGCTACGGCTGCACCACATTTCCTGACGGAACCAAAGAGGAAGGGAAGTACAAGCAGAACATCCTGGTGAGCGGGAAAAGGAAGAACCTGATCCCGTTACGTGCCAGCAAGATAAGGGAAAAGGTGGACCGGGCCGTGGAGGGGGCGCAAAAGGCAGCAGACATCGCGCGGCAGAAGGCCGAGATTGCTTTGTCAAGGTAAGTTTAATTCTGTATTACTATTTGGGGGAAAAAATAGACAAAAATTTGCTTTAACAAATAAATAAAGTAAATGTCAGAAGGTTTTAAATGCAAATTTAGCAATAAAGATCTTAAGAATGGTTTTGCATGTATAAAATTTACTGGATTTTTTAGAAATGTATTAACACTTCTAAACAGAATAAATATGTAATTTCTTCTTCATTTGGGAAAAAAAATTAAAAAAAAAAGACAATTTGCTTGAGTATATTTAAAGGTGCATTCACTCACGATCCGTGCGGCAAGAGGCAGCCAGCTACAATGTGAAGTCAATAGTACAGGTGCGCTCTCAGGTGAACTGAAGCCCCGCGGTGCGATTTGAGCGGTGGGCGCGGCGCAAAAGTCTGCCAGCAGCTTGATTTGGGCATCAGTTTAATTAATGAAATACCTGGAGTTCAACAGGTCGCTGCATCGCATAAACCAATCAGGAACTCAGCTTTGGACACGTGACATTTTCAGTGACTCAATCAGCGGGTAGAACACTGGTCCAAAGCGAGCGTTTTGTCCAGAACGTTCATCTTTTTCTTTCACCCGCTTGAGGCACAGGTTTTCAGAGGTCGTCCGGATACTTTCGCTCCCATGGTGGAGCTCACTTGCTCGATATGCTGGCTGACAGAGAGAGACGCTGCAGTGTTTGGAGGCATCGGCTCGGGCCTCATCGCAGCATTAAAGAAAAAGATCTCCTAATAATATTTTCCTCCCTTGGATTAATACAAGACTGGGAGTCTTCAAGCTCAGCCACAGAGACACACAAATACAGTGGAAGTGGCTGTCATACAGACACAGCCCCCTGTTACGGGAAAATATTTTAGTAATTATCATTACCTAAACATAGAGACATGATTAGTAAATTTTTTGTAGAACTCTTCACAATAAGTAAACCTAATTCATGGACATCATATGTGTCTTCCATTTATTCTAAGTGAGATATCCGCAGACAGAGTTGGTATCTCCTCCCACATGCGTCCGCGGTGTCAGGAGCTCATTTTTTGACAGACGGCGAGCAGCGAATTCTCTGCGCGGCAAAAGAGGGGCGGGGCATGCACATTTTTTGTGAAATTGCTATCATTGTGAAAGAGTTAAATTTACTTGTTGGAAATTTCATTTGTCTTTTTTAAACCAGTTTTCAATGGAAAATCACTGTATAAATCATTTGCAAACTCAAACATCCCTCGTTAGATTCACTTAAGATGGCAATTTAGATCCAGACAGGGTTTATTTTGCTTGAACCTATATTTGCACACGTTTCTGCACTGTCCTGCTCACTCTGGACAGCAACAAATTTAGTTGCTAGCATACCTTCATACAAATATAGCCTTCATCTCAGAGGACCTCATTAAATTCCTTGAAAACGTCAGCAATGTTCCTGGTCTGTCTGCCAACTGCCAAGCTCTGACTGTGATGATGCAGCAGTTTTACACAGATGTTACTTCCAGCAAAGGGTTAACAGTTGAATGATTGTCAACACAGCCCTCCACAGTGGGGTAAAACATATTTGTCAGTCACTGATTCTGCAAATTAAATGTAATGTTTCTCATAGATTTACGTCAACTGTGAGAGACGGAGTATAGAGTAAGGGAAGAATCCAGAAAATCACATTTTGTCAGGATTCTGTGCTTGTGTTTTGTCATGTTCTGTTTTCTCTGTCAGTCTCACCGTGATCAGGTTAAATCATCCACAGCTGTCTTCATTTAATTAATCAACTTCAGTGCATTTAAGCATCTGGTCAGGTCATCTGCGCTGTCACCATTTTTTGTTCCTCCATGGGTTTTGGCCACACTTTTGGTGAATTTTATTAAATATTTTATCTTCCTGCCACCAATTCTTGTTTTTTGCGTTTGGGTCATCCACCACCATTCCTGACACGTTTAATTTTAAAGAATTTATTTGAATAATGAAGTTGAAAATAAGTATTTGAAGGAAAAACTTCACCTCAATACTTTTTGAAGCAACCCAAGTTGTCAATTGCGGAGGTATTCAGGTTATCTTTATCTGCTATTTTGGTCCATTCTTCCATGCAGATCTTCTCAAGAGCTGTTATTTTTTTTTTTTTTTGGGCTGTATCCGGGCAACATTTTAACTTCCTCCTCAGATTCTTTACCAGGTTAAGGTCCAGAGACTGGCTAGAACACTCCAGAACCATAAAAGGCTTTTTTCACAGGGTATAATTGTGATGCTGGAAGATCTAGAAACATTTAGTCCATAAGCATGATGGTTCTACCCCCATGCTTTACATTGAATATTTGAATACAAGTCAACATTTGTCCCCTACCAAACATGACAAATGGAATTTATACCAAATTGTCCAACTGTGAGACCCTTTCCTCTCCATTCTCCCAATCGTTTATACCCCCTCCCCCAGGTGATGTCTTGCATGTAGGTCCAGGTGGGGGGGGGTTATGGGCGATCTTATACTTCTTCATATTTTCTAATAATTGTTTCGACAGTAGATCTCTTCTCTCTAAACTGCTTGTTTATTGTATATTGGGCTTGTTCGGGTCTACAATCTAGTTCAGGGGTGGGCAAACTTTTTGGCTCGTGGGCCGCAAAGGGATCTAAAATTTAACAGAAGGGGCAATGCTAGAAAGAAGGAAATAACATGGAATCCAAACAAAAAGATGCTTTGATTTTGATTAAAAATTGATACCAATTTATTAAAAGGGACTTTATTTCAAATGTTTTTTTTTTATTATTTTATTTTAGCTCAAATTGCATTAATCAGTTGATATTTCTCAGGAAAAAACACACTTGACAAAATGCTGCTTTCATGTGGTGTTGGAATTATCAGAAAAATGCTTGTCTGACTCAGAAAACACAATGGAAATCAGAAAAACAACCAATCTTTCAACACCACATGAATACAAAACAAGTTTTTCACCCAAGCAAAGTTCAATTTATTTGTAGCACGCCAGATATAGGGAAACTCCAGAATTACAGGGAAAATAAAACATCATTGAGGATGCTGACATGATGTGATTTCTGCTCAATACTCTGAATGGCAAAGTGTAGAAATTCAATGAAGCACGAGTTTATGTGCTCTTTGAGTGGTTTATCTGCATGTCTTCCGTGATTTTAAAGTGGTTTATTTGTGATAGATCTGTGAAATTTTTTCCCAATGATCACAACTTTTCTAACTTTTTCCATGTATATTCACGTAAGACCAGTTTTCATCCATGCAATATGCCCAAATTGTACATAGCGGGAGTGTGACAGGGCCTCAAAGTAGAACCAACAGGTCTGTTTGAGACAGAATTCTAACTTTAATTATTTATTTTCTGCACCATTATTCAAATAAATTATAAAAACAATCACAAACTGTGATTTCTTTGATTCTATTTATGTGTTCTACCTCTCACATATAAAATAAACATATGATGAACATCACAGACCTCTTATCTTTTTAACTTTTCTTGCACCACTCTATCTTATGGCTCCATGCAAAATACACAGACTAGCATTTGCATTATAATGCAGATCAATGGCAGATTAACGTAGGGATTTATGTCAGGATTAATTTAGCGTTGAGCTGGATATACCACAAAAAAAGAGGTAGAATTTGAACTTTTAAAGCTGTTCTGCTCCCATAACAACCTCTAGTTCAAGTCAAACCTTTAGGGCAGGGGTATTCAACTCCAGGCCTCGAGGGCCACAGTGTCTGCATAATTTCCAGATATCCAAACTCTACTCATGACTGATTACCTGGTTCAGGTGTGTCCAACCAATTGGAGCATGCCAGATCCGGGTATGTTGGAAAACCTGCAGGAATGCGGCCCTTGAGGCCTGGAGTTGAATACCCCCGCTTTAGGGGAAGGTTGCAATTTTCAGTATAATGATCGTTCCACACATTTAACGTTTTTAGACAATAAAAACAACCAACAAATTTTGTTTTTCAGCTCAAAACTCCAAACAGGAATTAATTAGCAGTCCTGGGACCTGGACACATGGATGCGCGGTGTTGTCATGGGAACTGGAGGAGTGACTCATGTCAGTCCCAGAACCGGCTGGAAGTTACTCAGTGAAGTAAACAGAGAGGCAGAATTTTTGAATGCTTTTTAACTCAAAATTTAAGACTCCTGTAGTGTACGAGGTGTGTTTGAATACAGGAGAAAAATTAGAGTGAAATATTATTGCCTCCTTGGTACCCTAAGCCTGTTAAGAAGGTAACAGACTGTTTACATGTTGACCAATTTAGATAAAAGCTATCTGGATTTAGCATAATATGTGGAAAATGACAGTATTGTGTGTGAAACAAGAGGCCCCAAAATTGTAATATAAGATTGGATTGCTAGATATTGCTCAGTGGACATACAATGATGTTTATTTAGTGAGTAAACCCAAAGTCTCTGAGCTTCTCCCTCAATAGAACTAGGTTTCGATTAAATATTTTTCAGAATTGAATTTAAAAAATAATGATTTTAATTATTTTTGTGATTGCCATTTTGGATTTAAATGTTAAAAAAACGTCCTTTTTTAAACTATTTGACTGTTTACACTACAAAACGGGTTCTTTCTGGAGTTCACTATAAACCAGACACTTCCAATTGGTTCTGAACAGCAGTTTACTTCCTGCATCTCACATTCAAACAGGAGGGTTTGCTGACGTGAACGTCTGCAGGGTGACGCCGTCGCTCTCGGTGAATGGAGTGAGGCCCTGAAAGAGGGTTAGCGGTACTATCTGATTAGCGGGTCACCTTGAAACAGATCAACAGTGTGTTGCACTCTGACCTGATGGCTACAGTCTGTACGCACGGATATATCCAATCAGAGGTGCAACTGCATAACCAAAAACAAGATCAAGAGAGTAACAGAAGACGCTAATCCAAAAATGCAGTGAAACAAACAACTTGCATTGCTGCAGGAATTCTGGGAAGTTTGCAAACACAAGAACTTTTTGGGGCTTTTTTGCGATTCTCTTTTCTGTCTCCTGGATGTCTTGAATTTGTCACACTTTCAAACTGAAACTAGATTAAACTAGATTAAAGTCCAAAAATGTTCCCACTTTTCTTTTAATTATAATTGCCGTTCTTAGCCTAGAAAAAAAAAAAACGCTGCAGAGTAGCAGTAGATCATAAGAAATTTACCTCTTGGTTGTGATGCATCATAATGGAGCTGAACTGTGAGTTTGTGGCCCGTCCAGTTCAAACGCAATTATTACATCGACTCCTAATTCACAGCATTTTAAAGAAAAAAATACTGAGAAATGTAAATTTGAGCTTAATTTTTTTTATACATCTCGTCTATCATCATCGGCGTTGATCCTTAAAGTTCCACCCCAAGTATATTTTTTCTACTACAACATTTTTGCCAGTAACCTTTTAATTATGATTATGAAGTTTTTAGTCAAGATCAAGAGGCTTTTGCTTTATTTTTCTCCACACCGGCAGTAGCTCATTAGAAGTAAAATTCTGATTTGTGGGCCGCCCCCTCCCCGTCGCTGAGAGCTCAATTTGCGCACGAGCTCATGGCCTCAAGCTAACATGAGTGGCGCAAAAACAGCAACAAGCAATATTGGATCAAATCAGTCATAAAATTTCGGGCTAGAATTGTAATCCGCTACCACACGAGTGTTGAATGCTCATCATGTCTCGTACAACTAATTGTGAGCAAGCCATGGTGCACACATGGGGAGAGGAGACTTTGATATTTTCAGTAGCTGCGTTATTAGACTGAGCATTTTCAAGCAACCGGTTTTCATCTGCTCCTGATTAGAATTAAGAAAATTTTAGAAATGCAAGTTTAGTCATAAATTCCTTTCTATAGGTCTACTGTGAGAAAAATGCTACAAGAACATGATAAAGACACAAAAAGACGATTTTTATTGGAGCGGGTCTTCAAACTTTCACAAGACTGATTAACCTCAAGTATATGTCATTTCAGAAAGCAGCTCATCATCAGCATAAAGACTGACAGAAATCAAACCAAAGGTTCACGTAAACTGATGCCCTGAATGAAACATTTGCAGAAACAGCCTTTCCTCTGACATCTTCCTTTTAGCTCAGACGCATGCAAGACGATTTTTATTGTAGTGGCTCTTCAAAGTCAGTTTTAAGACATCTGCAAGAACTGAGCATTTCAGAGGAAAATTTGTTGCTCAGACTTTTTAAAAATTATAAAAAATTCAGCAAGATCATACATTTTTTAACCCTTTTAGAGGCATTTCTCCCTTAATCCTTTAACACCAGAACTTCAATGTTTATGTTCTTTGATTTACTGTAACTTTACAAAAGTTACAAACACCATAAACACCATGTTCACAACATTTTTTTTTATTTCACAAAATGAAAATCTAATCAAAACGAGAATTTCACTATTCATCCACTGTGTTCTAATTTTTAAAAATTACATTAAAACATTTTTTTTTCGCAAAAATTGTTCAAACACAATGCATTCTGGTCTTTGTCAATGTAGTGAGTATTGATACACACAAGATTTTGCTCAGACTTCTGGGAAAATTCTAGGGCACTCCATTTTGGAATTGTAGCTTCAGACAACATGACAAAATGACTTAAAAAAAATTATATAGTGAGTAGTTAAGGAATTCCAATACAGCTTGAATGTCAAACATTTTTTGCTGCTTAAACTAAATTAACACGACTTTAAAATCAAGGTACAGCACTTTCAAAGCGTATATGTAGTTTAGGGTTGGCCTTGCTATGGAGATTTTTTTTTCTTGCACTCAAACCCACAGGAGAGCATAACCCACTTTTAGACAGCGGCGCAGCACAGGACAGCTTCACTTTGTGTGCTTCTGTCCCATAACCAAGCGGCGGGGCATTTCCTTGTGGAACACCAGGAGAAGCCCTGAGAGGTGAAACAGTCACGGGATAATTGCAGCGATTCTCCTTTTCTCTCCAAGCAAAGTTAGAGAAACTGGTTCAAGGATGAATCGGCTCTTTCCTGGAGTGTGTGTAGCTCGCATTATGTCTTTTTGCCGTGCAAGTGAACAAATTCAGAGGTCAGACGTGAGTTTTGACCTCAGAATAGAATCCTGAGTTTGACTGAAGGATCTGGCGTGCACGTGTGTGATGTTACAGTAAGTCCCAGAGGATTATTAGGATGATGTGCTGTTTGGTCACGTGTGACTCATGTGTCACAGGACTACCTGTTATTTGTAAGTAGCAGATGAAGTGACTCAACACGCTTTGTGGACGGGGTGTCACGCTACCGTCCTGTGACCTGGTTTCATCAGCCAGCCTAAAGCCCGACACACTCATTCACTGACGCTGTGTTTCCATCACATCAGAGGACACTGCTTTGACTTCCAGTCCCCTCCTGGAGTCTGTTTTTTTGGGGGTTTTGGCCCCAAAACGGAGTCGTGTGTAAACAGATTTATCTCCCCACAACGTGAGTAACACAAGCGCACGCTCGGATGCGATTAGCAGTGATGCAAACCGGAAAGCTCTGTGAGATATGAATCATCCTCATCATCAGCTGGGTCAGAGCGATGATGATGATGATGATGATGAGGGGATCTTAGCCCAGGATTAAAGCCTCTCTTTTGGCTCTCAGGAGTTCATCTGGTCGTGTCTGTCCTCCGTCTGTCCGTCTGTTGTTCTCTCGTCTTTGTTTTGACTTTCCAACTCTCCCCCTCGTCTTTCGTTATCTCGCTCATCTTTCTTGGCCCTGATATGCCTGCTCATTCACTCGTGCTCCACTGATCTATTTTTAAACATCTTGTGATTCAGAGAAAAACGGGGCGTGGAAGCGCGTGCTGTGGACTGAGGACAGCCGCTGGAGTCACTCCTGTGTGCGTTTCAGAGCACAAACCTTTTACGGTTTCCATTATTTCGGTTTTAGTGTTGTCACAATAATGTCATCAGACGCACAAAAGAAACCCAGGAGCGGGGGGTGGGGGGTGGGGTAATTTACATCCGATGTTCCAGAGCAGAAAAAAATCTCACATCAATGACAACAGTTAGAGACCAAGTCAAATTAAAATCAAGTTTTTAGTGTATTTTCTGACATCTTTGTCTGATGATGGATATAAAATTGTTCAGAATAGCATTTTTGAGTATTTCTGCATTTAACCAAGACTGCTCATACTTTAGCATCACCTTAAATGGGAAACGCACACAAAAATTATTAATTTATATAAATGAAAATAAAGTCAGGCATAGAGAGGTTAAATCACTCAAACTCAGTGGCGGAGCAAGAACACTTTCTATGGGGTGGCAGGAAGGGGGCAAAGTCTTTGAAGGGGTGGCAAATGAGAACTGCAGAGTGGAAGGCCATTACAAATGAAAGTCAAAAACATTTATTCAAACAGTTTTATTTTTGTTAATAATAAGACAACAGCAGTTCTTTTACCTGAGCTGCTGTCTTTAATTCTTCTATTGATGATTTCTTAACCTTATGACACCTGAATTTATTTCCAATTATGAAAAAAAAAAGTTTGTGTATTGAATAAAGTTTAGATAGGAAATAGACCGTTTTAGGTTTGTTGCTAATCAGCAGTCAGCTTACACAGTATGAACAAAAGAAAACATCTGTTCACATTTCCAGAATGCAGGTATTTTTATTTATCCAGTATATTCACTTTGATGACTGACAGAACTAATAAACCACTACCATGAACTAAAAAAGACACAAACATAAAACTCAGTGTTTGTCTTTTCAAGCAGAAAGTGTGCATTGTTTTAGTCGATTTGTGAAACAGTAACGCAGTTGCTCTTTTTGTATGAGCATAGATGAATCCTGCACTCTCCACATTTGAGTCTGGCTCTTTTATTGTGAAAATCTTCGGCGTTGATGCTCATTTACCACCACTGGTCAGAGTCTTAGCATCTGTGTGGACTTCCTGTGCAGGAATGACTTTGTCTGGACCTCAGCGGTCCTTCCTCTCAAACTGCCGTTTTAAGAGGAGCTGCGGGTTTCCATCCTGCAGCTTCAGCACCAGTGGGTTAATGGTCATGTTTCTCATCAGTCTGATGATTTCATCACCTGTTCTTTTAAAAAATGAATTACATTTAGAAAAAGCTGTATTTTGGTCGATTCGATGTGTGGTGAGGTTTTAGGTTTTTTAAGCTGTTTGTGATTGAAACCACTATCAACCAGGGAGTGCTGCACGGTTCCAACACTCACAGGGCATTTGTGAGTTTACTGTCATGTTTGATTGTTATTAACCACATATTCTTCGTAAAACGAGAGGAGACACGGATTCTGTCAGGCCGCTGCTGATCCAGCCAGAATCTGTGTCTTCCAATAATTTTCAGTAGAAAGAGCAAATATTTAACAATTGTGTATTATTAAATGCTTCCATAATTAAGTCACTTTCATAAATCACATTTTCACAAAATGAAAATGTTGTTTTTTTTTCCCTTTTTTAACACAAAAAACTTTCATTTTATATAGAATATATAGGGGGAAATGCAAATATGACAATAAACTCCCCAAAAACCCACAATAAAGTCTGTTGTGATCATTCATTTTCTTTATACCTTTTTGTAACAAAATCCCAGATTAGAGTCACAAAACTGTTTTTTATAATTATTTTATATTGAGGTACCATCTATTTTTAATAAAAATTGAAAGTTCAGTTCATCCATATGGAGTCTCGAAAGAGCCAAAATGAAATAAATATATACACCATTAAATAAATAAATGTGGCATTAAATAAATAAATGTTGAAATAAATGTGGCATTAAAATATTAAAAGAGCACATTTAAGTATTTCATGACATATTTATTTATTTCATTGTCCCTTGTAGGTTAAAAGAGCCAACAATTTGTCTTTTTGCATCCAGCAAAGCTGTCTCTAAATACCTCCTCAAATACGTCGGTATTTACTTTTAAATATAGAAATAAATTCTAAGTGCTTTAATCGTGCACAGTTTCTGGTTTTATCTTTGCTTCTTGCATGTTTGCCAGCAGAGCTGCTCCAATTTTGTAAAACTGTCAGAAAAACCTGCTATTTAACACATGGATTCAAACAACACACCACGCAACATGACAAAACATGTTCAGACTGAATCCTGGGATTGGCTGTTATGAGCAGTGTAAGCTCTGACTAATTTATTAGATTGGTCAGGAGGAAAAAGCTTCGGAGAGCTCTTTTGTTCCGTGTAGGATGATTCACCGTCTTTACAAGGCACCATAAACTACAGTTCTGGAGCTAGTTCTTTTACAGCCGCACTAGAATACAGATAACCAAGCAACAGCTTAAGCTGTTTTCATGGCATAAAAAATTGACCCAGACCATTGACTACATATGAAAACTGGAGTGTGACGTCATCCATAGAAAATGGCTCCAAGGAAATTAGGTGAATTCAGTCGCTTTTTTTTCTGCCCATCGCCTTTTTGGAACCAGAAATAGCCAGTAAGCAGTGATTGATCAACATCTCTATGGCAACCACTCTCACCAATCACCAATTCCATTGACTGCAGGCTCAAGAGAATCTGTCAAATGCTCCAAGCCTTCGAGACCACATACTCTTGAAGCATTGGATTGGTCAGTTTATAATTTGAATAATTTGTACTACAGAAAAAAAATATAATGGAAAGAAAAATAAGGATTGGCAAGAACATGTGAAAAAAAAAGGTGCAAAGCAAGAATGGTTATTCTGAAAATATTATACATTTTGGATTTTGACTTCCTGTTTGGAACACGAGGGGGGAGGAGTCACTCTGTCCGGTTCTCATATGCAGTTAATGGTCCTGACTCAAATCAGCTCCAATTTTTTTCTGCACAAACTGTTATGGCTTTAACAGTCTTCAATTAAGAAAAAGCCAAAACGAAAATTTCCTGTTGCGTTTCCGTCCGGGAATAAATAAACTGCATCCACTGCCTGATGTAAAACTACCTGAAGTATATGATTTATGAATTTGAAATGTCAGCTGTTCTTCAAGTATGAAAACTCTCCTATTGTCCATCCATCTTTAGAACCCACTGAATCCCTATAGGGGTCATGGGGTTGCTGGAGCCTATCCCACCTACTGTTGGGCGAAGGCGGGGTACTGTCTAAACAAGTCACCAGTCTGTTACAGGGTCACATAATCTCACAGACGCTCACAGTCACACTTAGGGGACAATTCAGAATCACCCATGGAGCATATTTTTGGACTGTGGGAGGAAACTGGAGAGCCTGGAGTAAACCCTCAAATGGGAGAACATGCAAACTCCACATTAGAATGATCCCAGCTGGGATTCAAACCAGGACCTTCTTGGTGTGAGGCAAGAGTGTCATCCACTGCACCCCTTCTTATAGTCATGTCTAAAAATGGAGGTGTTTTTTTCCCTCCAGGTATCTCAGTAAATGCAGTTTGCATAAATCAAACCCTGAAACTCATTTTTTGAACTTAAGACTTTCTTTTTTCTGCGAATATTTACCACAATAAGACTCTTTATTGAATTTATTGTTGCCTCTTGTTTGACTGCGTTTGATTATTTTCATAATTGAACAGAAGGTCAGGTGGAAACAAGCCCAAAACAAACCGCACAGATGGCAGGCCGTTTAAGTGCTGACATCACAGCCGTTTCTGTCCTGGTGATGCATGAATTCATTCTGCCGTTTTTCTGCCTCTTTCTGCTCCGTTTGAAGAAGCTGTCACCAAAAGCTCCGAAAAACCCACCGTCCAGAGGGTGAGAGCACACTGTGGTTTGAGATGAGCACAAAAAACAACCTCATATCAGTCTGATACTGGGATACGAGCACATGTCACAGAACTAAACTGTGTCTTTTACCTGGAGGCTGTTTGACATGAGAGCTGTCAATCAATTACAGTTTTAATTGCTTGACAACAATAGTTAAATCAGGATTAATGGCACATTAATAGCCTAGCTTTTCATGTTTGTCAAAGGAATTATAAAAGGCAGATTTTGATTTGCACACCAAAACAAAAAGGTTAAAGACTTGATCCCTGGCACACTTAATTTTGTAAAATTATTCAGAGATCAGAAAAAAGGCATAAAATATAAAACCATAGTGAAAAGAATGTTTGTTAAATGAGCAAAAATTAATGTCAAACTTCAACAAATAAGATGGTTTAACACAATAAACAACTAACCAGAGAAATTAGACAAAAGACTATTAAGATTCATGGTCATTTTAAAGACCCACTCCGATTGCATTTTAATCTTTTGTAGTGTTCTCTTAATTCTAATTATGTCGCTTTTAGCCTTAATAAAATTTAACCTGTGTCGTTTTCTGTGACATAGTGTCTGCAGAGCGGCAGGAGATCATTAGAAATTTGCCTCTGAGTTGTGGGCGGGACTGCTGGCGCAGGGCAACCCCGCCCCCTTTCCTTCCCCATTGCTGAGAATTCAGAGCTAGGAGTTGTGGCCCACCCAGGGTATTTTCTGTCACAAATAAGCCATCTTACAAACAACAGTTTTTTTTCTACTCCTGATTCATTTGAACAAATAGATATTCAGAAATTCTTCATATATGTTCTTCATCTTTAGAAAAATGTCACAAGCACATGTTAAAAACACCAAAAAACTCGGGTTTAATCTGAGTGAATCTTTAAGGTAATTTTTGCTCACCACTGTAAACACTTTTTGTTTTAAGATGACTGAACACTTTTATTTCCTGCAATCGGTCAAGATTTTTCAAGAAGAGCGTAAAGATTCAGCCAAGCTGCAGGTGGAGACACGAACTTGTGCTTGTTTGGGAAAAAATTGAAGCAAATGAAATTGTGTCTGTTAAAATTAACATCTGTGTGCTGCACTGCAGGAAAACTTCAGTTTTTGTGTTTGAAGTGAGACTAGATTTATTTCAAACGTGTAAAACTAAAAATGAAAACCAATAAAAATAAAAAATTATAATATTAACAAAGAGAAAAGTGTTAGAGTGAACTCAAATGTTTAAAAATTGGAAAGGCAGCAGCCATTGCTTATTTAAGCCCTTTCTTTTATCTACTTTCCACATTTTAGACAATAATATTCCTCATATATAAATTTTTTTTGTCAAAAAGCATCATTTTACAGTGAATTGTTGGAAATTTTATGGATTTTGTTCAACTATCTTGTATTTTAAAAACAATTTCTCTTTTAGTTTCAAAGTCAATTGTTTAATGTCTGGATATTGTTTATATTGGTTCTCAATTAGGCTATTCCAAAGTTTAATTCTGCACACAAACTTTTTTTAATTGTTCCAATTTTTCTATTTTTTCACATTTTTCTTGTTTTTTCTAATTTTTCTGATTGTTGGTTGTTTAAAAATTCCACATCCCCTCAGAGTGTGAAAAGTTTCTGGATATTATGAGGTAGTACCTTAACATTAGCTTTGTAGAGGAGTTTTACTGCATACAAATTGACTAAATAAACATTTTCAATAATTTAGAGTTGATATGTTAGTGCGGTCAGAGTATCCAGGTTTATGATTGTTTGTTTGATCATGCAGCCGTGTGAACAGACCTGTGATTCCATTGTTTGAAATATAGATTTTATGAGGATGTTTGTGAGGCTTGTTTAAATATGGGGTAAATGCTGCATCTTTTTATACCTTTACAGTCACAGTCCCATTCATACATCGGCACACAGATGGCGGCTCCGGTGCCGAACACTGGAGCAACCCTGAGGCGATGTAGGGTTCAGTGTCTTGCCTAAGGACACTTACGCAGAAAGGCAGGGCAGGAATTGAACCTACAATCTTCTGATGTTGATCGCCCTACCACATTCATATATATATTCATATGAAGGAAGTTTGCTACTCAAATGTTTAGTTTTCTTTTGTTAAAACACTCTATTTGAGTTTTTTAATCCCTTTAACACAAGAGATGTCACCAGCAACACCTAAATAAAAGACTCTTTGACCTACCGTAACTCTTCAACCATTCATGCAATTAGGATGAATCAACTGATTCTGATGTGGAGAAAGGAGGATTTTTTTGCATTGGTGTGCAACACTTTGCTAACAATAAGGATGCTGTTTTTTACTTCAAAATTTGCTGAAATCACGTGAACTTATTGAGGAGTGAATGTCAACACTGGAGCTAAAACTCTTGTTTTAGAGGTCTGGCATGTTTAAAAAAAAAAAAACTGTCGGCGTTCCAGATTTTTTTTTAATTATTGCATTAAAAAAACCTTGAAGCACATAGCTTTATTATTTATATTTTGGGGTTTTAAGACTAAACTGTCAGGCACCAAGTGTGTGTTCAGTTCACAGATTCACTCTACCTGCACCGTGACAACTTTATTTTATAGTCCAGGTCCTCGATTACTGAGAGAGTTTGACCCACGATCCTCCTCTAACATCCGATTTTAGCCCGTTGGCTCCGCAGAGGCCTGACGCCGAGTCCCCATGGTTCAATCAGGTGTTTTTTAGAGCATTTGAAGGTGTGCAAAAACATGCAGGGCGAGTGGTGCCGCTCTGAGAAATGCTTGCTCCTGGTTTCCATGGCAACGGATGAGATCCGGAGCGAGCTTTGCGGCTCAGGATCAATGTTTCTGCTCCATCGGGTCACCGTCAGACCACAACTAACAGCAGATGTTTCCTGTTTGTTCTACTTATCGCAAATTCTGATTTTTTTTCTAATTTATCAAACTTTACCTGGACTCAAAAAATATTTTTGATCAGTTTTCTCAAAGAAAATCTTGTTTTTATCGTTTAAATCCAAGCAAGTTCATATATATCTGGCCAAAAATACTCATTTTAAATGGGAATTTTGTTTTTTTTAAGTATATTTATACTCCTCCCTATACCTTAAGTCTAAAAACCTTCTTAGTATACGTTTGTGGGGATAAAAAACTCGTGCTTCTCTTCTTTGTTCCACTTTTTTCTTTTTTGCTGCTTTCTTTCCGAGCTCGTCAGACTTGTGGACGCCGCTGTAATTATGCCGTCTCTCAATTAACCAGGCAGTGATTCACTGATGTTGAATACATTGCACCTTTTAACTCCATCTTCTTTTCAGCCTCTCCTCTTCTCTGCTCTCCACCTCTCTGCAACTCTCCTTTGTCAAAGACTCTCCTCCCCCTCTCTCCTCATCACCTCACTCCATCTCTCTTCCTGCCCTGCGTCTGCAGCGCTTTCTTTTCTTTTTTTTTCCTTTAAGACAGGATGCTGGTTGTATAATCAAGCCGGCTCTGAACAGGCAGCTCCCTTCTCTTGAACAGGTTGCTCCTCGGACATAAGAAAGATACTTTTTTTTTTTTTAATTTAGCTTTTTAGCCATATTTAAGGCTAAAAAAAGCATGTATTAAGCCACTATTTTTCCCCTTTTCTCTACTTTGTGCCCCACTAGCTCAATAACCAACACGGCAGTGTTGAGTGGGTCTGGCATGGCGATGCTGGCACTGCGAAGCAGAGAGGAAACAAAATCAATAGCCATTGACATGCAACACTGCATCAAAACTGCCCAGAGAGAAAGGAGAACGGCCGCTGAGACATGCTGAGGCAGGAAACAGGGAGGCGGCGGCCTGGAGAGGGCCGGCGTGGCGAGGAAGATCGGTCGGACAGAACCACAGAGATGAGAAGCAGGTGAAGAGAGGATTATTATAAAAACAGAGAGGGCAATTAGAGGGAAGCAGAAAAAAAAAAGATAAGAGGGAAGAGTTATTACAGAGATGAAAGGGATAAGAAAAGAGACGCTTTCTAGCAAAGCGAGTGTCATAGTGCATCTCTATTGTCCCTCCATCACTGCTGTGGGGATAATCATGTAATGTGTTGATGCCAGCTTTCTGTTGTGTGTTTTCTTTTGCTACAGATCAGGTGTCTTGCATAATAAGATTTATATTCTATAACCAAACTCAATAGAAAAAGATAACAGATATGACTAATACTCTTTCTGTCGACGATGAAAGGATCACGACGCCACAGCAATCGTGAGATTATTGAAGCTGTTTCGTGAGTTTCCATAATCCCGGAAAATGTTGTTACATGATGCAATGAAAAGGACACAAATAGAGCTGTTTAAGGGCGGCGGGAGGCTAACCGTCTGTTGGCTTTGTTTGAGACGCTTTAGCCTAAAACAAATACAGTTTGTTTGTCGCCTGAGCTCGATCATATCCTCTTTTGAAATTTCTGTTTTTTTTTTTTTTTTGCTCTTTGAGTTCAGCTTGTCCTTCACACAGAAATTTGTACTTGAAACATCTCCTCTGAGATTTAAGATCTCTACTTTTGAAACTTTATACCTCTCCTGAGATGCTCTAAGTTTTTGATCTTCGAAAATCGTGTTTTTGGTGTTTATAGCATGTTCTTATGGTATTGTCCTTATGATAAAGGGCATTTATGAAATAATTTAATATAAAGTTTCTAAGTATTTCTTTATTCAAATCATGATGGATCAGGAACAGATGAAAGCTCACTCAGGAATAGCCAAATGCTCCTACAGTTCTGAAGTTTTTCTGATCTGAGCTAAACCAGGAGTGTCAAACTGGTTTTGGTTCGGGGGCCACATTCAACTTCTCTGATCTCAAGTGCGCTGGACCAGTAACACAATAGTAAAATAAGCATTGGTCAACTTGTTATTTGTTTCTTTGTATTTGTTTTGTTTATTTCTCTTTTGGAAAAAATGCCTCAACCACTCTAGTAGCCTAATCACTTATCATTACACACTCATTTTCAGAGACCAATGGATTTCAAATAAATTAGATTTCACTTTCAAAAAATATTTAATTCAATTTTATCATCTGACATTGATGCAATCCTGTTAGTAAACTCAAGAGGGGGCTACGAAAAAAATAAAACATCCTGTGTAACAACACATTCAGCGTGCAAAATACAATGAAATGTCCAAAAAAAAATGTCTTACGTTGGCTGCTTTTCCTCTGCTTCCCCTGGTGGCAGAATTATGCATTGCATTAATTTCTTGACAAAAAAAAACTCGCGAACTTGCTTTTTTCTTTAACATCCTTATTTTTTTTTCTCTTCGAGATTATACCATCTGGAGGGCCGGATGTGGCCCGTGGGCCGTATGTTTGACACCGTTGCTCTAAACTTTACGGCTGTGGCGCTCTGATATTGCTAGCCATTTGTTTGTTTTTTTTTGTTTATTTTTGCTACACTAATGTTAGTTTGGGCTTGTGATGTGCTATAAGCTAGCAGAGGTGGAATCAAAGGACTGATGAAGGCTAAGCAAAAAATAATGTGGGGAGTTTAGATAAGACTTTCTGTTTTCATACATTGAAGTGTTTTTTCTGGTCTTGAATGTTGACCAACATTCTCTAGAAGGCTGTTCCTTTTCTAAAAACTAAAGGCTGTTTGGCAGCGGAGCCACCATCAGTGCGTGAATGGGACTGTGACTTCAAAGGAAGGTGAAAAGCACTGTGAAAGTATGCACCATTTACCATTTAACTTATGGCTTGAATTGTATAAAAAACTATACAGCGCAAATCCAACTTACTGATAATGCATGAGAATAAAAACAACCTGGATTTCTGGGCCAAACAGGCCAACAAAACCAGGCCAAACGCACCAACACTGGAACATCTGCTGCAGGAAATCAAAGGCAACAGAAGCGGAGATATTTATGTTTATTTAAAAAAAAGAGTAAAATGTGAGAAAGCAACACAGAATAATCAGAATGAAGCTGAAACTGTCACTCAGAGGAATGGGTTTAAAACAAATCTCAAAGTAGAACTGATCTGCACATTGAAAATGTATATTGATCAGTAAATCCATCAGTTTGATTATTATAAACAATTATTTTTGCGGCCAAAATAAAGACTAGATTTTGGATTTAATTTTTTTTTTCTTTAATTTATAAAAAATGTTTATATCAGTTTAAAACACTAGAAAATTTTAACCCCATTTGTTTTTTTTTTGTTAAAAAAATGTGACCACTCTGTTAACTTTTAAATTTAAGTGATTGAGTTGGTGGCAGTGATTTTCATCATTGTCATTCATGTTTTTGAGATTTTAATTTGGACTTTTGAGAGATTTGAGCTCGACATATCTCTGCTGAGAAAAACTTTATTTAATCTTTGGATTTACAGACGGTGTCTTCAACTTTTTGCTTCCTTTGATTATCACTTGTAAATATGTGTTTTTTGGTGACTCTCATTTCTCCTTTTGTTTTCTATTTGTGTTCAATTTGTGTTTCACTTTAATTAAATAGAACTTTTTTTCAGTACATGTTGTGGCAGATCTGCATTGAAATACTCCTGAAGATCCAGTGATTTGCTGAAACGTACAGGTCCTGACTCAATGCAGCTTCACAGGAACAAAAAGAGGCTTTAATTCTATTACTGATAACAAAATTAGACATTTAAAAAGGGTTAGGAGTCGAAAAGGCTTATTTCTTCTTTGGTGAAGATAACACCAGATATAAAAGAAAGGAACAAAGCTGGTCAATTAATTTAATTGAGTTGAAAGGGGAGATTATTGAATTCCGGGTTCATCCTGTCTAATGGATGACAGCCTTATTATAGCTGAGGGTGAATCTCGTGAGAGACATAACCCCGTCGTCTGAAGAGGTCCTGGGAGGGTCAGTAGGAGCATCAAAAAGACTTTAATCCTTCAAATTTGACACCTGAATTCAACAGAAAAAAAGGAAAAAACAATGAGCTGAAGGAACCTGTTGTTTTTGTGTTTTAGAAATCAGTTGTTAGAAATATTTTTGTGTTGTTTTTTGTGTTGTAGGACGGCTCATGCGCAGGGTAAAGCAGAGGCGGCGGTCGCTGCAGCTCAGAAAGCTCAAGAGGAGAGTCGCATGGCGAGGGTCACCGCCAAACAGTTCTCCCCTTCCTTCCAACACCCTGGAAACGGTGCGCTTCAACTCACACTGTCACTCAAACCTGAACTATTCAGATATTATTATCACATTCTATTCACTTCTATAATATTTTTATCATACCATTTAGCAATAAAAATTTTGCTACCTGTCTGGTTCTTCTATATTTAAAGGATCCAGACACATTTTATTGTCTTTACAAACTTATAGCTTAATATTTTTATGTTTATTAAAGGGTAAAAAAGCATTTGATGGTCATTGATTATGTAAGTTATTCCATTTTAAAAGATGAGAGGTCTGTTATCTCTGATGTTCATCATATGAAGAACTTCAACTGTGAGAAAGTATAAAAATAAATCCATAAAATCATATGGTTTGATTTTTAAAGAATGTTTTGGATAATCAAGTTGAAAATACGTTTTTATCTCCTACAAACAATCAGCTCTTCTATCCTCCTTGCGTTACCTGTATTAATGTCACCTGTTTGAACTGATTATCTGTATACAAGACACTTGTCCACAGCTTTAAACAAACTGCAACTTCTCCACCATAAACAAGACCAAAGAGCTGTCAAAAGACACTCAGAAACAAGATTATAGTCCTGAACAAGACTGGGATGAACTAATCTATAATGAACAAGAAGCTTGGAGAGGTGAAATCAACTGCTGGGGCAACCTCAGACCTGAAACCCCTACACCTGGAGCTCCTGGTGGGGTACAAATGATCTAGAGAACAGGGACAAAACAGCCCACAAAAAGTGTAATTAGACTGGACATATTTGGCTCGCTTCAAGTTTGTTTTCCGTGATAATCTGGAATCAGTTTTCAGTCTGAATACACCCGAGCGGACCCTACTCCGGGACCAGGAACTCTCAGACCAATCTTTGGAGCTGGTTCGGCTTGTTTACAAATGGACTCAGCTCTGGTTCTCTCTTAGTTTCTTCAGTCTGAATAGGATCTATGCTCGGGGCGAAACAACTGAACCAAAACTGCAACTATAGCCAGTCATTATGGGATGCAAACAGAGAGCCGCAGACAAACGTGAGACGCAGCAACTCATTAAAATGTGGTTGGATGAATGCAGGCTCATTAAAGATACTTTTAACGAGACTCAAATTGCTTCTCACACTGTTTTCCCAACAATCTTTATGTCATAAACACTTATCAGCATACCATCATAGCCGATGGCTCCTCAGTAACAGCCTTTCAGCATGGCTCTACCAAACCAAAGTTGCACCTGACGAGGACATTAAAAATTGGTCCACACTCGTAATTTTTGACCAATGACTGGAGAGATCTTTAGTCACATGGTTTTGTTTTCAAGCTTTAGTTCGAAACAAAAATGTCTGGTATACACCAGTTCAAATACAGACCACACAGAAGGTTCAGATCTCGATCCGAATTCAATGAGGTGGACTTGGTCAGGACCAAGGGACTTTTCCAGTCTGAATACACAAGAGGTTTGAAAGAGCTTCCTGTAGTCAAAAGAGACAGAAATGGAACTCTGTGGTATGAACGTCAGTCACCTCGTCTGGAGGGAAAGAATACTAAATTTAATCCCAAGATCACTATTTCCACTGTAAAGCATGGTGGTGGAAATATCATAGTTTGGAGCAACTT
Organism: Oryzias javanicus; assembly: GCA_003999625.1. NCBI lineage: Eukaryota > Metazoa > Chordata > Actinopteri > Beloniformes > Adrianichthyidae > Oryzias > Oryzias javanicus. The sequence continues at coordinate 24,895,951 of CM012442.1, forward strand.
TTTTGTTAAGAGGGTCATGTATGGTGAAATTTTGGAAAAAAAACCTCCTTCCATCAGTAGGATAATTGAGGGTGAAGCATGACTGGGTTTTCTAGCATGACAGTGATCCCAAACACATTACCCGGACAACAAAAGAATGATGCATAAAAAGCATAGCCGAGTTTAGAGTATCTTAGCCACTCTCTAGATCTCAATCCACCATGTTGCCCTGCAATAGAACCAGAGCATCACAGCTCTTAATCAGATATTTTCTGGATTCTTCTTTTTGATTTTTTTTCTCTCACAGTTGAAGAGTATGAATTACATTACAGACGTCTCTCATCTTTTATGGTGGGACATCAGTGACTACCCCAATACTTTTTTGCCTCATTGCATATATCGTTATTTAATTTTAGTTGTATGAGTTATTGAAGTGTATACAAGAACAACAAAAAAGTAATTGAGGGGACGAATACATTTATACAGCACGGTATCTTGCATTTATGTGTGGGGGTTGGCGTTAAAGGTCAGTGCAGGACTCCCTTCTGCTCTGCGATTTTACTTTTGTCACTCACGACTACAGGGCTCTGCAGGTAGCCAACGCAAACGAACATGCAGCCTGACAGCCGAACACACGCTGACTTTCCAACATGCTCTGTTCACTTACGCACACAAAGACACTTGGGATGACAGTGATTGCTCTTTTGCCAACTTTGATAATCTCTGCATCTTGTTTCTCCATGTCGTTAAATAAAACACTCGGTGTCCACAAGCGTCAGCACTGACATTTATAGTTTTGATATCGTGGACATCTTCGTCATCCAACCTAATGTTTCCTTTGCATATTTGCAGATGAATTATTGGACTATTTGAGCTTATCAAGCAAAAAAAAAGTACTTTTAAAGTCCTTTTTTACATGTTTGTAAAGCAAAGTCAGGTGGGAGATTACTGGGACAACAGTCTGTGTTCTTTTATGGATCATGTCACTGATTGAGGAATGTCAAAAAACATTGTATTTAGGGGTGTTATAGGTCTGTTGAATGAATGAATGCATGAATGAATGAATGAAATGGTTTATTTCAAGCAATCAGGTTATAATACATGGAATAACTTCACATAATAAATCACAAGTAGATCGCTTGAAAGGGGGTGGAAGGAAGCGAACTTATATAATCCCACCCCGACTCGACCATACCATTTTCTCTACATGAAATATCAGTATCCGGTTCAGGACTTAAAATCAATATCCAGTTCAGGACTTAAAATCAAATATCAATATAGTTTCAGGTAATAAAAGATCAATAATATCAGTGATGTAAGAGAATTTCAAAAACATCCTTAGACAAATCATTTATATTAATCATCAACAGTAATCTAAACATTCTCATAAAAATTTAAAAAAATATATCAAGTAGTAATCAACTTCATTTGTCACTGCAGGAAAAAATATATCAAAAATATTCTTATTAAAAAAGACAATTTGGGCAGATTGCATTTATCAAAGAACGATTATTATAATGAAAAAGTGCTCTGTAAAAAAATCATGATTTATTAATGGAAAACTTCAAAATATTCTCATTAAAAGACAGTTTGAGCAGATTGTATTCAGATCAGAGCTACATCTTTGTTTAGGAACAGGTTTAAGGCCAAGTAAACCATCTTCGTTGTTTTGACTGAGAGACTGTGAAGGTCTCATTTCAAGGGAATTGTGCTCGAGTTCTTCAGAATTGGGTCAGAGTTCGTATTCAACGGTTCCGACGGTTTCATGAGTCCACAATTCACATTTTGCTTGAATTAGAGGTTCAAACATGCGTAATCCCACAGTTCTCAAAGTCTTTCATAGATTTTATTTCCAGAGGCTTCGTCAGGTCTGGTGGTCCGAGTGGTTTGACAAAGATTCTGGAGTTCAGAACCCAAGTTGACTGGATCTGTCGTTTAGATCGTAGGACCCTCGCGTGTTTAGCCAGATCAGCGTAATATTTGCAAAGATGATCATTAAGAAATGTCTTCGTATTTTTTAATTGTTTACGTTGTTGCATCAGGGCCATCTTGTGCTTTCGATTCACGAACCTGATGAGGATCGCTGGTTTATCCGTGGTCTTTCTCCGAAAAAGTGGGTGACAGACTTCGACCGTGTCCAGGTCCAAGGAGATTCCTTTAGACGATAAAAACATTTGAACTTGATCCTCCACGGTCGCATTAGCAGCTCCGTTAGCATCCATGCTAGAGCCGGTAGCACCAGGCCGCGCCCTGGGCTGTAGTTGGAGTCCCGTGAGAATCACATTATTCATCCGTGCTTGTTGGTCCAAGTCATGCATCCTTCTTTCCATCAGATCTTGGCGATTGTCTCGTTGTTCGATGCGTGCCTTTTCTTGGCGGAAATCTTCCACAAGATGCAGCAGCGGCGATAGTTAAGCCTCCAGCTGAAGCACAGCTGTTAGCTTAGCTTCCTGTAGCAAAGCAGGGGCTAGTTGAGCTTCGATGTTGGCTAATGCGGTCTTCAGCTCAGCCAGCTGTTGAGAAATCCTTTTTATTTTACTCTTGGAGTTTTCCCATAGTCTGACTTTGATGAAGTGGCCCCATATAGGAATTTTTGTATCAAAGGGGAAGCACACAAATCCTGGCTTTCCAACCTTCAGGATCTACCATGCTGCTTGTTCTACATTATCCCTGCATACTGTTGACAAAGTTTGATCAGCTAATTGACCAAATACGTCAAATTTGAAGAACCAGGGTTGGACATCCTCAACAGTCCTACCTCTTTATTAGTCAACTTTTTTCTGATATATTGTCCCCTTTAAATGGTACACCTTTAGAACAATGTGGTGAACCCAGAGTGAATATTTCACTCATGGTTTGAAATCACTTAAGCCTTAGTCATAAACTTGTATGAATACTGCAGGTTTTTGATTGTCCGGGCCCCCTGAAGAGTCATAGAGAGGAGCGGCTGCATCTTAAGAGGAGTGCAGGTGTGTCTTGCAGTTCCCTTGAGGCTTGTGCCCCATAAGGAATGTAATGAAAATGCAACATATCATTGTTGTCAGTGTGATAGGTGGATTGTGAAGTATTTTTAAAGATGATGTCAGTTATAGATACTTATGGCGTGTGAGGGGTGCTGCCCTTATGCCCAGTGGTGTGGACTCGAGCCATTAATTTGATGACTTTAGACTCTATTCCGACTTTTACAGCACTAACTCATGACTTGACTCAAACTTTAACTTTCTGACTCCAAAAGATTTGCTATTTTCCTCAAAACCCAAAGATTATAAAGTAGTCGTAGGTGGGATGGGGGTCCTGGCCCCTAACTGACTGCACACAAATGCTTCACACACACCCTGTGCAGGCGATACATAAATACCTGTGGGACGCCTATAGAACACACACACAGACTACGCTCTGGTCTCTAGTTTCCTAAGTTCTAAGGCTTCTCTCTACCCATTCCAATTGTAGGAGCATTTGAGGTTTTAGTGGTGTCTGAAATAGTTTTTTTTAAGGGTTAATAGCAGGAAATAATATTGACTTTTTAAAGTTATAAAACCAATGTTTCTTAGTGCTGACAGCTACGCCCTAATATAAATGACCAACGACTATTGATGGCATCATTGAGGGTTAGTGACGTTCAAATTTGAAGACACTATTTTTCTCTCTGATTGGAGGGCCAAATGTAGAATTCAGCCTAACAGTCAGGTTGCATTAAAGGGGCGTCCAACGAACGCCCAAGGAGCATGCACTTATCACTTGAACAGGATTAACAGGATTACTTCACCCTTACTTACACTTACATGTTGCTTAAATGTTTGCTACAACCTGTCGCTTGCATTAAGCCCAAAGACAAAAAATATAGATTAGCATTTTTTCTCTACGGGATCACCTACAATATTAAAATTTCATGTAGACCACTTGCATTCCTCATTCAGCTTTGCCCATTTTTTTTTTTTTTCCTGCAGACAGCCAATATCCTCATGTTGTGACTAAGACGCAAACTTTGATCAAGTAATTCCAGGTTCAAATAAGTCAGACTTGAAGGACAAGAGTTGGATGATCAGACTACTTAGTACTTGATCTTTATCATTCAACTTTTTGTTGATAGATCGTTCCCTTTAGTGAGTTTGGAGCACTGAGCTCGACCCAGATTGAATAAGCCCCTCATGGTTTGAATTCAGTACCAGTTGGGTGGAAAGGCAGGCCAGATAGCTCTATTTGGGGCACAACATACGCCAATCATGTTGAATCAACGCTGTTTGTTTTTATCTCTAATTTTCTCTTTTCTGCTGATATTTTCCCAGCAGGTATGGAGGTGCAGCGTCCCAAACGTCAGGTGTCAAGCGAGGTGGAGGGCGAGGGCCTCTCAAGCAGCGCCGGCACAGCCGAGAGTCCTGACCTGTACATGAAGAGCGTGGGCTCCGATGACCCCTCGATCGACGCTGTGACCCCTGATCTCAGCCCGCCCTCTTCTTCTCCGCCCCACACGCCCCCTCCGCCTGCGCGGCCATCCCAGCGCAGCAAGAGCGCCCGTTTTCACCGCCAGACGGCCGTGGACCACGGGGACAAGGGAAAAGAGGGAGGTGACCGAGGAGAAAAAAGTGGGGGTGGAGGTCAGTTAGAGATCCAGGTGTGGATGGAAGGAGGGAGCGGGGGAGGGGATGGAGGAGGGAAGGGGGAGTACACCCGGGCAAACAGCTGGAGCGAGGACAAGAGGAGGGGAGTCTTTCCAAAAGGAGGCGGTGGGGTCAGTGGACGTGGAACGAGCCGGACCAACGGACACAAACACAGCTCCTCCAACCACAAATCACGAGAACATGGCTCGTCCAATCACAGACAAGCTAGGGGGGATACATGGACAGAGTCATCCTCATCTGCCACCTGGACATCTGGGCACAGGGGCGTGCACGGAAGGGGCGGTCGGCTACTGGAGCAGGATGAGGAGAAAATTAGCAACTACGAGATGGAAATGAAACCTTTACAGCCCAGAGCCTCCACTACCCACAAGCCCCATGGGCACGGGGAGGACAGGCACGGGGAGGAGCGATCCCACGGCACCACACGACAGAGGAATAAGAACCGAGAAGGGAAGGACTCAGCGCACAAGCTGGACAGACTGGGGGATAAAGTGGATTCACGGCCTCTGCGCAGGGACCTCACTCTTTCCCCCCCTTTGAAATCCTCTCCCATCGTACCAGAGCGGCAGGACAACAGCCTAATGCAAAGCAAAGGCAACACGGTAAGACAAAACTCTGCTTCGTTCTCATTACACCAGATTCTGTGTGAACAAATGTGGAATTCTATTGGTTTGATTTAGCTGAGCATAATGCAACCATGAGGGACAATTCAGTGCCCTGATGCGGCGGTCCCAAGTCCAGGTACATTTACAGGGTTGTGTCAGGAAGGTGCGTCCAATATGAAACCAAAGTCATGTCAAAACAGAACTTCGAAACTGGTTTGGTGCCGGTTTTAGTGCCGGTACGGGGGTTGACCCATATGGGTGCAGCAGGTTTTTTTAGGTTAGGCCCATAGAAGGTCATATACAGGGCCAACTGCCTCTTAGAGGGGCCGCAGGTGTATCAGGTGTATAGGGAAATACCTATCTCGTCCTTGAGGTAATTATTGTAAAATATTTGTAAGGATAATGCAAGTTGCACACGCTAATAACTTACGTGTGATGCAGTTGTATTGTGGCCTAATGCTACACTCCAATAAGGTCTTTAACTGATCTGGCACAAATACCGTAGGTCGCACAAACTATGATCTGATTGTCACATTTCTAACAGCCAGGCTGCACCTGAACAACACACACATTTAACAACATTAACAGGCTCCTTGCATAGTGTGCAGGGTTTTGGAGGGGTATAAAAAGTGAAAAATCTGTATAACACACCTGTGTCTCACCTTCTTCACCCCTACGCACTGTGTGAGTGTTTGCTAAGGCCTGACAGAAAAATGTGCATGAGCATTTTTGCTCTATGGGCTCTTTAAATATTTTTTGTGAGCCAGCTGCGTAAACCCGTACAGATTTACCAATTTTTTCGCCCATCTATAGGGGAAGTGCAACTAAAGGCTAAATTACACTGGTCCATCTGTAGTGTGTGTAGATTGTGTCTCTGTTGCGTTTCATTGCGTTGACACACAATAATATTACATTCCTTATCCAGTCGGAACGTTTGTACTGCCTCTGTCATGTCTGTGTCTTGATGTCTGTTCTTATGTAACTCGAGCTTTATACAGGAATTCTACTTACAATCCGTCAACACATCAATTTCATGGTATAAAGGTGAAAAAATGGGAAACGGGTCCAGGTTTCAAGATTAAAACTTCTGTTGTATTTTCAAAATAACAGTTTTTTCAATTTTATATATAACACCCTAAATAACACAGAAGTCCGTTTTTGCCATGAAGTTTAATTTAGAAAGTACAAAAAATAATGTAATTTAAGCGCTTGTATGAAAGGCGCTTTTATAAATAAAATTTGATTTGATTTGATTTAAGACTCAAAAGTTCCATTTTCCAAGAACTCAGAGAGGGAGGAGAGGGGGTGGAGCCTGACTGCCAAAAATTTGCATAAACTTGACACTAGTAAAGCACTCCTCTGGGAGCCAGGGAGACAAAGTAAACTAAAACCTTGTTTCCACTGAAAGGTCTGGTACGGTCCAGTCCAATATTTTGAGCGTCTCAATTGTGAAATTAACCAGGACTGAACCGTACCTCTTGGGACCCCCCATCAGCTGTAGGTCCATTGAAAAATGGAACCGAGGGACGTGGAGCCACTGTAGCAGAAAGTGACGACAACATTAGAAAGCGGCAAAATAGCGCTCGTTTAAGCTAACATTTCCAACGTTTATAAGCCTTCACGTAGTTTCGCACAAATAAAAAGTCATCCAGACTCATTATCTCATTAATTTATCACACCTACAGTTTTTTGCGTGTACTTCATAGTTCAGAATTATAATGGAATGTACCAATAATGAAAATAAACCAATTAGTGAGCAGGAAGAGACCAACAAACAAAAAAAACCCCAAAAAAAACAAGTGCTTATTTTAACTCACGTGACTTCTATTTATTTTATTAAATCAAAAGTAGTGCAAATAGAATTTTTATAGAATAAAATTAGGAAATGAAGTAGGATAAATCCTTTAGAGTTGTCTGTAATGATTCTCAGCCGTTCAGGTTATATTACTACAGGATTCTTTACAGTAACTTGACTTTTGCTGATCTTTAAAGATACCTCTTCAATTTAACTATTAAAAGTCACTTAATCTGCTCACATGACGTCTAGTTATTTAACTTTTTGCCACATCTTTGAAAAAGTCAAAACTTGAATTCCTCATCAGCATCTTCCAGATCAACCTTTTTAAAGCTGCAAGTGTCCTGAAGAACAGAAAATGGGGATCTGCTCTAGCTAAAAATGTAGCCCAATCTGTTAAAATGTTGATTCAAATAAGGAAAATTACTCTTTTCTATTTCTTTTTCGTGTCCAAATGGTTTCTAGCCGAGGTGTCCACAGAATTATATTCCTTCTTGATCAAATAAGTCTGTGATAGTTGGATACATCAGCAAAGAGTGTTCTAGTTTATCAGAAAATATACAAATGATCCTGATGCATCCATAATAAAAATTGTTGTTAAAAAAAATTTGAGATTCCAGGTGTTAAAGAAATAAAAATATATTTGAAGCATTAGCTTCAAATTCATCTTCCAGCTGTGCTGTCTCTGCACATTCACACTCACTTCACACCATGACAGCAATATGAAGGCTGCGTGATGCCAGGGACTGCGCTCCTTCTCACCACCTTTTATCTTTTTATTTATATATATATTTTGTTGCGCTACCGTTAACAGCACGGCTCGTGTTTCCCTGGAGTGGAGACACAAAATGTGTGCTGTTATCCCTGCTTTTAAAATGCTATCACACCAACGACATCCACCTATACGGCCCACTTTTCTCTCCACCTTCCAGCGGAGCCGTTCAAACCCATTTTAAACCCATTCGGCTGACAGCGTGTCCTACACGGCACCTGAGGAGATCATCGCCCGAGTTAGACTGAGTGAAAACGCTCGTGGAGAAACGTCTGTCAGGCGTTTACAGGCTGTTTTTAGCTTGAGTTTGCTGAGAATAAGAAGGGGAGACAATAAAAGCTGAACACAGAAGTCTGCTTAAAACTACTCTGACTTGCTTGGACCTCAGTAGGCGAATTTTTTCATTAGTTTCAGCGTCTGAATGGCTGGTATGACATTTATTATAATAGAGGAGATGTCCTTTTTAAAAAATGATGGTCCCATTTGGAGTAAAATGGATGGAAAATAGTGGCTTTAATTCAGAATCAGGCTATGACTAACTGAACACCGCTCAATGAGTGTTTCTGTCAGATCCATTACCAGCTCTACACTAAAGGTTTCAGAAGACTGTTTGTCTGATGGACTAACCAAAGCTGTGGACCTCCTGACAGTACTGGTGATGTGGCGAGGACTGCCCCGGGGGGGAGGAGCCAAACGTTGGTTTTGGAGGTTATATTTCTGTTGTCTCTCTATATACTTTAAAGGCAAAGACATAATATTTTGACAGGGCTATCCCTAACTCAGTTAAAGCTGAAAAATCTACCCAAAAAAATAAAAATAAATCTAAACTTTAAGCCAAAAAAGTAATTTTTTATTCAAAAAAAAGAAAAAAACTTAAAGATTCACTCCAGTTAAATCTTTTGATTTAATTTAAAAGTGAGTGTTCCCAGTCGTCTTTTAATATGGTTGTGCCATTTTTAGCCAAAATGAAAGAAAAAAGAGATAATTTTTTAGAACATAGTTTCTGCAGAGCAACATCAGTTCATTAGAAATTCATCTCTGAATTGTGGGCAGGAATGTTGGCGCAGAACAAGCTCACCCCACTTCCCGCCATCTACACTCTTCCCGACTTGCTTAAATCCCTCACAACCCCAACCTAACATTATCGCTGCAACAAAATGTCGAGCAATATTTGAATTGCATTCCTTTTTCTGTTTTTGGGATAAATCAGGGTGCTCTTAAACTCTTAAAAGGTCTTAACTGTTTATCTATTTCAAAGCATTCCCAGTTGTCTTTTAATTGAACTAAAATAAACATTAAATTGTCATAAATTCTGATAAATGACCCCTAAATGTTTACTAGTCAGTATCCTGTCATAGAAAAAAAAAAAAATCAGGGGATGCACTGTGTAATAAGGTCATGAACTGATCATAAATTGTTTTACCTCCGTTAGCTAATTAGCTCATGCATGTTAGCGTGGGGAAATTGGAAAGTGTAGGTTTACGGACAAGTGAAAATAGGGATTACTCAAGTAGTTAAAAGTGGTTTGTGGTAATCCTAATGAAGCAAACTGCTTGGTTTGTTGAAAGACATCTAAACGTTGCACAAAGGCGACTCAGACTTCGACTGTTATGTTATATTCATACTTGGGTTTTCAAGGAGATTTTAAGGGTTCTTGAAAAATCATTAAACTTAACTTCAGTAGACCTCCTGGTAAAATATAGCAAACCAGAAGTCCAAACAAACAAGTTGACTTCCCACAAATTAAACGTTCTCAGGGGTCTTTTAATTATGATTATGTTGTTTTTAGCCGAAATCAACAACCTGTGTTGTTTTCTAAGACGTGGTTTCTGCAAAGCAGCAGGAGTTCACCTGAAAATGATTCATGGGTGGGACTGTTGGCAGAGAGTAAGCCCGTCCCCATCCCATCATCCATCTGCTCTCCTGCTACCTTAAAGCCCCTAATAATCCCAACTAACATTTTTATTCATTCTTATAATAGTTTTTGTGAATTTTACAATTATGGTTTTATGACAGTTGTTATTTCGACATTTTTAATGGCTTTTTAACAGCGCCCTAGTTTTAATATTTTTGATCTTGTCTATTGCTGTTATTACTTTTATATATATATATTTTTTTTACATTTTCATACTTTTAACCTGTTTGTGTGTGTGTTCCTCCTGATTTACGATTTGAATGAAATGAAGTACTTACCAATGCAACTTCAAGATTAATTTTCTTAATATTTGTCCTCCATTGTCAGAAAAGGTTTGCATTTTATGAGGGAAACAAAGATGTTTTGCAGTAATATTGAATATTTTACAGTCATTATAACACAATTAAACAAAAGAAGATATAAATAATTTTCTGTCAAAAATGTTTCTTTTTTCTAAATGATTTTATTTGAAGTTTATTATGTTGTCGTGTTTTCTTCCTTCTTTTGGATGCCTGCAGTGCTCCATAACTGGACAGCAGCTGCATGTTATTATTTGTCATATCTGCCATGTCACCTCCACTCGCTGATTTGACTAAACGGATTTACTGTCATGAGAATACTCCCCATCCCCAGTGACATAACTCCGTGTTATTCCACATATTAAGATAATCCCGCGGGACGTTTAACCTTGTGAAATAAAAGATTTTGTGTGCTCTGAGTGAGCAGGGGGGGAGATTACGCCGTTTTAATATGATTTTTTGGCCCGATTTGGGATAGGGGATGGCTTGAACCTCGGTAATCCTGATAATGTGTTTGCAGCATTAGCTAATGAAGCAACAGGGAGAAAATGGAAGCAGTCCTCCGCTCGCGCATCTTCGATGCAAATCTCTCTGCAGCTTCCCGCTACCTGTTAGAGGTGTAAAACGCAAACATGCTCACATGCAGCGCACAGATAGATGGAGCCCCAGCGGTCCTCTCTGCACCTTAGTAACAGCAGAAGAGAAAGCTGGCCCCTTCCGCACAGAAAGCCCCCTATTGGTTCACCGGCGCTCTGTTGCTAGGGAACAGTGTATGCCTTGCTTCAGCGGCGGCCAATCAGTCGGTGTGTGTCGGTAACAGTGGTGCAGCAGAGAAGCAAGTGAGATTTGTGTAAAACAGGTTCACAGCATACATTGATGCTATCTCAAAGATAAACAGGGAGCACCGTGAGGACCAGCGCCGCTCAGTCAATCACTTCCTGCTGGACACTTCCTGCTAATTCTGCAATAACAGCTTCAAAGCAGCTCGTCCATCTAGAAGCATGAGCTTCTGAGCGTCCCAGTGGCCCATATTTACACAAGCAAGGTTTTTCCTAGACCTCTAAGTCTTCCCCATCTGCATGGATGATGGCAGACAGAAAGGAAGAAAGAGGAGAGCTGAACGGTTTCACAGAACATGTGAGGTAAAGCACCCAGAGAGCAGGCTTTGAACAGGTAAACATAATCTGCCCCGTGCTCCAGATCTTGCTCAGCACTCCGGCTGCTGCAGTTCTGCGGTGTTTTTCCAGCTTCTCGTGAGGACCACAAAGGAAAGCGCAACATTTCTGTTGTCAAGCCCACAAGTCCTGAAAGCACAAACACATCGCTGCATGAGAGAGATATGACAGCAGGTTCTGTAGTATTATTAAGATAAAAAAAAAAACAAACAAAAAAAACACCTTTGGCGCCGCTTTAAAAGGGCGATATGGAGTACTCAAAAATTGCTCGCTTGGGGCTTTTGTTTGGGGTGTTTCTGTCAAGAACGTCTCTCAGCGTCTGTGACCCGATTATCAGAATCAGATACTGGTGCTGTCTTCTGGTTCAACTCGGCGCAACTCATTTCTGCAGCACCAGTTTGTGAGAAAAGCAATTTTCTAGTTAAATTCTGTCACATTTGCCGGGGAAGCTATGTTCATTCCCCTCAGGAAGACGGTAAAGAAAGGCAAAGTTGAGAGATTTTCTTACACAAAAGAGACCAAGGAAAGAACCCAGTGCATCATGGGATATTCCCAAACAGGTGTTTTAAGTAAAATGTTAAGTAAACAAACATTTCCATGTGAGAACTAATTGATTTAATGTTTTTAGGTGGTTAGGTTTAACTCTAGTGTCATCAGCATAGAAGTAAATGCTCCCAAAACTCTACTTAATGAAAGTCTATAAGGCCATGTACATCGCCCTGTGGAACACCCTGACTAATATACCATTTGCAATAACAAACTATCATTTAAGATATAAAAAAATAACTAAGAATTGTCTCAACACAGCTTCTGAGGATGAAAACAATTTTTCTAGGAGAAAAAAAAACACCAACTGTTGGAATAAAAAGCTAACATGTGGAGCCTTTTTATGCTTTCTGATTGGGCTTAAAATCTCATCCACTTTTTTTTTTTTCCACCGTCATCCAATGCATGCTCTGTCTAGATGTTTTAAAGGAAAAATATTCAAAGCACTCACATTAGTTTGGCTGAAACTGACTAGACCGGGATTAGAGGGCGTTGTTTAAATGCATTTTATTGCGCCTTTGATTTTGTATTGACACTTAGTTAAAAAAGAAAAAAAAAGTTCTTGAATCAATTTCTTGGCTTACATAAAAATCTAACATGTGGCATGGAGCATCAGCGAACCATAAATTGTGATAATTTTAATGTTCAATATTTCAAAAAGAACTAAATAATATGCAATTGTGTCTCAGTAAAGACAATTTTTTTTTAAAATAAGAATGTGTTTTTAATTTAATCACAAAGACATCAGGAGATTCCCCGGGTATGAGTAGTCCCTGTCACAAAAATGTAGTTTGACGTGTTGTTCAGATTTTAGCTTAGATGAAAATGAAAACGGAATAAAAAAATAACTAAGTGACATATAATTTACAAGAAGGGAGAAAAAAAAGTAAATGGCAAAAAACGACTTTAATGTCACAATTAAAGGGATTTGTCTCACTTAACTGTTATTTCCTCCCATCGCAGTTAAAGGTTTGTACGTTTTTTATTATTTATATATTTAGTGGTGGGAGGTGTCTAAAAATGAAGATTTGAACAATGTGAATATGTGCATACATTTTTTAATACAATTAATTAGTTCAGTTTATTTTTCTTCAAGCTACAAATAAAAGGACAGTTTTCTTCCAAGAGTCAGATCCTGTTTTTAAGATCTGAAAGTTAAGTATTGGACTTCAAAATAAAATCTGCAATTAGAATTCATTATTTTCTTATTTTCATTAAATATTTAAGCTGAAAAGGTGACTTTATAAAAAGCAAACCTGTTTTAAAACACTGAAGACTCAGGTGTAAACCTTTGTGTTTAAACATGAGCATGGTTTTGTTGGTCAAGGTGTGTTATATAAATTAGACCAACAGATTTCCTCCACAGAAATGTGTTGCAGCTGAACAGCAAAGCGCTGCATTTAGGCTCATTTTCCCTCTGCAGTGAGTCGTTGCTAAAATTATTTCAGACTTAATTAAAACTTTGATTCCTCTGCAGGTTGTCTTTTTTTAATTTAAAAAAACCTGATTATTTTCAACACCAGACAACTTTAAGCATGCACAGAGGGGATTATTCAAAGATCTGCAGCTGTTTGGGTGGACAGGAGGTCAGACAGACTGACCTTCACCTGCTTAAGCCAAACATCTGCTTAAGATTCACTAAACCAGACTCCTTCACCAAATCACATCTGTTTACACTCGGAAAACAAAAAGATTACACCAGCTTTACACTGAATAATTGAGAGTTAAGGTTACTTTTCTGATTGAAACAATTAAAAAAAAAACTTCAGAAAACTTTAAACTAATGTGACTCGCACCCATTTACAAAATAAATTAAATACGTTTAGTTTATGCGCTTTTATATATTTAGTTTTTAAATAAAAATAACTTAAATGATTAAAAACTGCAGTCAGAGCCGCAGCATTACTTTAACTCCCTCAACATTATTTCCTGAGCTGTGAAAAGGAAACTTTAAAACCTTGAGGCAGTTTTTTGATAAATTACCACCAGATAAAGACTTATTGACCCACTCTGATCATCTTTTAATCTATTTTTAAATTATTTCTTATGGATTAAGATTATGCCATTTTTTTGCCAAATTTTAAAAAACTGTTGTTTTCTAGGACATAGTTTTTGCAGAGCAGCAGTATATCAGAAATTTACCTTTGATATGTTGGCGGGACTGTTGGCGCAGAGCAATCCCACCCCCTCTTCCCCTTTCTGCCTCTGAGAGGGAGCCTGTGGCCCTCTTAGTGTGTTCACTACATAACAAATACAACCTTTTTCAAACAGCATTCTTGCATCTGCTCCGGATTCATAACAATTTAAATAAAGAAATACTCAGAAATGCAATTTTGGGCTAAAATTTCTTAAAATGTGTCCTCCATCATTAGAAAAAAGATATAAGAACAACACTATTTTTTGTAAGATTGGGTCTTTGAAAAACACATAAATGTTTCTTTCTTAACTGGTTTAAGCTGTTGTCTATTTTATATTTTAATCTTGCATTTGCAGGAGCAACAATTTCAAACCTCACAGGCTCAGTAAAATCTTTACACGTCAATGAACTGATTTTGATTTTATATATATATTTATAGACACTTTATTTGTCATTTTTGTCACTGGTACAACATTTAAAAAGGGCTATTTGGTCAGTTACTTTTTCAAAATAAAAAAAAATACAACTATTAATTTACAACTAATAAAAAAATACGTCATTTAAAACAATGATGTACAAGTAATAGAAGATGAGTAAAATTGCTAAAAAAATGATTATATTCTTAAATATACCTAAAAAAATACATCTCATTACTCCAATACAGCATTTATTAAAACATACAACATTGCTTAGTTCCAGTTAGGAAAAGAAATGTGTGCAACATGTGACTTAACTCCAGAATTTAACTGAAAGCTCACAGGGTTTTTGTGCAAATCAGTTTCTATTAACTTATTTTGTAACCAGTCCTTCGATCAGCTGATTTATTCCACCTCTCAGCTGGTCGAGTCCCTGAAAAACAAACAGAACAGAAGGAAATGGAAAGAACTGGAAGGCTGTAATAGTAACTCAATTCATAGTATTTAAATTTTGTGCTGATATCACCCAGTGGTTTACATTAAGCCGATTTTACGTCAAGTTTTTTAAGGCTATGAGGCAGAACAAATGATCATGTCAGTTGTCGGCACACGCACCAGAGGGCTAATCTAAAGATGTACATTTTGTGATCACCTGTCATCCCTGTTTGAGTCCAACTCCGATCTGAACAAGAAAGAAGTTCATAAAAGTTTTGAAATGTAAAGTCGTCCCCCAACGCAAGAGGCCTTCAGCTTATGCCTGTTTGCTCAGCTGTTGGACAGGACAAGTTAAAATAAAAAGTAAAACGAAATAAAATTAATGAATTTAAAATATATATATATAATAATAAGAATTAAAATTAAGTAAAATGAAATAAATAAGAGTAATGATGAAAAAAATTCTATAAAATCTGCCCCATTTGTGAAAACAAACTTTGGAAGCAGACTGAAGGTATTTTAGCATAAATATGTCTGATTTATGTAACAAGTCCCCTAGTGGTTAATTTGTGAATTGAGTTGGCTGCACTTAATAGTGTTTTTGAGCAAGTCTCCAACAGGAAGTCAAAACAGTGCAGCCTGGTTTCCAGCTGTTTGAGCAGAGTCTGATCTGATACTGCCACCTACTGGAGACTTCATGGAGTTACCGTAGTCCATAAAAACAGGCTTTCCTCACAAGTTTGCTCTTTTTGATTGATTGATTGATTGATTGATTGATTGATTGATTGATTGATTGATTGATTGATTGATTGATTGATTGATTG
Source organism: Oryzias javanicus (assembly GCA_003999625.1). Classification (NCBI taxonomy): domain Eukaryota; kingdom Metazoa; phylum Chordata; class Actinopteri; order Beloniformes; family Adrianichthyidae; genus Oryzias; species Oryzias javanicus. The sequence continues at coordinate 24,911,468 of CM012442.1, forward strand.
ATTTGGTTTATTTCAAGCATAGATTGCGAAAGATACAGGACAAAGCACAAAATTATTTCAAACTCATTGCAGAAATTATTAAATGCATTGATTCGAAAATAGAAAACAAACAAAACAAAGACACTCTTATGTCAAATTTGGTTAATTAAATATAGTAGTTATTAATCAAGAAGTCAAGTCAAGAAGAGTTTGATTGATTGATTGCTTGAAAAGCAGTGGGAAGAAGCAAACTTAAATCTCACTCCTACTTAGTTATTAACTATTAGTTACTGTTAAATTTACAAATAAAGTTGTACTTATAATTTGTATTTTATCAATGCAAACACCTTGAAAACAAGCCATACTTTGGCTAAATGTTGTCAGTTTTATTTAAAAAAAAGCATTTTTAGGGACCAAAAATGCAAAATTTTATTCTTTACTGTTCTTACTTATGCAAAATACATCAAGAAAGCAGACGCTACAGGATTTAAACTTGTTTTATTTAAAATTTTGCTCAATCATTAAAGATAAAGTTTAACAGTCACATCATTTCCTGCGTAAAAATGAAGGCAGAAAACAGAAAAAGTTAAAGGTTTCCTGTCTTATGTGGCTCACAAACAGTTAAAGCAAACATCTTTGTTTCTGTCTGAGAGATGTTGGTTTAAAATGACTGGCTTTGTGTTTGCATGAAGGCTGAATGTGTTTTTTTTAAAGTCTGAAAACAGCCTCAAGTGTGTGAATTTTCTCTATGTGCGTTCTTATTATTGACACCCTCTTTTCTCTTTTTTTTCTCTGTCTCCCACGCAGGCCTACAGCTCCATCCTGGTTGCCATGGTGATTCTGCTCAACATTGGAGTGGCTATTTTGTTTATACACTTTTTTATTTAAAGACAGCACTGCTTCAAGAGTCAACTATGCTATCAATTCTTCTGAGTATTAGGGCCAATCTGCCGCCCCTGTCTGCGCCCAGAGACGGAGGATGAGGAGCCAGGAGGGCTCTGAGCTCGGTCCTGTTCCTTTGGAACCACAAAGAAGACAGAAGAACAGAGGAATGATCCAAAAAAAAAAACAAAAAACTGGGCTACGAGGAGAAAAGGCTGTCCAGAACCTGGGCTTGAGCTTCAACGGCTCCACACAAGCAGCCGATCTGGCTCTTCGAGCGGCGAGCGTGCAGACAGAACTGACGAACTTTTTCATTTTAAATCATAGTTTTCAACAGATTTGTATCTTCTGGTTTATTTATGGATGTTTCCTCTCATGTACAATATGTTGATGGCTCTATTCTTTATTTTTTAACCTCTTTGTAAAACTCCAGCCTTTTTATTTATTTATTTATTTTAGTTCCTCGTCCAGCCCGGCTGTTGTTACTGATGGTTTACATCCAGTTGGATGACAGAGCTCCGTCTCCAGGCCTCCTCATGTCTCACCCCGCGCGGGTTTTGATGTTATCCCCACCGCCGCGTTCCCCAGAGCAGCTCGGCGACCGACGATGCTCTGCGCAGACGCGTCCACCCCGCGAGCGTCAGCCGTGTCTCTTCCTCCCACTCCCACCTCCACACACCAGTCGAGGACGGAGCTTCCTCTTAAGCTGGAGGATGTTGGAAGCAGGTCATCCTCGGTGAAGCCCTGCGCCTACTCGACGCAAATGTGGCTGCAAAGCCTTTAGAAATGTAGATGGTTAAAAAGTGTAAAAATCGTTAAACACCATCATTTATCACACTGGTTGATTGTTTTGGCTTAAGATCTACTGGATTGAGTGAATCAAATCGTTCAAAATTAACCAAATCGACTCTAAATTTCATGGGCAACTGCAAATTATGATATGAATCGTATCGTTGTTAAAGTGAATCATTACACCTCTATTCATGAGCAACAGACCAGCTATTCCCTAGCATCAAAATTAAGTCGTAGAGGCTTCTGTCTCTTTTTTTGCTCTTGACCAGCCTCTGTGTCCGTTGCCATCGGTAACAACCTCCTGGACAGCTGGCAGGTTTATCCTTTTTTATTTATTTCTGTTTTTTTTTTTTTATAAGTCAGATGGCTCATCTGTGGTGCATCTTCACCTGCAGCAGCTCAGTCCAAGGTGCCTGCAACCTCTCACACGTAAATATTCTTGATCTCAAGGCAGGTTGCAGACTCAAACAGGTCCAGGAGGCTCTGCTGTGCGCCGTCCAGGTGGTGAGGATGCCGTGCACCACCCTGTTCATCTGCAGCATGCTACAGCATGCCGAGCTCTCCTTATAGTTTGAATCTCCTCTCTCTCTCTCTCTTTGTTTTCTTTCTTCCTTTCTTTCTTGGAAACACTGTTTTGTTTTTCAGTTGTGTGGAGAAAATAATGAAAGTGTTTCAAAGAAACCCACTGTCCGCCTTGTTGTTTTTTTTTCTCTCTTTTCTATATTTTAGGTTGTGTTATTCGACTTTTTGCGTCAACTAGTGAGGAATCTGATGAAGAGGAGTGTGTTACCATAGCAACACTTGAATAGAAGGACGGTATTGTTCACAGATTTAATTGAAAAAGAATCATGCAGAAAAAAATTGAAAAAAAAGTCACAAAAATATTTTAAATTATTTTAAAATATTGTTTTTGCAGCAAAATACAGCAGCATGTGTACTGTCTCAAATAGTTTTAAATAAGAAATTTGGCGCCATCTTCTGGACATTTTAGGAACTTCAAAAGAATTATATAAAGTTTTCAATGAAAAAATAATTACATGAATACACACGAGTGTTTTAAAGGATTGCACATTTGTATACAAATAAGTGTATTTTTCAAAAGTTTTTAAAGATAATTTTAACTGTATAGTCAATAAAAAAATAGATATGAAAAAAGTGGTGAGTTTAGTTAGTTGGCTAAATGTAATTAATGAAGTCCAAACGTCATAACGATTACAGGTATCCCAAAGACCAACTTAACCAACTGGCATTCTTATGAAAGCAATAGAAAAAGATGTGAAGCTATAAGGTGGTGGAAATCCATTTGAGCCAATCAGGAAGCACATGTTATAAGTGACAGTTGTTTTAGCCAATCAGAACAGAGAACCCCATGCGATGGGCTGGCTTTTTTCGTCAGAGCTGTTAATGTTAAACACAGCTGTTTTTTCGTGTTTTTGTTATGTTTAATGTGGGACCCATTAAGCAGCTGTTTGTTAAAAGTTTATTCCTAAGAGTTGTCTTCCGGTAAGGCTTTTTCTGCGGAGGCTTTTTTGAGGTAACGTTTATGGGAAAGTTTTACTGTCATTGCCGCTAACAGGAGCTGCGGGCTGTTTTTACAGTAAAAAAAATAAAAATTGCCCCCGTGCTCCTCGCGGCTTCTCGTTCTGGTTTAATGAGACCATGACCACAGCGGAGGAGCTCCACGAGAGTCAGAAAGGATCTGAAACCCCGGCTGGAGGCTCCCTGGACGGCCTGACGGCTCCCTGAGAGAACGGCGCGCGGTGGTCCGGCCGGCGGAGGCGGACTCGGCGGAGGGACTCCCGGCTTCTTCTCCGCGGTGAGGCGAGATTATGATCTGCAGAAGGCCTGTTGGAGAGCCGCTGCCGCTCTGAAAACAAAAGAAACTGCAGCTGCTACTTCAATTGATCCATTTAGTCCCCGAAAACCCCACCAGAACGCAAGATAGAACTACTTTCAGCGGTCGAGGCACGTGCGCACGCACGCGCTCTTTGATGTCAAGTTTACTTCCAAGTGTGAAAGTTTAGTGAGAGCGCGCGTGGATGCGCGCGAGGATGGTGGAGAGCCGCAGCTGCGTTCAGAGGGAGGAGGTGTACCGCTGGTTCTCCGCGCTCACCTCCGCGCGGAGAGCAGAGTTCCTGTGCGGCCTCCTGGACCTCTGCGTCCCAATCGAGCTCCGCTTCATCGGCGCGTGCCTGGAGGACCTGGCCCGCAAGGACTACCACTGCCTGCGGGATGCGGAGATCAAAGCCAACAACCCCGCCGACCTGGCGGCTCTCACCAACATCACGGACGAGGTGGTCCGCAGCAAGCTGCTGGTCTCCCTGGCGCTGCTGGGCTCGGACAACCGGGAGGCCGCCGGGGTCCTGTTTCGGACCCTGACCCACATCGACTCGGTGATCAGCAACTACGGGCTGCCGCTGAGCGACGGGAGGATTGAGGAGCAGTTCCTGCTGCTCTTCACCATGGCCTCCAACCACCCTGCCTTCAGCTTCCACCAGAAGCAGGTGCTGAGGCAGCAGCTGGGCCAGATCCAGGACCTCCTGCAGGTGAGGCTGGGGGGTTCAAAGGTCATGGGGTCCATTCTTCACTGCTCAAAAAACTGACAGGAACAAACACACCCAATATTTGAACACATGAAATATTCATTTTTAAAACTCTAGTTGTATGTGCCAACAACACAAAAATTATTAATGGAACTTACATTTATTATCCTATTGAGTTCTGGATGTGAAATCATACTCAAAATTAAAATGATAAAACACACTACATGCTGATCCAACTTCAATGTAATGTCTTTGAAACGAGTCAAAATGAGGCTCTTCCCTGCAACGCCTGCATATACTTCTACTGAGGTGAGGAGATCTCCTCTCACACTGGACCAAAGCATCCGCCAACCCCTGAACAGCCTGTGGTGCAACCTGGCGTTGGTGAATGGACCGGGACATCATCATCCAGATGTGTTCAGGTCTGGTAAACAGGCAGACCAGTTCATTACATCAATACCTTCGCTAAGCATAGCACAGGGGTCTACAACCTTCAACATTTAAGGAGCCAATCTGGTCGATTTTCTCACCAACAACTCAGCAAGAACCACAAAGTCTTAAAGACTCTCCTTTGTGTTCATTTTATTTTTACTATTATGATAAAAATAAATAAATTTTTCTTTTAGTACACGAATAAAACCTAAACATTACGAGAATAATGTTTAGGGCCTCTAAATATGAAATCGGTTTTGGACAGGGCTCCCTTTCAAAATAAAAGACATAGGATCATCTCAATGCAGCAAATGTTGTATTAGGTAGTTTAATGTCAGCAGTAATTTAAAAAAAGGACTATATACTGTTTAATGTTTCGTTTCTAGTGGAAATTCATAAACTCATCTATGTAGAAATAATTCAGAGCTAATTAGTGATCGTACTGTGTTTTTAAGACCTTATGACACAATTTAAACCCTTGAAACAGTCTGCTCTCTAATGTGTGAATCCTGATTGTGCTTACTGACCTGGAGTTCAGTGGTACATGTAAATGTATATGTTTTAGTATGACTACGAAGTTGTAGTGCTTGATTGATTGTTGGAGCATTGTGGGTCTACCGTAGTCAGGAGCCTTGTGGAGTGATATGTATTATTCTTCAAAGGCTTGTGAATGAATCAAAGTTTGACTGTTTTGTTTTGATAAATGTGCCTCAGAGTCAGAAAAACAGAGTACTTTTTAAATTGAAAAACATTTCAATTTTCTTTAACCAGAGAACCACAATGGAGGGGTCAAAGAGCCATGTTGCAGACCTCTGGTTTATCAGAAAGCGCTGAAACACTCCAGCCACATGAGGTCTAGCATTGTTTTGCATTTGGAGGAACCCAGGCCCATTTGGACAGCATATGGTCTCACAAGGAGTCTGAGAATCTCATCTTGGTACCTAATAGCAGTCAGGGTACCTCTGGTGAACACATGGAGAACTCCAAAAAATTGCCACACAAACCATTATTGACCCACCGCCCAAGCGGTCATGTTGGACGATGTTGCAGTCAGCAGAACATTCTCCACAGAGTCTCCAGACTCTGTCATGTGTGCTCATTGTGAACCTGCTTTCACCTACCAGTGGCGAATTTGCTAAACTTGGGGTTCTCTAGCAAATGCATGGCGTTGGTCTGTTAGCACAACTCCCACCTGTGGACGTCGGGCCCTCATACCACCTTCCAGACACATTTGTGGCCTGCTGGAGGTCATTTTGCAGGACCTTTTGGCAATCCTCCTCCTGTTTCTTCTTGCGAAAAGGAAGATGTACTGGTCCTAATGGAGGGTTGTTCCCTTTTTTAGACCAGATAAGATAAAGATACTTTATTGATCCCAGCTTGGAAAATGTGGTTGTTGCAGCAGCTGTGTACAGGCTCAAATAACAAACAAAAAAACAAGTAATAAGTGAAACAAAAATCACGGAAGCAATCAGTCTGATAATAGTTATTAGAGAATCAAACATCAAGAGTTTATCTTGGAGAGTATAATCAGCTATAGCTCATTTATGACTGATAATCCGTGATGAGGTGTTCTCATTCGTCATCATTGATGCATAAAATCCAAATGCTTCGAAGCAGATTTATTTTAAGTATAGAGTTTCAATTGTCACATCTTGTAAGTCATGAATTATGATTTTTTAAGCTATATTTTACATTTGAATTTCTTTGGAGGAGTGAAAGTGTAACAAGTGAGGCATAAGTTAATAACCAATGAGTCCTGGTACAAAATTGCAGGTGAGTCTTGCTCAATGACAGGCCGGCTGAGAGATCTAAGGCAGTTAAATTACTAACTTGTGGTGGAAAAGCTTCCAGCAGCAAACTAGAGTTTATCTAAGAAAAGATTGTTTTGTGACCACACATCAGCAAGCACCAGGCAAAGTAAGGTTTCATCAGCATTAGGGAATAACATAGTTATTACTTATTGATAGCTTCAGTCATTTATTGATGATTTGTTTCATTTTTTTTAAACAAATAAAGACATTTAAAAGTATGTTTTCCCTTCATCTGCAGGTAATTATTAAGTCGTTTGTCATTTCAGGCGAGTAAAGGTGGAGGAGAGGCTTCAGCAGCTGGACCAGCTGGTGCTCGAGCCGATGTCTGTTATCCCCTTCAGACCCGCCAGGCCACGTCTCCGCCGCACGCCGCGGCGTCCCCCGGAGCCGCCTGCCATGCTCACTGCTCCTGCTGGAACAAGGTATCCTGCAGAAATGGGAAATAGATCCACAGAAAATATAACAGAGGAAGACTGAATCCCATTAAAGCGAGAGGTGACTCTCTGATTCTGACAGATTTGTCCTCAGTAAAGTCGTTCTAAGTTGAGAAATCCTGACGGCAAACATTCAGTTTTGTATCTCAACTTGGTTAGTCAGACGGATTCTGAGTCTTTGTGATTTTCTCTATTGAGCGCTGAGAGATTTTTTTCTGAGAAGCTGCTGAATAACAAACAGGTGGAGTTGAGAAAAAGAATTTGTGTGGCCGATTTTAGAGCAGATTTACAACCAAGAGAGGAGAAATGTTTGTATTTAGAGAGAGAAATTACTTCAACTTTGATGAGAAAACAAAAAACTTAATCCTAATCAGACATGTCACCAACGTTTGTATCTGTATGTTCCTGTTTCGAGGACAGACCACATCTTGAGCTAACAGTTAACAACAGCAGCACTGAAGCATAAAATCCATCATAAGCGAAAACCCTAAAACTTATTAAAATGTATATTCTTTGCAGCATTTAAACATCTTCCAGTAGTTTTCAGGAAAATAATAAAGAATGAATTGACTATAAATTGCAATTTAATGGGTGTGTAATAGAATATTGGCATATCAAACACGCACCCATTGCTTTCATCTAATCAGAACGTAATTATTTGACAAAGTCCTGATTGCAACGTAGCTGTGAGGCTGAATAACAGGAAAATTTAGCCCTTGAACAAATAGTAAAGAGAAAAAACAGCAATATTTAAATTCTCACTGCAAAATGAGGGATTGAAGGCGTGGCTGCATCTGAGAAAAAGGTTTCTGAGAAAAGAAAGGATGAAAAACAATACAAAGTTACACTGGGAATAGAACATTTCCATGCAGGACCAACTGTAAAACAGTACTAATTGTTATCCAAAAATTAATTTGTGGCTGAAAATAAATTAAGCTCACCCACAGATGAAAAAAAAAAATTAATGAAAAAAGTCATCACATAAAATATGCATCATAAGTGTACAAACTAAAGCTCATATTTAGTTAAATATTAACATTGTATGTCATTTCAAATGCACAAATTTGTTTTATTTAGCCTGACAGCATTAAAATGAATGAAACAAAGTATCTGATTTCTGCAGAAACCATGTAGCAGTGAAAGAATGAATATGATAGGGAATCGGGCTGGGAGAATGCAGATCAATAGAGAACCACAGTGGGCACAAATCATAACCCTGCTGTACTCCACATTTAACGTGAGCAGAAGAAGAGTTCTGGCTCTCACTGAGAGCTACAGAGGCTTATTTTGGTACTTTCACATTACTGTTTTTGGTCTTTTCCTCTCAAAGTTTAATTTTTTATCAAGTGTATAAATTTTAAAAAGTGTAAACTTTTTCTAGTTCAAGTTTATTGGTTTAGTTTGCCATTTGTAAAGTAAACAATATACAATATAAACAAATCAAAGGTGAAGTAATAAACTGTTGAGAGAGGAAGACCCTCATCAGTTTGTGATTGAGCTGAGATGAAGACATCCTTTTTGCCTTCTCTTCTCTTCTTTTTTTCTACGTCTCAAAATTATCTTTGAAAATTTAAATGGATAAAAAAAAAAAACTTTTTTTATTGAATTCACTCACAGTCCTTCAAATATAGTCACTTAACCTTTATTGAATATAATTGTTGTGTGGCTGAGGTAAAAATCACAAGTTATCTCACATAAACATGCAGTAATTAACCATCACAATGCAATAATCGTAGATCAATTGAGTATTTATATTATATTAACAGTGGTAATTATCCCAGGGAGGAAGTTGTTGAAGTTCACGGCATTTATAATTAAAAACCATTTTATTTGAAGCACCTTGATGAATTCATCCCTTGGGATATGAATAAAGTTAAATTCAATTCAATTTCTTGTCACTCAAAGACACTGTACACAACAGTAAGAACAAGAATATATGTACATAAAAGCAGAAGAGAGCTGGAAAGAAAAAGAGAAGTGGAGAGAACGAGGGGAGTAGATTTGGAAGAGGTCAGAAAGGTAAGGAGGAGCCAGGAGAAGGAGGAGTTTGAATTGACATCTGAACTTAATTGAGAGCAAGTGCAACTTAAGTAGGATGGGGATGATGTGATCAAAGGTCGGAGTTCTGGACCAGTTCTGGACCAGTTGTAGTTTGTTGAGGGTTTTGTTTAGGAGACTGGAAAGGATGGAAGTACAGTGAGAGAGGGGTGGAGATGGTTAATGTTGCACAGATGAGAGCAGGCAGATCGAATGAGGTTATAAATGTGAGAATGAAAAGATAGAGAGCTGTCCAGGGTGACCCGACTCAGACTCTTTACCTGAGGGGAGGAGGAGACAGAAGATAAATCTACAGAGAGTTTGACACTTTCGGTTTTGTTGCTGTTGAGTTTAAGAAAGTTGAACTCATTTTTGATCAACCAGGAGGAGAGGGGCGAGGGGGAAGAGAGGAATCAGGCTTACTGGACAGATAGAGCGTGCAACAATGAAAATCAATGAATTTATGAAAAATTTTGCCAAGAGGAAGTAGGAGGTAAGAGATGAAGATAAGAGGGCTGAACCCTGAGGAACACCAGAAGAAACTGATGAGGACTCAAAGGATTTGAGTTGGATGAGCTGGATGAACTCTTCTTGGGTTTTTGCACCAACACATGTTTTGTGCTGTTGTGGGCGGGGTTTTCTCTGATTGCCAGGTGTGGGGACAAAAACTAAACATTTTTGTTGTTTTTTGGAACATAGTTCATCCAGGTCGCTGTTTATGTTTATCATCACAATTTGCTCTACATGTTCAAATCTGATTTTTATTTTTTGCACCAAATACAAAGGAAAACCTGCAAATGTTCTTTAAACAAACTTTCCTTTACCTGCTGTGCAGCTGGACTGATTTTTACTCATCGATGAGCGAAAGCCTCATTCTGGGATGAATCTTCCTTCTTCCTGTTAGAGAGGAAAACTTTATGAAAACCCTCAACTGTGAGCCATGGATGCCCAGATGTTTACATCCAGATGTTCCGTTCTCAGCCTGGAAGGGAACATCTAAAAAGAAAAGGGGAAAAAAAGTGCTGCAGTCTCAGAGGAGGGGATTTCCTGACGATACAGGAAGCGCAGTGACTCATTTTGGTGAAATCATCCTGGAAGGATAGATCAGACAAAAGAAAGGGAGCAAAAAAAAAGAGTTAAAAGAAAACGTTTAGGTTCTTTTTTCACCAGGTAGTAAAGAGGTAAACAGACTTCAGCAGTGTGCAGCCAGAGCATGTTTAAATGCAAGCTGGAAGGGAAAGTACCCAGCTCAGAGAGTAGCGTTGTGTTTAGTGTTTTGTTGCCCTTGGCTCCTGCTTAGTGCAGGTCAGCACATTTCTTTAAGCTGAAATCAACCCTCTGTGGTCTGTGTGTGTGCATGCGTTCATGTGTGTGCGCGCGCTCGCTCGAATCCCCAGGAAGTTATAAATGTTCTCGCTCTAGCTCTCTCTCGGGCCGTCTTTCCATCGACGCTTTGAAAGAAACGTCAGGCTTTTATGGAAAAGCAGAGATCCCAGCATCCTCTGCAAAACTCCGGCATGTTTAACTTGAGGGTTGAAGTAACCCTGTGGAAGGCGATGTTCAAGTTCCACATAATAAGTGGGAATGCAGAGTGAAGACAAACAAAGAGACTTTAACAATCGGAGCTGCAGGAATGTCTCTTAAAGATAATCTCACTGTAAACAAAGGAGTTTAACCGTGTCCTCACCAGAATGCACCGTACTCAGTCTTTGTCCCAGACAGACAAACCTCGAGTTCATAAATATTTTAAAAAATAATCTCACATTCCAACTTTAAAATAACTGGAAAGACTTCAACTCTTGGTTTAATTCTTACATTTAAAACTGTTTATGTCATTTTGGAAAAAAAAGTGGAAAATTTGTCATTTGCTCAACATTACAATATTACTAATACAAATGTTCAACTGTTGAAGAGATTTGGCTTATGTAAAGGGTGCCACCTTCAGCTAAAGTTTTGTGAAGAGGAATTTTAACAGCTTTGAACTCCTCAGTCGGGGTCACAGGTTCATACAAGTTATCAGTAGAAGAAAGATGCTCACTGAAAACAGAGCAGACGACTTTTGTAAAACTCAAATAGTTCTAGGATTATGAGCAGAGAAATGAGGCTGACTGACAGTCTGTTTATTTAAAATGGATTTGTAAGGAAAAAAAACTCAAGTTGACTCACTGTCAAATCCATTCTCAAACCCATCTTTGGAGGTGGTGTTGGTTCGTTTCCAATCAAACTGAGCTCAGATTTGCTCTGAGATTCCTTAGTCTGAAAACAATCCACTCCCGGAGTGAAATAACTGGATCAAGTGTCACTTTACAAATTTTTAGACAACATTCCTACCAAGAAAGCACAAGTGGCACTGAGGAAAAGACAGACAGCAGACCTGAAGTCAGCAGAGATGAAGATGCTGAGGTTCTCGGATGAAGACAGAGAGGCCAGACTGAGATGGTTCAGACATGTCTAAAGGGTGGACAGTGAATATTTTGGTAGAAGGATGCTGAGTCTAGATTTTCCAAGCAAGAGGTCTAGAGGAAGATTATGCATGCAAAGACATGAAGTTAGCTTGTGTTAGAGTAGATCAGTGATCCCTAACCTTTTTCAGTCCACGGACCAGTTTAAATTAGACAATATTTTCGTGGAAAGAACCAAAGATGGTATTTTAACCTTCCGGTTTCTGAAAATCTGTTTTCAAAACGCTCCTACAAGAAAGTTTGTTTTAAAAAGTTGAAACATATCAGTTGATATTATTTTTATACAGATGATGATTCAATAAAAAGAAGTCGTTGATTTGTGGAAGTCGTTTCAGTTGAAAAAGTTGAAAAACCATCCACAAAGGAAACATTTTCTTATCCAATAGAATGCCATTTTAACACTCGATCCAGACTCCAATTATCTTTTAGGGCAAAAAGATTGATCATATTAAAGATCGATCTTTACATAAATCCTCCTTCATTGGGTATTTTTATCACTACAAAGGAACATTTTCTAAATGGAGGCCAACCGTTCAGCCTTTATGGAGGAAAATTCTCAAATGTCCATTTTACAAGTTTCCACAAATCAACAACTTTATTAGATTGATTCTTAATTTAGTGTCAAATGTTTGTGGCTGGTTTAAACTTTGTGATTTTGCTTTTAACATCAACAACTGGATGCTAGCTTCAACTGTTTGACTTTTAAGGCAGTATGGATAAATAAAGCAAAATAAAAAGACGCAACTGTCGTAAAACTGGTATTTTGTATATTTTGAGAACAATGTCAAGGCAGACACCCAGTTTTGTCTGTAAACATTTGCTTTTTTGTTCTCTGAAGTCGAAGGCTCTTCTTCGCTTTCCTTTAAAATCAGGAGAACTTGTGACCGTAGCATCACGTAATTCTGTCACTTGAGTTTTTTCTGCCAATTTTGGTGAATTTTAGTTTAACTTTAGGAGTTTCTTTTGTGAAATAAGCTTTTTAAGTTTGAAAAAAACTTTTCTTTTCAGTATGAATATTGGTAGAACTTTGGCTATGAAAACTGAAGAGGAGCAATCACTTGTTCACAGCTCCGTATTTCCTGGTCTTCCTTTTTCTTCTTATCAGTCTTAAATCTGGTGGGCTTTCTACGTGTTTAAACGTTTAAAGCAGACACTCCTCCGCTGCACATCCCGTCCCGTCTGTTATTCCTACTGGATTTTATCTTTCCTGACTGAGAGCCGAAGAAAAACAGTTTCCTCAATTCATTTTTTTATTTGGATCCAGTAACTTTTCAGTAGTTCGGAGCACATGCTTTACATTACAGCCCAGTTGGACCAGTGCAGACCCGCATAATAGCCTCATTATGTGTGAGGTTTACATGTCTATAAAAACAAAGCCAGTGTTGGAATTAGCAGCACAGTAAAGCTGGCCTTGAGTGGAAAAGAGGAGCTCCAAACTTCCAAGTGTTTCACTCTTTCTGTCTCTTCTTCTGGACTGAAGCAGCCACAGTTTTTCTCCCTGCAGTCGGAGCAGAAGGTTTTCTGGTTGGCAGACAAACATGCGGATGTGGCAGCAACACATTTAATTGTTTTCAGATCTGCTGCCGGTATGATTTTAGGACGTTTTTCTGAAGAACTTCTGCTTGGATTCTACCAGTCAAACCAGAAATAAACTTTTGTGAGGCCAGCGTCTTCCTGTCCCTCCGTTACATTTATCATTCATTTGGCTTCAGGACTCTGATAGGAAAACAACTGAGTTCAAGGAATTCACCCGGCATTTCTTCTGTTAGTTTGTGGTTTCAGAGCATCGAGTTCTGATGTTCTGCTTTCAGTTAAGCTTGGCATTAACCTCAGTTTGCATGCAAAGCAGTGGGGAAAAAAAAGATGAATGTTTTTCCTTTTCTGCTCCTTTTAGATGCGTCTGTAAACGCGCCGTTTCCATCTTGCTGACATATTATGAGGTTCACTTTCTGTCAAATGCTCAAATCACGCAGGCATCCAGGAGTCACCAGAGGATCAGTCAGAGCTGCACTTGGTTTGAGGTTTAATTGTATCCAGCATGTCAGCAGCTAGAGAAGATGCTGTTTTAACTAAAGCTATGGTCATATATCCCATAATGCCCCAGCTCTGCGATCTAAATGCAAGGTTCTCATCAAAATTGGTACGAATTGGCGCGAAGGTTTTGAAGAAAAAGTTAAAGTTTTACGGTGACCAGACAATTTTTTGCCATCGGTCAGTCGTTGGCCGGTCACATTAGAAGGTCGTACAGTGGCGGTCCAGTGACAGGTGGGTGGCAGGAAGGCAGCAGTGTGATAATTGACTGATTGGATGTTTCAAATTCGTCTGATGATCGACCGATTTCAGACTGCTGTTTCATCATGAATCCTCTCTAATGTGGCCTCTTTCTGACCCTTCAGAGCCAAACCAGAGAGGCTGGGACAACACTGGAGCCGGGAGACCATGACCTCTCCGCTCACCCAGACCTCCGCCCTTCAACCCTCCCGCCCCCTGCAGGACATCCACACCCACCTTCACTTGCCGGGCAGAATGCAGCAGCAACCAAGAGCCATCACGGGAAACCTGGAAAGGGTGAGTCTGATGGAGATCCAAACAAGATGCCACACGCCGAAGCACGCAAACGCTGCGAGGAAGCTCCAAGAATGCCGCCCTCAGGCCGAGGTGTGTGGCGGGGTTAAGACACTGAAAATTTCTGGAAAAAAAAGATTCACTTTCCTCTTTTCACTAAACACACTAATGATTTGCTTAAATCTATTGGAGAATCCAACCTAAAAATAGTAAAGTTTCCCTAATATTTACACACATTAAAAGTAAAGCTTAAATAAAGAGAGATGTTTTTTTCAAAGTCTGATTTTTAAAAAAGGCTGCACTTAAAGTGAAAAAAATACACTTTTCTCAGTTATTTTGCTTAAAAAAATAAATCTTCAGTCAGGTCAGGGTAAAGGCAGATTAAACACTGAACTAAGGAGACGTAATTCTTCTCAGACGCTTTGATAAAACAATGTGAGAGATAGCTAAGCAGATGAAAAATGTAAAGATTAATTTTTTTCTTTAAAAAAATTATTTCAGGAGTTTCTCTAGTTTTTATCCTCTGCAGAGTGAGGGTCTCATGAACACTTTTTACAAACATAAAAATTCCAGATTTCTGCATCAAAACAAAAAAAACATTGAAAACAAAAATGAGACCCTGACCTTCTGAGTTTGACGACCTTTAAGATGCATTCACACTTTTATTGTTTTGACAAAAATAAGCAAAATCTCATCAAGTTTATGACGGGAGCGATCAGATCCATCTTCCAATTACTATCTGGACTCCACCCACTGATCTGTGCCATTATTCCAAGAACAACAGTTAAAAGACTTTTTTGAGGATAAAACTTAAAGGGTAACCAAACCCTAAATAAACTTTTTTTGGCTGTTGACATCTATAAATTGGTAAATAGTTTAAATGTTACATTAATGTTAAGAATAAATAGAATTTTATTTCCTCATCATACGTTTCATTCATTCATTCAACCATATTGGTTAGGCACATTCATTTTATGTTTTTTTTGTAAATATATTAAAAAAAAAAAAAAAAATATATATATATATATATTATATATATATATTATATATTATATATATTATATATATATATAAAAACACATTGATTTGCTTGGGTGAGAGCAACTTGTAGCCAATATGTGATACAGTTGCAGTGCTTAACGCTTATGATCATTAAATACAATACATTTTCACCATTATATTAACATGAAAGGTTTATTATCATTCAAGTAGTTTTTTCTAAATCATACTTTTTTAAAGAAAATTGTGAAAGAAAAATATGTTCTTGTATAGTCGCAGGATGTATCACGATACGTATCGTATTGTGAGACGACTATCGGGATATGTACTGTATCGCCAGACTCTTGTCAATACACACCAACGCGGTGCATTTGTCTGTTTGAAGTGCCGAAGAGAAAGAATTTCTCTCGTGTGAAAATTGTTTTGTTTGTTTCTGAGTCTCAAGTGATTTTTTTCTGTTTCAAGTGTAAAGAAATTATTTTGAGCACACAGGATTTTTTAAATTTTACTCTCAAACATTGAGTGTAGGAATAACGGCACAAAAGTCACTCCATACTGATGGAGTCACTGAACACATCACATACTTAAATTGGAGTCCCTGATTTGCTGATGAGATGCTTCACCCTCTCCAAAATTTAGATTTTTTACCTCTGGACAAGCCGCAGCGCTCAAATTGAAACTGGACGCCCCTTATGTGTGAGTTCGGTGTGAATGCACATGTTAGCGTCGGCTTCATCCTCGACTTAACAGCTCTTAAGATCTAGGGACCTGCTTCCCTACTGCTCCATCAGAGATTCTTCTGTGAGATGAGCATCTGCAGGCGTGCCAGAAACCCAACCCTCAACCGTCCAACTGGGCCGTGGTCGTCCCGCAGAGCGCTCAGCAGCGTAAAACACACAACAAGCGCTCTTTATTTGCATGTTTGAGACTCCTGAATCAATTTTTGAGTCTTCCTAATAGGTGTTCAGAATGAAAAAGTATCTTTTGAGAGGGTAAATGACCGTTTTAATATTTTTTAATTTATTTGTTTGTTTGACAGGGACACTGTACATCAAATAGCATCTCTGCAAATGTACCAAAGTTAGCCAAAAGGTGATTTAACATCTGTAGTCCCTGGACAGGAAGCAAAATCGTCTCCCTAAAAACTATGTGAAATAACAAATAAAATGAGAATTTGAGTTTATGATAACATCGTAAAAGGGTAAAACAATAATATAAATATAAATGAGCTTTAGAAACAATATTAATAGGTAAAAACTTAGTAAAAATATAACAGAATTATAACTTGTAAAAATCGTAAGTGGTAAAAATAGAAATAGAAATTGACTCAGTAAAAAACAATCACAGCACACACAATAAAAATGTAATATGCAAATAAAAAAATTAAAAAAAATATTGCTTATTGATTGATTTGGTGTCATAGAACATTTCTGTGAGGAGTTTATCTTTGGTTGGTCGGGTTCCGATGAAGGACTCCATCAGGACTCCACAGCTGTCGCCCCAACAGGCATCCAGTGAAGTGATGAAGGACGGCCTCCAAACTGAGCAGATGCAATCTGGACATAAAACATGTCCCCGTTAGAATGCCACTCCTGCTGATCTCTTCAAGTGTCCTCTGAGTCTGACAGCGAAACCAGAAAATCTGCATTTTGTTAAAAAAAAAAAAAACATTTTACACAGAGGCCGACAGAGATAGAACGGCCCAAACCTGCCTCTGCTGCTGAGGCATGTGCGCTCACAAAGCAGCAGAAACGATGTGTGAAAACATGCAATTACTTACAAGACGCTACTCGAGTTTGTGCGGCTAATGTGTGTTTTGACTAGAAGACTCCTGCTCTCATAGATCCTTTCAGCTCCACTGATATGTTGTTTAACCCGTATGTAAAGAAAGAAGCAGCTCTTTCCAAAGCAGCTTTTTCTTTAAAAGAGGAGTGAGATGGTTCTTCAGAGGTTCAGAAGTCCAAAATATGTTAAAAATGCTAACAAATTTGCCCAAACGTTAAAAAAGTCACAGTTTATGGACTCTTTAGTATTTCATATTGTTGAAGACAGAGAGTGTCCGTGTTTATTAAAAACTAAAAACCGGATTATTCTGTAATATTTTTCAAACATATTTAGGATAAGACGAGTCAGAAAGTTCTATTAAAGCCTGTTAATGTTTTATTAACAATGACACAAAGCACCGGAAAACTGTTTTTGTCGAGCTTCTACTTTTTACTGATTTTACTGATTTTCCGTGATTGATAGTGTTTATTACTGAAGAATTAAACATGTGTTCTGAAGGATGTGATTGTAAAAATTAATTTAGTTTATTTAAAAGAAAAAGAGGATAACTTTGTTTGCTTTGGGATCCAAGCCACAATAAGAACATATCAGTCAGTCTGAGCAGGTAGATGTTGATATCAATGAATCATTTTTGTTTATTCAATAACTAGAATAGACAAATGTTTATTCTTCTTTTATCAGGAACAGAATAAACAGACTGTGTTCAGAGATATAAATGTTTTTGTTAGAGAAGATACATTGAAAAATAAAATCACAGCTCATATTTTCTTTACACAGAACTCTTTAGTGTCTTTTACTAAAATTAAAGATTTAAAATTCCGAATAAAAGTCATTTTAGGTTTAACAGAATGAAATTGTTAAATTAAATTTAAATCATTGTGAATCAGGAACAGACAAAAATATTCAATTTAAAGAGGCTACAATCGACAAGTCACAAGTTCCTTGCTCTGCTCCATTCTGATGCATCCACTTGCAGACACATAGATCTATTAACTATAGTTTAATTAAATTGATGCCAGTTTGTTTTCCTTGTCTGAACTGGCATCTGGCTCAAAACTGTGCGGCTGGATAGCTCCAATATTTATATTTTTCTCGCACCGTTAATGTTAGCATGGGGTTGTGAGGGGCTGCAAGCTAGCATGACAGAGTATAAACAAAGAGATGATGGGAAATGAAGGAAGGCTTACTCTGCGCCCACAGTCCCACCTATAACTCAAAGGAGAATTTCTGCATAAACTATTTTGTAGAAAACCACACTGATTTTTAAATTTAGCCTAAAGCCAACATAATTATAATTCAGAAATCTCTGAATATGTTTAAAATAGATCGAAAGATGCTCAGAGTGGGAGCAAGTTTTGTTAAAACAGACTTCTATTGTTGTTTAAACCTAAATATTTGAATAATAAGTCTGATTCTGTTTAAATCCAATTTTCCAAAACTACGATTCTGGAGCCAAACTGACTTCATGACTTAGTGAATTCAAAGTCTGTCAATATTCCACAAAAACAGTTTCCTTTTCACAATCTTAAGTTCATGATCCTGTAGACTCTAGATGACAGTTTTTACGATCTGGTCTGAATGTTAACACAGCAGCTTTTACAGAATAAATCTGCTTTTATCTCTTTTAGACGTTTTTCAGGACAAAATCTGAGCGTAATGACCTAAACCAGTGTCGTCTGAACTTGTTCGGTCTCCCGCCACAGGAGTTACAGATCCCAGCTGGGATACGAGCTTTAGCACAACACCTGTGCAGCACAAAAACACAACAAAAACACAAAAAAAGTGTATTCAGTCAACAATTTGGTAAAGTTATCCCCTTAACAAACCCAATCCTAGAATAATGATCAAATAACAGAGTTTCTTAAGGATATTGTCTCTCCAGTTTTTTTAAATCTGTAAACTTTTGATTAGCCACTTTTATTATTTACACCAAAATAAAAACTTAATAGAAATAGATCTGAGTTTTATTTTCATCTGATGGATGTGTTAAATGAAGTATTTGTTTTTCAGCTGTGATCGAGAGGGTGGCGCTGCGAGGAATGAGCGGTAAAGGAGAGGACGCCGCTGACATCGTGTTTGAGGTGGGTCAGGACAACATCAGTCTTTAACTCAACTTTTCCCACTCACTATTACAGTGAAAGTCTTGAAACACTTAAATTGTAATTACAAAAACTGTAACAGAAGTTTTCTAAAAGGTTCCCAGCCTTGTAAATGTCACCAGATCTAACTGTTTTTACTCAATTGCACGAGTTTTTAAATGTACATAATGTCTTAGAAAAATGTCAATCTGGTTTTAGGACAAACCACAGTACTGAGACGGCCCTTTTAAAGATTTTAACTGACCTTAGAAATAATTCTGACTCACAGAAACTCTCTGTCCTGGTGCTACTTGATCTTAGCGCTGCTTTCGATACGGTAGATCACCAGATTTATTAGAAAGACTTAAGAGTAGGGTTGGCCTCCTCGGGAACTGTTTTTAACTGGTTTCGTTCTTATCTAACTGAATTTCGACATTTTTACGTAAGTTTGGATACATGCTCCTCAAAGAATCCATAAAATAAGTTGTGGGGTTCCCAAGGGTCAATTTTAGGTCCCATTCTTTTTAATTTATACATGTTGCCTCTTGGGGAAGTCATCAGGAGACACGGCGTTAACTTTCACAGCTACGCTGATGATACTCAGCTTTACATCGCCGTGTCTCCTGATGACTATGGACCTATAAACACTCTTTTAAATTGCATCTTAGATATAAAATCATGGATGGCAGAAAACTTCCTTCAACTCAACCAGGACAAAACAGAAGTTTTAATTATCGGTCCTGAAGACAAGAGAGAGAGGATTTTACCATATTTCAGAATTTTAAACCTTCTCACTGCGTGAGAAACCTGGGCGTTCTTTTTGACTCTGAGCTGAATTTTATCCCTCACATTAAAAATGTCGTTAAGACAGGATTTTACCACCTCAAAAACATTGCCAGAGTCCGCCATTCCTCTCTCTTGCCAGCACAGAGGTGCTGATGCATGCTTTTATTTTTAGTCGTTTAGATTATTGTAATGCCCTGCTCTCTGGTTTACCTCAAAGTCTCTTTTAAATTTACAATTACTACAGAACTCAGCGGCACGAGTTCTGACGAGGACCAGGGGGCGGGAGCATATTACACAGTTTTAAAATCGCTGCATTGGCTCCCTGTGCGTTTCAGGATTGATTTTAAAGTTCTTTTAATGGTTTATAAATGTTTTTATGGTCTTGGGCCTTCTTATTTGAGTGATTTGCTTTTAAAGTATGAACCCTCGCGGACCCTGAGGTCTTCCGGCACCGCCTTTTAGTTGTTCCGAAGGTGAGGACCAAAACACATGGTGAGGCTTCATTTCATCATTGTGGTCCTCGCCTCTGGAACAGCCTGCCGGAGAACCTCAGGGCCGCAGAGACCGTAGAGGTTTTTAAGAAGAGGCTCAAGACCCACCTTTTTAACCTGGCTTTTACATGACTTTTCTAGTGATTGCATTTTATCTTCTTTTTTTTTTTTTTTTTTTTTTTTTTTTTTTTAAACTTCTATAAGAATCATTTTATAGTTATTTTTGAATGTATTTACTATTTTTATCTGCAAACCATGTTTTTTTTTTTTTTTTTTTACTATATTTATTTTTTTATGCATTCTTTTTATTTCTTTTAATGCTTTTTAATTGTTTTAAAATCCAGTGTTTTCCTCACGGGGATTCTCTGTTCTGGGGCTCCGCCTGCGGCGGGGGCTATTGCTGCAGTGCCTGTTCTCTTTGGGCGGCTGGGGTCCAGCTCGGTAGAGCGGGTCCTGCGCTGCCCGTGCTGGGCGGGCGCGGCGGCGATGCCCTGTGGTCGGGCGGGTTCTTGAATTAGGGGATCCTCGGAATATCGTTTCTACACAGTCGTACCAAGCCAGATTGTTTTGTTACATCTGCAGTTTTTATAGCTTTGTTCAGTTTTATTGACAAGGGTCTTATTGGGGGTGGTGGGGTGGGGGGACTGGGGGAGAGAGGGATGTTTGCTTTGTGTCTTTATGTAAGTTTGTTTTTAAACACTGTGTTGTTTGTGTTTTTAATATGTATTTTATTTGCTTTTATGTTAAGCGCCTTGTGTTTCGGCCGAAAAAAAAGGCGCTATATAAATAAATAAAGTTTGAGTTTGAGTTTGAGTTTGAGTTTATCTATAGAGATGCAAATATATATATATATATATTGTTTTTCTTGGAGTATTTATGTTTTTAATTAGTTTCTGCTCATTGAGATGCAGTCCTTCATCCCTCACTCTTCTCCTGTTTGTCTCCAGGTGAGCTGGTCGGATGGATTTGTGTCGTCTGTTTCCAGAACTCAGCAGGAGGTGGCAGAGCTCATATCACAGGTGCGGTCACAAATATGTTCAAAAAGTCAGAAAAGGCTTCTCAGTTCTGAAAGACTAAATGTCTCTCTTCAAATTTTTGCTCTTATTTGTTTGAAACTCACCAAAGTGTTTCTCTGTCAGCTGTCACAGGTGTTTCCTGATGAAGGGCTGGAGGTGGACCCCAGGTTAGTCAACACCTGTCCAGCTTTACATTTTATTATTAAAACACTAGGATTTCTTTATGTCCACAGGCCACAAAGAAAAACAATCTAAAGTAACTATATACAGTATGTGCAAGATTTGAGCATTTATTTCAAAAATAACAGTTTAATAGAGCTTAGACTGGATAATTTAGGGTGAGTTTTCCGTCTGCTGTTTTCTCTTGTGGTATAAACATGTATAAACAATTGGATTTATTTATAAAAGTCACTAAAATAACTTCAAAGTGACTATTAAAATATACAGAACATCAACCAATAAATCAAGATGCTGTTTTTGAATTCCTGTCCAGCAAAATCTTAAAAAAAAAAAACTCATGCAATTAGAACACAAATATTATGACATAATATTTTGTCTCACATCTTTTTGACTTAAATTCAAAATTTATGGATCCCAGAAGAAATTATTTGGTAAAAATCTATGATTAAACTCTGAGAAACAAAACAAGTTTTGACCACAGATGAAATACCATAGACCAGATGCAACCTGTAACTATAAAAGAACCATTTGGACCTTTTCTACAGATCTGCAAGAACCATAAAGTTCTACTTCTTAGTTTAGACAAATAAACTTTATTAATGCTTTGTGGAAAATGTAGTTTAAACATTTTTTTTCAAATAATTCAATGAAAGTGTTATGTATTTTTAAATGAAATAATTTAACTTCCTTTTCTTTTGACAGAAGCAAAATTAAGTTCCTTTTAAAATAAAATGTACTCTGCTGCAGCAGGATTACTCTCTATCGTTATGACTTGGATTAGCCTTCATAATTTTTTTCTATTTTACTGTAAAATATAAACAATCTATATTTGTTAATGTAATTATATACTGTAAGAACTTTGCCTGAGTTGATGATAATATGAGCTTTAAGCTAATTCCAGGAATAAACCACTTTGACTTACACATTTACATATTTTACCATAATTTTTCTCAGTTATGTGATGTGTTAAAAATCTAAAGTCTAAATCTAAAATTAATCAAAATGACAAAACCATTATCCATTCAAAGTTTTAGGATTTTTCCTCAAAGACATGTGGGTTTGGAGCTTCAGGTTACAGAACCCTGTTATAGACGAACACCAGAACTCACATTTTAGTAACAATCCCTGCAAATAGAATAACTTTCTCACCTGTCAGCGGGTGTTATGGCACTTAAGCCTGCATACAGACATTTTTTAATTAAGATTTTTTTTAATTCTTTAAGAAAATCCATGAAAAAAAATCAATATTTTTTTTTATTGAGAACATCAATTATGACATTTTGGATGATTTAGAAGGTTTTTGTTATTTTAAGATGCAAAAATATTCAAATGCGTGTTCAGGGGGGAAAAAAGTGACACCTTATTTTAGGTGGTATTTTAAAACACCTTATTTACTTACTGTCTCAAATTAGATCCACACATTCTTAAGAATGTGTGGATCTAATTAACTGCTTTATAAAGAATTAATTAACAAAAAATTTGCATGTTTTTCAATACAGCAAGTCGTCATTAAAAAAAACAAATAACAATATATGAGTTAATTTAACCATAAAATTTAGAAAACTAGCGAAAACATTTTCCCAATAAAACTGTTTTTGAAATTTTATGGAAGCAGCCATTTTGAAAATAAGCAAGTAAAGCCTCTCTACTGCCCCTAGTGGAATGATAATGATCTACAAGGTATAAAACCTGGGTCGAGTTATATAAAGAAAGTTTAATCATGCTGATGAGATGGGGTTAAATAGGGTTAATGCAGTCAAACTGCTTCATCTCAGGTCTGGCACATTTCTGCTGCTTCCACAGATCTTCAGTCGGATTTCTGCTGTTTTTCTCAGATATCCTTCAGTGTTTTGATCTGTTTTTGTTTGTCATGTTGAGTTCTGAGGGGTTGGGTTCTTCCGTCTGCCTCTTCCAGGTGTCTTGCAGCTCTGTCCAGCCCTGTTCTTCAGAGTCGCTGCGTCCAGCTGTTTTTCGGGTCCAGCAGGCCTCTGTCGCCCCGTCAGCCCTCCTCGCCCTCCTCGCCCTCCTCGCCCTCCTTTTCCACAGCCTCAACCTGTACGCTCACCTGCAGCTCAGGTGAGTTTTTTATTTCTTGCATGTGAGGAATATTTGTGGAGAAACCGCTTTAGAAGAGTTCAGGAAACGTCTATGAAACTGTAAGAGAGGTGGTACTGGGGGGATTGCGAGTTGCATGTAGGGTTTTCATACTGTAGCTCTTTGCTGTAGGGGGGGGGGTCTATCTATTTCCGTCGGGTGTGGGAATTCAGCGTGGCATGTTAGTGTTGGAAAGCCTGCAGCGCGGTGACCTCATGTGTTTGTGTGACTTCACTAGTATTTATAGCTGCGAGTTTCTGCGTGTTTCTGTGTCTGAAAACACTGAGGGTCGCTCACGCTTCACGCCGGCGACACTCATCTCCACACTGCCGGGACACGCAAACATCAGTTCAACAGGTTCAGGTGGAGACCTGTGTCTGGGTTCACTTTGGGTTTTTGTTTAACCTGAGCTGAAGAGGAAAGGCTGAACAGAAATGCATGCTGGTCTTTGTATTCCAGGAACAGCAGTTTATTATTTGCATCAAGCTCTTTGTTCGCTCAGTGATTATTTGCATAAAATACAATGAAGGGATTAATTAAAGTGGGTGTTTTTGTTTGACTGGGGTCTCTTATGGTTGATCGTTCTTGAACGGACGGTATTAAGCTGCTAATAAACAAAATCCTTTTGAGTTTCCTGTTTCGGAACACATTTTTTTTTATTTAACTACTTAACCAAATTCAATCAAGAAAAATAAAACAAAATATGTTTACTCTCAAGTAGATTCTAAGTTCAGGTAAATTTGGAGCAGAAGTGGTTTGATGCATATTTGCACCAACGTGTCAACATATTGTCAACATACGATCAAGATTAGTCTCTACAATGCTTTTTTTTGGTGACATTTTTAGTTTTTTATTTAAAAGAATACATGTTTAAAATTTACACATTTTCCCACAGCAGTTTAACATGTGGGCGGGGCTATGTCAGATATTCAAAGCTGTCTAATAAGAATAGACTCAGCAAATTTTGACCCTACATTTGGATTTTAACATATTTTACTCTTTTTACTGATATTAAAAGTTTACATTTTAAAAGGGAAATTAATGATCAATTTATCTAAGAAAATAAATACCTTAAACTTAAACAACTGCTGTGAAAAAAGGAAAACAACAAGAAAAATCCTTCTTTGTAAACAAATTAAATTCCAAAAATTTTGCTCTTCTACTACAGATTTATCATATTTAAGCTGTAAAAAGATTTTGTTTTCCTTTTTTACTTGCTTACATCCAACAAAAGATATAATTTGTTCATTTTCATGTAATATTGATAAGGAGGAACTTTTTTCTACCATTTCTTACTTATAGAGAGAAGTAAGTATCACATCCATTTATAAATGTGTAATTCTTGATTTGTGCACAATTTTGGATTTATGCATGCAAATTCTTAATTTGCATGTGCGTAATTCTTGATATGCTCAAAACCTTGGGTTTTAGCATTTAATGCTTGATTTGTAACTTATTTAATACATTATGTACATAAGTACAAAAATTATTAACTTAAAAAAATACAGTTTATACATGCAAAAATTAAAATTACAACAGCTTGAAACTAATTACACATGCAAAGCTTTAAAAATTAAACACGAATCACCTGTTACACACACATAAAACCTCAGTTACGCACAAATCTGTCGTGAGACTTCTTTCTCGTCTCACTGATTCTCCTGTGATTGATGCGCTTAAAAACTACTAGAATGCAGGGTCATCAGAGTTTCATTATCCGCCGTTTTAGACTTAGATTTTAGATCATGTACGGTGAAACATTGACTTGCTTAAACAGGTATTCCTGATGAAAAGTGTTGTAGGCGATGTCAGGGGATGTGCTGCAGATCGGAAGCACTCTTTTCTGGAAAATATTTTTATTTTTAAAAAGGATAAGTGTTTTAAAATATTTAGCCTCTTTTATATCAATTATTGGGCATCTGTTGAAGAAAGTTGGAAAAGTTTCACCAGATAAAACTTTCAACAGAAAGTTTCACCAGATAAAATTTGCAATCTAAATTTAAAATGGCTGATGGGAAAACTCTGCTCACCCAGCATTCTAGTAGTATTTAAACGCATCACTGAAGGATGAATTACTGAGACGTGAAATAATGTGCGTAACTGAGGTTTTGTGTGTGCGTAAGAGGTGATTCGTACATATTTGATGTTTTTTTTTTTACTTATGCACAAAACATATTATATGAGTTACAAATTGAGAATTACGCACGCACAAATCCAAAGTTATGCACAAATTCTAAATTACGCACAAATGAAGAATTAAGCACCCACAAATGGGAGTGAGTCTATTTTCTCTCCATACATCCTCGCTGTTCCTTCTTCTCCTCAGCACAGCTTTAGCTTTGTGTTGAGCTGATAAGATCAGACCTGGTAGAATTCTGCTGTGAGCTCAGATCCAGCAGAAACATCACTGTTCTTCTCATTGCAATGAACACATAATGAACGTAATTAGTGGTTTTATTTTACCTTAGAAAGATCTGGGACAGAACAACAGGTTCTGATCGGCTTGTTGGAGCCCTAACAGTTTCTGAATGCAGAGATCTTTTAGCTGCTACTTACCTACTGTTTCTTATTCTCCTTTTTCATCTTTAGCACATATTTTAATTTGGCATAACAAGCTGTTGTTTGTGTTCATCACAGATCTCAGCTGTCTGCTGCAGTACAGAGGAGCAAACAGGTGAGACTTTTACCTCAAACCACTTTCAATTGTGGAAACTTCTCTGTATTTAAAGTTGCACTCTAACTATATTTTTTATCTCTTTTGAAATTGTTCCTAGGAGTCTTTTAATAAGGATTTTTCAGTTTTAGCCAAAATCAAAAATCCTGTGTCATTTTTAAGACATATTATCTGCAGAGCTGCAGGAGTTAATTTGAAATTCACGTCTGAGTTGAGGGCGGGACTGTCGGCGTGGAAATTTGGCTCACTAATTTCCCATCAGCCCTTTGTTTACACTCTTTCCTGATAGCTTATAGCACCTCACAAGCCCAAACTAACCTCAGTGTAGCAAAAAAAAAAAATAAAACGTCTGCCAGTATTGGAGCTATCCAGCCAGACTTTAATGGATCAGTTTGTCTGCAAGTGGATCCTTTAGAATTGTAGTGGAGAAGAGAAACTTTAACCATTGCTGCGTCACAAACCTGAGCTGAAACCTGAGCTCTTTCAAACCTCAGGATTTTATCTTTTGTATATGTCGTCTGTTGTGAAAACAGTGCAGTAAGAACATGTTAAAAATACCCAAAACACTTTTTTAATTTTATTTTATTTATTTGTTTTTTGAATGGGTCTTTAAAGCACAGAACTCTGGAACTTTGTTCTTATTCTCTGGCTGTTTTTGGGCTCTTTTTACAAAATCAGATTCTGCATCAGAGGATTTTTGTTGTAAACATCTGGGACATTAAAAGTTGTTCAAATGTATTTGTTACTGTAATTATGCTGCAAACTTAAGAAAAAGAGGAAATCTACTTTGATTAAAGGAAGGTAATAAATCATCAACAACCTTCTTTACAATGTATTAAAAACAACATAATAAAAACATCTTTTTTTATTTTAATTTGAATTGAAATGTGAAAAACTAAAAATGTTCTACAAGAAAGTCTCCACCACAGTGGAGTATTAGGGCCAGTTATTACATTTTAATTACAACTTTATAGTCTTAAATTTACAAAGAACAAAGTTGTAACTGTTAAATTGTGTCTTATATCTTTAAAACTCATAGGGTAGTAACTTTTTATTTAAAAAATGTTTGTTTTAAAGTTGTAAACCTATAACATTTAATGTTGTAAATTTTTGAGAAAAAGAGACACAAATTTAAAAGAAAAAAGTAGTAAAGTAATGGAAAAAAACCTTGCTCTATGATTAAAAATTGAGCATTTTGTGAAGCTTTAGTTCTGAATAGTTCATTTGTAATTTAACAAGATCTAAAGTCAGAAGTTTTTCCTCATAAATTTACAACTCGAATCTCGTAATGTAACTTTTTTTAATGGTCCTAATTTTGTAAATTAAGGGGAAAAACAACGTAAATTAATGAGATTTAAGGTAATAAATTCACAATTTTTTTCTTGTAAATGTACTACTTTAATGTTGTAAAATAACTTTTGTTGTGCTCCTAATCTCATAAATTAAAGAGAAAAAAACATAGATTAATAAGATTTATGACTGGAATCTCGTACTATAACTTTTTTTGCTGTCCTAATTTCATAAATTTATGAGAAAAAAGTCATAAATTAAGTACATTTTAAGTACTAAATTAATTATTATTTTTTTTTAATTTGCAACTTTGATCTCATAATATTATTGGTTTTTTTTTGGTGACATTAATACACCACTGTACTCACAGTTTTTATTTTTAAGTTTTTCTTTAAACATTTTTTGGAAATTTGAGTTTATTTTAGAAAACAACATGTTTGTATTAAAATGTTGAAGATATTTGAAAAGACTAGCCTGAATTTAGTTAAACTTTTAATTTATAAGAATGGAGAGAAAATAGTCATTCAATTCAATTTCAGAATGGACTAAAAAAACGTTTTAATTATATTAGTGCTAAAAAGTAAAACATTTTCTTTGTTCATCCAAGTAGCATCAATTTTTAAAATTTATCTTGGATCTTTTAAAATGTATTTAGATGTTAAATATTCCGTATTATTGATTGTCAATTGTTTTGGATAATCAGTAAAAAAAAAAAAAAAACAACAATAATTAGGATAAAGTCATCATTTATTTGGACAAATGCTAAATTGTAACAATACACAAATCAAAACAGAAAGTCAAAGTTTTGAAATATTGAATATGTCTTGAGTGGATAAAAAATGAATTATCATGGTAAATGAAAGTGAGTAATTAATTTTTATGTATATATATTTTATCATTAATTTTCCATTCACTTTTGAATTTCACATTTTCTATATCATAAAATCATTCAGACCTTTTTTAATGTGATCCTGTCTCCATGTTCTGTTAATTGTTCATTTTAACACATTTTTCTGTTTTAGGGAGATCATTTGGACCGTTTCTCCTCTTCCTCAGGGCGCTGTACAGAGTGGCCAGCGTCCAGCCCGTCATCACCACAAACAACTCTGTCTCCACCCCTCACATTTCCTCCTTCCCACCTCCGCTTCCTCCCTCCATTCATCCCCCCATGCACTCACTCCCGACCTCTGCCCTCCCTCCTCACATCCAAGCCCCGCCCACGAGGAGCTTGGCACCCAGCGAGGCCTCGTCCCAGCTGCACCACACGTACGCTCAGCTGCAGCACCACCTTCATCCAAACGGC
This sequence comes from Oryzias javanicus, assembly GCA_003999625.1. Classification (NCBI taxonomy): domain Eukaryota; kingdom Metazoa; phylum Chordata; class Actinopteri; order Beloniformes; family Adrianichthyidae; genus Oryzias; species Oryzias javanicus. The sequence goes on from CM012442.1 coordinate 24,940,101, forward strand.
GGCGCTCAGCTCACCCTCCACACGCCGCATTCCCAGCCGCGCTCCCAGCCCCACACACAGCCGCCGGCGGCGCCGATCCAGTCCAGTAAGCCGGAGCAGAACGGCATCCTGGACTGGCTCCGCAGACTCCGCCTACATAAATATTACCCCGTCTTCAAGCAGCTGACCATGGAGGAGGTGTGTGGAGGTCCAAACAAACCCCGAGGTGTTTCTTTCAAACATAATCTGACTTCTGTTTTCCAAATCTCTTTTTTCAGTTTTTAGCTCTGACAGAGGAAGACCTCAACAAGTACGACCTCACTCAGGGAGCAAAGAAGAAACTCAAGACGCAGCTGGAGCTGCAGAAGTTAGCAGAGTAAGCTGCACTAAACACAAACTTCATCAGGATGAAACCATCTGAAGGTCATGAGTTTCACCTCAAACAGAAAATCCGGTGAAAATCCCAAAATGCTGCACAACCTCACTGAATAGAAAGTGTTTTTTTTTTTTCCTCAGCTAATCAGTTTTATCTGAAGTCCATTAATGGAGATAAGTTGAGGGAAAAACAAAACACGAACACGCTGGAGCACGAACCCCCATTACTCCTCCATTGTGTTTCCGTTCCCACTATCGGGATGTTTCCATTAGGCAGGTAATGCATGAGCACGTTCGCGTGCACATAGAAATCAAGTTCTTGCTCTGGTTTTCCAGAGAGAGAGAGAGAGAGAGAGACATCCGGAGGTTTTGAAGTGGTCATTGTCTCCCCCTAGTGGACAACTGAAGAAATTAATTCACATTTTGAAATTAAAAACTGTAAGACAGATAATTAAGGTCAATTGCATTTTTTTTTTAATGGCTTTAAATCATGAATTTACAATAAAAAGTCGTAACTGTTAAACTACAAGAATAAAATAGAGTCCTGTATTTATAACTTTAAAAGTCGTGGGCCAAATTTGTGACTTTTTTCATAGGTTTACTCTACGTGATTCAAAGTTGTACATTTATGTCTTTAGAGTAAAGAAAAAAATCATAACTGTTAAATTTAGAGAATACATTTAGAGGCTAAATTTACAAGTTTTTTTCTTGTAAAATTGCATTTTTTGAGGTTGTAAATTTATTACTTTAGATGTCATGAATGTTCAAGAAGAATGTAGTAACCATTAAATTAAGAGAATAAAGTCATATATTTACAACTTTTAAAATCATAGGATAAATGTATTAATTTATTCTTAAATTTTGGTGTTTCAGAGTTTTAAATGTATTACTTTAAACGTCATAAATTTCTGGGAATAAAATTGTAACTGTTAAATTACAAGAATAAAGTCATATATTTAGGACTTTAGAAGTCAAAGCCTAAATTTATGACTTTCTCTTTAAAACTTTTAAATTTAAGACTTTAAATGTCATGAATTTTTGAGGAAGTTGGAACTTAAATTACAAGAATAAAGTTATATATTTACGACGTCAAAAGTCATCGGCTAAAGTTATAACTTTTTTTGTCGTAGTTGTTTTAAAGTTGTTAGGGTTGTAAACTCGTAAATTTATTACTTAAAATTAGAAAAAAAACACAGAAGTTGTCTGTTTATCAGAGCGGGTCTTGAAAATAAAAGAAGCATTTTGTGAAGCTTTATTTGCAAATAGGTTTAAAAGAATAAAGGAATTCTGAACATTTGGTCGACTCAAAATCAAATTTTTATCAGCATAAAAACACTTACAAAGATATGCCGAAAACTGGGCCTCTGCTTTCAGACTGTAGGTTCACTTCAAATCTCGTAACATTGCTTTTTATTTTTTCTGTGATCCTAATCTCAGAAATTTATAAGAAAACCACTCAAAAATTTTCGATTTTTTCTTGTAAATTTACACTTTATTCTCTTTAAAAAAAAAATTTTTTTTTGTTGCTGTTGGCTCTAAAACCACATTGTACAACTGTAGTTGTTGAAGAAAAAAACCCTTCCGAAGTTTTATCATCCGATGTTTGAACTTAATTGATCCTCTCCCAGCAGGGAGATGAAGATGGAGAAGCGGCCGTGCAGCGGCATCGCCAGGGTGACGCCCACTAACCACTTGGGACCTTTGGCTCACGGTGCCCCCCCTGCAGGTAACAAAGCAGACGGACCATGAATGAGATGATGCTCCTGTTTACTTTGAGAGTCTTTGTGTGAAAAATCTCAGCTTGTTGTGAAACTCCGCCTCCTTTACTTCTGGAACTCAAACAAACTCGTCGTCACAGAAGGAAAAGCTGAATAACAGCAGATTGAATCCAAATCTTGGATCTGTGTTTCACAGCGGAGCTGAGGGTGGAGGTGGACGGCGTGTCGCACCATCAGCCGGCGTCCACGGACAGCAGCTCCTCATCAGGATACTCCAGCTCCTCCTGCTCGCCGCGGACGCCTCTCTGCTGTGACTCCGCCTTTGACCGTGTCAGAGACATGCACAGGCGTACGTAGTCAATTTTTTAGCAAGTTAACTTTCTAAACCTGTTTCCATGGTGACAGTAGGCAGGGGGCTTCACCCTGAGGCATCAGGGCAAAAATTCTTTGAAGCAGAATTATTGGATTTCTGGGAATCTTTCCATTTTTTTACGTTATTTTTTTTTCTCATGTTTCTCTCTGTTGCGTTGGCGTTTCTGGTGTTTCTGGTGTTTCAGGTGTTTCTGGGGCGTCGGCTGCAGACTCAGGCGCTCCAGAGAAGAGCATCTTTATGTTGAACTCCACCTGCCCCACCGCCTCCACCCGCCCCACCGCCCAGGTCCTCCCCGTCCAAACAGATCTGACTCCTCCCCTCCCCCCGTCATGCTCCTCCCACCTCTCATTCGGCGTTCCTCAGGCCTCGTTCCACCCGCAGCCCAGCTACCCTCAGTCTCTGCTCTCCCCGGTGTCCGTGCGCATCCTTTCGTCCCCGCGGAAGCCCCGCCCTCTGTGCACAGATGTGGGCGGTGCCGGCTTCCCGTCGGGGCTCGGGACGGAGGGGAGGCTGGAGAACCTGTTCTCTGGGCTCAGCGTGGACGCCTCCTCGACGAATCGGGAGTCCTGCCATGGACGCTCCCCCGGCGCCGTGGACCTGATGGTGGAGACCAGCTCCGCCTCGACCTCCACCTCCAACAGCCTGCACCACGTCTCCCAGCCCCCCCTCCTCTTTCACCTCTCATCCTCCTGCACCCCCACCTCCCCTTCCTTCTCCTCCTCTTTCTCCTCCTCAAAGTCTTCCTCTCAGTCCGAAAACCCAGGCTCAACAGGTGGTTTTGTTTCCACGGTAACGGGAAACTCAGTTCCAGTCGCTGCAGTTTCTGGGAATGTTTACTTCCCACCTCAGCCCACTTCCAGCCCCTCCCCGTGCGCCTCCTCTTCCTCCTCTCTGGATCAGAGATCGGGTCACGGCCTCTCCCTGTGCGTCTGCAGCTCCTGCGGTTGTCACGGAAACTGCGGCACCTACAGCGCGCTGCCTGGTTACGCCGCCGCCAGTTACCTGCAGCCTTTCTCCTCCGGCTCCTCCCTCTTCACCCTGGCTCCTCTGCTCCACCTCACGCCCCTCGTGACCTCCTCCAGCGCCGCCGGCTACTCAGCCCCACCTTTTTCCTACCCCGTGATGGGGCCTCCACCCGCTTACCGCCGTGGCCTGGCATCACATGACCCACAGCTGGGATTTGGCTTCTACTCGCCCCACAGCATCATGGGAAATGGAGGCCAGAAACGCACAGCGGGGAATCTGTCGTGTTTCAACTGCGGCACCAGCGGACACCGAGCGGACGACTGCAAACAGCCGGCGGCGGAGTCCCTGCAGCGCGGTGAGTGTCTGCCGGAGAATCGTACGTACGTTCAGACGAGCTGTGATGTAACTTCCTCTTCCTCTTCTTCAGCGCCCTTCCGCCTGAAGTTCTCGCCGCACTCCGACAGCAAAGACTCTGCAGATTAACCTAGAGCTAGAACCAATGGCGGAGCGGCTGCAGACACCAGAACAACGCTTGTTAGATCCTCTCTCACAGATGATTGTAAACGCCGTCAGTCGGTCACATGACCTGCTCTGACCGTGAAGTCAAACTTTGTTGTCTGAGCTTCACAAACCAAAGCACCTTCCTGGTGGACTCTCCGTCCGTCTGTGATGGACCGGAGTCTTTTATCAACCAGCACCTTCTGCACGTTTGTCCTTTTCTCTAAAGAAAGACTGAGAAGGTTTAGACGACACGCTGCTGACTTTCAGGAGAAACGTTTCTATGCAAGAACAAAACTTCACTCAGCCGTTTAAGTCTCCAGATTCCAGGGTGTAAACGTCAACAGGAATCATGTAACTAGAACACAAAGCAAGAACTGAAGACGTTCTGTAAAAAAAAGAAAAGCTGTTCTGGATGTTCTAGCTCTATATTGGTTGGCAGACGGTTTCTTATCTCTAATTCTGAGAGGAGCAAATGTCCTCACAGTTCAGGATCAGTTCTGATGACGTTGTTGGTGTTTTTGTGTTTTCCTGTCTGAACTTCTGGGCAGGACCCAGACCGGCGTTCCCCCGGAGGGCACGACGCCCTGACACTTATTTAAAACTCAGCACAGACTGAGATACTCAAGGGTCTAATGTCTCTTTATTTGTTATCTTTATCTGAGTCTTTGTAAACAAAGGTTTTCTGAAAGCATTCAGTTTGACTCAGAGCTGCAGTTTCACTTTATCTGAAGTATTTTTCTGTACGGATGTTTGAAAAGTTAAAATTTCAGGTTTTATATTTCATATTGTGATAAAAAAAAACCAGGATTGTTGTGTCTAAAATTTGAGGAAAAACTATGCAAATAAATGTTTCTGGATTGTGCTTTTCATTACAGCCTCTGCATGACTTTAAAACATCTTTTATGCCTTGCTGATGCTGATATTAGCCTCAGTTTTTTTTGTTTTGATTTTTATGTCCATATTTGTTAACATTGTAATAATAGGTGCAGGATGATAAGAATTTTGTGTAAAAAAAAAAAAAAGTTGAAAACGATTGAATTTTCATCATTTCTTCACAAGGGGGAGACAAAATTAAATGAACCATTTGTCATTTTTTAAAGTCAGTATTTATTCACATTAAATATTTTACCTTTACTTGTTTAATTTCAATCTAAATTATTTATTACTGACGCATGTTTTTTTTTATTTAAAAAAATGTTTTGCAAAAGAAATTAGATAAAAATTAAAAACGTCTCCACTTAAATCGACCAAACTATCCATTTTTTTATTTTTGTATTTTTAAGTCAGTATTTTTTAATGCTTTACTTCTGCCTCTTTTAGTTTACATTAAAATATTTCTTTGTAATAATAATACTAATTTTAACTTTAAAAATTTTGTTTTTACATTGAAAAAAAAATTTTACAAAAAAAATTAATTTACAGCATTTCTCCACTATGGGGAGACAAGATTGATTAAAAACCATCTATTTTTCTGTTTTAGTTTTTAAATGTCAGTATTTACCTATAATACATGTTTTCATGTTGCTTGTTTTGTTTAAATATAAAATCGTTCTATAAATTTTATAAAGTGTTTTTTAATCCTTTTTTTCTTTTACAAAAAATATAGAAAAGAGCTAAATTGACAATGTTCTCCACTAGAGACAGACACAGTCGACTAAAGTATAATTTTTTTTTATTTTAGTTTCAAATGTTTTTGTTTTGATTGTTTAGTTTAGATCCATGTTATTTTGAAGAGTTTTTTATTTTAAAAATTTGCTTTTCCAAAGAAATCGGAAAACAATTGACTAAACTATAAATTTTTTTATTTCTTCTTCTTTTCTTTTCGGCTTTTCCCTTCAGGTGTCGCCACAGCGAATCAATTTCCTCCATCTAAGTCTGTCTTCAGCATCCTCTACTCTAACACCAGCCACCTTCATGTCTTCATTCACTGCATCCATAAACCTTCTCTTTGGTCTTCCTCTAGACCTCTTGTCTGGTAGCTCTAGACTCAGCATCCTTCTACCAATACCTTCACTGTCTCTCCTCTGAACATGTCTAAACCATCTCAGTCTGGTCTCTCTGACTTTATCTCCCAAACCTCTAACATGTGCTGTCCCTCTGATGGATTCATTCCTGATCCTATCCATCCTGGTCACTCCCAAAGAGAACCTCAGCATCTTCATCTCTGCTACCTCCAGCTCTGCTTCCTGTCTCACTGTTTCTAGTCCGAACAACATGGCTGCTCTCACCACAGTCTTGTACATCTTTCCTTTCATTTGTGCTGAAACTCTTCTATCACACATCACACCTGACACTTTTCTCCACCCATTCCAACCTGCTTGCACTCACCTCTTCACTTCTTTTCCACACTCTCCATTATTCTGTACTGTTGACCCTAAATACTTAAACTCCTCCCCCTTCTTTATCTCTTCTCTATGTAACCTCACTCCTCCTCTGTCTTACTGCGGCTAACCTTCATTCCTCTCTTTTCCAGGGCAAACCTCCACCTCTCTAGCTCCTCCTCCACCTCTCTAGCTCCTCCTCCACCTCTCTAGCTCCTCCTCAACCTGTTCTCTGCTGTCACTACAAATCACAATATCATCTGCAAACATCATAGTCCATGGTGATTCCTGTCTAACCTCATCAGTCAGTCTGTCCATCACCATTGCAAACAGGAAGGGGCTCAGAGCTGATCCCTGATGTAATCCCACCTCCACCTTGAACTCCTCTGTCACCCCGACAGCACACCTCACCACTGTCTTACAGCCCTCATTCAAGTTTATGTCTGAATTATTCCGAAAAGTTTTTTTGGATAAAAAAAAAAACAACTTTGTTTTTTTTTTTTTTTTTTTTTTAAAAGAGAAAACAACCAAACATACAGCATTACATCAGTAGGGGGAAACAAAAATCGACTAAATCTGTTTTTTTTTTTTTTTTATCTCAGTTTTTAATTCAGTATTTATTCATATCAAATGTATTACTACTGGTTGTTTAATTTGTATCTAAGTTTTTCTGAAGTGTTTTTAATTAAAAAAAAAAAAGTTTTATAAAGAAATTAGAAAACAATTGAAATTAGTGTTTCTCCACTAGAGGGAATGACAAGAATTGACTAATCTATTCATTTTCCTATTTTAGTTTTTAAAGTCAGTATTTATTCATATTATTTTATATTAATGCTTTTTGAGCTTATTAAATTAAATTATTCTAAAAAAAGTGTTTTTGGATCAGAAAAAAAGACTGTTAAAATATATATATAAATATATACATACATATATAAAAACAACTAAATTTACAGGATTTCTCCAATATTTTTTCTTTATCTTAGTGTTTAAATCAGTATTTATACATTTTAAATTACTTACTTTTGCTTGTTTAGTTTATATCTAAATCATCTGAAGAGTGTTTTTGATCACAAGATTAGAAAACATTTAAATTCATTTCTCCCTTAGTTGAAGACTAAATTGAACAAACCTTTATCCTGTGAATTTCAATGTGTATTAATAGTCAAAGCCTACTGAATACATGCAAAGATAAATCAACCATAATGCAATGCATAGATGCATTCTTATACCTGGAGATACAAATAAACCTAGAGGTGCATTTCAAGTTTGTATTCCTGTTTCTCTCTATTGATTTCTATTTGTTAAGTCAACCAAACTTGTTTCTCATCTTTGAAGCATTTTAGGAAAACATCATTCAGTATTTTTTTTCTCTGTTTATTGTTTAGAAAAAAAAGCAACATAAATACATACACACGTGTGATATTGCTGTGTGCGACACAGAGGAGTAGACGTTAAAATGAAAGCACTGAAACATAGGCTCCGCCCCTCTGTTCCTGTCAGGAGTCAGCACTACAGGTTCGTACAAAGACATAAAAACCCCGATCAATAAAAAGAATCGTAATACTGCAATTCAAAGCAGCTAAACCTCCTTCTCTGTCGAGACCGCCGCGTGAAGCGGCGTCCTCGGTTCACCAGCGTCCGCCTCGCTGATGGACAAAATCGCTATTTACAGAAACGCCGTTTCCTCTGCAGCAGCGCCACGCTCCATGTAGTGTTGCCAAAATGCGCTTGGTTACACTCACCGCTATTTGCACACGTCTCTGTTTTCAATTCTTCAAACAATAACTATCTGATTGAAGAGCAAAGCAGTTAGAAGAAGAAGAAGAGAGGGATGAGCTGATGGAGGAGTTCCACAGCAATAAAATCCTGCCTTTAAAAAGAAACAGATCTCCAGAAACCTCAAGGCTTTGTTAGGATATATACACGAGTATAAATGTTAACATAGATGATTTGAAGTTTATATTTACACGACATAAATACATCTAAGTAGATCTGAAGGTTTCTCTGTGGAGCTGTTTGGCTCCCCCTGCTGGAGGAGGACGGTACGACACCAACAGTCGGCTCATCGGAGAGGGCAGATGTTTTTAGATGCCACCTCGAGCCATTTTTTGCCTGGGTTTTAACTCTGATAGACTAAAGAGGTGTGTGGAGAGACAAAACATGGAGGGAGAGTCTAAAAACTACAAAAGTTCAGTTTGCCGGTTGAGAATGAAGGAGGAGGGAGAGGAGGAGGAGGAAAGGCTGTTCAGTGGGAGGCTGCAGTGGAGCCAAACGTCTCCTGGGAGGCGTAGACCATGTAGAGGAAGCCGTCCTGGTCCTTCTCCTGCTCGTACACCTCAGAAATGGCAGCGGACACGGACACCATGCTGTGGCCGTTAACCAGCAGGAAGAAGGCCTGGTTGGAGTTGAGCTGGAGGCGCCTCCTGGTGGGAGGAGGGCGACATGACAAAGGGTCAACAAAGAAAACAACCTGAATTACAAAAAAAAAAAAAATAATTAAAACACACACAGAAGATATTGTTTAAATGCTCTCTGGCTTAGTTACAAAATTCGCATTGATTTAATTTAGATTAGTTACTATTATAGCGTAGGTGCACCTACAAGTAAGATAAACCATATCAAACTTTTTACGTCCCTGCTGACATCAAAGCCCCCTTTGCTCTATGTTTCCTCCAGGATTTAAAATACTAAGAAACACTTTGGTAAAAAGTTTGTTATTTTTTGATTGCTTAGTGTATTTAATGAGTTTAAAGGACACTTTTTTTATCCTGCTCAACAATTGTTAGTTTATTAAAATACAAATAAATGTGCATATTATTTATATTTTTTACTACTGGATCATCAACCAATGAATTGATGTTTATATTCGGGCAAGCAGCCGTAGTAAGAGGGTAAAAGGATCACGTCTTACTTAAGTAGCCCTCAGCGATAACAACAGAAAAAAGACGTTTTTATATTGCGTCGTTTTGCAGGAGTTTGGCACAGGAAGTCTTTTATTTTGAAAGCTCACGAGTGTCTGTGAAAAGTAAACGATTTTCCAATTTGTAGAAAAGGTTAGTTTTTCTTTGTTTTTGAGCCAAAAAGAAATATAAATCATATATATTATTTTAAAAATGCAATGAATGCAAAGTAATACAAAATTTTCACTTTACATTGGAACTGGCCGGCTCCGCCGCGCAACTCACGTTCGGTGAGAACGACCCTTAAGAGATTTGGCCTATCAAGTATATTTGCCACCAGGACCAGTAGAGAGTTCAGATATAACATCCATGTATGCTGTCCTGAAAAACCAATGGTGAAGGACTTTATAAATCTTATTGATTCATTCAATCTTCAACAAGTAGTATCTGGCCCCACCCATGAGCATGGGCACTGTCTAGACTTAGTGATGTCTTCTGGTCTTCCAGTCCTTAACATTAAGATTTGTGACCCAGTTTTTTCTGACCACATGCCTGTTTTCTTTGAAATTCAGTTTATGTCCAAACTTGTTCAGAAACCGACTAGTCACCGGCTCTGTCGCATTATCACTCCCTCTACTCCGGTCCACTTCTCTACTGCCTTTAATCTAATTTGTGCCACTTCTCTGACTAATGGTACCACTGAGGAGCTCAGTTCATGGTTTCACTCCAGCTGTCAAACGATTTTAGATTCTGTGGCTCCGGTAAAAACAAAAAAGCTCAAAACCAAGTCTGAACCCTGGTTAAATGACTCCACTCGTGCAGCCAGGCGTGAATGCCGTAGAGTGGAACGTCTATGGAAGAAGAACAGGTCAGAAGTTTTATTTCAAATGATGCGAGACAGCTGGCGGCAATATCAAAAGGCAGTAAAAAATGTCAAAAATAAATATTTCTCTGAAATCCTCAATACACATCGTCACGAGCCCCGTGTCTTGTTTAAAACAATAGACTCTGTCCTCAATCGCCAGCAGGCTGCTTGCACAGATGTTTCTCCTTTGTCATGTGAACATTTTTTACATTTTTTCATTGATAAAGTTTCCAGTACGAGAGCTCAAATTCTAGGTCCTAGTTGTGATCCTCCTGTTCAATATTTTTGTTCTGTCAGCTTTGAGAGGTTTGAGCCTGTTACTCTGGACATTTTAGAGGAAATGTTTTCTCATTTAAAGCCCTCAAGCTCAAGGTGTGATATCATTCCCCCTTCACTTTTAAAACAGGTTTTTCCCTCAATAGGCTCGGCTGTTCTTGAACTTGTTAACAGCAGTTTAAGTTCGGGTGTTGTTCCCTCTCATTTTAAACATGCTGTTATATCTCCTTTACTTAAAAAGCCTTCACTGGATCCCACAATTTTAGCTAATTTTAGGCCTATTTCTAAACTGCCTTTTATCTCAAAAGTACTGGAAAGAATTGTGTATACTCAGTTGATGACTTTTTTAGAAGAACACTCAATCTTTGAGGTCTTCCAGTCGGGGTTCAAGGCTTTGCATAGTACAGAGACTGCTCTTTTAAAAGTTTTTAATGATATCTTTTTAGCTACAGACTCGGGGGATTGTGTGGTTCTGGTGCTTTTGGACTTGTCAGCTGCTTTCGACACCGTTGATCACAAAATTTTAGTCTCTCGCCTAGAGCAGTGGTTCGGAGTCAAAGACAGGCATTGGAGTGGTTCAAATCTTACTTGAGCGGGCGAACCTTTCGCGTGAGCCTTGGGGAGCATGTCTCCTCTTCTGCCCCTCTGACTTGGGGAGTGCCTCAAGGTTCTGTTTTAGGCCCTCTCTTATTCTCCTTATACCTGTTGCCACTTGGCTCTTTAATTAGGAAATATGGTGTGTCCTTTCATTTCTATGCAGATGACTGCCAGCTGTATGTGCCTCTTAAAAAGAATAACCTGTCTGTTGAATCACTCCACAAATGCCTTTTAGACTTAAAGTCCTGGATGACACAAAATTTTTTAAGTATTAATGACAGCAAAACTGAAGTAATTGTCTTTGGCGACAGCTCTGGGTCCCTCACAGCAAATCTTGGCTCTTTAAATGAATATGTTACATCTTATGGAACAAATTTAGGAGTCAAGATGGACTCTGAAATAAAACTGGATAAACAAATTAATTCTGTAGTGAAGTCTAGCTTTTTTCACCTGAGGCAACTTGCTAAAGTCAGACCAATCCTGTCATTCACGCAGTTTGAAACAGTAATCCACGCCTTTATCACCACCAGGCTGGATTACTGTAATTCTCTATATGTGGGAGTTAGCGCGTCAGCAATTGCCCGACTCCAGCTAGTGCAAAATGCAGCTGCTCGTCTCTTAACCAGAAAACGGAAATACAATCACATCTCCCCAGCTTTGGCGTCGCTGCACTGGTTGCCCGTTCATTTTAGGATTCATTTTAAGATTCTTTTATTTGTTTTTAAATCCCTACACGGTTCGGCACCGGTCTACCTCTCTGAGCTGCTACAGCCTTACGTCCCCCCCCCGTCCTCTGAGATCAGCTGACCAGCTGTTTTTAAAAGTTCCTAAAACAAAACTCAAACTCAGAGGGGACCGTGCCTTTGCTGCAGCAGCTCCGAAACTCTGGAATGATCTTCCAATTCATGTTAGAGAGTCGTCCTCATTGCCTGTTTTTAAGTCTCTTCTTAAAACCCACTTTTTTAAATTGGCTTTTAATACACAGTGAAGTGGTTTCTTCTCTTTTATGCTATGATATTTTATTTATTCTCTTAAATGTACTGTTTGGAATGTGTTTTTGTTTTTATTGGTGTTACTTTAGAGCATGCTGTTGCATACTTTTAATCTTATTGTATGTTTTATCCTCTATCATTGTACAGCACTTTGGGCCTGAGTGGGCAAATTAAGTGCTCTATAAATAAAGCTTATTATTATTATTATTATTATTATAATAGTTATTAAGATTTACGCATTTTGGAAGATAATGCTGAGTTATTGTGCAATTGCAGAGCCACAAATCATGATTAACCATGATTAAACTTCACTTTCTTGCTGTTAAACCTAAAAGAAAACGTCAGTCAAATCAAAAAGCTGATGGAAAACAAAGGCATTAAGCCTCCCATGAATTCAGAGTGGTCAGAATAGTCTGGAACAAGTTTGACTGGAGAGCAAAAATGTATTATTAAAAAACATTTTGAGGCAGAACTGAGTCACAAAAAGAGTCCAGGTGCAAAATGTTTGTTTGTCAGAGATACAAGCTAAAAATGCTAATTCTGCTGAAACAGAAAGTGCTGAACTTTTTTCCCATTTTTAACTTTTAAAAGAAGTCCAACACATGCACAAGAACACAATAGAAGCTTTTATTTCAAGAACAACCAGAAATGAACATTAAAAATTAGGGCTAGGTTGAAAAAAAATCAATTACAATCGATTTAAGCTTAATAAATTAATAATGGATTCACAAAAGATATAAATCGATTTAGCAAGTAAAGCTAAAGTCCACTAGCTAGATGCTAACGTTCATGGTATTTCCCTTAGAACGGCTAATGCTAATGTGCGGTTGACCAAAAAAAATACATTGCTGACTAAACCTGAACATCTTTCTTTACTTAAAGGCATTGATTTTCCAAACTCTTTTAAGGAAATAATTTAACTAAGTAAAAAGTAAGTTAACTTCCTAAGTAACTATTTCTGGTCTAACACTTTGTTTTTTTTTCCCCTCATACTGTCATCTTCTTCTTGAATAAAGTGTACTTCTGTAGCACTATTGCCACCTAGTGGCCAAACTGAAACGCCTTCCGGGAGAAGCAGCACTGTGTTTACAGTGTTAATGATCTGAACATTTTTGTTACTTCTCCTTTAGAGAATCTTTATAACACTGTATGACATTAACAATGTAATTATTTTACTAATACATTTTACAGTATGTGTGTATCAGATTAATATAAATATATTTAAATTAAATAGCAGATTTTTAATTCATATCTAAACAAATGTGTATAAATTTGTAAACTTAAAATTGAATTGAATCAAAGAATCGGAATAAATAGGCATCCGATCGTTTTAGGCTCTTGTGAATCGAATCATTTCTGGAAATTATAATCGATACCTAGCCCTACTAAAAATGTCTTATCACTGATAATTTTCTGATTAAAGGGTGGTTTGTTTTGTGGCAAATTTACCTGATAATAAAAGGACAGATTAATGAAAAATAACATCTAATGAGAGAAACAAAGAGAGGAAATGAATTAAAAGAAAATATTAAGGGTTCAAAGGAATAAAAAAAAAAAAAAAGACATTTAGAGGAAATGGGGAAGTCGAGGCGTACCGGATGATCTTGATGAGTTCGCTCATGTTTACATGATCCGGCACCAGGAACTTGGTCTTGTCCAGGATGGGGAGCTGCTTCTCCCCTTTGTATCTCTCAATGATCACCTGCAGGAGACAGAACACAACAAGTCATCAAGATTTTCAAAATAAAACTTTGGTCAAATGGATCAAGACAGGAAGAAAACTGACAGACGTCTATGCTGTCGACTCAAAGCTGTACATCTTTAAAGTTCCACTCCGATCCTGTTTTGATCTATTCTGAAGCCTTCTCAGTTGTCCTTGATTTATGATTGCGTCATTTTTAGCCAAAAAATTTTCAAAACTGTTTTCTAAAACATAGCTGCTGCAGTAGTTCATCATAGGCGAGTTGTGAACAAAACTACTGTTGCTGAGTAACCCCGGGCTCATACCGCTAGCGTCACAGCTCCGATGTGAGCGCCGCAGTCTAACTTTAAAAGTGCTAGAGGAAACCCCGCTGCAGGCATTCACGTCCTGCATCTGCGTTCAGGCCTCTGCGTCGCTGCGAATCCGTTTCGTTTTGGGATTAGCGTGAACATATATATGTGAGTTTGGAGTTTTTCAAGGTCGGCAGCAGAGCCCGTGACTGCAGCCAACCTGTAGCTAATATGAGCCATCCGCTCCTGCATCGCGCCTGAGCGGTAACGCTAGCGGTGTGAGCCCGGGGTAACCCTTCCCATAACAACTACAAGCTTTTTCAAGCCTGCAAATGAAAATTTGATACAAACTTTCCCCATTTATATTTTCCATCATCAGAAAAATGCTATCAGAAAATGTCAAAAACAGAACTTGATAAAACAAACCTGTAAATGTAATCAAAAAAATCTCACTTTAACTGCTGTGGTCTCAGATCTCACTCTAAACTGTTTGTTTTCTTGTGCAAACCACAAACTCTGCTTTGGCTTTAGCAGTGTGCTGCTGCAGAGGATGTCTTAGTCAATGTTTTTTTTTTTTTTTACCAAAATAAAAGCCTCTGTAAAAAGTGGTTTTACACTGTGTGGAAATGGTTGTAGCATTGTGATATTTTACATAACAAACTCTTTTGTTTGTTTTTAATCATACAATTATTCATAAACCTTCTCATTTGATTGACAGTCACAGAGGAATCAGAGAAAGGACATGTTCTTTGTGATTTTTCCACGTCTGACTGCGTTTTCCATCACTGAGACCTATTCTTCTTCCTGAAAACGAGCACACGCATCCTCGGTGTTCCCCCCACAGAGACTGTAGATGGGGTTTCAGAGTGACTGTGGTCTCAGCCGTTACCATGACGCAGCAGTTTCTAACCCCCCAGAGAGTAAGCAGGAAGTGTGCGAAGAGGCTGAGGTGGAGGGGTCAGAAGGAGAGCTGATACTCGACATCAAGAAGGTTTGATACGAGCTTTTGTTGGTGAGCAGTCACCAGGAACCGGCAGATGGGCAATACAAGCAGACGGCTCATGGGGGGCACCAACCCAAACGTGAAAAGTTTAAGCAGGAAGTGCGCAGTGACATCTGCAGGAAGCTCGACTGCCTGGGAGCCGATGAGCGCAAGCTACAAAAATAAGATGGACTCACAGGGATCTTGTTGGGGTGCTGCTCCCGGATCAGCCGGACGTCTTCTACTCGCTGCTCTGTGAGAGGAGAAAAAAAAAAAAAGGGTCAGAACATTTCCATAGTGAAAGAGGATGTTCAGCTTCAAATGAGTCATTATAGCTCAAATTATCTAGCAGGTTTCCTGACGTGAAGCTTAAAAAGAAATTCCAGTTTGTTGAAACTTAAAGCCACGTTTCCTCACAGGAGTTTCTCCAGGAAGTTTAAGGAAACTCTTCATCAGGAGACGAGGCGTAAACGTCTCTGTAGCTTCCGGATCTGCTGCTCTGACCTGAATCTGGAAATGACCAGTCCCTTCCATCATCTCTGAGGATGAACTCTAGGAACACACGTTCAAGGAAAAACCGGAGCTTCTTCAGATCAGCTTCCTAAAACCTGTTTTTCTCACAACAATCCACCAAAAATAAGTCTAAATCGGTCAACAGTAAAACCTGACAAGAACAAATACTTCTGGTTTGGGACTAAATATTTATCAAAGTCCATTTTAAAAAATAAAAAAATTAATATTTTTCATTAAACTACAGAAGAAGAAATAAAAAAGCAAAAAATACAAACATTCCTTTCATAACAACTGAACCACTAAAGTTAACTAATTGTATATTTCTGTCTAACAACTTACAACTTTTATTCCTGTTTCTATAAAATAAAATTCTTTATCAATTTTCTATTTAAAATAATTTCTGTTTGACATGAAAACTACTAGTTATTTAACAAAAACAAAAAAACAGAAAAACTAAATTGAAAAAAATTAAATTATGAATAAAAAATATACTAGATTAATCTTGTTATTTGGTCAGAAAAACTTAAAGAACTTTAAATAGAAAATCACATCTTAGATATTATAGAACTTCTCAGATACAGAATTACTTATTTGGGTAAAATCATGTTTGCAACAAGCCACTAATGATGCTGTCAAGTTTTCAGAGATCTTTGTGGGGATGGATGTTTGATAATTTTAACACAACATCAGATTTTGCTGCAGAAAACTCCACAAATACTAAAATAGAAAAAAAAAAAACAACATGGTTCCATTTTAACTATATGGACAAATGTTACCAAACTTTGTAAATCGATTCTAGGAGTTCATCAGGTGCAAAATTCTGAAGTTTTCTGTATTGCAGGATGAAATAAATCAGAAATAAAATTCGACTTTTGTCCAAAAACTGAGAAAGAATCAGAGTAAAAAATATACAAAAATAGTTTTAGGCTGAAAAAAGTTAAAAACAAAATTAATTTATTTTTAAAGTTGGAGCTAACAAAGAGGAGATTTTTAACCCAACAGTGCCATCCAGTTTGGGTCAGCATGGCTCGGAACACTGAATCTGACCTGGTTTGTGGGTTCACGTCCAAAGCTGCACGAGTTACGTAAACAGAACAACCTCTTACCAACACCGTTTGTTTACCAAGTGGATCAAATGGGACCAGGGGCAGAAATAAAGGAAGCAAAAAGCTTTGCCCCACCTAATTTTTGAGTCAATAATGGCATAATTATTGACAATGATTAATAAATCAGAAGTACAAGCTTCTTTAAGAATAGCACAATCAAGAAAAATAATATTTGTAAGAATTCATATTTTTTATCATTTAATTTGTCCCCTCCGTATAAACTGTTCTAGCTCCCCCCTGAATGGGATCAACTAAATGTAAATCTAAAGGTCTTGTACAAAAATGGGCCCAATCCAAACACAAAAGCATCAAAAATGAAGGGAAAGTTTGTTTGTGAGGCGATCACGCATCAGGTGGAGCTCTGTTCCGTCTTGTGACCCGTTCCTAAAAGAAAAACTGTTTGCTCAGGAGATAAAGCGAGCATCCATTGTATGACTGTCCTGATTGATGAAGGGGTCACATGCTGACAAATGATTGTTCTCCTGAGGAGGCACTTTACACGTCAGCCGCCGCCGCTGCTGCGTTAGGACGGACTCCAGGAGGGAAGTGGTGAACCTGTCCGCGTCAGTCTCTCATGACCCGAGGACGACACAACAGTCCGTGGAGTTTACACCCGGCAGTAAACCAACAAACTGCTGACGGTCTGTGGGGGATTTCAGGTCTTTCTGATCTTCAGATGGACTATTATTACATAACCCTTGAGATATGATGTTTGTTTTACCAAGCCAGAACATTTTGTGACACAAAAAAGCAAATAGAGATTGAATATTTAGCAAATAAGTAAACAAAAACACAGAAATCAAGCGTGTGAACAGATTTTATTGCCTCATGTGAACAAAAGTGGACCATGACACACAACCAGTCACTCTTAGTCATACCAAGATAAAAATAACATCCAGGGCTTTTATTTTGAAAGAAATAAGGTTTTAAATGATTAAGAGTCTCCTAAAACTAACATATCTCACTAATAAAACAATGTTTATGTATCTTGCACGAGTTTCCACAGCATGCTACATGCCATTTTCCATTTTAGGAAGTTAAATCTGCACAAAGCAGCTAATATAGGTTCAACTGTTTACTGGAAATCCACAAGAAAAGGCAGAAATAGGTCAAATTAAGTGAAAAGAAGGCCGATGCAGGTACAAAGCAGTGCTGACCTTGTGTTTCAGTGCTTGGAAAGAATAACTGAAAGTAGAACCTGCAGGCAGGCTTGTGGCCTGGCCCGCACACAAAAGGAAACTGGGCTAAAGTCAGCACGTTTGGACCGTTTTAAGCCTTTTAAAGTCCTCTCCTCGAACGGTCCCATCCCCCAATCCTGCAGCTCTGCCACTGGCAGCTCTCTGCATTTCGACACCACTTTGTTTTCCCATCCCTGTAAACATGAGCGCGAGCGCGTCGCCTCGCGCTCGAGCTCCAACTTGATTTCCATCCGAACCAAATGCTCGACGCAGAGTCGTTTTTCGGGCTAGAACCGACCCGGGTCGGTCCACTTTACTGTTGGAACGCGATTCTGAGGGGAGCAGGAACCGGTTTCGGTGGACTGTCCTGACCTCACTGCTGCTGCAGCGTTACACAAAACACACAACACGAGGGGGGAAAAAAAACAACACAGCCGACACTCACCAAAGGTCCGTCTTTGTTTGAAGGTTTTCTCCGAAGGCATATTGCGTCAAACTGTTGGAAGCAGCGGGGGCAAAACAGAGGTAGCGAAGCGATAAAACTAAGAATAATCTTCTCTATAAAGTGCTAGTCGCTGCTGTGCAAATTGATTATTTGTTTTAAAAATAAAAAAAAGATCTAGCAGCAGTTTACAGGCGGCTTGGTGCTGTCGCTTCCGTCTATGACCGAGTCTTATATCAGGACGAGCTCCAGCGAGCAAAACAAACCGGTCAGCTGACCTCTGACGTCACGCGCCGCCCATTTTTCAAGCTAATGTTTACCACAAAAGTGCCCCAAAAGCACGGAAAAAACCTTTTATGAGCTGAAATTACACGTGGTTTTGATAATATGATCAACTAATATGTAAATGTGTCTATATAATTCCCTTTATTGCTCTCAGAAACATTACAAGGTTATTGAAAATATAAATATAGCCAAAAAGCTAACTTTAGCCCAGGTCAAATTTCAGTTAGTCCTAACAATATCATGTCAGTTCAAGTAAATTTGATTACAAATGAAGTAAAGTATATATATTTATATTTCATGCTAGCACAGATTCACAGATTGACAGTTTTTCGAGGAATTAATGACATCGCAAGAAGCACTTTTTGATCTGAATGCACTTTTTTCTTTGATAAAAAAATTAAATTCATATTTAAATATATTAGTATTTGCCTTTATTAGTTTTAGAGAATTTATAAAATGATTCAAAATATATCTAAAAGCTAACTTTTGCATAAGTTAGATGTTAAATTTCCCTTAAAAATATGAAATTAGTTTAAATTTAAAAATTAAATACAAACACAATTAAATTAAATTAAAATTAACTTAAAATATTTGAAAAATAGTAAATAATAATAATATAGTAAGTGTATTTAAAATAGTGTTCCAATATCAATCATGATTTAATGCATGTGGGGTTAGCCACTTAGGATGTCATGCAAGCACAGAATTACACTTTTATAAGGAACTAGAAGATTGTTTAGTTTTTTTGTTTTTTGTTTTTTTGTTTTTTTTTTTTGTAAAAAAATAATGGAGTCATTAAGGCTCAAAGAAAAAAAAACCTTTTAATGAGCATAACAGGCCAAATCTGGCATTACTTTGATTCTCAGGTTGTTTCTGCCTAGTTATCCATTGCTACAGTAAGTAAATTCATTAAAATTCAACTTTTTAAACTGAAATTTCAAAATGTAAGTTTTAGTTTAAAAAGTTTCTGTCATTTTTTTGAATTCAGTCATTTAACCTAAAGCAAAGAAAAAAACAACAGACAAGGGACATTAAAATGTATGATTATGCTTCTTTATTTAATAACTTATTATACAATAATCTAACACTTATTTGGCATCACATTAGAAATAAACATGCTGTCTTTATTTTTCTAATTTAAATTTAAATATTAATACTTAATAATCAGTTTTTGGTGCAGCATCACTTTAGCTGAAATATCACCCTTCTGTGTTGTTCTGAAATACCATTTTGCGCTATGTCACATATCTTTTGAAATGTGTTACTACTCATGAACATGTCAATAACTTGAAAGAAATGTTCAAAAATAAAAATATTATCCTTTTATGAAATTCTCAATTAAACTATAAGAATCGACCTTTACATACTTCAAAAGTAAGCAAAAATAATTAAATCTGTTTGAACAATAAGAGAGGTAAGAAGGCTGAAGTGAGCATACATTCATCATCTTGATCTTAATAACGTTTCTTTAACACTTCATGAAGCAGATTTATGAAAAGATGAATTAAATTTAAGAGAAAAATCACTAAAAATAAACCAAACAATACATCTCAATGATAGTTTAATAGATCAACTATTACGATGTAAAATAGCTGACAAATAAAAACTCCAAACAAGTAAATTAACATTATTAACCTCTTAAGACCTGTCACACGCATGTGTCGACATTGACTTTTGGGCTAAATAACCACAAAAGTCAATTCTGCAATGTGTGTAGAGCGGTAGCTCAAATATTATCTCAGATCTAAAGAGGTGAAATAGAGCAACACAACAGTTAGAAGCTTAAAATGTTAAACTTAAATGCTAACCTGAATAAAGTATAAAACAACAGAAATAGTTAAATAAGGAGTGTTACAAATGCCAAAAAATCTGCTTTAGTTGCTAAATGATACTTGAATTAGCAAAAGAGCATTTTTACATTCTTGAAAATGTTGAGTAGGGTATGGGGTTCCATGTATGTCAAAAATAAGTTTTTGCTTCCACTGTCTGTGTCTTTGGTCCATTGTTTATGTCTACTGAACAAGTTTATTGAACATTTGTTCATGTCTATGTAGTGTTAAGCAATATCTTCTGCGTGTGTATTCTTCTTTGATGATAGCTTTGTATTCGCTTTGTGATATTTCAGCTTGCTTTATGTTTAAAATTTTGCATTTGCTATTGTCTTTGGATGTGGGCTTCAGAAAACTCCTTAGCAACAGTTGTTAGTATGGGGTTCCATTTGTGCCAAAAATATGTTTTTGTGTCCAAGTTTCAAATGGGAACAAGTTTATTGAGCATTTTTTTATGTCTATGTACTATTAACCAATATCATCTGTGTCCATGCTTCTTCGATAATAGCAGTGGATGCAAAAACATATTTCTGGCACAAATGGAACCCCGTATAGAGGCCCCGTCTTTGGTAAGACTCTGCCATATATTTGAACTCACAACCTTCCACTCTCAGGGGAGACACTCTATCACAAGCTGTGATTCTCCATGTGATTTTTGTCAAGTCCTTTTGTTATTTTGTGTAAATAAATAACAGACTTCTTCCTCCTAAACAGATTTCTGTTGAGGATCAAAGAGTTCTCCGTTTGTCCAGCAGATGGAAACATCTGACCATCTGTTGGCGGTGTTGTGTTCTGAAGGATGCAGCCTTGAGGTCAGGAGCCTTTCCTCTTCACATCATCTATAACCTGGAAAGATTTATGGTATCGACTAGTAGGTGGGTTCTGACATCATCGGGTCTCAGAGTTGGCGCTCATCTCTTTGTTTACCTCCCTGCAGTAGTGTGTTTGTTTGTACCGCCCGTCGCTCGACGATTTTAGGTCGCCCATGCTGTGAAACCTTCCCTGTGGACTTCCACCTGAAACCACCCCCCTGACCGCTGCTCAGTCAGGTGTGTTTATTGGGGCTTGTCTGTGGGCAGGTGTCAGGCACCCCGCAGGGTGTGTCTGGGCCAGAAAGGAGATGCTCCCCCACCGTCAGGCTGTATGTTTGCCTCAGCGTGCGGTGGGGCCAGAGGACGCCAGCGAGCGCTCACGTCAGCTGATAACTCATGGAAACCAGCTTTTACAGTGTGTTTTTGCGCTTACCTTCAATCAAATATTAGATGTCAATATTTGGAGCTCCCTGCAGCTCCCCCAGCTCATGGGGGTGCTGTGATTTCATGGTTCGGGTCAGAGACGGACCGAGTGAGCTGCACAGATGGATAAAGAGCTCATCGGTGTGATATGAAATGTTGACACTGTCATATATGTTGCGAGAACAATCAGAGCTGAAGGGAGTGAAGGCTGCAAAAGGTGGAGGAAGGGATAAACGCATGTTGAAATCATTTCATATAAAAAAGTAAATAAAAACAAATAGAATTTTTAAGAAAGATTGTAAACACACAGAGGGAAAAATGCAGCATCCATGTGAGGAGTAATAAACTGTGGCCTGTCAGTCATCAGTGGACATCCTGCCTGCTTTTCTATATGTCACAGGATAATGAAATCCTCTCGGTAAATCTATCCTGACCTTTCCTTCCTCGGCTTCCATCCAAACCTGCTCTTCCTCCATCTCCAGCTTTGTATCCTTTTCCAGTTTGCAGCAGAGAACCACCACTCTTCTTGCTCGTGAATGCAGCGCTGCAGCAGCTGAAGAAGACACGTTTCAGAACGTTTTCCGCTTTTCAACGTAGCAGCTTCTAAAACGTATGAATTCTTCTGTGATCCAAACAAGAAAATGTGGTATTTATTTATTTATTTTTACTGGTTGTGGGGCTAAAACATGATGTGAGAGCCACTTGAGCTCCCAACCCTCCCTGTAAAGTTACTTTCACCTGAGCTCAGGTCAGCCATATTTTCTTAATAATTACCCAAAAAGCAAAGTGTTTCCAAAGTAAAATGTTTGCAACTTAAAAAAATTAAATTATGCAAATGTACCGCATTGGGGTGTAACGATTAATCGAATCAATTTCTATTCCTGCAATCTAACAACGATCAATTTGAACTACAACATAATATTGTTTCAAAATGAAATAAATCACATATATTTGATCTTGGGGCACGGTAGGTTTATTTTACTCTAACGTAAAAACGATAAACATGTGACAGCAGCAAAAAAATGATCAATCCATCATTACAGTCCAATGAATTTTGCAAAGGTATGTGACCATACAGTATGGTAAAATGTTCTTATAACGTTCTGTTTGGATTATTTGATGTAGAAAAACAACAGAAACTAAAACATGAATGGATTTGCTACTGATTCTTGTTTACTTGCTTGTTTTTACACATTTAATTTACACTTTATTATCTTCAAAGAAATACAAGGAATCTGAAAATCTGTGAGTCACACTGGTTGCATTGTGGCTAAAGATGGATCCATTTTAGGTCAGTGAATCCAATTATTCAAATTGGACCAAAATCAAGAATGAATCGGATCAGCAACTACAAAAATGACTGCAAACGTCCCACAATTATCTGCCTTAAATAATTTCTTAGAACATTTCTCACTTTTCATGCTTTTTTCAGAAGAACTGTTTAACTGTGACATTTTAGTGTGAGTGGGACAAAGAAAATAATGGATTTCCACAGGATTTACAACCAATAAAACAACCAATCAGAGGGTTTTAAAATGTTTAAAACGAATAAACGTACATTTTGAGAGTAAAATCAGACTTTTTAACTCGGGGAGTCAACAGATAGTTAATTTATGTGCAAAATTAGCCTCTTAGGCATTGCTATCTCTGAGTTAAAAAAAAAAGGAAAAATGAGAAAAATACATTTGGAAGCTTATTAATCAAAGGGAATTCTACTATTATGAATAGATCGAATTGGATTAATATAGATTTTTAAAAGTGATGGTCAGCCCCCAAGTTGAGCTCTGACAAATAAAGTTTAATTTATGTCAATAATGTGGGCGTGGCTTGTATCAGTTTTAGTTGCTACGGTAAATTAGAAGATTTACTTTATCACAATTTTAAAGTCTCACTCTGATCATCTTTTGATCTTTTTATATATTTATGTAAGTGCTTCCAGTAGTCTTTGAAGTAAATAAAGTAGCAGTAGATCAGAAATGCACCCTAAATTGTGGGCAGGTCTGTTGCCGTGGAGCAATTGCACCCCTTTGTGTTGCTGAGAGCTTTCAGCATACACTTCTGTTCAAATGACTTTTTTTGGTCTACTCCTGATTCACAAGATTTGAAATAAATGAACCCTCAGGAATGCAACGTTGAGCTTCACTTTCTTCAAAAATGTCCTCAATCATCAGAAAAAGGCCACAAGAACATGTTTTTCTTGGAGTTGGTCTTCAAAAACAAATGGGAACAAATACTTTTCAACACCAGATACAAACAACAAGGTGACTGCGATAGATTTCACACAATTGTGAAGAATGGCAGGTCACACTTTGTGACAGATTTTGAGCTTTTTTCCTGTTTCCTGAAAAGTGAAGTTAAATTTTATTGCAATTTTTCAAATCAAAAGTGCTAAAATATGCAAAAGTGATTTTTTTTCCTTGGTTTTAGACACACCAAAAGCTCAGATAAATGAAATGGAGAGTCAATTTTTGGTTTTGTTTAATTCAAACGCTGCATCTTGCGAAACCTGCACTGTGAAATCTGGGATTTGTGTCTTATTTGTGATGAAATCCGATGTTCTCCCTTCCTATGTTCCTTTTTTTCTTACGTCAAAAGGTTGTGTGATGGTTAACTCTTAATTTCAGGGTTAAATGAGCAGAATTAGATTTTAGTTGCAGGTCACATGACACAGAGTCTGTGTAATGTCCTTGGAGCGATGGAGCTCTTTGTGCACTTTTGGATGCTCAGCGCCTGCTTTGGATTAACAACATGTGAGGGAAAATTTGGCTGAAATCCTGACATTTAGATGTCAAAACAAAAGATCAGCTCCTGCAGTGTTTGCCTAACCTGCTAAGTCCAGTTGGCTGCTTGTTTCCCTCCTGAGCTGGAGTGTCAGTCCTCACACATGATCAACTGGTGTCTCACTGTGTTGCATTTGAGTGTGCGGATTTGCTTCGGCGAGGATGGGCGCGGCAACAGGAAACACTCAGGATTGTGGCCTTTTTGGTTGCGCTGTTGCCAAGACAACAGCAATTAGAAAAGACTAGGTTACTGAGCAGAGAGCGGTTATGTTTCCATAGCAACCAAGGTCAGAGAGAAGACTCCCGAGTTTATCAGATTTTTTTTTTTCTATTTTTTTGTCATTAATGAGACATGTACAGAAACATATTTGTCATCGCTCTAAATGCAGGGAGTCGGAGGGCTTGCAGAAACCGGCCTTCCTGTGACACTCCTGCTGTAACTTTGACCTTATGCTTCCTCACTGATCTTTGTACGATAATGCACTGAGGTTTACAGCTCCTGCATATTTTCCATAAGCAACCTGTTAGTCAGGGACAATATTGTGCTCTCCTATACGTGTCTGCTCCCGCTGCGTGCGCTTCCCATCATTAGTTGATTATCACAGCTTGTTGTCACACGCTGGCTTACACAAACAAACTTTAATGACACGATTTGGCCTCGTTAAGCCTTGATCTACGAGATCGCAGCCCTCCGTTCTCTCCCGTCCCTCGGTTTTCCTCGTCAGTCTGTCAGAAACGCACACGTCCCTCTCATGCTCGCTGTGGTGTGTAACCGAAGGCAGAGGGAACACTTAATCCCCCAGCACCTGCTTTTTTAAACCGTCGTGACCTCTTTGCCCGGCTGCACGCGCCTGTTGTTCATAAATGCACGTCAGTTCTTTTCTACTTTCACATTATTTGTCAAAATTTCCCCCTTAATCAAACTATTTCCAACATGTATTTATGTTTTTGATAACTGTTAGACTTAATTGTGTGAGGATTTCTATAATAAAATAGTAAAATGGAGAAAACTTTTAACCCTGTAAATTTAAATGGCAAACTAAAGAGATTTCACCTTTTTTCAAAGTGCTCCCAGTGATTTTTTTCATCCTTTTTATGTTGTTTTTAGCTAAAACCAAAAACCTGTGTCATTATAGGGGATAGTTTCTGCTGAGCAGAAGAAAAATTTGCCTGAGTTGTGGGTGGAACTGTCTACATGGAGCCCGTTGCTGAGAGCTCTCTGTTTGAACGCTCTCCAGCTACATCACAGGCCCCTCACATCCCAGCTCTAACCATACCAGTGTAACAAAATTAGCGAGCACTATTGGAGCTATCCAGCTGTACAGTTGTGAACCAGATGCCAGCTTGAATGAGGTAAACAATGGGTGCATCAGAATGGAGCAGCGCAGGGATCTTGAGTATTTTCTATATATTTTCTGTCACAAATAGGCTCTTTTTCAAACAATTTTTTTTCATTTGCTCCTGTTTCAAGACTTCAATAAAGAAATACTCCAAAGTGAAATTTCAATAGTTGTCATTGATCCATACTCTTGGTTTGGCAGAGATTTTATTGCCTCATGTGCTTCCTGACACAATCCTGTGTCCCTCTGGCCCCCCTCTGCCCCACCTGTGGCAACATTAGGCAGTCATAGTGAGTGTTAAATTTGGACAATGCATACACAGATTATTTGCTGTGAGGTACTAAATAAAACTCTTGCCACTGCACTCCTGATTGGAGAGAGTGATGGCTGTAGAAATGTTGACAAAGACCAACTTGAACCAATCACGGCCCACTACAACATCTGGCTCCAACATGGCGATGTTTGTCATGAAAAAATGGCAACTTAGATGAATAAATTTGAACCAAAAGTAATTATTTTTATAGGTGATGTCAAAAACCTGATTTTCATCGGAGTGCGTCTTTTAACTCATTCAACATGTGCAGCAGATGTTTTGTATCTTTAGTGAGTCTGCTGTGCAGAGTATCACATATGTGTAGTCTCCTGTTGAGGAAGCAGCATCAGAGCAAATGCCATAAAGAGGCTGAACAAACTGGTACAGAAGGCTGGCTCTATTTCGTGTTCTGGGCTGGAGCCTCTAGAGCTGATTGTTCAAAGACGGATGCTTTGTGAGATAAAAACCATGATGGAAAACCTTGAGCATCCTCTGCATTACACAGTCACTGAGCAACAGAGCGTCTTCAGTCAAAGGCTTCTTCAGATCTACTGAAACACTGCAGAAGATCCTTCCTGCCCATAGCAATAAATGACAACCAAAAGAATCTTAGAAAATGAGTTCTGCAAGTTATGATTACCCTTTGGGTATCAATGAAGTTTTGACACCATGTTTTCCTTCATTTGCTCTTTTTTTTGCTTAAATTGCCTTTCAATAAGCTGTTGACTTTAGATTTTGCAAAATTGCTTTGCCTTAATTGAAAAAAATTCACTTGTAAAAGAAAAAACACACGCAAAAAAAATAGACATGATAGATGAGATCCTTCAAAACCATTTAGTGTCCAGACACAATTTTAACATTTAGCACTTTTAGCTTTATTTCATAATTAGTAAGTGTTTGTGAATTTGTATTTAATTTATAATTGTTCAGCCCAGCCTTTTTCCTAATTTTTTGTATTATTAGATTTTATTTTTATACTTTTCTATTTTATGGTGTCATTCAAAATGTTTTTCAGTATAACTTTCAGTAATCTTAGCTATTTTTTTTTTATCTTTCTAATACCCCTATGAACTTTCATTAGTGATTTATAAACAAAATAATTTATAGTTAAATTGTTTCAAGTTTGTGGAAAACTTTTTTTTAAGCTAATTTAGCATTTAAGTGCAGCTAAGCTAGCTTTCCTTGTTAGCATTTAACCCTTTAACACCTGAGGTGTCGTCGATGACAATTAAACATTAAATCTTTAACATACTGTAACTTTTAAACTGTTAACACATTCAAAGTTATTCCAGTTGGAATTATGTTGATCGTGTAAAGAAAAATGATCTTATCTAACTCTATAACTACATAGACATTCAGACAGGGCTGAGGGACGGGTGGGGCATTAGCATTTAAGCGCTACTAAGCTCGTTCCCTTGTTAGCTAATTTAGCATTTAAGTGTGGCTAAGCTAGTCTGCTTATTGGCTAATTTAGCAGAGGATTAAAAAATTATTTGAGTGTAGCTATAACAATTCAGCATCAACTATTTTGATTTAATCTTTCAGGATCACTTTTTCAGCTAACAATTATTCAGCTAACTTACTATTCAACTAAAATATTCTTTATTATGCCGTTTCTCCACACATAAGCCTATTTCTAACCATTAAGACAACAAAAGAGAAGACAATTGGACCAAACTCTTTTTGCCGGTCCATGTCTGGTTCTAAAGCTTATCTTAAATCAACAAATGAAAAACACAAAATTTGTCTCTTGCATAATTGTGGTTTTGCTTAAATTTTTTCATTGTTTTATCAATAGTTTCTAGCAGTAAAATTAACACAAAGCTTTTTTAAAAATATTTTATTGGTGCACAGTATGTACAGTCAAATGTAAAAAAAAAAAAAAAATTGGTAGAAACCATAAAAAAGGAAATAGCCCCTCTGACTCAATTTGTGTAAGAAAAGGAGGGTTGCTGGACAGCCAGTTGAGAACCAATGGGATAAGCTTTTCTGACAAGAATCAAAAAAAGAAAACACCTCTGGGTTCTTCTAAGAGGTCCAGCTACCTGCGGCTTCCACCTCCATGGCACATCAATCACTCTCTCCACATATCCATTTACACTTCTTCCAGCCTTTCCTCCCCACAGGTCCTCTTTTGTTCTGCAGAGAAAGGGGGAAAGGGGAGGTAAAAAAGGAAAAGGCAGAATTTCTGCCTCCTGGCTGAGGAGGAAGAGGAGTGGGGGCAGAGGTGGATTGACCACAGTGTGATGGTAAAAAAAAAGAGAAAGAGAAGGGGAGCAGCCAGTTGGAGTGTTTGGCGTACAGTTTCCATCAGCTGCTGAAAGAAACCCAACAGCTCCTCTGAGTCCTGTAGTACCAGCGCTGATCACGCACAGTTGTGCCTCATGTGGAAGTTGACCACGTACTCCGCGTTGGTGCGCTGCACGGAGATCGCAAAAGGCTCAAACGGGTGAAAAGTGAAGGCAACCAGGCGACGGACGTCACAGGACGTCCAAGCAGCCCCGCCTGGATCTTAAACTTCAGCAGGCCGGAATCTCGAGCGTAAAACCTGACGGAGAGACAAATCTATTACACAACGACTGATATTTCCCAAACCAGAAGTCTTATTTAGAAAAACCTGTTCAAGTGTTTGTCCAAATCTGAATTCTTCCCCTACGTTGCATCCCTACACTTCCAAGTAAAGGTCTGTTACAATAAGAAGACTTCATAAACCCACCATTTTAGTTTAAATTTGACCTTTTTCACATTTAAAAAAACCTAAAAACGAGGGTTTTCACAGCTGTTATTAAGTTTGATCAAATAAATAAATTAGATTAATTAGTTACAGTTGATCATGATCAATTAACAGCACAAAAAAGCAGCCCCTCCTACCAATCAGGAGTGAGCTTGTTAAAAGGCCGCTCCATTCTACATTAAAGCGGTAATCTGTCAAATGCTTTGAACATTTGACATGAGGCCACATACTTTTATTGATACATCTGATTGTACAGTTTTTAACTTGAATAACTTGCAAAAGATAGAAAATATGAGGAAAAAAATACAAGATGTTTATAAAAAAAAAAAAAAAAAAAAGGTATCAGAGCAAGAAAGGTGATTCTGACAAACAGAATGACTTAAAGACCTTTAGCTCTCCTTTGACTTCCACTTGTCTCCCTCCTTGCTTAAACTTCAGGAACATAGCAAACCTCGTATTAAAGTGCTCAGCTAGCAGCTCAGAGGGGATCCTCTCATTAGCGCTAAGGACGCAATCTTTGACCTTTTTTCAAAGACCCGTCAGGACTGATCAGAGCAGGTATTGAGTCATCTGATGAAAGCTGAGAGTAACCTAAAGCCTGAGGACCTCTTAAAATTAGCTCTTCAAGTTCTGTCGATTAACAACCCTGACTTTTCTATTAGGTTTAATACTTTTATTTAAACATTAATGATTTAAAAGAGACTCTGCAGCAGCTTAAGCACCCACTCTGATCAACTTGTGATCTATTGTAAAACCCTTCTCAGTGGTCTTTTTACTATAAGGATGGAGTTTTTTTTAGGTAAAATCAAAAACCCTGTTTCATTTTCTAGGACATTAGTTTCTGCAAAGCAGCAGGAGTTCATTCAAACTTTGCTCCGAGTTGTAGCCGAGACTTTTGGCAAGAAGGAATCCCGTCCCCCCTTACCGCCCCCTTCCGGAAAGCTCTCAGTTTAAAGGGACCCTGCCATGAAAATTCTACTTTTTGAGTTTTTAAATGCATTTTACCGTTAGTTCCTCACTATAAAGAACCCCAAAGCGGCATTTTGAGCCGTTCAAGCATTTAAGAGCAATCTACGGTGGCCGAGACGGCTCACATGATTGCAAAAGCCACAACACAACGGCAAAAGCCAAAACACAACGACAAAAGCCGAAACACGAAGACAAACGCCGAAACACGACGGCAAAAGCCGAAGCACGACGGCAACAGCCGAAGCACGACGGCAAAAGCCGAAGCACATCGACGAAAGCCACAACACAACGGCAAAAGCCACAGCACTCCAGCAAAAGCCAACACAAAACGGAAACGAATCAGAACGGAAGTGAATAATGGACTTTTTTTTCTTAACCTTTCATTCAGTTTCAAGCTATTGGCGATTCTTGAGAGATACAGGGATATAAAAAGTGTTTGCGTCTGGGCGGACGTTCGGTGTTGCCGCTTTTATTTCTTTAAAGCCTTCACGGAGAGCTTCGGGGGAGAAAAAAAGGAGGGCGGAAGAGGGAAAACGGGGTCTCTGTTTTTTGTCGTCCATTCTTTCTTTTTTACCTATTTTTTTATTACTTTTAAATATCTTTCACGTTCTCGTCAGTGTAACCCCTAATACTGCCCTGATCTATATATTAACTTTTGGACATCATGGCAAGACAGCTGTGTGGTGGCCTAATGGTTAGCGTACTTGGTTAGTAATCCAGAGGATTGAGGTTCGAGGCATGCGGGAGTCATTTATTATTATATATATATTTTTTTCTGTAAAAAAAAGAAAAGTATCATACTGGTTCTTACGTACATTTTAAGAATCAAAATAAATAAATACTTCTTGCAACATAATTCCAGGTAGTTTAGTCATTTTTGTTGCATGGGGTGCATGGCGAAAAGGGAATTTTGGCGCCGCGTGCCACAACCCCACCATCCTGAACTGAAACGACGTAACTGCCTGGAATTATGTTGCAAGAAGTATTTATTTATTTTGATTCTCAAAATGTACGTAAGAACCACGTATGATACTTTTTTTTTTTACAGAAAAAAAATGTATACATACTAAATAACTCCTGCATGCCTCAAACCCCCACCCTTTGGGACTTAAATCAAGTGCGCTACCCATTAGGCCACCACACAGTTTGCGTACACAAATGTTTAAAACTCAATATATAGATCCCCAGTATTAGGGGTTACACTGACGATAACGTGGAAGGTATTTAAAAGTAATAAAAATAGATAAAAAAGAAAGAATGGCAGACAAAAAACCAGATCCCGTTTTCCCTCCTCCGCCCTCCTTTTTTTCTCCCCCGAAAGCTCTCCGTGAAGGCTTTGAAAGAAGAAATAAAAGCGGCAACACCGAACGTCCACCCTCACCTATCCCTTACCAAAATCACGTATCTCTCAAGAATCGCCAATAGCTTGAAACTGAATGAAAGGTTAAGAAAAAAAGTCCATTATTCACTTCCGTTCTGATTCGTTTCCGTTCTGTGTTGGCTTTTGCTGGAGTGCTGTGGCTTTTGCCGTTGTGTTGTGGCTTTCGTCGGTGTGCTTCGGCTTTTGCCGTCGTGCTTCGGCTGTTGCCGTCGTGTTTCGGCTTTTGCCGTCGTGCTTCGGCTTTTGCCGTCGTGCTTCGGCTTTTGCCGTCGTGCTTCGGCTGTTGCCGTCGTGTTTCGGCTTTTGCCGTCGTGCTTCGGCTTTTGCCGTCGTGCTTCGGCTTTTGCCGTCGTGTTTCGGCTTTTGCCGTCGTGTTGTGGTGTTTGTCTTCGTGTTTCGGCTTTTGTCGTTGTGTTTTGGCTTTTGCCGTTGTGTTGTGGCTTTTGCAATCATGTGAGCCGTCTCGGCCACCGTAGCAATCCTCTAAAAACCTGCACAGTCTGCAGAAGCCCCTCCCATACCCACGAAAACGAGCGGTTGGAAACGTGCTGACGTAAAGAGTCTGCTCTGACAGCTCCGCCCCCGGACTAACACAACACTCAATTTCTCCATTGAGATGGTGATAATCAGCAAAACATTTTCATTTTAGATGCAGAATAGCGTTTATCTTCCAGTTGTGTCCTGTCTTCAATAAATTCCAGTTCAAACATGTGTTTGTTACTTTGGGCTCGGCACACCTTTAAGTTATTTCAGGTCTGTTTATACCAGGGGTGGGCAAACTACAGCCCGGGGGCCACATGCGGCCCCCTAAGATACTTAATCTGGCCCTCAAAATTAAAATACATTGAATCAAAAATCCTAATTATTGTTTTATTTTCATTGTATTTCTGGTTCCTTCTCATGAATGGTGTTGTTTCTCTGGCATTCGTGTGTGACTTTGATTTGAAGGTGATTTTTCGGATTTCTTTGAGTTCACATTTTCCTCTGAAGAACATCAACCCATTGGATCACCAAAAAGAGAACAAAAATAAAAATGTATAAATTAAAATTTCCAAATTTTCTGTTTTTCAATGAATATATGTGAATTTTAATCCAAACTAAAGCATGTTTTTCTCTAAATTCCATATGATCTTTTTAGTTTATGAGGTTCATTACCAAATCACTCCTTCCATCTGCTCCTTGTCCGGCCCTTATGCCAAATTTTAGAACCCTTTCTGGCCCACAAATCAAGAAGTTTGCCCACCCCTGATTTATACAGAATAAAAGTTCAGTAAAAAATACACATTAGAATAAACAGCCACTAAATACCATAGGACTGTAAGATAAAATATTTTGGCAATGTGGTCATCCTAGTGTTTCCAAAGATTATTGAACAAAACTGCAGTTTTACTTAATAAATCCAACAGGAAATAAAAGGGTAACAAACATTTATTTTACTTAAAGACCCACTCCAATGGAAAATGTGCTCTTATGTCATTTTTTCTCCCAATGGAGGACATATATAAAATAAATTAAGATAAAAACCTGAGTTTTTCTATGTTCAAATTGTGGGTTCAGGAGCAGATGAAAATCTGCAGTGTGAAAAAGCTTGGGTTTATGAATTCTGAAACATCCACTTGCAGAAAAATAGATCCATGAACGTCTTCATTTTCCTTGTCTGAGCTTCCATCGAGCTCAGCCTGCATAGCTCCAATATTGTTCGCCATTTTTTTTTGCTATGCTAATGTTAGCTTAGGGTCATTTGGGGCTGTAAGTTAGCAGGAGAGAGAGTAAATAAAAGGATGATGGGAAATTAGTTGAGGCTAACTTCGGCACCAACAGTGCAACCCTCAAGTCAAATATCTAATGAGTTCCTGTTGCTCTGCAGAAAATGTCTAAATATGTCTTCATTTTGGCAAAAATTAGGAAAAACTGGGAATGATTTTAAAAAAGAAAAAATATATAGCTGGACTGAGTCTTTCCAAGGCAGACCACTAGGGGGCAGAACCCATTTTTTTTCTGCAAATATAATGTTTCTTTCAATAAAATCCTGAACACCAGATCAAAGCAAACCTGAACTCTGGCTGAGGTTTGGAGCTCGTACCTGATGGGATGGTCTCCGCAGGTCTTGGGCCTCTCCATCACCGACACCCACTTGTCGTCGTAGCTGAAGAGCGACAGGTCCAGGTAGGGGCTGCTGCTGTACGACTGGGCGCTGATGGGCAGCTGACCGAGCAGCCGGCGTACGGCTTCCGTGTGGCCGCCATATTTGGCGTTCACTATGGTGTCTTTGAACCTACAAATGCAGTGGGACAGGTCTAAAAAAAACAGCAGCCATGTTTGTTCTCACTGATAAAATCATGTTTTTGTCTGGTGCTTTCGCTGCGTTTTGGGGAGCAGGATGTCACGTTCTGAACCCGTCTGCGCTGCTGGTCCAAATCCAGCTTTCTGAATGTTCTCGCCAGCTTTCAATATCTTCTCCACTTCTCTGTGACATCAATTTTCACCACTCGAAAATCCAATTCTGAGCTCTTTTCCTCTCAAAGCGTCCTCGTCCCCCCTGTCCTTCCCTCACCCTCCACTGTCAGCTACGCCGCCGAGTCCTGCCGCCAAATTCAATCACGGCTCCTCTGCGCACGCTGATCGCCTCAATGTCTCTTCTACATCCAGATTAAGACTCCCTCCTCCCTCCCACCTCCTTCTCCTCCTCCTCCAGGCGATCCCCGATGATCGCCACACTCCTTAAATCCTCCCTGACATTTGCCTGCGTGACACCGGGTGCCCTCTTCTTTCTGTCCCCTCTGACCGTCGACTGCTGTTTTATGAGCACGCGGCGTTTGGGTCGGTACCTCCTCTGGACCTGCCGGGCGTAGTTGTTGGACGAGGCGGAGCACGGGAACTGGACGGCCTGGCTGTGCAGGGTTGCATTTCTGAAGAGGTCGCAGAAGTTTTCAAAGAGCTCCAGCAGCTGGTCCGACGTGTTCTCGAAGACAGCCAGAACTTTGGTGGACACCATGTTGTAGACCACGAAGAACGACGGCTGAAAGAGACGAAGACATTTACTTCCACGAGCTTCCTTGACAAACACTCTCTTTTGATAACATCTGAATGGCTAATCAGCAGACGGGGGACGAAGCGGATTTTAATGAGCTGAGAAGGAGTCACAGGACTGAACACGTCCCTGGAGACCTCTGAGAGGAATTCCTGCGGCAAAAAACAAGGCCTGAGGAAACCAGGGGAGCGAACAAAGAGCAGGGAGGAAGGAATCCACGCCGGCAGATCCGTGTTTGTGCTGGTACCTGCGACGGGTCGGTGACTCTGAGCGTGACCACGTCCTCGCTGGTGTATTTGATGAAGAGGTGGTGCTCGTCCAGCAGCTGCATCTTCCACATCCTCAGCCGCCTCAGCTGATCAAAAAACTGGAAAAACCTTCGAATAAAAACCCACAAAAGGATCTTAAAGACTTCAAATACAAAGTGCTCTAAAGCAGAGGAGTCAGACTCCAGGCCTCGAGGTCCTGATGGTCATGTTAG
This sequence comes from Oryzias javanicus, assembly GCA_003999625.1. Lineage (NCBI taxonomy): Eukaryota > Metazoa > Chordata > Actinopteri > Beloniformes > Adrianichthyidae > Oryzias > Oryzias javanicus. The sequence continues at coordinate 24,974,555 of CM012442.1, forward strand.
TTATAAAATTGGGAGGATACTGACCCTCCAGATCTGGAGTTTGAGACCTGCGGCAGAATTTTTTTACATTTCTTTTACACAAACTGTTAAACCCTTCGTATCACTTATCAAGAATATATTGGTAAATTCTGCAAGTTTTCCCACTAAAACTTTGTCATCAATACACTTCACATGTGAGACAGAATGTAAGAAAAGAATCCAGGGATTCAGGAATCCAGGTTGGCTGATTTTTAAAGAATTTATATTTATAATAGTGTAGAATCTAAGTTTTTTAGCTCAAACAAACAAGGAAGCTCGTGTCCATCACAGACGTGTTATTTCTTCTTTTCTCTTCTCCACTGATTAACTGTATTCATGTCACCAGTTTGGATTGGTTTTTGAGTAAACGACACCTGTCAGGCTGTACACCAAGACCAAAGAGCTGTCGAAGGACACCAGAGAAAGCCTGGGATGAAGCCATCAACAATAAGCGAGCAGCTTAAAGAGAAGAGATCAACGGTTACAGCGATTATTAGTAAATGGAGAAAAATGGAAGATGACTCCACTGGGGCTCCATGAAAGATCTCACCTAGTGGGGAATAAAATGATAAATTCTTTCTTTGGGGAAATTACATGTGATCAGGAAATTTTTACTTTGGTAAAAATGCCACTTGTTAAGTTTGAAAGAATGCTGAACATTTCTGGAGCTTCCAGCATAACAATGATCTCAAACACATCGACCAAATAGAGGAGACGTTAAAAACCTTTCAAAGTTCTTTCAAGTTTGATTTATTTTTGACCAAATTCTTACTTTCTGCATTATTATACAAACAAATTCTTTAAAAATCAAAAATAGAAATTTCCTGGATTTTTTTTTTTTTACATTCCATCTCTCACACTTGAAGTGTTTCTATGATAAATATTACCTTTTTTAGTGGGATAATTTACAACATCAGTGAATTATATTTTTGTCCCACAAATAACACTTTTTTCTGTCAGTTTCTGAATACCTTTAATAGCAAAATTAACAATTTAAATAGAATCTTTTGAAGTTTCTATGCATAAAAAACAAACAAAAACACAACTTTTTGTTTTTAACTATAGCTGGTCTCCCATTGATTATTAATTGTCTTTTCTTTCTCATTAAAAAGAGCAAAAACCTTTTCAATAATGTTAAGTTATAGCTCATTTTGTGTGAATGCAGCTTTAGAAAAAAAAAATTTTACGAGAACAGAAGGACATCAGAAGAACGACATGAATAATAAAGGAAAACAGACTCCTCCATTACCTCCTCTTGGCTGTGGCGCTCCCGTCCTGCTCCGCCCTCCTACACAGGTAAACCAGCAGCCGGTGCTTCAGAGAGTTTATGGTTTTGTCGGTGTACAGCCGTGGAAAGCCGGGCTGGCTCTCTGCCTGAGCTTCTGGGTAAACGGCTGACAGTGTTAGGAGGTCGTCCTCGTAGCAGAAGCGCCCGATAGTCCTTACGTCCAGAAACGTTCCTTCAGGAGTCACCTGACGGAAGCGTGAGGAGGAGAGTGAGACGAGGGACGCTGAAGCTGAGGAGCAAAGGTGTGCTCACCTGGAAGACGTGGATGGTCTGCTGCTGGACAGACAGCACAGCCAGGATGTTTCTGTAGAGGTACAGACCCTGGTTGTGCGACAGGATGATCTTGTCGCACTTGAAGGACCGGGTGTCACACAGCCGACCCGTGTGGAGGTCAATAATGTGAAGAGAGTAGTCTTCCAGCGGAGAGCGTGGGTTTGGAGTCACGGACTCATTGTTGCGATACACCTGGGAGAAGATAACCGGAGGTGAGATGGAGCGCAGATTTATGACAGACGAACACGAGAGCAAAGTTCTGACTTCAAAGAAATACGGCGGCGGTTCTTCTGGGACGTAAACAGCTGAGCCCACGATGACGTAGCGGCAGTCGTCAGTGAAGAGGCTGCACTCCCGGTTCAGGTGTTCTCCATTGGAGGCCACGTTAGTGACATGCAGCAAAGAGAAGAAGCGCTCGAACAGCCGGCCTCTGATGTTGAGGGAGCGCTGGTCGTTGGCCGTGGAAAGAGTCTCTCCTTCCTGGTTCCTCAGGAGGTCCTGGGCCGCCTGACAGCCCTGGTACTCGTAGATCTGCGGGAGAAAAGAGTTGAATCTCAGCAGAGGACAACTGCATGATGGGTAATGGTAGACTCTCACTTCCAAGGACGTTTGATCAGAGGAGAAGGCGATGAAGCATCGTCCATCTGGAGAAAACTTCCTGAGAAAGCAGGGCGGCTTTTCCACGTTGACCACGGTGAAGTTGGGGAACAGGTTCTGATGAAAGCAGCGAACTCTGTACCAGTGGGCTCCGGGTCTACCGGAGCAGATCCTTCGTCTTTCCAGACGATGGACGACGTTCTGATTCTGGATGAGTCTGGGTTTCAGTGTCGGGACGTCGTCGTCCATTGCAGAGAGAAGACGATGGTTCCGGTCCTTAAAGGTGGATCAGACAAACGATGAAAATAAACGTTCATGGCAGAACCTTAACCTGTGAGGAGGCAGGCACAGGACAACTGATGCTCTGCTGTTTGATCCTATTGAACAACTTTTTGTTCAAGGCTGATTAACTTAAGCAGCCTTTAAAGCCAAACATTCGGCTCTGGGCTTCAGATGAGATCCATCATCACAACCGTTAATTTGAAGTCAAGAGAGATTTAAGCACGCACGGCAACTTCTCTGTAAGTGCGACCCAAGAAATCTAATTTTTATAACTTCCTGTCTATCCCTCATACTTTTTATCCGGAGTATGAGTTTCAGGTTTTTCCATAGTTTATCCCCGGGTGCAATTTATACTCAGGAGTGACTTATGTTTGTGTGTGGTTTTTTTTTTTTTTTTTTAACATAAATAGGCTCATTTATTTGTTATTTTCCCACTAACAACCGTTGACCTTAAGCGTTTGTTTCCGTTTACAACACTGAGGGCGCTGTATGTGTATACCAGTATTTGCTACTGACAATGCCAGAAGAAGAAGTGTCGTCCAAAACAAACATTGAAGAGAATCTGAATGTTTTCCACTTAAACTTTAATGTTTCTTATTCGAATGAAAAGATTATTATTCTTGTTTTCATTTATTTTTTTTGGTTTAGTTGGCAAATTTGTTCAAAACATCAGACTTTTCTCTCAAAAAGGGAAATTTATACTCCAGAGCGACTTATATATGGTTTTATTTTTCTTGATAAGACATTTTTGCTCCTGGGACTCATACTCAGGAAAATACAGTACCAATGCTTACATTTTTCTGCAATGCATCAATGTAGATACAGTAAAAAAGGTTAGGCGTCTCACTTACAGATATGTCGACTGGGAGGTCTAGAAACGAGCCAAAAGATTAACCAGTTAACTGATTAGCAGCCAGCTGGCCGACCCAGTATTCTACAGCCATCTCAACGTCTTTAATTTAATTCAGAAAAAAAAGAGATAAAACAGATATAAAACTCAAAAACAACACAAAACAGATGCAAACAAACACTTCAGAATAATTTTTCACGCACATTTCTTTTTTTTTTTTTTTCTCGGCTGCACAAAGAAACATTTCCAACAATGAAATAAACCTGATAAATGGGAATCTAAATTAACAAGTAAAATTCATGTTTATCAGTAAATTATGAGGGCCCATTTGTTTGTCTCCTTGTTAAATGTTTATGTGGAGCTTTACTGTTGTTAGAAATTTCTGTATGAGGTCAATTTAGGATCAGCTACACAGGGAATGAAAAACCAGATAGTACATTTTAAAAAGGAAATTTGAAACCAGTTTTAAATTGAGAGAGGAAAAGAGAGAAAAAAATTAAACTACAATTTTTTTGGAAACAGTTTTTGGTTTAAATTTTTCCTTTTTATTTAAGTTTAAAATGTACAATTCTTTTCTTTAATTGTTCATTATTTATTTCAAGTTTACAATATTATTTTTCAAATGTATAATTTTATTTTCAATTTTTTAATAATTCCTTCACGTTCACCATTTTTATTTTTGAGTTTATAGATGCTTTCGTTCACATTAAGCTGATCCTAAATTGACCTTAAACTTCTGGGGTTCACTATTATGAATTCAAAATTTTAAATAAAACATATAATCAGTTGATAAACTATACACATTTTCTGTTCAGATCAGTTAGTTGAATACAGTAAAAATAAACCAAAAAAAGTCATTCACATCAGATCCTGAAATCCATATTGATTTAGATTAGCTAATTATAAAGTAGTAAATGCTAAAAGTCTACCAAAAACGACAATATTTTGGGTGAAATTGTTCAGATCTAAGGAAAAATACTATAAAATCTAGCAGAATACAGCAGCTCTGCAGAGAAATTCTATGTTTTTATGGTTATAGTAGTCATGGTCGTGTTTAACTGAATGACTTTTACAGCTAATGAGAGAACAAAACTCTTGAGTCCTTGAAAACCTGTTCTTCACAAGTTGAACTATTTAAAGAGAAGAAGAGCAGCGTTCTGCTAAAGCAAACTGAGCTGCAGCAGAGGCGGTGCTGCATCTTCAATGCTGCAGTCCAAACCGCCTCATAGCGAGTCACGTTTTAGTTATTGAGCGACACCAGTCATGAGGGACGTGCCTTATAGTTTAAAATGATGAACAATTATCAAAACCTGCCGTCTGCAGTCAGATCAGATGTTTTACCGCATCCAGATGACATTTGAGTCCAAACTAAAAAATGCACAACAGTGGATGGCTGCAGGTTGATACCGAAGTACTCATTTATGGAATGTAAAATGTACACACTTTTATATAAACAAAATGTTTCATAAATATACAAATAAATAAATAAGCAGAAGTTTAGTAGAATCAGAAGACAAAATAATCTCTTTCACAGTCTTGTGTTGAATTAATAAACTAAATGAGCTTCTTACAAAAGAAAACAACTGAAAAGTGACATTAACAATGACAAGTTAACTTTAATTTAAATAAGAATAGAAAATATCATTTAAAGTTTTATAGAGCTATATTTTTTTTACTATGTTTAACTACAAATGCACACATTTTAACATTTATTTCTGCATAAATAAAATCAAAGCTAGTATGTCTTTGTCCTGATCCTCCAGGACCTCTGTCTTTCTTCACTTAATTCTCTGCTTTAACTCATCGGATGACTGCAGCAACCTAAGACTGCTCTTCTAAAGTCATTGGAGACCTGCAGCAGGTTGACAGGTTTCCACACCTCCACTCATCAGTTCTACTATTTTTATGAGCTGAGTGTCTGCAGGTTTTTTGTCATGATGTCTTCAAAAAAAAGCTAACTGTCCTGACAGAAACCTCCAGAGAGAAACCAGGATTTTCTGATCTTCCATTAGAACCACATTTTTGGTTTAACCCTTTCGCTCTCTTTGGGGTTCAGATGACTCCAACCATACATTGATGTGTGATTCCTTCCATGACAAATGTGGACAAACGTGGACAGGATTTCATATCTGCCATGGACATAAGTTAAACTCAAAGATAACAAAAAAAGTTCAGTGCACTGTCTTGTAGGGTCCAGATGACCCCACTTTTAATGTAAACAAGCCAAGGAGAGAGCGGTACTGCAGGCTGTCACGACTTAAGAGCACAGCTTAGATTATGGAAGTTAATTATATTCATGTTTACAAGTTTTGAGGACTGAGGCACTTTTACATTTGATTAAATTGTATACAAGTTTTAATGTTTACAAGTTTACAAGAGTTCTATTAAAGTGTTATTCTGCAATAAGTGCCATAACTTTATTAAAGAGAAGAATAATTTCTTTAAAATAAATAAATAAATAAATTAATAAATAAATTTGACTTCATAAATCAATATAGCATTTCTCAAGAGAAAAATTCAATTTTACAAACACAGCCTGGTGGTTGCAGCTTTTATATTGTTCAAGAGTTTAGGGATGACACCACTCATTCATTCAAAACTGATTAGAGGATTTATAAAAATAAAAATATAGTTTTCAATTTCTACTACTTTGAGTATCACATTTGTCAGATCTCCTCATGGTTGCCCTGCAGGACTCTGAGATCCACAATCAGCAGGTAAAACATCAAGCAAGAACTAAAAAGGGTTCAATTTAAGCCTCAGAGATAATTCAATCTTTTAGCTAAAATTCTCCACACTTTTCTACAAAGTTTAATACAAAACAATTATTTAAAATGACTTAAACCTTCAAAACACCTCGTCAAGGGTTAACGTTTGTAGATAAAATGGATAAACCAACACTATGTAGGGCTCTAAAGTGCAACAAACAAAACAAAAAAGCATCTGTGCTAAAAGATTAGCATTTATAGAAGTAAAGAAACTATAAAATAACTATGTATAGGGAATAATTAGAGTTGCCTGAAAATAAATGAAACTGGGGAGTTTTTAGTATGTTGAGTAGACATGTCGAGGCAGAAAGTTCTAACTTAACAAGGGTAAATAGGAGCTTAGTACCGGTATGTTAATTCTCTAACTCCACTGTAAACACAAACCTAGCAAACAAACTGTCAGTCTCTGTTATTATAGCTGAGTCTTTCGAGTTTGTAACTTACATTAGCGGGTTAGCCGCCGCTCCTCCGCGGCGTTAAAAGGACATATCCGCTTTCATCGATCCCGTAAAGTCCCAAAGTTACAGTAAAGACGACAAAAAAACGAGTTTTTTATGGCTTGAAATGTCCCGCTGTCGGGACATTTTCTGAGCTCCGAGACGCTCTCTGTGTTTGTATGGAGAGAAGAGGAAACGCAGAAAAAGAGACCAGCCGGTTTAAAGAGCTGTTATTTTAAACAGCGCCACCGCCACGTATCTGGTGGAAAGAGGTACTGCATACCATTTCTATTTTAACACAAAAAGACCCAGTTTTCTTTAAAAATAAAATTATATGGAAAATGCCCCAAACCAAGTTGACCACAGATAACAGATATTTTTCTGTTACACTGATGTCACCATGGGTTCTCATGGGTCGAGGTAAAATAAAATATCTATGATATTAATAGTGCTGGGAGAATTAAAATAAGCACCAAATAAAAGATAAAGATTATTTTTAAAATTATTTTTGTTTATGAAAAGCTGGTCATCTGCCATTTAAATGGTGTGGTAAATTTGTAAGGAATATGTCATTTAAATACAAAGGGTCTAAACATGCATGGTTGTCACTTGTTTGCTTTATTTTGGAAGTATAAAGGTTGAATAAACTGTGCAAACTGACAAACATATGAAAGAGCATATGCAAAAATGCTAGTCTGGTTGAGCCTTCTTATGGTGCTCCTATGCAGTGCTTAATGACCAGCGTGTGTTTTACCTGTTATGGTTGCGTGGGTCACTTTAACATAGAAAAGGGAACATTCTCCTTGGTCAAACCTGGATTTCGGATTTGTTGTCATCTTGGAAGATGGAGTTCGTTCCAACTTTCTCCTACAGTCAAAAAGATCATTGGGTTATTAGTATTTCTGAATTGAGACAACCTCCAATAAGAAAAAGGTGTGGTTTTTTCAGTTTTAGGGATTCTGCATTCTGATTTATTTAAAACGCTACTCCACAAGTGGAAGTACATCTCAAAAAATATAAAAACTTTTATCAGACTTTCAAAAACGGTATTTTTCAAGACACACATCCAGAGTTGTTTGAAATTCAACTCAGACTTTAAAGACGCTCTTGGCGTCTCTCAAATATCGGCGTAAATTGGCTCTGCAGAACAGCAGCTTGATTTTTTTTTTTTTTTGTAATCAGGCTCAATTAATTGAGAGTTTTAGGAAAAAACAAGAATTCACAACTGCTGCAGGACCTCTGACAACGCGACGTCAATCTAAAGGCTCCAACAAAGAATCAACATCAGCAAAAGCAAAGCTGGTTAGCATCAAAGGACAGCATTTTTCCTCAATAGACAAAGCTAGTGTTTGATTCTTTTCTGATTTTGTAGGTTTTCCCTCTTAATGAGTTTTAACAGTCTGTCTGTCACCTTAAAGGTAGGCTCATTTGAACATTAAGAGATTGAAATTCATTTAAAAAAAAATCAAGAAATCCACTTTAAAGAATTTCTATTTGCATTTCATTGAGGTGAATAAGTTTTGTCAGAACAACTTAGTACTTTAACCCTTGTTAGTAAGCACAGAATCAGAGATTTATGTGGTTGATGAGAAGGTTTCTGCTCATATCAGGGGGAATTTTGCACCACTCTTCTCTACAAATGACTTTTCAATCACTCGGATTTGTTGATTGTTGCTTAGCAACTCTAAATTTCAGCTCTCTTCATCGATTTTCTATAGGATTGATTGGCTGGGCCACTCCATAGTGTAATGCTTCTTCTTCAGCCATTCCTTGGTTTCATTGACAGTTTATTTTGGGTCATTGTTTGACCCTCGCCTGGACCCTGACTACTCTCTTCAAGGATGACCCCATACTTGTGATTGACCCCTGCCTGCTGACCCAGATTTAGCTTTGTGGACTTTTAGCTGTGCTTTATTCCTGTCGAAACTAATAAACCTGCTGCAGGTGGAACCAGCTGTCTGTTCACTTGTGACATCTACATTTTGTTTGTAATGTAGGAGATTTTGATCTCAAAACTGTGATTTTTGTTCACAATACAGTGGCACAAACATCGCTCGATACACATCCAGAACTCCATGGGCTAATGCGTTTGTGTGGTTGTGTTGTCAGAACATGCAACTTTGTAAAGAATAAAGTGTTTACCAAGAATATTTTCCTCATTCAGGTATAGGTTTTCATAGTGTTTTTGAGCAGTTTTCAGTCAAAAATGAAGCATACTTCTGTTCAGAATCTGTGTTTTTATTCACGAGTCAAAAAGTCTGCACTGAGCTCTGCTGCTCATAACACGTTCCTGACAAAAGTGGCACCAGCAGGTTTTCTAATCATCACATTAAATCATTACTTGTGCAAAGTTCATTAACTGTATAAAACCATGCAGATTGTGTCCAGCAGTTGCATGAATCACCAAGCGGAGATCATAGCAAATGGTGAGTTCTCCGAGCCAAAGGCCTGGACCCATCCTGGTGCAGCTTCTGGATTTCTCTCCCAGGAGAGCGTCTATGTGACCTGAACAGGCCAAACGTCCACCTGCTGATCACACAGAAGTGCCAATTTACTGATCGGTGGGAGGGTGGGTTAGCAAGGCAGGAAACTTCCAGCCGTACTGTTGCTAAAATGGAAGGAGGAAGGAAGTACAGTCGACCTTTGGTCACTGTACCTGCATTGTACATAACTGCCATGTTTGCTCAACCTATTTTGTTTAATTGATTTGTTTATAGGCGAACGCATTATACAAGAACCCAAGGCGACCTGCGTTCTGCTCCCCGTAATGACAGATAATTAAATTATGATTGTCCTCTTTCTGTGAGGCATGTTCTCACAGACGGAGAACAGCGTTATGAAAAGAAAAGGGAAAAATGCTCGGAGCACACTGGTTTTGGAAGACTGCTAATGGTTCTACATGCAATTATGTCTGACCAAAGAGTCTCGATTAAATGTTGTAATTTTCCATAAAAGCACATGTACCGGGCATGAAAGGCTAGCTTGAAAAGAAAAATGAAGAAATGAATCGGAGAGAAGAATGCGAAATTATCCACTTTAAAATCTAATGGCATTTTCCTTTTCAGATATGGATGATTAAACCTTCAAGATGTGCGTCTTTGTGTGAGGACTGAGCGTCGGCGCAGCTCGCATGTTCGTGTGCCGCAAAAAATAATTCACAGAAGTGTAATTTTAAACGGAAACGACGCACTATCCTAAGATTGTTCCCCTGTTATTTTACCTCTAATAAAGGCACACAGGAGGCTCGCCTCAGCTTTTAGCATCAACCCATGAAGTAGCGAAGAGAGACTTCCATCTGAGTGTTTTTGCACTCGTTTTAGTCTATCTTCCTGAAGACACAGAGCTCGTCTAAGATCTTTTTTTTTATTTCCTACTGGGCTTTTTGCTCCCCAAAAATGCTTCTTGTTGCCCTGTTCCTTTCTGGTTTGTCAGTGAAAAATATTTTTTCCCAAAAATGAACTCCTTTTTTCCCTTCTTAGTAATCAGGCAGATGACAAAAGGATGCAAACGTGTACATTAAAATATTGCAAAGAATTTTTTTTTTTTTTTTTTTTTTTTTTTTTTTGGGGCGTTAAATGACACGTGGAGCAAATTCACAGCCTTGCTGAAGCTCCTATACAAAAAGGCACTTAGAAAAGGTTATTTGCAGCTTTTGGTGCAAATAGAACTGCACTGTTTTACCATTTCCCGTCTTTTCATCTCCGACAGTTGTGTTTGGCATTTAACAAAAGCTTTTAACTTTTCGATCCAGCGTAATTTCAGAGCACAATAGGACGTTTTAAGACTGTAACTTTCCAATCCTTATGCACCTGAACTTTTCATGTCTTTTGTGGCAGTGGATGATTTCTGCTGCTTTTTCTGAGAAATTACAGTGATCACAAATGCATTACGGCCGGATGGCCGGTCGGTCGGTCGTCTGCCGTTTCCTCGGACCGTGAGAGAGGTGGAGGAAAAAAATAAAAAGAGAGGAGAGCCTCCTGCATGAATGGGACAAAAACAGGAAAAGAACAAGAAACCCGAGAGGTCACAGCACCAATCCTCTATTATTTTTAGACAAAAAACAGATATTTAAAAAAAGAAAATCACACTTATTTCCACTGATTAAACTGACCTTTGTTTAAAACCCTCTTATGAGCTCACTTGAATTAGAAAAAAATGACAAAAAAGACCAAAAATAAAAAGCAAGAAAGTACAAAATTTTAACATATCTATAAGACACACCGACATACTTTCGCCAACAACACTTGTTAATTAAAAAAATACTCATTTGAGACATAAATGCAAATGTAAAATACAGTTTTGAACGCCTCAGGCAGAAACAAAAAAAAACTACACACCAGAAACGTGCCAAACAAATACATCAAAAGCTGAGCTGATAAAAAGATGAAAACAATTACACAAAAACAGTCATTATGAAACATAGTGTTAACCGAGGATGATTATATATATAAAAATATTTACATAAAAATTAAAGGTATTGTCATTTTTTAGTTGTTAATCTATCTAAATAAGAGGATTTAAATAACACTATAAATAAGATTTTAACAGCAGTTTGAAAAATACCACAAACTGAACTATTTGAGATAAAAGCCGGCAGACGTGAATATATGTTTGTGTGACATAAACAAAAATGATAAATGTATGTAGTGAGGGTAAATGTTACAGCTTTTATTAATCAATGCATTTATTCACAGTTGTTTTCTTAAAAAAATATATATTTTTAAGCTGCTTCTGTGTCAGTTTTAGCAAATAGGCGGCAACTAACTAAGCGAAATGATTTCCTGTCTGTAATAAGAGGTGCATGTTGAGGATGTATGTTTTGAAAGGTGGATGAAGGTTTTCCAGCAGAAAACGCTCGACTCTTTGACAGTTTTTCAGCAGGACGATGCAGAAAAGACTGCAGCTTCACATCGACGGGGTTTTGTCTTGGAGGAGTCTGGGTGCGAGATTGGTCAATCCTCTGTCAACATATGGTGCACCGTTTAACAAAAAACAAGAAAAAAAATTTTAAAAGACGACCTGCTCTTAAGTTTTATTCCTGGATGTCATCAAATTGTTTAAAAAGAAGAAAAAAAGAACGAAAACGTGAACGTTTCTCAGTGTTAAAACCAGTCTGATAAATATTAATATGAAACAGTCTTTTTGGTGTTTTTAACATGTTCATTTTTCTGATGATGGAGGACATGTACACAGAAAATCAAGTTTAAAACTGCATTTCTTAGCGTTTCTTTATTCAAATTCTTGTGAATCAGGAACAGACGCAAAAAATGCTGAACGTATCATGACGTAGAAAATACGCTGGGCGGGCCACAAGTTCCCCACTCCACTCCACGACAGGGAGAAGAAGGGGGGCGGGATCGCTCCGTGTTATTTATGCCAACCACAACTTCTAATAATCTCCAGTGCTCTGTGTTTTTTGGCAAAAAAACATCTTCATAATGAAAAAAAACCTCTGGAAAACGGTTTAAAACAGATGATCAGAGTGAGACTTTAAAAATTATTTAAAGCAATGTATTCAACCCACACAATAAAATATAAACAGAAAGCAACTTAAGAATTTTCCTTTCATCTAGAAATCTTTTTCAGCTCGTTGTTGTGTCAGACATGAACTGAATCTGCAACCACCAGCAGCTGATGGAAACCCAGCTTTTTACAGATCAAAACACTCAGGAATCCTTCTCACATGAAGGACGTGTCACGCTGCTGCTGTGTATACTTTTTTTATTTTACATTTGTAATATTTATCTTTTGTGATACATGTGCAATATATGCAATTCATTAGTGTCAGTTGATGAAAGTGTGTAGATCTACATCAAGGCTCTTTACCTGAATTTGGTTTAAAGCGGTTCAATATTATTATTATTGAGAAATTACGCAGTTTATGCATATTTAATATAGTTTATATGGAATCATTACATACATTTTATGCAGCTGTGTGTTATTTTTGCAAGATGTATACGCAAATTTGTTGCTTTTCACAAATTCCACGTATGTTTAACGGACTTTTCACACATGTACCACGGATGTATAACTTTCATACTGTGTTTGCAGCGCACATATCACGTTAGAATTACATAATTGATGCATGAAGCAGTATTTAATTGCATATGAACAGCACAATAATCACACACGGGTTATGGCAACTGTTTCTTAAAACCAAGCATTGCGGCGGGTACTGTCCATGGTGCTGACAGGAAGTGATTTCTGCCCTGAATGTCAGAGTGATGATACATTCATTCACATGCTCTTTTTGTGATTTATTCAAACTTCTTCTGTGGTTTTAACATGTTTTAGTTGTGATACATCTGTGAACTTTTCACATAAAAGACCACAACGATTCTCACTTTTTCCACATATATTCACAAATGACCACTTTTCATCCATTCAATATGCACAAAATGTACACAGTGGCAGAGTGACACAACCTTGATCCTGTCAACGCTATGGAAGGAAGTCCTTTAGAAGAGCCAAAGCTTTAATTGCATGAGGGATGAGTTAACATAAAGGATTCCTCTTAGAAGCATCCTAGAAGCTCATTGCCGGGTAAGTGTCCAAAACAGAGACATACAGAGAAGAACCATTAAAAAAAGTTCAATCAGAATGAGTTCTGAGCAGGTTTTTTGTTTTCCTCCAACAGCCAGCTAGTTATCAGCTCAGGTTGATCATTTGTTACATCAGCCTTGTGGTTTTACCTAAAAATATCTTCATGTTTTATTGGCAGCTTTTGTGTCATTTTTTCCACTTTTTAAAATCTTTGTCCAAATGAATGCTGCAGGCCTTTTAGAAACAAGTCAAACATTTCTTCTCCATTGATAGATTTTCCTTAAATAAGCAAAAAAAAAAAAAAAAGTCAATAGGATGGAAAAAAAAAAGAAATTTTTAAGGTAAAAAATTCTATTCACTGGAACATGTTAGATTATTTTGCTTTTGAAAAACTTCCTTGAAAAAAATGTTTTTTTGCAAGACAGAAAATAAGACACATTTTCTTGGATTTTTTTCTTTGTAATTTCTAAAAGTTCAATTTTTGCAGTGCACGTCTTACCTTCATGACAACTTCAATAAATCCTGCTCCTAAAACACACAATAAACGAGTTCTGCCGTAAAGATGAATGCAACTGTTTTGCATTAATTCCTGAAAATAGAAGAGACCCTAAACGCAACATTTCTGCTTCCACCTGTTCTGGTTTGTTTGTACTCTCTTCTTGTGACTTTCTCTCCTCTAGTCAAATCTGACGCTCTTACTGCCAAAAAGGAAGGTGGAAAAAAAAAAGATTCATTCTGAACAAACCGATTTACTGACCTATAACTGATCCAGGACATCTTTTTTTTTTTCTTTCTTGAATATAAATTTATTGTGATTTTCAAAACAGAATTACATTGAAACAATTTTACAGTCTTGAACAATAATGATAATAAAATGTAAATGTAATGTTAAGAATAAACAAAAGTAATAAATTAGATCAAATAAAATCGAATATCTGTTTATTAAAAGAATTATATAAATAAATAAGGGTGCATCAGTTTCTAATGTATTGAAAAATCTAACGTGGATTCATTTGAAGTTTGAATTTTTTTTTTCTCTTTTATAATATACGGCAGTCTCTGCAGAGCTAGATATCTATCCATCCATTTTCTAAATCTGTTTTATCCCTTTTGGGGTCACAGGGCTGCTGGAGCCTACAGGCAGGATACACCCTGGACAGGTTACCGGTCTGTCGCAGGACTACAATCACACCTAGGGACAATTTAGGGCATCCAATTCACCTATGAAATATGTTTTTGGATGGTGGGAGGAGCCGGAGTCCCTGGAGAAAACCCACGGATGCACAGGGAGAACACGCAAACTCCAACAGAAAGGTCCTCAGTTAGTGATTCTGTTTCCGGTCCCCTGGCCGCGAATTAAACCGGGAGGCAAAAGCACTAACCACTCCGCCACCGTACAGTCTGATATTAAACATGTCATCAGTTCTTTTGTCCACCACAATGCAGTCAATGATTCTTCTGACTTGTAAAACAATGTTAGTTGAACTTTACTGAGGGGTTTATCTTAGTTTGATTTCATTTTTTTAACTTTTAATTCTAGTAACTTCTGTCGTGTTTTAGCATACATATTTCCTTCAAGAACATGAAAAAATACATCTATGCCTTTGTCAGCAATAGAACTTTAATCCAAACAGATTTAAACACAAACAGCAACAAAACAAACCAATAGAAAGCATTGTGATTTCCAAAAGTATTATCTAAATCAGAAAAACAGAGTCTGGACATGCCAAAGTTTGTTTGTTTTTTTTTTTTTTTTGGTTTTGTTTAGTTTTTTGCAATTATACTAGACGAATTAAGTTCACATGATTGGGAGAGGAAGTGTCTGTATGTGAGTTGGCTGAAATCCACTAATTATACTAATATAGGCTTCAATTATGGCTTTACAAAGTTATCTTATAGATCAAATCTGAACCTAACTCAAGAAATGATGTAATTGAAACCAGAGATTTTTAAAGTTAAAAAATTAATGTTGAATTTAAGATTCCTGACTAAATCAAAAAGCTTTGATGGAATCAAACAATTTTAAGTGATTATTTTATGTATTCAAAAACTAAAACAGGTTGGTTCTGATGAAAAAACAAGATTAGTGTTAAACAAATAATAATCATGAATTATACCAATTACACTAATTTCAGAAAAGTCAGCAAAAGCTTTCCTAAAAAAAACTAGAATTACGTTGATCATGTTAACAGTTGAAAAGTTACAGTACGTTACGTCTTTCCATGGATATAAAAGTTTTCATCTTACATTCAATTGTTTCAATTCCTTCATCCTCCAGGTACTGCCTGCATACTCTTGCCACGTGAGACCGAGCATTGTCGTGCATTAGGAGGAAACCAGGACTATCTGACAGCGTAGGGTCTGACAATGGGTTCAAGGATTTCATCTGGATACCTTATGGCAGTCAGAGCACCATTTCCTTGGCAGTAGAGGTCTGTGCCTCTCTCCATGGATATGCCTCCCCAGACCATCTCGTCTGTGAAAAGTACAGGGCGCCAGTGGCAGACTTGCCAATTCCGGTGTTCTTGAGCAAATGCCAGTGGAGTTCCACGGTGCTGGGCAGTGAGCACAGGGCCCACTACAGGACGTGGGGCCCTCAGGCCACCTTCATGAAGTCTGTTCTTGATTGTTTGGGTAGAGACATTCACACCAGTGGCCCTCTGGAGGTCATTCTGTAGGGCACGAGCAGTGCTCAGCCTGTTCCTCCTTGCACAAAGGAGCAGGTATCGGTCCTGCTGAGGGGTTGAGGACCTTCTACGGCCCTGTCCGTAGTGTTTTCAGAAACATCATCTCTGAAAATAAAAATAATCCCAGAGTCCTCTTCAACACGATTGAATCACTGATCAACTCAAACCTTAATAAAAATCCATTACCAGCTTCCGCTTCATCGTGTGAGGACTTTGCTGACCACTTCAGGAGCAAAATTGATTCTGTGCGGTTGAGTATTTTAAATCATCAGAAAAGCCTTTTTATTAGAAATGATGGCTTGATCTTACCTGAGGAAGCACTGGACAGTTTTGACCTGGTTGAAGCTGCAACACTTGGTCGAGTTTTCTCCCAAGTTAATCCAACAACCTGTTTTTTAGATCCTATCCCCACAAAACTTTTTAAGTCATTTTATGGATCTTTTGAGAGCGAGATTTTAAATATCATGAACTGCTCTCTTCAGACAGGTGTTTTTCCTACTGCCTTTAAAACTGCAGTGGTGAAACCATTACTCAAGAAAACAAATCTAGATCCTACAGTTTTTAATAACTACAGACCAGTGTTCAACTTGCCATTTTTAAGCAAGATTTTAGAAAAACTTGTTTTTATTCAGTAGAATGAGTTTCTCTCCTAAAACAACATCTTTGAGGTAAACCAGTCGGGTTTCAGGACGAACCACAGTACTGAGACGGCCCTGTTAAAGATTGTTAATGATGTTAGATGTGCCTTGGATTCAGGTCAGACCTCAGTGTTAATTCTCCTAGATCTAAGTGCTGCCTTTGATACTGTTGATCACCTGATCCTGTTAAATAGACTAAAAAACATAGGCCTTTCAGGGACTGTTCTTCAGTGGTTCACCTCCTACCTCATTGAGAGAAACTTTATGGTAAGCATGGACACATATTTTTCTGGGGTTCACAAAATTAAATATGGTGTGCCACAAGGTTCTGTCCTTGGCCCCTTGCTTTTTAACATCTACATGCTTCCCCTGGGGAATGTCATCAGGAGGCACAACATCAGCTTTCACAGCTATGCTGATGACACCCAGCTGTACATAGCTATGTCTCCTGATGACACAAGGCCAATAGAAGCACTTTTTAACTGCATTATAGATGTAAAATCATGGATGGCAAATAATTTTTTGCAGCTGAACCAGGAAAAAACTGAAATTTTAGTTATCGGTCCTGAAGCCAAGAGAGAGAAACAATGTCTGAAACTTAAGGAACTTTCATTAAGTTGTTCAGAAACGGTCAAAAACTTGGGCGTTACTTTTGACTCAAAGCTAACGTTCATCCCTCACATTAAACATGTGGTCAAAACAGGTTTTTATCATCTGAGAAACTTGGCTAGAGTTCGCCCACTTCTCTCTCTTGCTAATATGGAGATGCTGATGCATGCTTTTATAACAAGTAGAATCGACTGTAACGCCCTGCTTGCTGGTCTTCCAAAATCAAACATTAAGAACCTTCAGCTTCTCCAGAATTCTGCTGCAAGAGTTCTCACCAGGACCAGGAGGCGGGCCCACATCACCCCAATTTTAAAATCCTTGCATTGGCTCCCATAAGCTTCAGGATTGATTTTAAGATACTTTTAATGTTTTCAAATGTCTTAATGGTCTTGGGCCTTCTTATTTGTCTGATCTTTTAGTCATTTATGAACCCTCGCGAACCCTGAGATCCTCTGGCTCTCGTCTACTGGTCATTCCTACAGTGAAAACCAAAACTCATGGAGAGGCGTCTTTTAAGTGTTATGGACTTCGTTTGTGGAATGATCTGTCAGAGGACCTGAGAGCCGCAGAGAGCATACATGCTTTTAAGAAAAGGCTCAAGACTCATCTTTTTAACCTTGCTTTTAGCTAATTTTGCTACTTTTATCTGTTTATCTATTTTATCATGTTTATGAATTACATTAATTATTAATAATTGATCTTAATATTCCTTATTTTATTGTTTTATTGCTAATTCCTTTATTACTTTTACTTTGTTTTTTCTTTTATTCTGATTTTACAATTGTATTCATTTTTAAATGTTATATCCAGTGCTTCCTCAATTGGGGCCTCTCTCTCTCTGGGTCAGCTGCGGTTCAGCCGTTGCGGCTCTGAACGAGGACCTGCATCACCGCCTAGCTGTGGTGAGGCGGGACCCCGCCTGTGAAGCTGCATTTGGCTGGCTTTGCGGCTGTTCATTGAGAGGGAGGTCCCAACTATTAGTTTCTCAGAGTCAATTTACGTGCTCAGCCAATTTTTCTATTTTCCTTTTGTATCATTTCTATCGGTTAGGGAGTGGGTGGTGAGAAAGGGATGAGGGTATTGTGGGCTGGTTTGGAGCAGGGGGCTTTATTTTTATTTTAATTTTTACCTGTTTTTGTATTATGTATATTGTTTGCTTTTAATGTAAAGCACTTTGTGTTATTTTTATATGAAAAGTGCTATACAAATAAAGATTGATTGATTGATTGATTGTCCAGCTCTCCCAGAATAACCACCAGTCTCCTGAAATCTCCTCCATGTTCTGGAGATTGAGCTGGGAGACACATTAAACCTTCTTGCTGCAGCACGTGTGGATGTGCCATCCTGGAGAAGTTGGACAACCTGTACAACTTCTGTAGGGTTAAGGAATCTCCTCATACTGCCAGTAAAGATAATTACACAAGCCAAAATCAGCACGAGTGGAAAACCAGCCAAAAAAGATCAAGAGGGAGAAACTTGAAATGACCTCCACATGTAACAGCAGTCCTGTTTGGAGGGTTTTCTAATTGTTGCCACTGAAGTGCACCTGTTGTTAATTCCATCAACACCAATACAGCTGAAATCGATTAAATTAACGAGGCCCTCAGCTGCTTCACCAACAAGAAAATGATCAGACAGGTTTCATTCAATTCATGCCAGGCCAAAAAAAAAAAAGAGTTCCTTTAATTTTTGTGAGCAGTATATATCCATATATATGATCATATATTACCTTTGGAACACTAAAAAGAAAATTATTTGTGAAATTGTAGTTATTTTTTGTAAGTTTTTTCTCTAATAATCAAGTAAAACAACTTGATTATTGAGGCTCCGCCTGCTGCTGCGTGTGGCTGCCATCCATTTCATGATGTCATCATAGTGTCTTTTTTTCTCAGTTTCTCCCACGAAAATAATCCAAACTCTTTTTCAAGGATGGATGCACATACCATATACAGTATCTGCCTTTTGCCCGGCCACCGCTACACTGGTTCACAAAACAAATGCATTCGTCGTCTGCATGGCTGTGCCCAACCGAGGGGGGATGTCTTAAAGGAGCCCTGTTTCTAAAGCAACAAACACCTATTTGACACAATTGGAAGATATTCGGTATTCTGCATCTAAAATGAAAGTTTTTTGCTATCTCTGTGAAGAAATTGGGTGTTCGTGTTAGACTGGAGGCGGTGCTGGCAGAGAAGACTCTTCCTTAAAAGGGGCTGTTTCCCCCTGTGACATCAGCACATGAGGACCCGCCTGTTTTCATGGGTATGGGAGGGGCTGCTGTTGAGAGCACAGGTTCTTAGAGGATTACTCAGAAAAACATGAATGGATGAGAAATGAACAGTATAATACACTTAAAAACTCAAAAAGTTGTTTTTTCATGGTATGGCCCTTTTAAAGTTTTCCAGAAAGCCAAACATAACCAGATACGACTGCAAAAGAGTGGAATAAAAAGGGTCTCGATTGAATGGCCAGACTAAAAAAAGGACAAGATCATGCATCTCTGATAGCGTTCAGGGGGCCGGGCTGAATGTGGATCTGGCCCGCGGGCCGTAGTTTGAGAACCCCTGCTTGTACCTCTCAAGTTAGAAGCAGTATTTATTTATTGATTTTTTTAAGTTTAAGAGAATAAATGGTGTAAAACACAGCGACACACACAAAAAAATCAAGAGAAAACAATAAATAAATAAAATTAAATTAACTGAGCATACCAGATCACAGTATTGATTTAAAAATAAGTACATAAC
The DNA here is from genome assembly GCA_003999625.1 of Oryzias javanicus. NCBI lineage: Eukaryota > Metazoa > Chordata > Actinopteri > Beloniformes > Adrianichthyidae > Oryzias > Oryzias javanicus. The sequence goes on from CM012442.1 coordinate 24,994,286, forward strand.
TGAGTGTTACCACTTGTAGTCCTGTTCTTCAGTGTTTTAGTTCAAGTGTTAGTGCAGTGGAATACACTAAAACTGGAATTACGTTGATAGAGTTAACGGTTGAAATTTTACAGTAAATCAAAGAGAAAAAAAATATTTGACGGAAAAAAAAGTGGATTGTATCCGACTGCAGTTTGTGTGTCTCAGGCCTTTAATGGAGCTCGGATTGCATCCAGTGTTACAGGAGAGGAAGCAGAAGTCCAAACACCTGTTTGTCTTCAAACTCCCTCCTTCTCTGGTGAATCATTGGGGAGGGGGTAAAAAAAAAAATAAATAAATAGCTGCTGCGTTTTCTCGCAAGATGTAAAACCTACCTGCTAATTGATTAAAAGAAACATCTGCGCGCCATTAATTTTCACGTCTCCCAATTAGTCATTCTCTCCAACCGTCTGTCGACTGAAAAAAAAAAAAACGCCTGTGGAAGCCGCCGTTCCTCTTCCAATCGGCTATAAGGAAACCCTTCTGCTAAATGTTCCACATTTTCAATTTTCTTCAAGTGAGGCTTAATTTTAGCTGGAAGGGGAGGGGAGGGGGGGTGCAGCCTTTATTCCTTTGTGGGGGGGCATTTTGTGCACACACTTGTGAAATACTCAAAAATTTTCAATTATCTGTTCCCTTCGTCTTGATCCCCAGCAAACAGCGGAAAATTGCCGTCTCACAATTACGCTCATCATTTACACAGACAGGCGCTCGTCCCAGTTCTTGGCGGGCATTTTTTTCTTTTTCCCGCCGCTGACCGCCTCGGGTGTTTAACAAAATGAAGTAAAGGCGCGTCTTTATGGCGACCGTGACTCGGCCGATTGTCTCCGCGGGGTCAAACTTCGTCCTCGCGCCAAAAATAAAAAAATAAGCAATTATTGCGCTACTTCTGCTCAAAGTAAAGGAGAGCATGCTCTAAGGAAGGGCTTTCAAAGGGGTCACCTGAACTTGCCTCGCTACCCTCTCACTTTCCCGATTCAGTCAGCGGCGAATGGCCTTGGTGGGGGACTGAGCGGCTCCGCGCATTACGGTCGAGTCTCAACAGCCGGAGCCAAAGCAGGCCTGTAATTTCTGCCATTTGACAGTGTGAGCTCAAAAGCAAAGTGGTGGCCACTTTTCTGTTATTATTCCTTTGGCAGAGTGCTAGCTGAGGGAAACAACCCTGCTTTAAGAACACGTCCATCAGCCGCCGGCAAGTATTTGGAAATGGTATTTGTAAAAGTAACTCTGACATGTTGTATCGTTGACGTTGAAAAGCCGAGTCCCCGTCGCACATCTTACAGTATATAATATCCCGCCCCGCATCTGTTTGTCTGTCCGTCAACTTTTAAAGCCCCTCTGTGCCGTTTGTAGACAGATCTGTGATTGACGCGCGGTGGGCCGTCCAACGTCTCTCCTCTCCTTCAGGAAGCAGAGCGCCGCTGCTCGGCGCGGCCGCTATTTCCCTACAAGCGAATAATCAAATTTAAAAGAAATTAAGGCTGCAGGCAGACTTTAATGACCCCGACGTTTAATAGACCTTGGCCAAGCCTCGTACAGTCTCTCCAAAGAACGAGTCGTTGCTGCTCATCACTGTAACAGGAGGAGTTAAATTAAGCTGCCGAGCGACGCCGTATAGAAACAGTTAGAGTCATTTCTGATTGTAATGGTCTTCATAAAGATGATACGTTTATAGCAACCACACTTTTTCATTGATTAGGATTAATAAAACATCTAACATGTTTTGAGTCTCTGCATCAGCGTACTTTTTTCTAATTTCCATGGCAACCACAATTAAGGCCACCACATGTTTAAAGTACCACTCCAATCTTCTTTTGATCTACTATGAAAGCGTTCAGAGTAATCTTTTAATTACGACTATAATATATATTTTTTTTGGCTAAAATTCTACGTCATTTTCAAGGACATAGTTTCTGCAGAGCAGCGGGAGCTCGTTAGAATTTTGCCTTTGAGTTGTGGGCGGGATTGTTGGTGGAGAGGATGCCACCCTCTCTTCCCTTCCCCAGCATACTTTCTACATCACAATCACAACCTTTATCAAACTGATTTTTTTCCATCTGCTTCTGATTCACAGCGATTTGAATAAGAAATACTCAGTAGTGGAATTTTAAGCTTCGTTTTCTTAATATATATCCTCCATCATCAGAAAAATATATCAAGAAGACGTTGAAAACACTAAAAACACAATTTTCATCAGAGTCGGTAGTTAAATCATCAGTATTAAGGGCACATTAAGAAATATAACAACAAATACGTTTAAGAGAAGACAAAATGTTAATGTATGAGTAAAACTTAAAAACTTGAAATTATTGCAGCAGAATTTTTAAATCAGAAAAATTAAATTAAGTAAACTTTGAGCAAAACAGTAAGAATAAATAAAATAGAGAGTAAAATTTAAAAAAAAACTTTTAAAAAGTTATACAAATAAAAGTAAAAAGTTGACAAATAAAGTAATGCATTTCTTGAGAAAGAAGTGGAAAAAATAAATTCATAAAATTGAAAGAAAACAATATTGAATTGACAAACAAATTAAATTAATCAAACAAATTAAATTAATTTTACGAAAATGTAGAATGTTTTTTACAGAGAAAGGTCATGAAATTTAAAGACAAAAAAAATATTAGTGACAAAAAAGTCATTAAATTTTAAGAATAATTTAAAAACTAAAATTGTAAAATTTATAGAAAAAATAATGAATTTGCAAAAATAGTCATTAAACTAAAGAAAAAAAAATCAAAAAGATTACAAAATTAAGCTGTAACAGCATAAGAAAAAAAAACATAACATTTTTGATAAAAAAAAAAAAGGAAAAGGAAAAAAAAACAAAATAACCAAGATAAAGTTATTTATTTCTTGGGAAAAATATGATATTCACAAAATAAAACTCGTAAAACTGTCAAGACAAAATGTAAAAAAAAAAGACAAAAAAAGTCATAAAATTCTGAAAAAAGTAAAAGTACAAAAATAATTTTGTGTTCAAGTAAAAAACATTATGAAGTTTAAATGTATTAAGTTAGTTCATTTGAACAACAATCAACTCAAACTGGGACTCCTGAAAAATGTCAATGTTCATGATTTTGTTTTAAAGCTTCATCAGATGAATGTGTGTTTGATTTTCTTGTCAGTAGGAGCAAATAAATGTATTTAAAAAAAATTGAATGTACTGATAAGATGGGTTCATTTTAATCATAGGATCCAATGTGGTCAGATTTTATGGATTTCTATGAAACGTTTAAGGTGTCAGCTGTCATTGTTTTCTAACAGAGCTGGAACGACTCGACCTCATGAACAGCGATGACTAAAAAATGCCTCAACGTGGAATTTATGCATCGATATGTTTTAGAAGACAAACCTTTCTTCCTGAATACACACACAGATTGGATTTAAAAATACAAAGAAAGAACAACAAGTCTAAATCTCAGATTTCAAAAGGCAAATTGATGATTTTGAAAGTTTTTTGTAAACTAGATTGAAAGGTTGAGACTGGAGATGTTCTCTGCAGAAACCTTGAAACTGATGCTGTTTGCAGGAACAGAAACGTTTTTGTTCTTTTTGGTTGACGCCACAAGAAGAGAAAAGTAGAAGATTTTTGTACCGAGATGCAAACTGCAGCGTTCAACCAACAAGTGAATGAAGCAACAATGTTAACGCTGCAGTGGTGTTTAGGTCAGAATGTGCTCTTATACAGTATAATTAAAAAAAATAGGAAGAGAAAAGAGCACAGGTGCAGTTACAATGAAGTAAAAATGCTATTGGTTGTGATGTAAACAGGTGATGATGATGACGACATGCCTGAAGATACAGGTAAGTGGAGGAAGATGTGAAACCCAAAATGTCTGCTTTTAATTGAATAATCATGAATCTTCTCCAACTATTGACTGTATAAGAGAACTGGAAAGAGAGACTCCTCCCCCCTGGTGTTTAAAACAGGAAGTACCCGCTGACTCAAGAAGTCCCATAGACTTCTATTAAAAAAATAAACAGCTATTAGTCATTTTATTTGTCAGAATAACCAGAATACATCTTTTTTGACATGTTGATCATTTTTTTTTCACATAATATTTTCAGTAGTGCTCATTACTCACTTATAAACTGACCAATCAGATGACTCAATAAAGAAGGCGGTCTCGTCTGACAGATTCTATGGACAAGCTCACTCCTGATTGGAGATAGTGGTTGCCGTAGAAATGATGACTCGGAACAATCACCGCTTAATGACGATGTCTGGCTCCAGCCTGGTGACGGAAAAATGGAAAAATGGTGCCTGAGTCGTCTTAATTTTGTTGAATCTGAAGTAACTAATTTGGTATGGGTGATAACACACACTGATGTTACCAGAATGTTGCTAATAAAGTTTTTCTAACGATGGATTCCTATTTATGCTTAGAAAATACCAGAATTAGACTTTTTCCAAATTCCCTCACTCCTCCCTGAATTCTAATGTGCTTGACTAATTTTAAAAGCAATTCGGACATAACTTTTTTTTCTTTTTAAACTGCGAATATGATGTCCCAATTTCCAAGAGTCAATACCTAATAAAGACGAGCATTTTATGAAGACTATTCATTAACCCACGGTGTTCTGATGATGAAAACATTAGGTTGTTTTTTTTTTAATTATTGAGATAAATGTTTTTTAACCGAAATGTGTTCAAACGCAATGCATTGTGGTCTATATTTACATTCTAGTGACCAGTGCACTCAATTATTGAATTGTAGATTTAGACGGTACTATATTGAAAACAGTGAACACACTTTGTAGTGAACAGTGAAAAGACACAACCGAGGGTTTTTGTGTATATTTATCCATCGCACCTATAATATAGGATGAGGTTGAAGTCGGCGTTCTATTGGTTAGTTTCCATTTTGACAATTATAGTTTTAGGGAAAATCTATTTAACCAAATACCCACATTCCCACACAAGTGGCAGTCCCGACAACCCAAAAACAATGTATACACAAGAAAGAACAGGCAAAGCTGTAACGTAATAAAAATAAAGAAAATAATTAAAAAAAAAAAATATTAATAATAATGGTGGTGAAACTAAGCGAATTGACTAAAATATATATAATGACCAAAGACAACATCCAAAGAGAAAAAAAAAAAAAGGTGGGATGTTACAAAAAACAGGAAAACAGGGTAGTTATTTTCGTTTGGATACATATCTTACGGTATAGAGAGCTGTTCATTTAGGTCTACAGATTGGTTCCATTTTTTCCATCTTTTATTGAATAGATCACTTTTTAATTTTAATTGAAATGTCAATTTTTCAGTTGCATAGATGGTCTAAATGATCTCCAGCCAGTGATTCTTTGCAGGGGGGTCTACTTGATGCCATTTCTTTGTTACAGCTTTTTTGCATGCCAAAAGCAGAATCCTTGTTATATAAAGATGTTCAACAGGTACAGAGTCTTCAGATAAAGAACAGTGAATGTGTTTGGCAGATGATATCCCAATATATCTTTAATAGATTTCAATACCATAGCCCAATAAGGTTTTAATTCCGGGCATGACCAAAAGATGTGTGTGTGGTTCCCCTCAAAACTTGTTGGGTTTTTAACTGTTTATTTTTTATTTTAGGGGTTACAAAATATCTGATCAGGTTCTTCCACGCAAACTCCTTCCATATTTGTGAGTTGGTAGAAGAACACTGTGTGAAACACATTTTATACCATTCCTCTTCTGTAATTTCTACTTTAAGTTCCGATACCCATTTACTTTTGATGTATAATGTTGTGCTTTTTCTATTTTCCACCAGGGACCGGTAAAATGTCGATATGAGTCTAATTTTATTATTTTTATATACATCAGACAGAATTTTAATTATTCTGGAACTTTTTTTTATCTGTATCAACTTTAATTTCTTTTGAAAAATAATCTTGGATTTGTAAATATCTGAAAAAGTCTTGGTTTTTTTGAGTATATTTGGGTTTCCGCACAAAATCTAGTGTAAAGCTGGTTAAAAAAACAATTTAAACCTGCTACAGATGTTTATGTTACACTCACAAGCACATTTCTGAGGTGATGGGGAGGTATTGACAGAATCTTCAAGACTAGGCCGGCAGGCGGGGATGACATCATTACAAAATTGGGCAAGGGCTGGGCGGCGGCACATCTGATTGGACGATGTGTAAATATGCAAATATTGTCTGACAACGAATCGATTTGTGGTCTGAAAAAGCAAATAAGTCAACAGCCTTATATTAGCAGCTATAATTTTTGGATCAAACTTGCCCTCTTGCCCTCATCAGTGTGAAAGCAAAGATTTATGACAGACGAGAAGCAAAGACAACATCCTAAAATTAAACGCAATTTGTAGAACCTCCATCACAATCGGACTCTCTGCGCTGAGGCGATTATCAGTCATGCTTATGAATAAAGAAATCTAATCCGTGCTGATGTTTGTGTTTTGAAAAGCTCGTGCGTGACATTATTCTAATAGTTTACAGGCAGAGAGGACCTGACGAGAGCGGGAAGTGTGATCGTCCAAGTGTTGATTCAATAAAGATCTCACGCAAACGTTACGGGAAGAGGCGAATGTAAATTCGACTTGTTCAGACGTGGATCTGCTGCAGCTGCATGTCAAAGCACCCCCCACCTCCAAACAGTCCCCGCCCGATTCCGCGGCCCCTCCCGTGTCTTTTCAGACTACGGCAGGTAAATGAGTTTTTAGTGAGTATTAACTAAGATCAGCGCAGGTTATCTGATCAGAGTGGGTCACATGGAACAAAGACCTCTCCTTTTTCTCCAGCCACCTGCACTGCCCACTACAAATGAGTTTAAAAGCCCCGTGCGTCCGCCTGTGTGCTTGTGTGTACCTGCATTTGTGCATGCAACCAAATGCTCATCTAAGTATGTTTATCTATGCATAGCTGTGTGTGTACGTGTGCGTCTCCAGGGGCCAGGGGGTCGACAGATGCTCCTTCTCAGTGAACACAATGAATTACTTATAGGCCGTTAAGCCAAACACGGCCGCGCTGGCCGCTGGTTTACCCAACACTGATAGGGCCATCTGCCGAGGTGACTCTGCCTTCCCCGCTGCTCTTTGCAGACACGTTACCTCACCGCTTATCTGCAGGGTCAGGGGCCTGCGGCTGGCTAAAACATCAGGACCTCCACATTTCTGCAGGTGTTTGCCTCCTCAATCCTGAAATTAGTTCTTTAATATCAAAGCAAAGTTTGGCAAATTAGAATGTTTTTTTTGTAACAAACCTCTACATAACCTCTCAGACGTAATATCCACGTCAGTTTTTGGGTTCTGGAGCCCTTTAACTATGTGTGCAGACAGCTTACGTACAATTTGTGCGTTGTCCACATGTATTTCTGTCTTTCATGATACATGCGTTCATATGTGTTTCGTCAATGTGCACAGATTCTTGTTGATACAATCGCTTAATCGATTTAAACTTCACAGATCAATAATCGATTCATAAAAATATTAATTTAGCACATAAAGCTAAATCCCGCTAGCTTGATGCTAACTAAATGGAACATCTTAATAAACTCACAGGCATACATTTTCTAAACTCTTTTAAGTAAATATTTTTTAAATTAACCATTTGTGGTCTAAAACACTTTTTTTTTGTTGCTCATATTGTTTTCTTCTTATGGAATGAGGTGTAATGCTATAGCACCATCGCCACCTAGTGGCCAAATTAAAACGCCCTCCATGAGAAGCAGAACAATGTTTACAATGTTGATGATCTGAACACTTTTGTTAGAAATTCAAATTAAATATCAAGATCAAATTAATATAAATTTCTTCAAAACATATAGTAGATTATTAATTTATTTCTAAACAAGTTTGTCTAAATGTGTAAACTGAAAATTGAATTGAATTGAGAGGATTGAAAGAATAAAAAAAAAAATCGGAATTGAATCGATTCAGGCTCTTGTGAATCGAATCGAATCGTTTCTGGAAATGATTATTTATATCTAGTCCTAGCACAGATTCAGACGACTTAATGTGGATCCGGTTTTGAGATAATCAGAATTTTTGTTTGGTTGAGAACTACGCAGTTTATATGTGTTTTAAGTAGCTAATGCACAATTATTACATAAATCTCACGCAAATGCGTTGTTTTTGCTAGATGCATACTCAAAGTTCTGGCTTTTCACAACTGTTCCACATATGTCCAATGAACATTTAACGCAAGTACCACTGATGTATAACTTTAATATTGCATACACGGCACAATATCATGTTTAAATTACAAATTGGTATGCACTGAATTGGATATAAACAGCGCAATAATCATGTACAGTGCATTCATTCACAATTTGTGCGATGGGTAAATAAATCGGATGATCTTTCACCCCTCCAGCAGCTGGACAGGGTGTCGGGTCTCTTATGGGGCGCTGTCCAGTAGAACTGGGCGGATCAATTCAAAATATAGAGATAGTGTCGATTTCAAGTTGGTATCAGATCAACATCGGCCCGCAGATATTAATATTTCTTTTTGTATCAGCAAAAATGACCCGGCTGAGTTGCTGCCTCACCACGCTCGCCGGTCCTGTGAGATCTCATTCAGGCGGCGTGCATTGTTCACCCTACATCATAGTTTTTGACAAGTTATTTTTCATCTGTTTTTATTCTTCTGTTTAAAGGCTACAAAGTTACAAATTTCTACCAGTTCTTTTATTGTTAAACATTTTTATTTATTTGTGTGTCATAGTTACTTGTTTCTTTTGGTTTGTTGACTGTTTTGAATTCACTCCTCACTTTGTGTTTAGTTTCAAGAAGTTTTTATTTTAATAAAATATTTTCCATTAATTTGAAATATTGTCCTAATTCTGTTTTTTATCGAGTAATCAAAAAGGGAAACTAAAAAAAGCAATTCACAGCAGTTGAAAACAATTGAGAGTTTGAGGTTCATGTCACATTGAATTCACGATAAATATCGATATTGTTATTGATATCGGCAATATTGACCAGTATCAGATAAATGCTCAGTATTGCCCAGCCAAATGTACAGAACCACACAGGCTACTGCGGTCGTGGATGCAGCTTTGGACGCGTGGCGGGCCCTTCCCTCCCCAGCTGCGGCTCCTGCCGTGGATCTCCCGTCTTGGCGTTGCGAGGGCCAGCGGCAGGTGATGACCACGGTGCTGACGTGATGAAATTTCTACCCAGGACTCTGAAATTCAATGAAGCACAAATTTACTTGTTCTTTGAGTGGTTTATGTATTCTTCTCCCATGGTTTTCATTTGTGAAAATTTCATGTAAAAGATCACACCTTTTTTTTCCACTTCCCACATACATTCACATATGACCACTTTTCATCAGTTCAGTATGCGTAAATGTAGGTAGTGGCTGTGTGACATATCCTTCAACATCTGTCACACTGGAACAGTCTTACTTTAAATGGGGACAGAATTCTAATCTTTCTTTGGTTTAGTTTTCTTTCACACACAGAACTCACAGAATTTAACCTGAATCCAAGGTGAACCAATCTTGTCTGGAACAATCATGCAGTTCTAATCACTGCTCACTAGGGGGCAGTGTTATCCAACCAGGACAAGGAAAAAATAGGAGAAGAAAACCAGCTGGTTTCTCAAACTTTCTGTTTATATTGTAGTAAAAGTTACTAGTTCCTCCCCCTGTTACGACACATTTACCCCGTTAGACATTTTGTTCCTTCTTTGGTTCACCCTCGAGTGACAAGCGTCCGTCAGTCAACGCAAAAACATTTTAACAATCGGTCACCAAGTGGAGGAAAAAACTGCAACTGCCACTTCCCAGTTTAAAATGTAGAACACCTGCCGAATCTGCTGAAAAACTTGAATTTAGGTCGAATCTGGGTGAAATGTTTAGAACGTTTGAGGTGGGGGCCAGTAGACACCACATACTATACTTTATTGAGCTGTCTGATTGGTCAGTTTATAAGTTGACCCGCTGGCGCAATAGAAAAAAATATCCTCAAAAAACAAGATTATCAAGGTCATGTTAAAATAAGGTAGCAAAGGATGAATAGTTACTCTAGTTTTTTTTTTGTTTTATTTTTTTTGGGGGGGTGTCACTCAGTTCAGTTCCCGAATACAGTCAATGTGTAAATGCTTTATAAATAAAGTTTTGTTTGAATTCCAACATTAAGCCTGTGGGATTTCAAGGGTTAGAAGTTGCTCCTTTTAGTGTTGGATCCTGAGATAGTATCAAACTCAAGTTTTACATGCAGCATCTTTTTGTTTGTCCAATCAGAAGCTTCAGTTTGGATGAAACTTCTTCAAAAACATAATTTCTTTCAATCTTCTTCTTTTTCTTACTTCACAAATATCATTTTACATTCTATTGTTGTTCATTTTGGATTTTGAGACTGGTTTAGTCTTATTTTGGTTTGTGAAACCTCCATCATCCCGGTGACCGCAGGTTTACTGCAGCCCTGGCTGAGATCCTCTAAGAGCTACAAACTCAGCATCTGTTTGCTCGTTGGTGCAAATGAGAGTCAAATGAACCTTAATGGCAGATTAAACCTGATTGTGTCACTTTGTGTTTAATAACTGAGACAAATGCTGGAGGGATTTAAACTTGTGATCGGGGAGATAAGATAATTGCTGGTTTGTAATCAGATCTTTATTGTCAGAAATGATCTTAGCTGTTCACCATCAGCAAAAAGGATTTTCTGCTTGTTTCTGTTGTGTAAATACAGCAGTTTTGAAACAATTTGTTATGTGTCATACGTTATACATGTTATGTCATTTGTTCTCCTAGATCTTCAGATAATTACTCAGAAACGTTAATCAGTTTGGTAAGTTTGGTTAAGATATTAAACGAACGATTGTGGTGGTTGTAAGGCGATTTCCTGATTCAAGCAGCATCCATTCTACCCCATGATGGCACCACAACAAATGCTTCAATTAAAAAAAGGTTTCAATAAAGAGAAGCGTAACTGTGTGAATGCTTTAAAACTGGCAGCTTTATCTGTGTGGATGATCCAAGTGGAATATTGCTCGACCGCACTCACTTAGTTTAGAGTAAAATCCAACAAAAGTGACTAACGCAACTGTTAGAAATGTATAAATAAATGGATATGGAAAAATTTGAGTTTTTTTTTTTCTCTCTTATTGTTAAAGTATTTGTTTAGTTTTCAACATTCATCGTAGGAACAGAAATCACACAGTACAGTGAGAAAAAAAACCAGATGACAAAGCTTTAAAGACACATTCAGTAGAAAATAGGGTTTTTTTTGGTTTATGATTATAGTGGATTTCTGGTGAAAGAACACACATATCCCCCCGTTTACATCAACGAGATGGTTGTGGATTGCGTCTCCAGCTTTAAGTTCCTGAGGACCACCATATCAGAGGACTTCTCATCTTCCCATCAGCAACTCTTCTTCCTGAGAACACAGAAACCACCACCACTGTGCCGTGGAGAGCGTCCAGACCAGCTGCTTTACAGTCTGGCAAGAGCTGGTGGTAAAACTGTCCGACGCATCACAGGATCCCTACTTCCAGCAGTTGAGGACCTCCAGAGGAAACGTTGTCTCCAGCGAGCTTACAGCATTCTCAGGGATTCTCACCACCCAGCCCACAGTCTGTTCATCCACCAATCCTCTTGCAGACGTTTCAAGAGCCTTCAGACAAGGACAGGCATGAAGAGATGTTTCCCTACCCCCAAACCAAGCTCCCCCCAAACATGAACCTCACATCCCACTGCACCGACCACTATTTGCACTGCCTTATTTGCACCCCAGACAATAATGTGAATATGTATATTAGCACATTTACCTCTCTACACCTTTATTCTACTGTAAATTGTAAATAATGCTTGCACCTCCGGTTCCAAAGCTAACTGCATTTCCTTGTTCTGTACTTGTACAAACACAATGATAATGAAGTTGAATCTAATCTAATCTAAATTTACAAAATAAAAATTGTATTTTGGAGTATTTCTTTATTGATTGAAAAAGCTCAGGTTTGTGATGCAGCAGCTGAAATGGGCGGGCCAAAGTATTCCTGTCCACTTACAATTCAGAAGTTTGCACTTGCAGACAAAGACTGTGTTCACATTCCACCATAATCCCTAACTACTAAAAACTATAGAGTGAACGACAGGTTTTCATCTTTTGAAACGCCTGATACGACGTCACCAATTTCGCAAAATGAAAATCTAATCAATACGAACATTTCATGACGACTGTTTGTGACTCCACTGTGTGATAAAATGGTGGATGGTTTATTTTTTTTTAAATGGTTTATTTAAAATGTTTTTTTAAAAAGAAAAAAAACATTTAAAAAAGTTTTATTTCGCAAAAAATGTTCGACTGCAGTACATTGTGGTCTATATTCGCTAATGTAGTTAGCATCGATGCATGCTATTTTTATGCAAAGACTTCTGCGAAATTTCTAAGACACTCAATTTTTGGAATTGTAGATTCAGACGGTACTAAAAAAGGCAAACGCACAATATCTGTATATTTATATATATATATATATATATTTTTTTTTTGCAGTGCTGTTGTTAGCCTGGGCTCATGAAATGCTACAAGCTAGCAGGAGAGAATGTAAACAAAAAGAATGCTGGGATATTAGCAAAACTAACGTCTCTACAACTCAAGAGGCACATTTCTAATGAACTCCTGCTGCTCTGCAGAAAATATGTCTTTAAAAAACAACACAGACTTTTTGATTTAGGCTAAAAATGGCATAATCATAATTAAAAGACCACTGGGAACGATTTTACAATAGAAAAAAACATATTGGGAGTGGGACTTTAAGCATTTATAGTTTCAATACATTGTGGGTTATTTTTCGAGTAAAGCTCCCACCATAAAAGAAGGAACTCTAATTTTTCAAACAGCAAAAAACACACCTGTTCCAGAAACAACAGCTGTTTGTTTGGGTTTAGTTTAGCTCAAAATGACCTTTGACCTGGAATTTGAAAAAAAATGCTTAAATAGCGAAGTGGCTGAAGGTTCTCATTTCTTACTCATTTATTTTCCTCCTCAAACAGAAAAATCGTCTCCTGTCATTTATTACTAAAACCTTCACCTCTTCACTACATTTACTTGGAAAGACTCTTTGGTTCTCTAAATAGTCCGGCTGAACTGAATTTCGCTGAATTTCAGGGTTCACCTGCAGGTGAATTTCGACTCTTTTGTTTGTCTTTTGTTTGCTTTGAGCATCTTCTTATCCTTGGTTTTTCTTTTTTTTTTGCTCCTTTAACCAACTGACCATCAGATCATTTCTGATCTGTCCAATCAAAGCGGCTGTCTTCTCTCTGGAGGGTGAAAAGTAACTTTAAAAAGCGTAAAAAACAAATAGTAATTTGCTACTCCACTCCGAAAGCTTTATATTCTTTGTTTTTGCTGAAGTTCTGCGAGGAATAACACATGCTCCACGTCTCTCGTGTTGTCTGCCAATTATGTAGCTCAAGGTTTTTTCCTTTTATTGAGTCTGACGAGAGATTATCCATTTGGATGGATTAGTTCTTTTTAATGCACGCGTCTCATTATTTCAAAAACACAAGCACTTGAACAATGTTTTCTGTTCAAAAAATGCACGCTCAAATATTTTGGTAAAACATCATAATTCCCCACTATTTCTCCCCGAGGTCAGAAGCGATTTCAAAACCCATTAAACAAACAGAACTGTCACCCAGCCAAACGAAAGGTTCATCACCACATTCCACTTTCTCATGAGGTCACATGTTCCATTTTTTAAATGAAACCATTAGCAGCTTCCTCACAAAGCTGCGCCGGCTCTCATGTAATCTGCTCCACCGCCGCCGCCGCCGCCGCTGCAGCCGCATGTAAACATGCAAGCGGAGGAAGATGATGCAGAGCTTTGGGAAAAATGAAGTTCAGGAGCAGCGGCGGCTCTGCAGCCGGAGAAATCTCTGCAGAACAGGCCTGATTAGACTTCATTTTCCTCGCTCACCGCTGTGTTTGTCAGAGCTGAATATAACAGCAGGTCACACAAAACACATGAAAAAAAAAAAGGAAAGTAAATAAAATCACACTGAAATCAAAGCATTATCATGATTCCCCTGTGGGAAAACGGTTAATCTGGTTTTTTTACTCAGCAAATGTCGCACGATTTTTGGATTGTTTAGCTACGTGTGTGGATGTTTTTTGATGTGCAACTCAAGAGTGCTTTCTAAGACTGAACATTTGGGCTTTTGGTGCAAAGCAGTGAAGGAAAAACACATGGATGTCATGCATCAAATATTTTAAATTTACAATTATTAAAGTCCCAATCAGTTGTTTTTTTTCATCTATTTCAAAAAGACTTCTTTTCTTTTAAATTATGTCAGTTTCTGAGACACAGTTTCTGCAGAGCAGCAGTAGATTATTAGAGAATCTGGATGTTGGGGTGGAGTAAACCTTACTTCCCATCATGCCTTTGTTTACACTCTCCCTCACAAAACCAGAGTAGAGAGTTTGTGGCGCGCACAGCGTATTTTCTCTGTCACGTTCTTTTTTTCGTCTGCTCCTGATTCTCAAAAATTTGAATAAAGAAATAGTACGAAATGCAATTTTGAGCGTGTTAAAAAACAAGATCTTTATTGGACTGGGTCTATACATCATTTAATTAAAAATATAGATTAAAACATAAACAACAAAGTCTAACTGTTGTTTGGAATTCATTATTAAAAAGGAAAAACCTAAACATCAGTTTCTTGAGTCTTATTCCTCTTTTACAGAGAAAGTTGACTAACATTGACTCACATCATTACTCTTCCACCACTGTGCTTCACAGTTGGTCTGATGATGAGCTTCAGTTTAAACCAGGGGTGTCAAACTCCAGGCCTTGAGGGCCAGTGTCCTACATGCTTTCCAACTAACCTGCCATTGAACTTTCTTTTTGGCTAAACACACCTGATCCAGGTGAATCTTTATTATTTATTCTATTCTTTATCATTTATTTTTAATTTAGTTCTCCGTGCCTCTGTTTGGTGCAGTGCGATTCATGTGTTGTCCCTCTATCGCACTCCCCTCACCGGGAGAGATTCCAGGTGGCTCGTCTGTGCTCCTGTTCTTGGCAGTGGACCTCACCTCTGGCTCAAATCGCGTTCCAAGGGCCGAATATAATTATCCGGCGGGCCGGATACGGCCCCTGGCCGAATTTTGTGATTGTTTTGATGTTTTTGGACAATTGTGAAGCCAATTGAAACAACTGTGTTGTTTAATTGGGCTATATACATAAAATTGAATTGATCAGTGGCTGGATTTCTGGAAAACCAGGAGAAGGCCGGCCTTCAAGGTCTTGAGTTTGACACTCCTGGTTTAAAAGCTGTTTATCTATCCGTTCAATTATTTTCAAAACCTGCTGAATCTCCTTTGGCGTCATGGGGTTGCTGGAGCCTATCCCATCTACTATTAGGTGACGGTTTCAGGGCCACACACACTTAAATACCTACTTAGGGGTAATTTAGTGTCACCAATCAATCTATCCAGTATGTTTTTGTGCCCGAATGAAACCCTCACACGTGTACGAATGACAAATCTATGTTCTCATTCATTCATACAGAAGGAAATACGTCTTGTAAGGTACCTCATAGACCCAATCAGAGCCTTCTCACTGAGAGGTAAAAGCACTAACCACCACACCACCATGGCCCCCAAATGCTTGTCTTTCTCCTAACGCTGGTAAGAACTGATCGTTACTTTGTTCTCATTTGTCCCAAAGAGATTTTTTTAGCTCCTCTCTGAAGGACATTGTGCCCAGGTTTTGAGTCCTAATCTTACATAACCTCAAACTGGCTTTCTTCTCCACGCTTGTTCAAAAAGCCTTCGTTCCATGTAATCTGATTACATTTCAGAGGCGGGATGAACAAATATGGTGGAAAATGGAGAAAGAAATCAGGGTTTGCAGCGCTAAATCAGCTTTGTTGACAAACACACACAAATGCAGACTATTGCTTTTCCTGTTCTGGTCTGAGAACAGAGCAGACCTTCACAGACTCAAGTCTGTATGATGATGGTAGTGCAGAAATGTATCATCTTCCTTTAATTCTCACAAATATTAACATGAAATTAGTTAAGAACAAAACTTCTAAATGATTTGATGTCTGCATTTTCTCATTTCTACCATATCTGAGTTGTAGTTTCTGCTTCATTTTGAGCTTTGATCAACACTGTGAGCAAACAAAACCCTCACAGATGCAATGTTTGTCTGAGGAAAAGACTAAATGCGCCTCCAGCTTCCTGGAAGAAGAGTCCTGTGGGAATGGATGTACTTCTGCTCATCTACCCGTAATCCTAAAAGAAACTTCTTCCAAAAAATCTTCTTCCTACAAAACTACAAACAGTGAAAATGGCCTCATTTATGGAATACAGGACAATTAAGCTCAAATTCATGCAACTGAAGCAGCCATGTGACTTCCAGTAGCCTGTCACAGTCCAGATATTTATGACATCACTACTACAGACTGTTTGATATTTGAAAACATCCCAAACTTAACCGGATCAAACCAGAGTGGATCTGGGAGAAACAGTTGCTCAGTTTTACCTCATAGAGCGAAAAAGATTCAGTTCTGGCAAATTCAATTTTTAACAAAATATAAATAAAAATCTTTAAATAAAAAAACAAAAGGTGTGACATGAACAACCTTTTACTGCAAAAAAAATGAATATTAGGAAAGTAAAAAGATCATGTTTCAAGAAAGATTGTGGTATCTGTCCAGATTTGTTTGTTAAAATAGGAATTCTTGTAAGACCACCTTTTTTTTCACAGATTTTATTTTACTTATTAAAAGAAAATTTTTCAAATTTTAAGAAGTTTTGACTCATTTTAGGGGGGCTGTTTTTACAGTGTTATAGTTTGGTTTCCTGTTTCCTTTAGTGACTTTGACTTAAATATTTTGGCTTTGTCCGAATTCCCTCCCCGATCCCTAACAACTAAAAACTGTACAGTGCATGACTTTAGTGTCCACAAAGTTCACCACCTTTTTAATGCCAAATACGACATCACTGATGTCCTAAAGTAAAAACCTAATTAATATGAAGATCTATGAAGATATAAAAAGATTATTTATGATTCCGCTGGATTCTGATGACGACAACTTAGATAGTTTATAAAAAATAAATGTAACTTTTTTTCACATGAAAATATGTTCAAACGCAATGCCTTGTTTTTACCGATCTAGTGAGCATCAATACACACTAGTTTTTTGAGAATTCTGGGAAATTTACAGGGTTCTGGATTTTAAAAACGTAGATTTCGACATCCTGACAAAATGGCAAACGCCCTAAAGAGTGAAGAATGCCCATATTGCTCAGCTACAGTGGCTGTTTTGGTCCAGTTGTTCTGCTCCGAGCGCGGAGCGTGTTCAGACTGAGGAAACTCAGAGCAGACGAGAACTCAGTCTCAAAAAACAGGTTTAAAAGCAGTTCCCGGTACTGGACCAGGGTCCGCTCAGATATATTGAGACTGAAAATGTGTCCTGGATTATCAGGGGAAACAAACTGTGACTCACTTTGAATAAAACCAAATGTGTCCGGTCTGAATACACCCTAAGTGTCTAAAAAAATGGTTTGGTTTGCTCCTCATCTTTTAAAAAAACAGGTTTTTTGATTCTCTTTCTTTGTTCATGCGAAGTCAAAATCACAGAGAATCCAAACCAAGGATGAAACGTTAAGAATCTTTAATACATAAAAAAAAAATTAAACTATTCGACACAAAAGAAGGCTTTTATAAACCAGAGAAAAAGCACAAATAAGAACAGTCGTGTTCCTCTTCATGAGAAGGAGAAGGGCAGTACTAAAGTGGGCGGAGCCACAGCAGCCTACAGAGAAACATAAAACACTGACAAAAACACAAAAAAAAACAGGAACCCCAAGACAGGCTAGGAATATTTTATTTTTCATGAGTCTGATTGAAGTTTTGTCCTGAATCAGTCGGAGGTCTCCTGTATGTGCTTCATACAATAACCACTAATGACACGCAGCCCTTCAAACCAACATATTATTTAGCTCTCTTGCAAACACAGGTATAAACCATAAAGAGATTGTACCATAACGTTTGGATTTTATCATTAAACAACCATGCACAGGTTAACACAGGCATTAATTATTTCTTTGTTAAAATCATTCTAATATATATATTTGATGTGCCTTTGTGTACCTGAAGTACGACACGTTGTCTTAGAAATGTATTCTTTTCTTTTTTCAGATAAAAAACTTGTTTTATTCGCGTTACTGCTGCGGGCGAGACACAACACAGATCAAGAATCATAGCTTTTAAACTCTTCTGCAGATGTCATTAAAATCAATTTTAGTATTTTTAAACACATTTTTTCTTCTTTTCTGTAAAAACTAGAAATATTTCTCCTAAAGCTGCAGAAAAATTTAAACACCCGAAGTCTCGTTGACTTACATCACTTGTGTCAAAGTCAAGGCCCGGAGGCCAGATCCGGCCTATCCGGTAATTCTATCCGGCCCTCCAGATCATTTTATTTCATTGTTATTAATGACCCGATGCCCCACCATCTTGCGCTTATTTTTAACTTATATAATTTTGACAGAATATATTTTTATGGAGAGTAAAATATTGAAAGTTATTTAAGTTGATTTTTTCTGGAATAATATTCCTGCCTTTTTATTATTCATGATTATGTTAAAAAGTTACAGTTTTAAAGTTTTAAAGCATGGCATTCTGCTAGCTTTTTGGATATTTTCTAAGATATTTTAGGCTATTTTGGAGTTTAGCTAATATTTCAGCTACATGCTAGCTGTTTTGGCTAATTTATGTTTTTTTTTTTTTAAATAAGTTTTTTAGATTGTTTTGGATAATAATTACACGCTAGATATTTTGGCTAATTTAGGCTTTTTTCGGTTTTTAGGGTATTTTGAAGATTAGCTTTTTTTTTTTTTCTTTAGTTTTTTGAGTTAATTTGGCATTTAGCTAAAATGTTACCTGGCTATCAGCTTTCGTATTTTCAGCTATCAATTTCAGCATCTTCAACTCTCAGAACTAAAGGTTTTAAAGTTTTATCCTGTTCGGCCCGCGACTTAAGTTGTGTTTTGGATTTTGGCCCCTTGTGCGATTGAGTTTGACACTCCTGACTTACATGGACACGAGTAATCGGAGTAAAAATAAATAAAAATGCTTCATGTAAACACAGCATGAGCCAATCAGACACATTTGAATAAAAAATTAAAATTAATAAATAGATGAGAGTATATTCAGAAGATCGTCTCGCTCTGTGTTGACAGCAGCCATGTTTGTTTACAACAGAACTTCACTACTTCTTCTTCTGTGGTTGTTTACAGTATTTTAGATAGTTCTGCACATCAAAAGGATTTATTTTGATCAAATGTGACACATGTTAACACTTTTTGTGATCGGATACATTTTTTATGGTCCCATGTACACAATTCAGTTGCAATCTGACCTTTGATCCGATTAAAGACATTTGCACATGGATAAGCAGCTATTTTATAAATGTACCCTCTCAGTCTCACTCCGATCATCTTGTTACTTATAGTAAAAGCATTTCCAGTGGTCTTTTTATTTTGATCATGCTGCTTTTAGCAAAAAAATTTTAAGCAATCTGTATTGTTTTCTAGTCATGTCTTAGGACATTAGAAATTCAAATCTGTGTTGTGGGTGGGACCATTGGCACGGAACAACCCCGCCCCTCTTCCCATAGCTAGCAGCTCGGAGCAAGGAGCTTGTGGCCTGCCAGCATATTCGTACGCCATTATTTTGTCTGCTTCTGATTCACAGCAATTTAAAAAAAGACATCCTCAGAAATGCATTTTTAAGCTTAATTTTCTGTATATATGTCCTCCATCATCAGAAAAATACAACAAGAACATGATAAAAGCACAATTTTCATCTGAGTGGGTCTTAAGGGTTTTGTTGAAATTTCTGGATGGGATTTTATGAGAAAGTCCTTCAATTTTTTTGTTCTAAATGTTTATCCAGGCAACAAATGATCCTAACATCTGTTAGTCTGTGTAATAGCAGAGGAGTCCAATGCAGAAAATCAACCAGTGAACTCTGTATCTATAAATTTGATTAGTTGAGTTAGAAGATGGTAAAATGGCAGTGCTGGTGACTCCAAAATTTGTGATGTTTAAATTATGATTCCTTCAATGCTACCCCTACTGGTCACCTGAATATTGCACCTTATGAATCTGCAGCTTTTATTTAGGTTTTGACTATTCAGACATAATTAAGGTTAAAGTTACGGTTGGGGTTCAAATACGTGTGAACAATGAGCATTTTGGTCAACATAAATTTCTATACGTTTTTGTGCTTAATGATACTATCAACCTTTAGTTTTTTCAAGGTCAAACTTCTTGTTTTTAGGCAATCAAGTTATTTTGGCAGGGTTTAACTTGTTTTTACTTCTCTTTGATCTATAACTTGCTAAGCTAAATCAGCACAGTTTAGATTTTTTGGAAGGATCTAGAAATAATGAAATTATTATTAAAATCAGTCAAAATCTTTTTGCTTCTTCTTCTCAACGATGGAAACAGTTGATAAAAGATTCAAACAAAACTCAAATTTCTCTGTATGTTAAGGTTCAATTTTAAACATTTTATTTTAAAGTTTAACATGTCTGAAAATAATTTTCATAATTATGAAAACAAAAAGGTAGAATTCATGTTTTCTAAGAATAAATGCAGTTTTTTTTATTTTATGAAATTTTATTAAAATGGACCAACTTGTACTCAGAACTTAGTTTCTTTTATTATACTAAATATAATCAAAAAGAACTGAAAAATGCCAATTTTTGGGCTGTAGAACATTCAATATCAAATCATTCTATCTACCTATTTTTATCTTTCTGAATGCTTGTGTGTAATTCTTTGTTTCTAGATTTTAATTTTTTGTTAACTACAAATTTCTTGCAAAAAAAGACAAAAAAACTGTTACTGCTTTTTACTGGTTTTCTTCTTCAGATTTGTGCCCTTTTCCTATTTTTATGCTGCCTCTTTTGGCCGTGATCAGATTGTTTTTTGTTTTTTAGCTACAAACCTAAAACCGCCATGAAGATGCAACACTAGGAGTAAAACTAGACACGAATGCCAAAATGTTAATTATGCAATAGAGTAAAACTCATGTTCAAATCATAAAATAAATATAATAAACGGCAAAAGCTTTGTTTCAAACTGCAGGGGACAAAAAGAACAAAACAAAATACTAATCTATTAAAGAGTTAAATATTTTTAAAAAAATCAAAATTGAAAATTTTAACTTAATTAAATATCTTGCTCGACAAATACATGTTTGGCATTTCTAACAAACCATGCTAAGTGAAAATTCAATGAGATATTTGCGGATAGACTTTCTCCCTCTAAACACGGCAGACACGGTTGCTCCAGCTCAAGATAATGGAGCAAACAAAAACCGTCCAGTGGAAACAATAATTATATTTTATTCTGTTGAGATTTGGATTAAAAGAAATGCCTGATACATTATTATTTTTGCATTAACCTTTGCAGACTGGGGACTTTTTCTGGGGACTCTAAATTCTGCCTCTTTATTTTGTTTGTGTACACAAACATACCTGCATAAAGGAACTACTTTTCATTAGCATCCCCCCCAAAAAAACTGTGTTTTAAAAGGGACACAAAGTCTCCATTAGTGCAGCTGGATGATGGAGCTGCAGACTTCAGTGTCAGCCAGTTAAACCAGCATTCCCCTCACTTTTATAAAGCTTCCTTCTGTTTTCTATTGCTTAGTGATTAAGATTAAATACTTAATCCAGTTGGGTTGGTTTCAAGAAAATTTAACAAAAACAGATTTCTGAGTTCTTAATATTAAAACAGCCGTTTATTATAAAAGTTTTTTATGATTTTCGTGTTACTTATTTGAGTCCTAAGCAAATACACCACGTATTTGATCCACGTATTTAAGAACCTGCTTTTAGCGCGGCCTTGAATGTTCTCATGGAGCATCGTGTTCACACTAAACAAGCAGGGAGGGGCTTCTTCTACTTTCTCTGCTTCATCAGTTGAAAGAAGTTTGCAAGTCTTGCTCAGGAATCTTTCTTTTGCAGCTCTATTCCAATAAATGAAAGACTTGCTATCATACGTTTCCAGCCGAACACAAACCGCAAATTGATTTCTTCTCGATTAGAATTTTTTAAACAGTTGGCACCCCTGTGAATTAATAGGAACACCGTCCATACGTCATTAACAAATCTGAGCTCCTGATTGATCAAAGTTCAGATGGTTAAACATTCAATAGTCAAGAATTTTCAACATGGGGCCCAACAACAAGAAACTAGTCTAGTGATGCATAGACAAGTTTGGAACCCTAAATGTGCATTCCAGAAAGTTTACAAATATGGGTGTAACGATTAATCGATTTCTATTCCTATGATCCAACCAGATCGATCTGTGAGGCACAATCAAATCACATGTAATGATAATAATAATAATAAGTATTTTCTGGACTATAAGGCGCACTTGTATATAAGCCGCACCTGCTCAATTAAAAAAAAAAAAAAGAATTATAAGCCGCACTGGGCTATAAGCCACAGATATCTATGTTGAAAAATGAGATAATTACTATAACAATTTTGTACTTTAAATGTACATGTATGTACTTGCCGTCTCCAGCGTCTCACCATAGATTCATTGATGCTAAACTTGTGTGCAGCAGTGCGGTTTCCTTCCTAGATAGCAAGCTCCATATCTTTTAACTTAAAATGTCCACCACACAAACTTCTTTGTGTGATTTCCACGATGAAGAATGCTTTTAAAAATAATTACCAGTTAGTAATTTGTCACGAGTGTTCTATCTGCTAAAGAAAAAGTAGCGTTGGCTTTTCTGATTTGCATTGATTTTTTGTCTATCTTGTTTTTGATTCAAATTCTGGTTAGAGCTCCCCTAACAGTGGAAGAAAAATCCACAGAATAGCCGCACCTTTGTATAAGCCGCATGATTCAAAACCTAGGAAAAAAAGTAGAGGCTTATAGTCCAGAAAATACGGTAATACATTTTATTTATATGGCAACTTTCTTGGCACTCAAGGTCTCCTCACAATATGTAAGATAAATAGAAGCATAAAAACACATTTATAAGTCAACAGTTGCATGTCATGTACTGAATGCACGGTGAAAAAGGTACATTTTCAGATGTTTGGAGAACTGAGAAAGTGAGTCCATATTTCGTAGATCAGAAGGGAGGGAGATCCAGAGCTGCTGAATGCTCCACCCCCCCATGGAAATGAGACATGATCGTGGAGCAGCCCGTTGAAGGGAGGAAGAGGATCCGAGGGAGCAAATGGGAGCAGCAACAGTCTGGAGCTCTGAAAGGGGCGGGGTTGGAGGTTAAAATGAGGATTTGATCCAATGAGGTACTGGTAACCAATGAAGCTGATGTAAGACGGATGTGACATGCTGTATGGAGGGGGTTTGGGTTATTATTTGAGCGGTTTTGAAACAGCTGATGCTTATGGAAGGTTTTTTGAGGAAGTCCAGAAAGAAAGGAGTTACAGTAGTCGATACGGGAGGTGATGAGATTGTGGATCAGGACAGCTGTGGAGGGAGGAGTGAGAGAGGGACTGAAACGACCAATGTTGCAGAGATGGAAGTGAGTGGAGTGGGTTGAGCATTAAAAATATCCTCAAGATGAAATAAATCAATAATCAATCTTGAAAAATACCATTTGGATTAAGATATTGTAGGTTTATTTTACTATAACGTAAACTAATCAAGCACAATCACAGCGGACAACGTGTGTGATGACAGCAAAAATGACCAAACACTGTATTATCAAAGACGGGACAATACAGTGTAGTCGAATCTTCTAATAATGTAACTTTATGGAAAAACAACAGTGGGCTGAACTTTATTAAACTGAAATGTGAATGGATTTGACATTAATTCTTGTTAACTTGCTTGTTTGTACACAACAATCCACTCAATTATCTTGCAAGAATTACAAGGAATCTGGAAAACTTGACCTGCACTGTTCAGTACCAGGTATTCATCATTGAGTCATTCTGGTGGAACTTTTGGCTAAAGATGACCTGGATCAAATCAAATCAAATCGACAACAATAAACATCCAATCAAACTGTTGCTAAAATGAATCATTACACACCTATCTACAAACCAGAGTTTTACGAAAATTAGCAGTTTAGTCATTTCTTTATGGCTTAATTTACAAAAAGCAAATTAAATCAATACATCTGTTCAACACTATAATGTAACCTGAGTCAGCAGAATCACTGTGTTCAGAGATAAAGAAAGCATCAGTCAGACAAGAAATGAACTAAATATATTTTTAGGTGAAAACCAAAGCAGGAAGTCATAAACATGCACAAAAAACAGAAAAAAAAGAAAGAGACTAGATTTTTTTAAACAAACTAACTGATGTTTAATTATTTGGAGATGATTGAAAGTAACAACTTTGTGTTGAAAAAACTAAAAACACTCAAAAGCTCACAGTTTGTTTTCAGTTTTGGAGCTTTTTCATCATGAATCAGTTTTTCTTGCTAGAATAAAAAAAATATTTTTTGATGTCTTGAGCAAATTATTTTCAGATACAAGCTCACAAAGAAAGAATAAACATAAGATTTTTGCAGTTAAAATATAGAGAAATGTAAATCCTAAACAATAATTCATTTAGTATTTTATACATTTCTGACTCCCATCTCATTGAACATAACTTGGTAAATGTTTTCTGTCTCGCAGTTCATCATCATTCCACTAGGGGCAGTAGAAGGACTTTTCCTGTTCATTTCAAAATGGCTGCCTCCATGAAATTATAAACACACTTTTGGTGGGAAAAGCTTTTTCCAATTTTCAAAACTTTATGTATGGAATAACATATTTATTTTTATTCATTTTAATAAAAGACTTGAAATTTTAAAACTACTTGATAAATAATTCCATATAATACAGTTAAACCATATAAGAAATGTGTGGATCAAATTTGAGACAGTGGATAAATAAGGCACTTTTATCCTGAACAATTTTGTCAATATTTTTGCATCTTAAACTAACATGAGCAAAAAAAAACTAATAACAAACTAATAACTCATAAAAAGTAACATTGTTGAACCTTTATTTTTCCAAGTAGGTCGATTGAGAACAATTTCTTATTTACAACAACAACCTGAGTACGCATCAATAATATTGCAATTTTTTTGTGGATTTCTTCAAAGGCTTTAAAAAGCATCTTAATTCCCCCTGAAAAATCAAATTTCCTGTCAATTCTTTGATGTTTTGGGCCTTTACAGGGTTCATTTCAACATCCTGTGATAAGTCCATGGAGGAGGAGCTGTGCAAATGAACTTGAGTTCATAATTCATCAGTGCGTCACCATTCTGTGCTGCTCAATGTGAACAGAAGCTGCATGGGAGACTGGGTTTAGTGGACAGTGAGGCTGAAGCAACAAGAAAAAAAATTATTTATAATAAAAGAAATAAGAATAATTGAATTCGCCAGATTTTATTCAATGACTTTTAGGCAGAGAAACATTAAATGAGCCAAATTTGTGATATGAGGAAGATCCTACTGAAGAATATTCTTTAGAAATTTGTCAAATCTGCCTCCCAACCAACAAAAAAATAACTTTTTTAACACTTAAAGTAAAACAAAGTACTCATCTTTTAATCTGGTGTAAAAGTGTTCCCAGAGGTCTTTAAATTAGGATTTCATCATTTTTAGCCAAAAAACAACAAACCTGTGTTGTTTTTTAGGTCATAGTTTCAGCAGAGCGGCAATAGTTCAATAGATATTTGTCTCTCAATTGTTTTTGGGACTTTTGGCACAGAGCAACCCCGTCCTGCTAATTGTATTTTCCGAACTATAAGCCGCTCCGAAGTATAAGTCTTAGGAGTCAAAAAATGAAGAAGAAAAAACATATCGACAAAAAATCGGCAAAACAAGTCGATTCGGTGTATAAGTCGCACTGTTATGAGTAAAGTCCAACATTTATGAACAAATTAAACAAGCCTGATGTAATGTTGCATTTGACACTGAACGCGAATCATTTGTCAAATTTGAGTCCGCTGCCTCTTTTGACGTGCGTCTGATTTAATGCTGAATGTTTGCTCAAAGAAAAGTAAAAACAATAATAATAATAATAACCTGATGTAAAAAAGAAACAAATTGTAACGTCCATGGCGAGAATAATTAAATTGTCAGCAACGTTTGTTTTGAAAGTAACTTCTTCTGGGTTTCTGATACATTAACCTACAGTGCCCTCTACTGTTTGTTAGTGGGAAACAACCGCTAAAAGGCAGCCAGTTGTTCTTGGAATGAATAACGAATATATGAGACTATTGATGTCTAAAAACATCACAAATAAGTCGTTCCTGAGTTTAAGTTGTACTTTTCCTGGCCAATCGATGGAAAAAAAAACACGACTTTTAGTCCAGAAAATACAGAATCTATGATTTGTTTACGCACACTTCCACTAGCTTACAGCGCCTTACACCACACAACTATAAATCTACGTTTATACCAAATGCAATTTGCGTAACAGAGACAGACAGTTTCAATGTTATGTCAATGGCACAGACACGATCTGAGGTCCTGAGGTGTGATTTGAGCAATGGGTGCAGCGGTCTGGCAACAGCGCGAATTGGACAATGAGGCCAGAGTTCAAACATCTGAATTTTGGCTGGTTGCCGCATTATAACTACGAAACAGGGACAGTACAAACAGGACTCAGCTGAGCTTTGGGCACGAGACGCTTTCAGTGACCAGACCAGTGAGTAGAAACTGATCTATTTGCTTAACCCGCTGGGGCAGCAGGGTTGCAAGAGTTCGTCCCAGCTATTGTTGGGTGAAGGTTGGATGCTCTCTGGACTGATCGCCGGTCTGTCATACCCACGGCAGCTCTCTGGCTACAGTCACCCGGCCTCCTGGAGGCCAGCGGAGTTCGCTTGCTCAGTGCTTGCTGAGGTATGCAGAGGCTGCTTTCTGATATTTTTCTTATTTTCACTGAGACAATAATAATATTAGAGCAAATAGAATAGAATAAAAAATAGGTCACCTAATCTTATTTTTGTTTGGATTTTTTTCACCGCTTGGATTAATGCAAAACAGTGAGCCTTCAAGATCACCAACAGAGACACAGAAACATCATGGAACCGGATGTCATATAGACACAACCATCAGGGTGAGATAGACGCCCCTTTTACAGGGAAAATATTTTAAAAATCTTATGAACTCAAAAACGGAGACGTGATTACTGATGTTTTGACTGGCTGCAAGAAACAAAAATTGCGTTCCGTGGCATAAGACAGAATCCAAATTCTTTCCTCACCCCTCCAGCTTCTCCGTACCCCTATTTACCCCTCCAAGCAGAGAGTCATGAAAAAATTGTGTCTTTGAATTCAGACATTACCAACCGACAATCACGTCATCAATAGTAGCCGGTCATCTACGTTTGTGCGCCGCTGCCAGCGCTTGGCTAACACATAAAAAAATCTTTTTTAGAACTTTAACCTGTCATGCTGAAACATGAATTACTTACATATGTGTGTAAACTTCTGTGCTTCAGAGACGCACAGCATGATACGGATCATCATCCTGGTGGACGGATGCAAAGTAGGGCTGCCACGACTAGTCGAACAGTTGACGACTAATTGACTATTAAAATAGTCGACGACTAATTTAATCGTCAATAAGTCAGTACGTTATATTATAGGGAGTCAGATTGTAGTAAAGTTGAACGTTATGATAGCATTCCGCTAGCTTTTTGGACTATTTTGACATTTATTAAGGGATTTTAGGCCAATTTGACGTCAAGCTAATATTTCAGCTACATGCTAGCTATATTGGTTAATTTAGGATTTTTTCAAGTTTTTAGGCTATTTTTGAGTTTAGCTAATATTTCAGCTGCATAATAGTCATTTTAGCTAACTTAAGATTTTTCAGTTTTTTTAGGAAAATTTGGCGTTTAGCTAATATTTCTGTTGCATGCTGGCTACATTGGCTAATTTAGGATTTTTTCATTTTTTTAGGTTATATTGGAGTTAAGCTAATATTTCAGCTGCATGCTAACTGTTTAGGCTGATTGGTTTTTTTCAGTTTTTTAGGCTAATTTTGTATTTAACTGATATTTTAGCTGGCTATCAGTTTCAGCGTTTTCAGTGGTCAAATTAATCTTACAGCATTCCTGACATCATCACAGGTCATGCGACATGTCTAATTTAAATCTAATGATGGTTAAGATATGTGCTTTACATCCAGTTTGCACATGACCCAAGTAGTCGACTAATCTGAAAAAAAATAATTGGTTATCATTAGTCAACTATTAAAATAATAGTTTGTAGCAGAACTACACAGCCTTAAGTTCTTCGGCCTCCCCTTAAATAAAACACCATTAAAGCTCCAAATATACCCGTACAACTGGAGGGTTAGGGGAAGAATTTGGGTTCAGCCTAACATTCTGGGTGAGACAAAAATGGAGAATAATAGTGGAGCCATTCAGCCACACAGATGTCAGCTCAGACAAGAAAAACAAAGGTGTGCATGGATGAATTTGTCTGCAAAGAGATGCATCCAGAATGTATTCTCTACGTCACAAAAAATCTTTTTTCAATTAGAATTTTTTCTCCTCTACTCGTGATAAAAAAAAAAACCCTCAAAAATGTAATTTTAAACTTCATTTTCCTTACGTGTGTCCTCCATCATCAGAAAAATGTCACATGAAGTGGATCTTTGAGGAGTTCATTTTAAGATTTTCATTGTAAAAAGACATGGATACTAAAATTACAACATGTGGCCCTCTTTCTGTTATTCCACCTTTCGTGTTCATTAACACTTTGGTGCTGAACTCATTTTATTTTAAACATGTTCCTATCAAACCTCAAAATTAGTCCTCCGTAAGGAGAGGTTCGTTCAGGCAATAATCTGCAACCGTTTCCGAGTTTCCCTCCACCGAGTGTCAGAGGTGCCATGTTTGAAGCATGTCAGGCAACAGTGAGCATACAGAATGTTTTGTTCACGTTTGGGGGGCCGAACGCCCTCCCGTGGTTCTCTGTCCTTTTATCAAACTGCAGTCTCACATGAAAGGGATCAAACTTGACCCAGATATGGATGTGAAAAGGAAACACAGGTTACATTCAGGTTTCCCCCCAAAAAAGTGTGTGTGTTTGTTTGCACGCCCCCTTCACAAGCTACACACACACACACACAATAGGCAGAAAAATACAAGCACTCAACAACACAAAAGAGTTTCCTCACAATGGTTTCTGAGTCTGGGAAATTAGAAAGTACAATGATGCACACAGCACACAATGGCCTAACAAAACGCTAATTTGTGTCCTCTTTTGCAGCATTTGTGCCGCCGCTCTGTCAGGGAGACACGCGCTGACAGATTATGTGTAGCTGTCATCTGCAGGCGAGCTCAGTTCAAACGTGACATCAGCTTTGTGAAGCGGGCAGGGTCACTGCATCCGCCGTGCCGCACACTCAACACGTCCTCTTTACACTGACACACAACACAGAGCAGGTACTGAGGGCAAAAATCAGATCCCGCTCTCGGGAAAAGGCCCGTCTTCAAAACAGCTGGAACTCTGGGAATAATTACTTACACATTGGAGGTTTGGCCACCAAACACAAACCATGTTTTTTAATGTAAAAATGCAGAAATTTTACTATGTTTTCCATATTTAAATTTTAAAGAAATGCCATTTTTATGGAGGACTATGTAGCTAGAAAAAACATTTATTTTGACAGGTAATTTAGCTTTTTTAATTATTCATTTCATGCCTGATTCAGCCGCAGGACAGAAGTAGAAATTCTGTGGTTTGTGCCTTCAAGGTTCAATCATTTAAAAAAACAAGATAATGTCTTCTATTACAAATAAAAGCTAAGAAAAATCATCATAAGAACATTTGTTAATAGTTTTAAATAGAAAAGAGGCATCATTTGCTTTTTAATAATATTTCATTTATGACAAAGCCTTTTATCTATTCAAGCAGAAGCCTTCAAATGTATTTTGAATGCACAAATTACACAATGCAAATACTATTTTACTAAGATTTTAATGATTTACAAGAAAAATATGAATTATTTAGTAGGAAAATGTTCCAAAAATATGAACAATAAGTGTTAGAGAAGATTGCACTTCTGCTCGGAAACTGCTTTATTTCTTTGCAATAAAAAACCCCAACCTCTTATCATATCCTCCATATGATCCTGCATGAAATTGTAAACATTAATAATAAAGCAGGAGGTTGAGAAAGAATATATAGTGCAGATTTGCGCTGATGGAGGCGCGCGCACAGCCTTCCACATCTGTCCTTTTCCGTTCCCCTCTATGGGGAATAATGTGGGGATAATTTCAACTATAGTTCAAATAAAGCGGGGGGAGGAGATGGAGGGGAGGAGGATGCGGCTGGGTGGGGGTAAAGGGGGTGACGTCAGGTCCCATCAGGCTGGCGGACCTCCTATTGGACCAGAGGAGGCTTTTAAAGAGGTCGGGCTGCTGCGCTCCGGAGATCCGCGGATCTGCGAGGCTGATGCGGGAGAAGGAGCAGCGGAGCCGGACGCCAGGTGAGCGCGGAGGGAGGGAGCGAAGGAGAGGGGGGAAAGGGGGAGCAGAGGAGGCGCGCGTGACTGTTTTCTTTCCTTTTTCTTAGATCTGTTTGGAGACGTAGCGCGTGGGGGGAGTCCGAGCGGCCGCGCTTCAACAGGTAGGTGAGTCACGTCTGTGCGTAAAAAAGTGTGGAAATGCGCAAATGTCGGAGTGGGAAAAGTGTAGATCATCGTTGATCTGAGAGAGACAGAGATCAGACTGAAGAAAAGTTGTGTACCTGCCTCCCCCGCGGGCGCAGAGCGCGCGGCTGTACCCCCCACCGGTGGATTATCAGCTGTCCGTGCGCCTCGCAGCCTGTTTGGGCTTCATGGGGTCAAATGACAACAGCTCAATGCTGAATCCCCCCCTTCCCCTCCCTCTCGTCTCCAGGATGGCTGCGCGTAATTTCACTTTGGATGCGTGATTTCATGCCGACGCGCTCCGAGCTGCATTGCAATTAATTTTCTGGAAGCAGCAGCTTTGCTGAAATTACAGTTTGTTTTATGAGGGCTGGCAGATTAGAGGTTTCAGCACTGGCGCCGCGGACAGCTCCTCACATCTGCCCGGCTGCCCCGCGGCAAGGAGAACCTGCCTCCTCCTCCTCCTCCTCCTCTAATCCCAGTGGGTTCCTCCAGAATGTTACAGCTGATAAGTGAAGCTCCACCAAAGGTGTGAAGATGCATGCCATTAATTTTTTTTTTTTTTTTTGCCCCAATTTCTGATTGGCCCATGTCAGAGACAGGCAGCAGGAGCTGGAGCTCAGCCAGGCCTTCATGTTTACCCTCCTCCTCCTCATGTACACCACAAAAAGGGGCAGACTCACAATCTCCACACACATGCACGCACACATGCCCCCGCCAAATGGTGTGACACAGCACCCACAATCTGTACCATGAGAGAAATTCAGTGCTAACAGGTGTTCAAACAGGCCGCTTGGTACATTCTCCCAATTATTGCAATTAGATGCTGCCTGGTTACCACTCCATAATGTACAACTGCTGCTGTGGAGTGTTTGTGTGTCAGGCAGACAGACTCAGACAGAGGAGAGCAGCAGGAAGGGGCATGAAAGAGAAGATTTCTTCACGTCTGCAGTCATTATCAGCTCCAGCAGATTGACGAGAAACTGGAGGCAGCAGTGTTTGATATGTGGAATAAATGCATAATAAAAATAAACAGCAGGTCCTCAGCAATAGTTTTCTTAAAACATCAAACCTCAATTCAGCTTCTAAAATAATGCTATATTAAGGAGACAATCTGCATAACTGAAAAGGTCAAACTATCATGTTTGACATTTTTCCTTCAAAACTCCAATAGTAATCATGTTCTCTGTGAGCTCACATGTTTGATTTTTTTTTTTTTTTTTGCTGCTCGAGGGTCAAATCCAAGAAGAGGGCTCGTATTTGTGGGTTTTTTTTCATCACCGACGAGGTGACGTCTTGATTCGCGGAGTGATTGAGCTGTCATACTTTACAGTGAGTTCAGGGTAATCACAGCGCTGCTTTCTTATCAGGGCGAGGAGCGAAGATAACAGGGTGCCATAAAGCGTCTGCGCGCGCCCGTGAGCGCAGATGTGTATTTGTGGCAGCTGTCGGCCTTGTTTGAACTGCAGTCACAATCAGCGGCGGTGGCAGCCAAGCGTGCGCTCGTGACAGCGCCCCGCACCTCCTGCTTCTCCAGTCTTCTCCACCCTCTCCTCCATTCTTCTGCTGCTGCTCTGCTCTGTCTCGGTCCCGCCCGACTGCTCCACGTTTGCGTTACTTCCAGAACAGATGAGCTCTGATCTGCTTTGATTCTCTCTGGTGAACTTTGAAATAATTTTGGATGTCTGGAAAAGTCTGGCATTGAAAGGCGTGAAAATGTTCCTCAGGTGAGCCAGAGCAAAGTATGGGCAAAATGGAGAAACTTCACTAAGAAAAAACTGAGCAAAAAAAAAAAGGAATTTTTTTTTGCATTTTTACAACATATTTTACACTAGTTTCATTATTTTCTGAACTGTGTGATGAAAGAGATTGATGCTGCAGATGAAGAAGTAAAAACATTTTTGGAAGCATCTGCCTTAAGCAAAACGTTTGTATAAATTTGTGAGCGAGAATCAAAAAGACCAGACTTAAACCCAGCAGTTGTAAATTTAAAATCATTTTTCTTAACAGTAATAAACAGATAAATGCAAATTAAAAATGAAATTTTTAAAACAGAATTTTATCATTTGTGCAGCAATTTATACTTAAAAAATACACAAATAGAATTAAAAAATTCATTTAAAGTCTCAAATACTTTTTATTTTTGTTAGAATATATCTTTAAAGTTACTATATTACAGCTTAGTGCATAGATTCCTAACTGAGTGTAACTTTAGATAACACTTTGCTTTCAGAAAAACAACGGGAGGCTGAAGCAAAGTGTCTTAAAACAAAAATCTATACATTTTATAGACATATTCTTGTATGTTATTTAATAAAACTAAACATGTTTGGACCTCCAGTGGTGAATTTGTACGTAAAGTAATCCATAAAGCTTATTAGTTATCCTTTACCTCCTAAATAGATATTGATTTAAAAGTAAACTGCTCGAGTCATTATTGTAAAAAAGCCACAACAGTAATTTTCTTATTTCAAATCCCAGACGTTTGAGACATAAAGTGGAGAATAAAATTGGTCATTTTCTGCAAGTCAATAAATCCCAATCTACTTCTCGGATCATCTCAGGAGCTGAACATCCACACATCTAAACTGCTCTGTGAGGTAAAAAAAAGATCGTATTTTGCTTTACTAAAACATTTGTCGTCTTTTTTTGTCAAACGAACGACAATTCAATCTTTTTTTTTTACCACAAATCGTCAATCCCTGAGATTTCTGGGACTAAGGACCCAATAGATACCGAACGTCTTTAGATTTTTCTATGTTATAATTGTCAGATAATGATAAAAAATCAAGTTTATCTGTATCTTGCTGCAAAATAAAGAACGCTCCTGTCCATAAAGTCCATTTGTGCACATCAAAGTAGACTACAAACTGGGACTAGAGTGCACAAACGTTCAATTTTCCAAGTTTTTACGAAAGAGCTCAGAAAAAAATATACAACAGGAACCTGTTCTAGGAAAATGTGAGCTTACTGTTACATGTCTTTCAATCAGATACTGTGTTTGAGACACTGAGATTCAGCTTTGAGTGCAGAAGCTTTGCAGCATCTTTGTTCTGCTTCTGCAGATGAGAACTTTCAGATTATTTTTTATAACCAGATTGGTGACAGAAAAAACATCTGTTTTTAAAAAGGAATTCTGTAAATAATTAAAAATGGATTCAGAGAAAAATACAACGTCTTTTAAATGTAAAGTGAACATCTGCCATGCAGTCGTAGACATCGGTCACATTCATTTTACTCTAAAATTCATGAAAAGGTATATATCAATTCAATATTCAGGAGGATATTTATGTTTTTGTGACTTTCCAGGAAGTTTGAAGCAATTTTAAGTGAAGTTTTCAAATAAATAAATAGAATCCCATAACTGCAACTTTACAGGGTTGACTAGCTATGCTAAAATGCTAAATTGAAGCTGAATTTGAAGCTAATTTTAAGCCAAAAATTCACAATTATAAGTCTTGTAAGTAAAAAATATATAGAATGAAAAGCCATACATGTTTTATCAGCCACTTTAAGTAGCTAAGTAGCATTAGCTGCAGCGCTAATGTTGCTAATTTGACATCATTAAACTCCATAATTAAAGATATAAAATTTGACCATAGTTTAAAAATACATGATGGAAACATTTACATAAATGTATATAAAAGAAGAACATTCTTCAAATTTTGAAGTTTTCATTTGGTCAGATTAGCAACTCTTGCTATCATAATTAGCGCTAACTGTGCATTTCATTGTTAGCTATCCATTTTGATGTACATAGAGTTGTAAATGAAAACATTTATAAATATATTACTGTTAAAAAGTTTAAAGTAACACATGAATTTTTTTTTCCTTTTTCTGGTTTTCAAGCGAGATTTTAATGTTAGCCAAAATCAGTTGATGTACTATATTAACCAGATTAAAAATACAGTTTTTTTGTAAAAAAAAAAAAAAAAAAAAAAAAACTGATGGAAAAAAACAAATTTAAATAAATCAAACGTTGCTTTTCAGTACATTAGCAGAAATTTAAAGATGAAAAGCAGGTTTCTAATTATACATTTTAAAGTTTTGGATCTTACCTGTGATGCTTCTGAGTAAAGTTGCCAAGTTTTGTAGTAAAGAGTTTTAATGATTAACAGTCAATGTGGTACATTTATTCATTCATTCATTCATTCATTTCAGGAGAGTCTTCAAATTTCTTTTCGTCCAATTTTATTGTCAAACTGATAGGACAAAATGTAATTGATCATTTTTCTGACAGATGGTTCAATATCTCAATTGTGACAGTTTTGGGGCGATGCAGCTCTGAAAACACACTGTGCAAAAAAAAAAACGGAGGAATGAACCAGACTAATAAGCCTGTTTCCTGTCATCTCTTTGGAGGAGAGCTGCTGTGGACTGACTTCAGCTGATAACTCGGTCTGTGGACCTCCTTCCTCCGCCCTATCTCCTCTGACATTTGCCTTCTTTCTTTTTGATTAGGAAAATGTGAACAACAACAAAAAAGATTTCCATGTTTCACCAACATCGTTGTTGATACCTCAAAGTCTTATATCAGCATTAAAACAAAATAACAACCAAATATGAACGTTTGTCACTTAATCTTCCACTATTCATTAAAAAAAGCGAGTCTTAAAGTTAAACATAAATACAGTCATTTTTGAATTTATTTTCAACTTCAAACAGTTTTATGAGAACTGTAAATTTATATTTTACTAATTTTTACAACTAATGCAACGCAATCACATCTCCTGAAGGTTATCTATCATTTCTTGGTGTAACATGCGCAGAGCGGCAGCACTTTCTGCTGCTGTATGTGCAAAATGATCCTAATACAAACAACGCAGATTGTTGCTTCATTTCCATTTGAATGGCTCAAACCTGACTCGCTGCACACATGCAGAACGGCAGAGCAGCTCTTACAATCTCAGATGTCGTAATTGGTAGCCATTCACACGGCTGTATCAGAGAGGAATTTAAAAGCCAAATCTCACAGAGCAGCACGCATAATTGTTCATGTTTGATTGCATTTAAATGCTCACATTTCGATTGGGCTTTTCAGTCTATAGAAAGTGAAACAGCGCTGACAATTATGCATTTCTGTGTGCAGACTATTTTTGTGTGAATGACTACTGCGGTTAACTGTTCGTGTTTTTCACTCCAAGGTCGGCGCAGTCACTTTTTCTGCGAGGAGCGAAACACTTCCTCGTCCACCTGCGCACTGTGAGTAACTGTCAGCATGTCGGCCATCTGCCGAATCGCTTTTTTCCTCTATTGTGGAGTGTTTGGAGTCGGCCTACGTAATCTTTTTCTGATTCTGAGACCTTCTTCTGCACTATCTTCATGTGTGAAGTCTGCTACAAGTGTGCATGCAAGTGTGAAACCCAACATGCCCCGACTGCTTCGCTCTGCGCTCTTTTCTCATTCTTCCTCTGTTTGGTGAGTGTGCACGGCCCACTTCCTAAGTTTGTGTGTCTGTGTTTATAATCCAAGGCCATTCAAAAGCACCACGTGGATCCATCCCATATCCTGGTTGTCATGGCTACAGAGGCCACTTATCACAGAGGGTCCAGCTAGATCAAACAGGTGTGCATCCTGACTATTTCTCTCCCCGACAACTGTTGCTAGGAACCTTTGTGGCACACAATGCACAGGTGCTTGTCACCGCCGGGGAAAATCAGCGGGAGCGCAAAAACAGCGCCTAGATTTCCCGGTGTGAACGGGTGTGTGCGTTTACGCGTGAGGTTTTCTGCTTGAAGTCCTTCTGAGAAACAGTGTGAGGTCTTCTTCTTCTTCTTCTGAGAGGATCTTTTTTTTGTGAGACAAAAGGTAATCTCGGGGGTCATCTCCACTTCTGGAGGAGATATTCAGGCTGGAAAATGAAGTAAATATTTGAAACCTTTGTGTTTTAAACATTTAGACTCTTTCAGTTTTCATTTTCCAGCAAACATGACAAAAACGTAGAAATATCGAGTTTAGTGAATGACCGTATGTTGATGCTTTGTACAAAAAAAAAAAAACAGGAAAAAGTTTAATAAAAGAAAAATAGTTTTTTAAAAATTTTGATGTGATTTGGGTTCTAACTTCACAATTTTCCACGTTATAATTATAGAATAAAATTTTTAAAACAGACACCTTTCCCTAAAAAATCTATTTTCCTTTACATGCTACACTGCTCAAATGATTATTTAATTAATATTTTTATTACAAATCATTTACACATTTTGAAAGACTTTTATCATATCAAAAGAAAAAATAATGAAGCATTTGAGACCTTTTCCTAGTGTCTAATAACGGTGTGTATTGACAAGAGTCTGACAATACGATATATATCCCGATACATGTCTCATGATACGATACTTATCACAATATATCTCAAGTTTTTCCCTTTTTTTGTAAGAGTGTGACTTATGTAGACCCACTCAAAGAGGCCCAGTGAGCTGTGCTGCTAACTAGCGGTCAAAAGTTTAGATGAAAAACAAAAGTAAACCCCTAAAGGAAGCTCACAGAAATATTGTCATTATTTTAAATCAATACAAGTATCGTCAAACAAAAAATTGCGATATATTGCCAAATCGATTTTTCCCCACACCCCTACTATTCTAAGTCAGGGGAGGGAAAGCTACGGCTCTGGGGCCTGTTAAACTCTTTAATCTGGCCCGCCAAACTGGAATAAATGATTTTGATTGCCAATATTAATGTTTTTCCCTGTAGTTCAGGTGTCTCCCCATCAGATGGCGCTTCATAAATAAATGAACGTTTGCTCAGGAGCAGAAAGTTCTTCTGCAGTAATGTATTATTTGAAGATTTGTTGTTTTCCTGATAATTATGTGTGATTTCCAAATCAGACAATCATTTTTATGATTATTCCAAAACCGCATGAACCCATCAACCCATTGGTGTAAATGGCACTAAAATGAGAACAGAAACCACTGTTTTGAAATAAAAACTCCAACATTTATGGTTTTAAAGTACATTTCAATCAAGATGAAGGTATGTTTTTGTCCCAAAACAAAATTACCAAAATACGCCACTAATCTGCCCCCGGTCCAGCATCTTCTGTCAAATTTTAGAACTTTTGTGGCCTATGCATAAGAAAGTTTTCTACCCCTGCTCTATGTAAATGCGCATAAATTCATATTTTGGGTATTTGAGTCTTGGGTTCATGCTTCGCAATCCAAGTTTCTAAGTCTGCTTTCGGGCTCTATGCTCTACTAAGTATGACGATACATTCACACCGGCTACGTCGACTCACGCTTAAAAAAGACAATGTGAGCGCATGTCAACCCGAATATTGGGTCACCGCCTTTAAAACTCTCACGTTTATGTGTTGCTGTACAATCTCTGAAGTCCGGATGTGGACTCGATGAACAAATTGGCTGTTCATTGGTCGCTGGAAGTTCAACCCTGTTGCTAAATCGCACAAAAGCAAAACTGTGACCAGTGAGGGACTCAGATCTGGTAGTGACTTGTGGGTAGCGTCCAATTCATAACACAAGGCCAGCCATTGTAAACATAATCCCAGGAGACATAGATTTCTGCCTTTTTTCCTTGCTGGATTATATGACACCAAATCTTTCATGTTTTGCAACACTTATGCTACGCTCGTAAACCGGGATAGAATATTTCAGTAAACTACAAATTAAATTTTCTCCACTTGGGTTGACGCTCGATGAATGTTACAAACTCCTTGTAAAATTGTATTTAAGATGATCCTGGCAGTCAAATGAATGAAGAGCTAGATTTCTAGTTTTTAGCTGAGTTTCCAATTTTTACAAAGTTTTCCCACCTATCTTTTCTATTTCTGTTTTTGTTTGTTTTAAACGTAAACAGAGAGAATAGGAAGGGGAAGGGGGGTGGGGTTACTCTGCAGTAAGGTTCTCGCCCACAAACCATGGTGAAATCTAATAAACTATTGCAGCTGTCTTAGAAAACAACAGGTTTTTTGATGTTCAAAACATCATAATCATAACTAAAAGAGCATTGGGAATACCTTTGAAAGAGATAAAAAGATGATCAGAGTCGGACTTTAAACATCAAGATCTATTTCAAAATTTTCGTTGGTTTTTGTGTGGATGTGGACCATGTTGTTGCTTGGAGACAAAAATTAACACAATTTGCACACATTTTGTTTCTGATACTGTTGAATTCCACCTAAAACTAATGGCAATTAACATAAAATGAAACAAATATGTGAAAAAAAAACTAGCAAGAACAAGATGTTGCTGTAGGATAAATTAGTGCTTAGTCAAAACCACTGACTGAATAGAGTTGTATAGTTTTCTGTTAAAAGGGATGTTGTCATGTTGAAACAAGAAATTGCCGCTCAGGAATGACTGCTTTGAGTCAACGTTTTTGATGGCAACCAATCAGGAATGGGCTCGTTGGAAGGCCACGCCCCTACCATATGAAAGCAGGTTACATTAAATCGGTCAAACGTTTTGAATGTTCAACGTTTGACAACACACTTTTATTGAGGCGTTTCATTGGTCAGTTTAGAACTTGAATAACTTGCGATACAGAAAAAAAAATTATTATCAAGAACATATTTGAGCAAATATATGAGTAAT
Source organism: Oryzias javanicus (assembly GCA_003999625.1). Classification (NCBI taxonomy): domain Eukaryota; kingdom Metazoa; phylum Chordata; class Actinopteri; order Beloniformes; family Adrianichthyidae; genus Oryzias; species Oryzias javanicus. The sequence continues at coordinate 25,033,440 of CM012442.1, forward strand.
AGCTGTTTATTTTTCAATAGAAGTGGTTTTGGCTTCTTGGGATCAGCGAGTACTTCCTGTTTGGAATGCCAGGGGGAGGGGTCACGCAGTTCATTTCTCGTATACAGTAAAAAAAAAATTAGATTAAATCTTGTTTGCACTGACAAGGTATTTTTTTTTTAATGTAAAACAATGAGTCTGAAGGTAAGTGAGAATTGTTGAACCTTCTCCTCCGTTTTTCGTCCACCCTCACCCTTCACCTCCCTCCGCAGTATTCTGCTCCTCCCCCCCCGTGACCCATGAATGCACCTGCTCTCCAGCTCGTCTCTCCATCTTCAGGCTGCGTCCTCAGAGGCGCCCCGCTGTCGATACCTACAATTTTCCTTCCTGTCTGTCTAATAAACCTGAAAGGACAAACATAAGCTCTCCCCGGAGAACCTCTTAAACTCCCCTCCCTCCCCAAGGCGTTCACGTGCAGCCCGTCCTCAACATTACCCCCCCCCCCCCCCCTTCCTCATTTGGTTTCTCCCCGTTTGCTTTCCATATCGCCTCCTCTGATAATATTTACGGGGTAATTAATATTGACAGGAAGCACTTGGTCCTGCTCAGTCGGCTGTCGACTCTACAAGCATCCTCATAAATCCATATTGACAAGTGGCTTGCAGTCGTAGTTGCCCTTCACATGTTTCTAAGTTTATTTCTGTGTACACAATTACTGCACGCTGACAGGATTTAAACTCGCCTCGGGTGCGTTTACACCTGCGCCTGATCTGATTTGGCCCAATCCTGTTATGTGATGTGGTTTGGTTGTAGTGGTGGCAACATAACAGACTCCAATGGGAAGTGGGAAGCCAAATGCAATTTTTTTCTAATCAAAAAGATTTCCCTCCTCCTCTTGGAATGAGATCTTCCCCTTTCCTGTATGCTGCTCATTTCAGCTTTAATCCCCACATAACACCTCTTTTTCTTCCTCTCACTCCCCCCTTTTTATCTCCTCTTCCTTGCACCTCTCTTGCAGCACTTTCCTCCCACCTCCTCCTCCTCCTCCTCGCCTCCTAACCTAATAACCTCTGTTCTCCGAAGCTCCCCTCATCACCTCAGCCCGCCTCAAATCCTCCCCCCGCCTGGCCTGACACCCCTCTCGTCTTCTCAGTGCCCCCCCGCGGCGAGCCCTCGGTTGAGGCCGCTGTGATGCTCTCTCGGTGAGAGGTCATCTGTCCGACCGGAGATCACAGAGTCTTTGATTCGCTCCTGCACAGGCTCGCTGGAGGCGTACATCGAAACTCAAAATGTTTGTTACGGATTTCTTTCCCTAAATACTGTTCTTTTAATTGTTTTAACGCTTAGGAAGTAATTAGTAAACATTCACACAATTGTTAATTTCCTGGTCCTTACTATACGTTTTTAAGCACGTAAAAACTCAATCCCGCTTTCAGCTGATCTAGGCCATCTTGGCATCAAAATTCATCGTGTTCAGGTCATTACTGCTAGAATTTTTGGTATTCATAAACTTTACAGTTTTGGAAATATTGGCTGAAATATACCCCATAGGAGATGAATGAGAAAGTCTTCACATTTTAAAATTGTAAGTAGATTAGCAACAAGCCTTTAAATATAAATGGATATGTTTTAATCTTTTATAATAATTTTAAAAAAATGGTGTTAAGCTAATATTTTAGCAACATGATGAAGTTTTTGGCTAATTTGTTATCGGCTGAGGTTTTATAGGCAAATTTAGAGTTTAGCTTCTATTTTAGAAACAGGCTGATGACGCAAGAGGCTCTTAGCCCATATCTGTTTGCTCAGCTGTTGGACAGGACAAGTTAAAAAAAAAAAAAAAAAAGAAACAGGCTGATGTTTATCACTATTTTAGTTTACTGAGGGATTTTAGGCTATTTTGGAGTTTAGCTGCTATTTAAGCAACAAGCTAGCTTTTTTGGCTAATTTGGCATCTACTGAGGTTTTTTTTAGGCTAATCTGGATGTCAGCTAATATTTTTAGCAACATGCTAATGTTTTTGGCTAATTTATTATCGGCTGAGGTTTTTATAAGCAAATTTAGAGTTTAGCTTCTATTTTCGCAACAAGTTAACGTTTCTGCCTAATTTAGTTTGTTGAAGAGTTTTAAGCTATTTTGAAGTCTAGCTAGTATTTAAGCAATTAGCTATCTGATTTGGCTAATTTGGCATCTACTGAGGTTCTTTTAGGCTAATCTGGATGTAAGCTAATATTTTGGCAACATGCTAACGTTTTTGGCTAATTTGTTATCGACTGAGGTTTTTATTGGAAAATTGAGAGTTTAGCCTCTATTTTAGCAACAAGCTAACGTTTCTGCCTAATTTAGTTTGCAGAAGAGTTTTAAGCTATTTTGGAGTTTAGCTAGTATTTAAGCAACAAGCTAGCTTTTTTGGCTAATTTGGCATCTACTGAGGTTTTTTTTAGGCTAATCTGGATGTCAGCTAATATTTTACCAACATGCTAATGTTTTTGGCTAATTTGTTATCGACTGAGGTTTTTTTTAGGCTAATCTGGATATAAACTAATATTTTGGCAACATGCTGACGTTTTTGGCTAATTTGTTATTGGCTGAGGCTTTTATAGGTAAATTTAGAGTTTAGTTTTTATTTTAGAAACATTCTAATATTTTTGACTATTTTAGTTTATTGAGGGATTTTAGGCTATTTTGGAGTTTAGCTAGTTGGCTAGTTTGGCATCTACCAAGTTTTTATGGGCTAATTTGGAGTTTAGCTCATAATTAAGCAACACACTAAATATTTTTACAAAATTGGCATATATTAGGGAGTTTTCAGCAATTTTACTACACATTTTACAGAAATTTAGGTCAACTTCAGCACTCTTTCATAGTTCCTAAACCAAATTTCCAGTTTTTTGCAAATTTAACATTTTGCAAATTCCCTTCAGCAATTACAGTAAATTGAATCACCGTTTTCAGCAAAAGGCTTTAGCATCCTCAGCGCATACTTCAGGAAAAACATTCACGCAAGCATTATGGAAGTGACACAACTTTTCTTGTTTTATATTAAAAACACAATAATGATTCTCTTGCTCCTTTCTGTGTGTTTTTTGGCACACAAGAACTAAATCACACTCAAACGATTTCAGATATCAGAACGCTCAGGTCGTTCTGACCATTACTGCTTGTACTTTTTGTATTCATAAACTTCACAGTTTTTGACATATTGGGCAAAATATGTCCCACAGAAAATGAATGAGAAATTGTTCAAATTCTTCAAAAACTTTGTGCGTTTTGAACTTGTCAATTTCTGTATATACTTTCAGGAAGAGACACCATTGAAACTCTAAATGTTCAGCAACTATTAAGGTTTTTTTAAGGAAATTTAGAGTTTAGCTTTTATTTTAGCAACACGCTAGCTGTTTTTTGCTAATTTAGACAAAAATGCTAAAATATTGGCAAAATTAGACATTTTTACAGTTTTTAGGCTAATTTGGAGTTTAGCTAAGTTGCTAAGCTAAGCTGTGTTAAAGACGTGTTTAAGTGTCACTGTTGATGCCTCAACTGTTAAAGGGTTAAAACTTATACAAACAAAGTCAATTAATGAAACTTTTCTCTCAGTGAACACACTTAATAACGTCTTTCTTTCAAATGAAACAGCACTTTGCTTCTCTTGCCAACTCAATCCTCTTAACAAAGTATTTATAAGTAATTAATTAGTATGGATAAACTCAAATGCGCTGGGTTTCATGTCGACATCAAGTTAAGTGCTTGATGCATCTGAGTTGCATCGGCGGAGCTGCACTCCAAGCGTTTCTGACAGATTCGATTCAGACAAACGTGGACGCAGTCATTAGAGGCACTTCATTCACAGTGTGCTCACTGGTTTATTTATCTGTTGTGGCGTTCCAGTCTGATTAATTGGTTTATGCTTTTAAATTGCTGCTGGCAGAGAGCTGCAGATCAGGAATCCTCTCACCAAACTCCCATGAACACTTTGTGGTTTGAGAATGAAAACAAGCTTTCTCTGTCTTTAAATAACAGGAGAACAACTTTGTGTGCCATACGATTATTTAAATATGTATAATTACATTTCTTAAAAAAAAAAACTTATTATTAATTTAACATTCACTTCAATTGAACTATTTAGTGAATTTTTCTCTTTTTCATCACCAAAATTTGAAGAAAACCACTATCTAATTTAATGACATGGGGATTGGGTGCAACCATATTCCTGAAAAATTGAATTTTTGCATAAATTTATTGTATTTTTAATTTATTAAGTTATACAGTTGCTTGCTGTGAGTTTGCAGGATTTATGATGTTGGGTCACATTTGCTTGCATGCAAACAATCCATCCATCCATCCATTTTCTAAACTGGAGGCAGCTACTGAAGGGAGAAGGCGGGGTACATCCCAAATGGCCCATCACAGAGTTGCAATGATAGCATTTAACTAAAAAAAAAACTCACAATGAGCCGGTATTTACTAATCTTGTCCAAAAAGAACCATAAAAATGTTGCTTCCGTGTTCCACAACAAGGACATCTAATGACCAAATCAATTAAAAGATCTGGAGAACATGACTATAGTCCAAACTCTGTTTGAAAAAAAGAAGAAATTATTAAATAAAACCAATAAAACGTTGGAACTTACGTTATCATTTACTATTACACAAATATAATCTAATCTTGTCAACTAAGTAATGATAAATCCAGCAGCCTTTTGAACAGCTTCTTTCTGTACTGAGTTCACAGCAGCGGCGGACATCTTCTCTGCTATAGTATTCAAGCTAGGGGTGTGTACTGGCAAGAGTCTGGTATTATGATAAGCATTGTGATATGCGTCTTATTGTACAGTATGTATAGTCATAGGATATATTGTGACAGGTATTGTATCATGATATCTATGTATCCCATGATACGATGCGTATCATGATATATCCTAAGACCATACCAGAACTATTTTTACCTATTTTTTTTTTAAGCTGAGGCTCCGTGCATGAGCACAGCTGCATGGCTTCACTTGTTTTTATCTGAACTGTTATGAAGCACCACAATTTTTATATGATACTGGCAGCAACATGGTAAAGAGTTTTAGTTTGATACCCATTCCCAGTAAAAATGAAGAAGTACATGTCTCATAACAACAAAAACTTAGAGGTATTTAACACAAGCTGGTTCTCGCAAGAGCTTGTTGTTCTGTTCGTGGTGTAGAGCTGCCACAAGAGGCTCAGTGTGCTGGGCTGCCATCTAGTGGTCGGGGGTTTAGGTGGAAAACAAAAGTAAGACGCTGAGGGGATGCTCGTAAATAATTAATTGAATAACATCAGCATTTTAAATCGAAACAAGTGACGCCAAATAAAATATTGTGATATGCATGTATGTCGCCGAATCAATTTATCCCTGCACCCCTACTTCAAACTGATTATACTGCTTGGATGAACACAGAAACATGCTTATGTTTGTAACAAAATAACCAAAGATGCAAAGATTTAAAAAAAAAGCCATTATCAAAACAACCTGTGTTGTTTTTCTAGTACATAGTTTCCACAGAACGGGAGGAGTTCATCAGAAATTAGCTTTTGAGTTGCAGTCGGGACAGTTGGGATGGAGCAACCGCGTTGCTGAGAGTTTGGAGCAAAGAGCTTGTGCCCCGCCCAACGGAGTTTCTGCATCATTGTTTTCATCTAACAATTTGAGTAAAAATATGCTCAGAAATGCAATTTTAAGCTTAATTTATGTCCTTCATCACCAGAAAAATGCCACAGGAACATATTAAAAACACTATAATTTTCATTGGAGATAAGGACCATAACATTTTGAGGATATGCCAAATTAAATATATGTGGAATTCTGTTAGACCTGTTTACAAAAAGATGAAGGACAGCTATAGATATTCAAGTTTTCATAGATCAAGTCTTTTGTGGGATGGTCAAAAGAATTTATAGATAAAACTAAACTCTTCTATCATCTTATCATCTACTTTTTGTTTGATTAGTTTATAGATTAATTCAACATCTTTCATAACATTTTGAAATTCTCTGCTTAGCTAGAGTTGGAGCGGTCGACCTCTGATCGAAAGATCATAGGTTTATGTCCTTCAGCATGACACTGAACCCCATGTGGCCTCCGGTGGTTGTAAATTGGTGCAAGTGTTCGGCGGTGGAACCACCATCTGTGTGTGAATGGGACTGTGACTTGTACAGTCCTTTACAAACCATTTACCATTTTTACTGTTTATTTAGAGAAGTTCTTATTAAAGCAAAATATTACTTTATTTTTAAAATTGTACCCAAACAGTGCTGACTTCAACCATCAAACATGGTGGTTCTCCTGCCTTTTATAACAAATTAAGTTATTAAGTTTATTATATTTACCTTCATCTTGTTAACATCCAGCATACCAACACATTCCTGCATTCATACTGGACAAGCAGGGAGGGGCTTCTTCTTCATCATCTTTATGTACTGTTAACTAGCGCATGTCCACCACCTACAGTTGGAAGAGATTTGGGTCGAAATGTCAAAGTGGTGCAAATCTGGTGAATCTCGCTGCAGACTTTCTTTAACGGTTGTATTCTGATCAATGAAAGACTTGAGGTTAGAGAATTCTGGCCGGTCAGAAAGATTTTTATTATTTTTTTTCCTTCATGATGAATTTTCAAACTTCTGGCACTTCCATTAATTAGAAAAGACGCCATTCATACACTACTACTAAATCCAGATCCCTGATTGGTAAAAGTTTGATGTGGTTTAAAGACCCACTCCAATAAAAATTGTGTTTTTGGCTTTTTTATCATATTTTTGTAGCATTTTTTGCATTGTGGAGGACATGTATAAAATGCAGTGGTGTACCGTCAGGGCCGGCAAAGCCTTCAGTAAAGGCCTTCAATTATCTAAAAAAAAGTATTTAAATCACTGAGAAATGTTTCTTTTTAAATATATACTTGTCCAAAATAAATTAAGATTAAAAGTGCATTTCTGAGTATTTCTTAATTAAAATCGAGTTGGATCAGAAGTGCTTTGAAAAAGAGTTGCATTTGAAACCATCAGATTTGAGTCTGCTTCCTCTTTTGACGTGCGTCTAATTTAATGCTCAATATTTGTCCAAAAATGTGTTCATAAACTAGACGCTCCCATTGCGTGTGGAGAAGCTATCTTTTAGCCTCATTGCTACTTGATGGAGGCTTTGACTGTATTTCTCATTTAAAATACACAGAATATACGATGATGTTGAGAGGTTAAGTTATTTATTTTGAAGAGCTCCACAAAAGCATCTATAATGTCTCCATTCTGGGTTCAGGACAGCAGTTTTTTTTAAATCTTTTTCTTATGGCAATGGTTACCTTCTCGCCTGCAGGAGCTGCATCTGAATGACTTTGGGTTCGCTTTGTAACCCAGTTTGATGGTTTGCTGTCCCACATTAGTCCAAGAAAATAAAAATAAAAATAATAATGTCCTGATAAAAATAAGAAAAGTATCATAATGTCCATGAGGAGAATGATCAGCTTCTGAGCAATGTTGGTTTTGAACGTCACTTCTTCTTCTGCGTTTCTCTCAGCAGACAGCAGCAAACACTGGCGCACAAACCTACAGTGCCCTCTAGTGGTTGTTAGTAGGAAACAACCGCCAAAAGGCAACCGGTTGTTAGTGGGGAAAAAGATAGCAAATATAAGAGCCTATTTATGTCAAAAAAAATAAGTCGCTCCTGAGTATAAGTTGTTACGGAGTATTAGGGTTACTTAACAAATTTTTTTTTTTTTTTAATTACAACTTTAAATCTTGTAAATTTACGAGAAAAAGGTTGTAATTTCTAAATTACGAGAATAAAGTTGTATATTTATTACTTTAAAAGTCATAGGCTAAATTTATGACTTTTGATCTTGTTGATATACGAGATTGAAGTTGTAAATTTACGAGAAAAAACTCATAAATTTACTAGATTTAAAGTTGTAAATTAATTAGAAAAGTTCGGAGATGAAAGACGTGGAGCATCTTGTGAAGATTTATTATCAGATCGCTGTTCAAAACAAAGAAATTCTGAACTTTTTGGCGATTCAAGATCAAATTATCAGTGAAGCAGACCTCCCGGGTTCAGTGTCGGTAGTGTGGAGTTTCATATGTAAAATAAAGAACTCAGAAACACACGTTCACAGGACCGTCACTTTTCACAACCCAGAAGCCTTTTCACCACCTCACGCCATGTGCCTGTCATGCGCAGAGGCCAAGGGAGAATGTAAACAGCTCCTTTCTTCAATTAAACATCTTGTTTTGACACAAAACAACAACGAAAAATGACAAAAGTCTGTTAAGTTAGCACAAGAACATCAAAAATTCCGTAAACCATCATCCATCTTTAGATGGAAGCATCACAGTGTAGAGCGAGGACATCGACGGCTTCATCAACGGGACCTGCAGAGATCCTGCAAGCCGCCATCAATGAATAAAACATTAATAAACTGTAAATCAAACAAAGAAACTTCAAAACATTTGCAATGTTATAAACATTCAGTTTACCTGTTGAAATCCAAGAAGCTTTTCACAGTTTAGTCTGTCTGCTTCTGCTCTCGCTGTTCATTCGCTGGAATGTAATCTCCCTTCCACTTTAATGCATTTACAAGAAAAAACTCGTAAATTTATGAGATTAAAAGTTGTAATTTTACAAGAAAAGAACTAGTAATTTTACTTTCTTTTGTGGCCCTAGTACTCTGTTGTAAAGTCGCACCACAGGCCAATCTATGAAAAAAAAATACGACTTATAGTCCGGAAAATACGGTAGATCCATCCACGTCTTTGTTTTTCTCATCTGAAAACGTACGGCTGGATAGTTCTGATATTGCGTGAGTTTTTTTTTTTTTTTTTTTTTTTTAACAACGCTAATGTTAGTTTGGGCTTGTGAAGTGCTATAAGCTAGCAGTAGAGAGTGTAAACGAAGAAATGCTGGAAAATTAGCAACGCTATCTTCAGTGAAACAGTCCCATTCACAACTGAATAGACACATTTCTAATGAATTCCTGTCGCTCTGCAGAAACTATGTTCTTGAGAACAACACAGGGTTTTGGATTTTGTCTAAAAGCGGTATCTTCAAAATTAAAAGATCACTGGGGACAATTTTACAATTGATAAAAATATAGTCGGAGTTGGACTTTTGCTTTCACGTTGATGAACATGAGAGTTTTCAATGCAGAAGTCTAACATGAACATATCTGTCCGGAGGTAGATGTCTTGTTTTTCTCATCTGAACGTAGGCTTCTGATACGTGAGTTTTTTTTTTTTTTTTTTTTTTACAACGCTATGTTGCTCTCTCCTGTTTCACTCAGAGCAACAAAAACAATGATTCCTAAATTTGTTTGGTGACTTGCACAGTACTGAAGGGTCATGCCTGGATGGGTTTGACAATATTAAATATGGTGTAAAGAAAAAAACAGAAACAAAAACCAGCATATAGGTGCGCCCAATTGTTTGCGAAAAGCATTCATGGGCTTTAATTAGCAGCACTTCAGCCCAGCCTGTTAGTGCATTTTTTCTATTAGCTGGCATCCCTATAATTTGACTGTCAAAGCTGCTTCCTCTGCTGGTGTAAAAAGCATCAAAGTGCACGCTCGTGTTCCGGCTCATTTTTTTTTAGACTCAAAATTTACAGAACCGCTTAAATCTATAGAGATTTACAGGAAGATGCTATTAAAGGTCTTTTTTTATGATATTTACGACATTTTTGTTCTAGCAGAAGGGAGATGAGAGTGACCTGAACCATGAGGGAAATTTTTGAACGCTTTAATTAAGTCGGCGTTTATTTGAATGTACTTTAGCATAATTAATCACCTTATAAATTATTTTCAGAATTGCGAATCAGGATGTATGCCGGCGGCCGGCGGAGACAGAAATCTGTTCTGTTACCGGGCGAATAATGAAAATGTGTCATCTTGGACGAGGACGCCGCTCTTCAGAGAATTCCATTTTCTAATTCTCTGACAGACGCAGAGGGGGGGCTGAACACATGTACCTCCCCCTCACACACACCAATTACCGCAATGAGCAAATGAAAGGCTGTGTCCCATCAGGGCCGCCGTAGGGGGTAGAGAGAGAGAGAGAGAGAGAGAGCAGGAGGAGGAAGGAGGAGGGGGGAGTTATACATAATTGCCCCCCCCCCACCCCCCTCCATATACACTCACACATGCATTATCATCATCTGCTGCTTGACTTGTTGATAATCCCGGTTGTCTGTGCAGCAGATTGGCTCTCACTTTCCTCGTCTTTTTATCTTTTTTTTCCCCCCCGTCTCCATGTCTTCGGCGCCACATCCTGTCATTTGGCCTCTCCACAGATCGTCCCTCCTCTTCATCAACTGTCACTGAGACCCCTGACACTCCGGCCGAAGCTCTGCTACCCTGCAAGCCGGGGTTTGGAGTCAGACCCACCTGGCTCCCCGTCCTTGTGCAGCGTGGCGTCTCTGCAGGCTAATTGAAGTCAACTGCAGGCCAGCGCTAATGATCGGCCCAGCGCGACCCGCGCCGGCCTGTCGTCCCCATCTGCAGCCCGGCGTGGCATTTACAAACATCCTCAGGCTCCACACACACAAAAAAAAAAAAATTATAAAACAACAACAAAAAAAGAGGGATTTGGTGATCCGGGAACGATGCGACCACCGCGCTGAGCAGGAAGTAACCACGTCCGGCTCTGCTCACTTCCACTCAGTGGTCATTCCCCGTGGCTCCAAGTTCACTAACGCAGAATCAATAGGAGCAGGAGGAGGTGGGAGGACAGGAACCGTGCATGAGGAGAAACTCGATATAGAAGCAGGAGAGGGAAAAGGACAAAGACGGAATGGAGAGGAGACGAGATGAAAGGAAAGAGAACCAAATAAATTAATCTAAACAGGGAAGGAGAAGTAGAGGTAGAAAATTGAAAAAAAAAAAAGGGTTTGAAGGAATTGAAAGCAGAGGACGTGTCTGACATGCAAACAACCAGCAGGTTCTGAAGAATCGGACGAGATCCGATTATTGCCTCTAAGTGTAGCAAAGGCCACGTTTAAGGGGGCTGTTTACCCACTGTTGTTTTTAAAGCCCCCAGTGATCTCGCAGACGGTCATCTCCGGCTCATTTCTGCCACATCGCCCTCGTGGCATTTGGCTTTATGAGTCCAGCCTCGCCATTTAGAGGAACCAGTCTCTTTGTTTCACGCCGAGCGTTCGGCGTCAACAACCCCGGGCTCGAGACGGGAGGGAAATCTCGCAAACTTGATATCCAGGCGGCTGTTATTTTATCTACGTTTTTTTTTTTTTTTTTTTGGTGAAAAGAAGCAAAATAACAGGTCTGAATGAGCGCCTGAGGGTGAGGTCAAACTGGAAGACGGCGGAGGAGCCTCTCGGGTTTCGGGGTCGCGCATCGGCAGCACCTGCGGAGCGCCGAATTGAACGGCTCCTGCGGGGTCGCCTCGTTACGAGGCTCGTCCACGTGAAGTGGCTTCCTGAATTGAAATGAACTCCTCGGCTCTGGAGAAGCTGCATGTCATTAACATCACTTCTTAACGGTTTGAATTCACCGTCATGAGCTAATGATTAAATTGCCTCACCATACATGTAAGGGGAAATTATTCACGTTGGATTCGATGGAATATGATAAAAAGTCTTTTTTCCCCTTCACTGTGTAAGAATTAAATTTCTCTAACAGGCCTTGACAACCTAATTGAACATTAGTCTAATATAGAACATTAGCGGAGGAGATGAAAGCCTGCTGTCCTTGAGCTGCTTCTTTGTGTGCGGCAGCGTCTTCTCCTGCTTCTCTTTTGGCTCGCAGTGAAAGGACCTTCATCCCAAGTGGAGAGCATAATTTCTCCTGCTCTAATGACACGCGACCATTCAGCAGGCCACCTGTAATTGTTGGACCAGAGCTGTGAGAATAATGGTCCCGACCTCTCACCCTCCAGGCTTTTCTTCTGCAAGCGGTGACCCAAGTCCTCCGAAAAGATGGCGATTAGAAGTTAGGAGAACTACAGGGAGCCCATTACTTCTCAATCCTCTTCCTTAATGTGAAAATTAGAGGCAGGCTGGATGTGGAGCTAATTTCTAATGTGTCATTCTCGGTGTGTTTTCCGTGGGTTTAACTAGGCGCCGTGTCCTCCCCGGACCGTGGTCGGCGCCCCTCACCTGGTACCTGCAAGCCAGCGGCTGGATGTTAATGAGTACTGAGAAGGGCAGTCCGAGGAGAGCGGAGCCGGTCTAATGAACTCGCCGCTCGCTGTGCGCTGTCACTCTGCTGCTCAGCACTGTGACCTGCACAATGCAGCCCTATTGTCGGCGCCGCATTGTGCGTGCTAACCCGAGCGGCCGGCGCCCCGCCGAGAATCAGCGGCTCCTGTAACTTAAACTTGGCTGCGGTTTGAGGCCAGCCAAGGCAGCTGTCATTCCTGCCATTGTTGCGTCTGACAGCAGCCGCTGACGAGGTCTTTGTGAGAGGAGGAGCAGGAGAAAACGCGCCGCAAACGGGTGGCAACTCCGACACGAGGCGAGCGAGAGATCTTCACCTATGAGGCTCAGAGGTTTAGAGGCGGAGAGGCTCTGAAAGATGTTCTCATGATCACGGGTTCAGCAACCTCCTTATTGAGGAATTTGAGCAGTTTTAGCTGAAAGTTGAAGCAATGCTAACTAAGGGCTAACGTAAGACACACAAAAAAACAAAACCGACTGCAATGATGGCTAACATCCCATAAAAAGCTTCAAATCACCAAAAAAGACGAACGCTCATCTGTTGGTTACACTTATTTACTATTATGATGTGTTAATGCAAAACTCATTCACCAAACTGGGATTTTAAATTGTTATTCTGTTCATGTATGACGAAATATTACAGCCAGTTTACGAACAAAAACATGCTAAAGTCAAAAATGTATGTGAAAAAAGGCATAACTCATAAATTACGAGAATAAAGTCGTATATTTACGCAGTCGTATATTTATGCAGGCTAGATTTATGGCTTTTTCTAAACTCGTAAATTAACGTGTTTTTGAGTAAATTTATTACTTTAAATCTCATAAACACATGATTTTAAAACATGCAAATTTATGAGAAATAAAGATGTAACTTTACGAGAAAAAATTTGTAACTGTTAAATTTCAAGAATAAAGTCGTACATTTACAACTTTATAAGTCGTGGATAAATTTATCACTTTTTAAAGTCATCCATTTACATGTCTTAAAAATTTTACACATTTTAATTTAAATTAAATTCACTCACGGTTTTAAAACATGTAAATTTATGAGAAAAAATAGTATACTTATGACTTTAAAAGTCAAAGGTTGAATTTATACCTTTTTTTAGTCGTAAATTCACATGTTTTACAATTGAATAATATTGAATAAACAACTTTGAAACACGTACATTCACAAAAAACAAAGATGTAGATTTACGAGAAAAAGGGCGTAACCGTTACATTTCCAGAAATTACAAGAATTAAGTATTTGGGACTTTAAAAGTGATGGGGGAAATTTACACTTTCATAGCCTTAAATGTACTTGTTTTAAAGTTATACAGACAAAAAGACACAAGTTTACGAAAATAAAGTAATAAATTAAAGGGAAAAAACACCAAAGTTGTCTTTTTATCAGAGCCATGCTCAAACATGAAAGACGTGGAGCTTTTTGTGAACCTTAATTTATGGATAGGCGTCAAAAATAAATAAAATTCTGAACCTTTTGGTGACTCAAAGCTATTATAAGAACATTGAAAAGAATATGACAAAAACTGGGCTTTAGACGGAAGCATTACACAGACTTAGGAGATCTTGTCTTTCATAGAGAAAGAAATGATAGGAAAAAAACCCTAAATCAAGCTCAAGCAAAGGAGATTCCAAACATTTATAACTTTATTAATTGACACTTTTAAATTCAAGACTGGTTGATCAAATTGAGTTTGACAAGAAGTTGGTGTGTTGCTTGCTGCACATGGCATTCACTTGTACATTCACTTCGACTTTAATGTCGTAGTTTTATTTTTTTTGTTTAATTTTGTAATCCTAGTCTCATAAAGCTCCAAAAAAAAAAATTGTAAATTTACAACTTTAATCTTGTAAGATCACTTTTTTTATTTTGGTGGCCCTAACAGTCCGTCGTGTTTTAGCAAGTAGGGAAAGTTTTTTCTTCATTTTATGTAAAAACTGCAGTAATTCACAGGTAAACTCCGAATGTAAAGCAGAAAAAAAGGATTTAAATTAAGGTTTTGCATCCAAACCCTCCCACTGAGAATGCGTGAGGTGAGTGTGGAGGAAAAGACTCCCCTCCAACAGAAAGAAACCTTCAGCAGAACCGGCCTCAGCTGCTTGGAGTCAAAAAGGAGCAATCAAAAAACCCCAAAACAAGAACATTTTAGAACATTTGCTAAAAATGAGTGATCACATAAATGCGGTATTGAAGCATAAATGTAAAGAACAAACAGGGAGGAGACATGGACTCTTGAAAGCTGATGGTCCGGACTCCCACAAAGTCAAAACGTTTCCTCAATCAAAGCTTAACATTTGAGGGAAAAAAACCCATTCTGGTTTTAAAGGTCAGTTAAAAAAAATCATTAAAAAAAAGCTAAATTTAGAAAAATGCCCCCATCAGAAGTCCAAGTGCAGCTTTCAGGTCAGCAGGAAATTTTTGCTCTGATGTTTTTTGGACAACCCGATAAAAAGAAATTACAGAAACTGACTCATAAAATCCTTCTATTATTGTTCGGTATGGTCAGAACTTTGTGACGTTTTTGCTGCTGATCTTCAACAGCTGCTTCTGTCAGAAACTTCAGTCCAGAATGTTCGTTTAATCTGCTTTTCTTGCAGAAAGTAGGACCCGATAAAACATCAGGAATCAAAGCAATTGTTCAGAAAATATTTAGAAGTTTTACTTTTACTGGTTTCCAATAATAAGAAAAGAAAAAAGCAGAATAATAATGTTTATAATAGTTTTGAAGCATAAACCAGTATATTAATATTTATGACTTTCTGTGGTCTAATTATTCATCTATTTAATTGCATTTTTGGCCTCCTTAAAATTCTGTATTGTGGAAAACTACGTTTTTTTCTGTTAATGTAAAACATGTTGTAAATGCTGTGGCCTTGAGAAAACAAAAAAAACTGTTTCTAATTTTATTTTTTAATACTTTATCCCATCATCTAAATATATAAAACAGTAGTGATCAATAAAAAGAACACTAGGATTAACATTTTTCATTAATCTGGGTTAAAAGACAAGTGGATTACTTTTTTGTTCTCTTAGAAAAAACTGAAAAATGTTCCTATTTTACATCCAATAACTCAAGTTTTGGTTACTTCTGCTGTTCAGAACTATTTTTGTGGAAGCTGCTTGAACCAAATCTCCAGATCTAGACTGAAATCCTGAAGGGAAATACTGGATTAAAAGAACAAATGAAACACAGAAGATGACACAAAAGTCAACTGTTAATGAAACCCATCTATCTCTACAGCTTTAAATTCTCTCTACTATGCTAATGATACTCCTCTATGCAGATGACACTGTACTCTACCTGCCTCCCTAAACTGAGGAGTGGATGTTTTCATTCCCACACAGACTGAGTTTTATGAGCACTCGTTAAGATTTGTGAATATTAGGGATGATTTATTGGTTAATTTATCGTAATTAAGTCGATTATAGGAGAAATCTGTGAGTATAATCTCCCAGATTGAGGCTGAAAAAGTTACAAAAGGTGTCAAATTTAGCATAGGGGATCCCTTTTCTTTCTTCCACTGTTACATTATTTCCATCTAGCCTTAACTCATAACAACCCAGATACTATTTTTTTAAAGAAAATTATGTGGGATATACCTCAGATCAAGTGGACCACAGATGATATTTCAGATGTTTTTTTTGTTACAGTGATAGGTATGGAGAATTCTGAGGCCCTGAACTAAACCGATCTGCTCCTTGATGCCAAACTTTGTTTACTTAGATGGTTGTTGCAGGAAGATAGCAAACCTTCATTTGGTTTGTTCTGCTTTTACATCACAGTCTTGACAGCAAACTAGACACAGTGAGGTTTTAAGGAGTGATTCTGATCAAAACAAGCAAGAGAAAAAAAAGCTGAAAAAAGCCAAAGAAACCAGAAAATTGAAGTTACTTCTCGACTCAAGAGTCACGCATCACGGATTCTTTTATGAAATGTACAAATTTCAATTTTCTTTTTAGCTGAACTGGACCTGAGTTCGCTCTTTAATCCGCACCAGAGTGAGGTGAACTTTTCCACCTGCCAAACAAAGCTGATCATTGGAGGAGGTGAACTCTGGTGCGGACCCAACGGCTCAGTGTGAAAGAGCTCTGACCAAAACAGACAAATGTAAACGAGCACAGAAATGAGGACATCAGGAGAGTAACCAAGCTCATCATATTCTGATGGAGAGCGTATTTCAGGTTAGAAAAAATCTGAAGAAGGTTTCGTATTTGGATTTCTTATTTCCTTTTTGGCTTTTCCCTTAATGGGTCGCCACGTCCAATCAGCTTCCTCCCTCTCCATCTTCATTCACTGCATCTACTGTCTGGTTAAATCAATGAAACACATATTTGGTTTGTTTAAAAATTGGTTTAGAATCATGATACTTAGACTTTTATAAATTCATTATCAACAACAAAAAAAAAAATCAAAATTTTTTATGAAGTAAAGGTGAGCGTCTTGATGGTCAATTTAATTTCCCTTCTTATGATATCAAGTCAGGAAAGTTTTAATAGAAAGGTTTCATGTCAGATCAGACTGGAAAAGTTTGACATAATCATTTAACCTCTTGATGCAAATATGGATCAAACCACTTCGGGCCCAAAATTAGTTTGATTCTGGATTCTTAAAAATAAAAAATATCAGTGAATGAAAACAAATGATTTCATAGCTGGAAATAAATTCTGGCATAAAGGAAGAATTTGCATGTTCTCCTCGTGCATGTGCGGGTTTTCTCCAGAACTCCAGTTTTGTCCCACAGTCTAAAAACAGAGAAGTGAATTGGTGAGCAGTACGGCACAGTCAGGTCTGATATTTTGAGCGTTTCCATTGTTGTTTCTGTTGTAGCTCCATTGAAAACTGCAACAGAAGGGTTTGAGCTTACAGACCGTCCGGGCTGTATTCCACCTACATCTAACAGTAGCAGGATAGGCTCCAACAACCCCATGGGTTTCAGCAAATTTAGAGAATAGATGGATGGACTTAAAAAGACTCTTTTCCCCCCGAAACTAAATGGCATCATCCTGTATGTTATTTACACAGTGAATTATCTTTTTTTCTTTTTTTTTAAGAGGAGCTCAGATATTGACTGTATCTTTTTTTGTGCACAACAGGAACGATGTGGAGGACTGTGACTGAAAGCTGTAAAAAAAAAAAAAAAATCACAGCAATCAGGAAAATCAATTACAGAAAACTGGAGGATTTGAGTTTTTTTCTGTTGAGAAAACATTGCGGCTCTTGGCAGAGCTGTAATTTTCCAGCCTTCTTTTGCTTTTAAGACTTTTTGTCATGCAAGCCAGAGAAATCCATTTGGACTGTTCTGTGATTTTAGACATCAATCAGGAACCCAGAGGGAGGGAGGAAGGGGGGGTAGGAAAAAATCCTGCTAAATTTCTGGATCTAAAAAAAAAAAACTGAAGTTCTTGTGTGGTTTTGCACAAGAACACAAACTGATCTGTTTAACGGCTCTGCAGGTCCTGCTTCTTAATGGGCTTTAGGCTGAGCTTTGATTGGATCCTTTAGTGGCCAAACCCTGACGAAGGCCTGAAAGGCTCGGCAGCGCAGCGCACCTGGGGAGCAGCGATATGAATAGAGAAGTATTGAAGCAAGCATCCAGGCCCCCGAGGGGTATGCGTGCCTGTGTGTGTGTGTGTACGTGCACGCTGGTGGGGGGTCGTGCGCTTGTTCTTTTCAGGTCTTAAGAGCTCTTATCCCCCGAGCAGTAAAACACGGAGCGCAGCACTCCCTGACCCCGCCGGTCATTTCATCTGCTGCACTTCCAAATGTCACGGTGTCACGGACCTTTGTGGAGAGCAGGGCCCGGCGCTGTGCACGTGTGCGCGCACGTGTGTCATCAGCTCCACATGATTGACCTAATGTCAGGAGCACTAATTTGGAGGAAAAAAAAAAAAAGGCATTAAATCCCGGTAGAAGACGATGACTTCATCACTGATCGAGGACAGAGCGAATTTACCTCCATGGAGGAAGAGGTCAGCCGAGCCGATGTGGTGATATTAGCGGATGAAGCAGAGAAAGGGAGCGGGGCCGTAAACAATCATCATCATTCATTTTTAGTCATTTTGTTGGAGCTTCCTCCTCTGCTTCCTGTCTGTCTTTACCTTATTTGTTTGTTTTTCCTCCTAAATGAAACGTCTGTACAGGTTCATCTTATTATTATGAACCCCGACCTCCTATAGTTCTCTTTTCTGGCCTACATCTAATGTTTATTTCATTGTTCCCTTGTTTTATTTATGTCTTATTTCCTCAATAATGATGTGTCCTCTATTTTTTTCTCTCATCCTCTCCCCCGTTTGTCAATTTTCTATATTTTAACGTGATTGTTATGTTTTTTTTTTTTAACCCTTTAACACCTAATGCGTCACCGATGACGCCTAAACACAAAACCTTTAACGTAGTCTAACTTTTCAACCTTCACCACAATCGCCATGATTCCAGCAGACCGGTCTCAAGTTTTTTAGGCTAATTTGGAGTTTAGCTAATATTTAACATTATGCTAGCTTTTGACTAAATTAGACTATTTTAAAAATTATTTAGGCTAATTTGGAGTTTAGCTAATATTTAACATTATGCTAGCTTTTAGGTAAATTTAGACTGTTTTAAAATTATTTAGGCTAATGTGGAGTTTAGCTAATATGTGAACATTATGCTAGCTTTTTGACTAAATTAGACTGTTTATAAGTTCTTTAGACTAATTTGGAGTTTAGCTAATATTTTAGCATTATGCAATTTTTTTAGCAAAAGTAATAACTGGAATTCCGTGGATCGTGTTAGGGTTGAAAAGTTACAGTGGATCAAAGAACATAAACACTGGAGCTCTGGTGTTAAAGGGTTAATTTTTTTCCTCTCCATTATTCTTATTTTCATCTATACTTAGCTGTTTCTTTTTTTTCCTTTTGCCTTATTTTGTGTTTTTTTTACACCCATTTAGTGTAAAACTTTTATTCTCTCCTCCCTGCCCTCACGTTCTCTCTTCATTTTCTTCCATCTTTTCTCCTTTTTTTGTGTTTTTCTCCTTTTTTTTTTTTTACTTGTATTTCATTTTCTTGCTCCAATTTCCTTTTTTCCCATTTGTCTATACTTGATCTTTTTCCTTTGACATTTTCCTCCCTTGCTTCCTCTCTCTCTCTCTTTGCTTTTGTTTCCTCCTCCCTTCCTCTCCTGCAGGGCTGCATCTTTATTGGCAGAGCTTTATGTGAGCGCAGCGAGCAGATGAAACCCCTGTCCTCCTCCTCCTCCCTCCTCCTCCTCCTCCTCCTCCTCCTCCTCCTGTTATTAAAGCGTCTGTGTTTGGATTCTGTCAACACAGCAGATCCACAGGTGGACGCACGTGGCCGTGCACTGCGCCGAGCGGCGTGCGGACCGAGGATAGATGTGAGGCCTCGCAGCCGTGTGCCACGCTCTGGAAGACTAGTGATTTTGTTGTTGTAAATGTGTGTTTTTGACAACAAGTCACAGTCTGCCTCAGTGCTTCACACCAAACCTCGTCCTCTTCATCACACAGCTCCATATAGGTCTGCCTCACAGCATCTATACCCTGCTTTTCAATTACAATCAGCCCCCTGGATGGATGTTCAGCTCCAATCCCTTAGTTTTGGCTCCAGAAAACATCAGATTCATGTTTTTCTCTGACGGCATTGGAAAACAGTCAACAGAAAGCTCCTGCTGGAAGATGGACGTACCTGCACGCACCTCCACGCACCTCCACGAGGATTGAACTTCCTGTCAATGACGAACACATCTGATTATCTTCTGTTTGTAAACGCACTCTCTTCTCTTGAATATGATCAAATAAACTCACAGAAAATATATTTACTCAACTTTAAGCCCAAAAAGGAGAAATCTTATTAAATTAACTTTTTTTTGGTGAATTTTTAAACAATTTTTTGATTCTTTTATTTTGAAAATCCCAATTTAAGAAGCTCAGCGACAGTTTGGATCATAAGAACAAATTAAATGAAATAGGAATTTAGTTTGATAGCATTTTTTTTAAATTCGATTGGAAATTGTTGATTTGAACCCTTTAACACTGGAGCTCCAGTGTTTACGTTCTTTGATTTACTGTAACTTTTCAACCATAAAGACAAAAAATGGTTAAAAAGTTAAACTACGTTAAAGATTGTTTGTGTTTAAGTGTCACCACTTCAGATGATAAAGGGTTAAGCAAAAATTATAAAAAAAAACTTAACAACAGAAATATCTTTACAGCGATTGATCAAATTTAGCATCATTTGTCCTAAAATTGATTGGTAACTACACATACAGTAGTAAATAATCATAAATAGACACAGTAGGCATGCTATACATATCACAATAAAACTATTAATAATGAAGTTTTTTCAAAATATTGGAACAAAATTCACCAAAAAAAGAATCCAGAAGTAAAAGAAGAAATGAAGAAAACGCCTTCAGGTTGAGGACTGAGCACAGAAATGAAGTTTGTGTCTGCTTTTTTATGCTAGCTGTACATTTGTGCGTTAATAACATTTCAGGAGTCAGAAAACGTGGGATCGCTGCAGGCTTTAATTAACGTTTCTGCTCCGCTCTGTCAAATTGCAATATTGGGATGTCTTCTTTAAGGCCGCGTTGAGCTTTGACGTTCTCCTCTCAGAAGGTGAGTGTTTCGGCGCCGCGGCCTGTTTGTTTGGCCGCGTTGCGTACGACTTGTTCTGTATGTTGTTTTTTTTTTTTTTTCGGCTGTACTTGAAATAAAGTGAGAACCTGCAGCCGTGCGTGTGAGCTGATTAATGTGCATATTCCACCCCATTGTACGTCTCAGCCAGACTCCAACTGTGGCAATCAATTCAATCAGCGGTGCTTATGAAGCCATTACATTCTAGCTGAGAGCAGGCGGGGGCCGCATCCTTCCACCGGCCTCAGAGTAATTACTGTTTAGTCAAAAAGGGATGGAGGGATGGATGGATTGATAGATGGATGGGCAGACTAATAAAACACATCCCTAATGACTCGCATGTGACCATGAATATGCATCGCTGCGTCTGGGCAATAAGAGTGGGTGTTGCGATGTTTACAACCCAGCCCCCCCACACCCTCTGAGAACGCAGCGGTGCGTTGCTATGGCAACAAACGCCCGCCATAGCAACCCCTCGAAGGCCAGAGGTGCCGAGGCCGTCTGCGGGCCTCGCGGCGGGGTCGTCTCAACAGAGGCAGGAAGCGACGACCTCTGACCTCTGGAAGAGGAGTGGAGCCACCGGATCGGGAGTGGGAGCGGCACATGTGGGCGGGATCTATCCAGGACCTGGTTGTTTACGGCTCACGTCTGCTTAAGGCTGAAAAACCTCATCAGGATATGAAGATATCGAGCCGAACTCAGAAGAAGAGTTCTTCTCTCAAAATGCGATATAGGCAATCACTCTTGCAATGACGATGAGACTTCCAAAACATAAACCAAAACAACTAAATACATATTTTCCATTTCATTGCAACGGTTTTATTTAAATAAAAGTCACGGAAAGCTTGAATTATACTCCAAAAAAACCATGTGTACACAGGAAGCATCTAACTTAACCCTAGTGCTATCTTATGGGGTCCAGATGACCCAAGCCTGACATTCGTATGTTATCCAGCCCATGACAAATGTGGATGAAGGTGGACGGGATTTCATTTCTGAAATCAGAAACTCAGAACCAATAAAAACCCTAAAGTTCAGTTTTCTGGGCCGTAGTTCTGGTTGAGCGCAGGAGTTCATTAGAAATTTTCTTCATAGTTGTGGGCGGGACAGTCAGTACAGAGCGACCCCGCCCCCATTCCCATCTGAGGTAGCCCCTTCTAACCTCTACGTGTTCGTGGATGGGGAAGAAAGTGACCAATGAACTCAACTGGAATCTAGTCCTTAAAATGAAATGTTGGATCACAGTTGTACAGGACTCTGGGTCGCCACGGAGACGGACAGCGCTCATGCAAGATACACATCACACACATCCTCAGGGCTGTTCCACGTGTGGGCTTTAGGCCAATATCTGGCAGGACAGGAGAAGCCTCTCACAGGCCTTTAAGCCTTAAATGCTCATCGTGATCATAAAATCTACGTTCTGGGTGGTCAGTTTCACTCTCCTCCTGGGAGATCGTTCCAGAGTTCAAATATTGTTTCAGTATTTGTAGAAAACAAAAAAAAGCCGTTATTTTATAAAAGGCAATAGAATATTCAGCAATAGATCATGATAGCTCATTTTGCGATATTTGTATTAATTTAAAATTCTGGTTTGCAACTCCATAGGATTCAAAAAGTGAGTTAATATAAACAAAATGCATTATTAATAGTACAATGACAGAATACAAAAATATAAAGAATCAGAGAAAATAGATTAAAAGTGTACAGGGAAACACTGATAAGGTTACTATGTTAAACAAAACATGTCACAAACTTTACATAAAAGTGAATAAATTGAATTGTGGTGGAATAAAAAAAGAGGAACCATGCATTAAAAGCTAAGTTAAGAAGTGAGTTTTAAGAAAAGACTTAAAAACAGGCAATAATGGAGACTCTAACATTAATCACGATTAAACTGGATTCTTTTTTTTAATAGTCAGAATATTTGGTGACCTTTTATTATGATATTATTATCACATAAAACTATATATTTAGCATGTTTATTTTTAATTAATGCTTTCAATCAATCTGATTGGTCACTCTTATGGATTGTGATTCATCACAATTAATTGCAATGTTTTAATAGGTAAATTTTATACGACAATATGCAAACTAAAACAGGCAAGAGAACCTTTTAAATGTATCAAGTGTTATCTCAGAAATGTAATTTGTCCAACAGTAAGGTGAACTTTTTTCTGAACTGATGCATTATTTAACCTGTCGTGATGATCATGTTTATATGGCTTTACTCAGCCGCTGCAGCTGCAGCTCAGAGACGTGTCGTCGTGTTGCCATGACAACACACCACAGATCAAATAGTCCACTTTTTTGTGAAAAATGATCGAAACCAAGAGAAATAGCAAGAATAAAGTACTAAAAACTGACCTAATATTTATTTATTATGTAAGTGACTGTGGTTTATGTAGGATAATACCCAATGAAGTGTTTGGAAGCCTGGACTGTTTCTTCGCCAGGTGTTAATAGTTTTTGGTAAATAAATATTAACCCATTAATTATTTTTGATTAATTGCGTTCGTTAACGTGTAAACATTCACTGCCCTAATGAAAAGTGAAAAATCCATTCAGCAAAATATCACAATATTTCCTTTTGCAATATCAATTAAAAATGCTGGCAAGACGATATAGGTCCGTCAGCTTCTTACTTTTGTTTTCCATTTGAACCCACAACCTTTAGTTTGCAGCTCAGCACACTCAGCTCTACACCGCGACCAAAACAACAAGATCTCTCATGAAACAACTTGTGTTAAACGTTCAGTCAGACTTTCTGTTTCTGTTGTCTTGAGACAGGTACAAAACTAAAACTCTGTGCCACGTTGCTGCCAGTATCATATAAAAACATGGATTATGTTGCTTTATAGCAGCTTAAATAAAAACTCGTGAAGCAAATCGTATATATCATACTTTAAGAACCTAATTTTTTTTTTTTCTCATACTGAAAAATATATTGTAGTGGAACTGAGACAATAAGGATATTTCTTAATTTACCCAATAAAAGTATCATGAATTTGTGGGTTAAAGCAACTTGAACATGAGACACAGTTGAAGAGCGTAATTTTGTGATCATTAAATAACATTTATTTGACTATTTTATTAATATGAAAGGCACATCAGTATTCAGGTAGTTTAGATTCTTTAGAAAAAAAAAAAGCTGTAAAGTTTTCCTGGTTCTGGGATGAATCGCGATACATATCGTGAGACGTTGTGTATCGCCAGACTCTTGCCAATACACACCCCGATAAGAAACCCTTCAGGAGCTTGTGGCTCACCGATCGATTTGAATAAAGAAATACTCAAAAATTTAGTTTTAAGCTTAATTTTTGAAATAAAAATGGGATAAGAACATGTTAAAATCACAATTTTCATCCAAGGTGGTCTTTAAAATAAATACATAATTTAGGGTTGATAAAAACAAAAATTCTAAATACTCAAATGCTTACCCTGTGATGGCAGCAAACTAACAAAATAAAGACGTTTGTAACTCCCACAAGTCGTCTAAATGACACAAAACCTCCTGGAGCGAAAGCTTGTTCCACACCTGCATGTCATTTCACACTTTCCTATTAACAATGTGAGAGCAGTAAGCATGAACGCTGGTTGCTAGGAAACATTTGCAGATTTACTTTGAGGTGGAAACACAAAAACTGCTCCACGTGTTCATCAGGTCACAGCCAGAAAAAAGCGGTATGGTTGCTATGGAGGAGCCCATTCACAAAATGGAATATTTGAGGCAAAATGTGAAAATCGTGTGTATACTGTGTAAATCTGAGTCATTGTTATAACTTCTTTGTTATTAAGCCAAACAGAAGCTTCATGATTGGTCTGTAGTGAGGGTGAGGGAAGGTGAGGGCCGCTCGGCGCCGCTTACAGCTTTCAACTTTCCTTCACTTCTCTTCTGCACCGAATCTTTGCTTTCTAATCGTTTTTTTTTTCTTCTCCATTCCTCGACTGAACATCTAAAGAGATTCTCCACGGCAAAATCCGTGCTTGATTACACTCTTTTGTTTTAGACCATTCAGCCACAGGGACACACAACCCCGCACGCCCACGACTCAACCGACCTTGACCCCGCCGCCATTAAACAACGATAAAACTCTTTTTTCTCCGATTTCAAAGCCTCATCAGACTTTAACAAAAAGCCTCTTGCAGGCTAATAAGACACAAGCAAAAGTACACGGTTACGTTTGCACAAGCAACTCTTCGACAACAAGATGTTCAAACGTACTTTTTTACTCTCACTGGAGATGTGGTCAATCATTCTGAGTGACTTCTACATTTTTATTGACTTTTCACAAAATGTTAAAGTGCTGCTTATGTTTGCTGAGGTGCAGAGAAGATGTTTGACCTCTGCGGTTTGTACGTAATGTTTGTAAAGGATCAAAACACAATAAAAAAGATCTAAGAGATCAAATCTCAACAAGAAAAGGTTATAAACGAAAAAAAAAAAAGCACATAACCCTTTAGCTGGAATCATTTACATTACACAGAATAATCCTAAACAGGAGCTTGAAGCGTGTTGGATTATGACTCTCCTCTTCATTCAAACATGATCTGAGAGTTCCAGATCTGCAGAGCCATTCTGCCCTCTGCTGGACAACATCTGCACGACAAAACAGACAACACTAAGTTGGGATGGGGTAGTTGTGCTATCCTAAGAATGTTTACCTTAAAAGTGGGGTCATCTAGATCCCTCAAGACAGCTCAGTGAACTTCTTTTCCCCAGGATTTATTATCTTCACTGGTATCCGTTGCAAACATAAAATCCTGTCCATCTTTGTCGTGGGAGGGATCACACATCAATATAAGGGGTGGGGTCATCTGGACAAGGGATAAAGTACATTTTTAGCCTAGTGTCCCTGATTTTGTATTATTTCTGTCCCTGCAGCTTTTATTTTGAAAAATAGACACAAAAACTGACCTGTTCCAGGTATCAAGGTGAGGCAGAGATGACTGTGGCCCTGAGGACTACAGTCACAACACTTTAACAGCATTCCAGTTTCAATGAAGCTCCACAAAGAGCTCGCCTCGACCAACCTGGAGTTGGTACCAGGTCCAGTAACAAGAGCAGACGATAAAACCACCAAAACCAACCACATCCAGGCTCCAAAACATAGCTGGACCAGCGGCCACAAACCTTTGAGCTTCTTCCTCGTTTGCTTTTGTTTTGGGGAAATTTTAGAACTGTTGGAAAAAAATAGCTCTAATAATAATAATAAAAAAAGAAATTCTAAAAAATAATTTTTTCATTTCCCATTCCAAAAAAACAAGTCTGTTAAGAGCTGAAGCTCCTGTGAAGACAAAGCTACAGATAAAAAAGCTTGAAGCTCTGATGAAAGTCAATGCGCTGCGCACAATAAAACTGAATGAACGCTCCAGTATTAAAGTAATGAGGACCAAAAAAAGATGAATAACTTGAATTATTGCAAAGACCTGAGATAACCTGCAAAAGCTGCAGGATCTAATATTTTGGGGAAATAATCAAAAGAAAATTGTAATTTGTTTTTTAAAAATCTAAATATTGTGTACAAATGCCACCAAACCCTACAAAATGAATAACATTAGCCATGTCCATTTGATCAATTTTTTTTAGAAGCTTATTGTTTTCAATCAAAAATAAAATGAAATAGTAGTAATTGTGAGAAAAAAATTGAATTTCTGTTGTTAATTTGTAATTAATTAAAAAACATATTATTTAACATTTTATCTATGAATATAAAAATATAATTTAAAAAATCATATTTGCTTTTAAAACAATATATTCAAAATGTAAATCAGAACTAAATTTCTAAAATAAATTTAGTTATTTATGGCTAACGGTTTTGCTAAAGTTTTTAAATTTTTGAAAAAACCAAAAACATTTTGCAGGTTTAGAAACTTTTTCTATTTGTTTTTACTGAGAACTAAAGTGTATTATTCATAAAATTAAGTATCTCAGATCAATAATTTTACTTTTAACTTCTATGATACTTATAAGCCAGTAAGATATTTGCTAAGCAAAACAAATTAAACAAGATTTTTTTTTTGCAATACAATAAAGAATTTTAATCACAATAGACAATTTTTTCCTTTTGAATAGTTTTCCAAACATAACCACATTTCAAACAAAAACAAGATAACTAAAATATATCTAAACATATCAAAACTCGTCATTTTAAGTTATGTCTTACCTTGCCGTTACCTCTTTTTTATTTTGTTTTGCTATTCTTTTTGTACACTCTGCCATTTTTATTTTTTGTATGCTCCTTTGTCGTGTTTGCTCATCCTAACTTGGTTTGCACATGAATGATTAAAGTTGAGGGAAAAAATAAGACAGCTTGAAAAATATTTTTTTCTATATAAATTTCTAAATTTAAAGGCAAGTCTTTCAGGGTTTGCGGAAAAATAGAGAAATATGCAAAAATGTCTAAAATAACAAACCAAAACAGACAAACAATTGCAATACTTATGGATGTATTTTATTAAAAATAATTCTGTCAAAATTAAACAGAATACAATTTATTTTAAACAGGTTTCCAGTACACTTTTTAATTATAATTTTTCTTGTTTTAAAGATTTAAAAGTCATGCTAAGTAGAGGGTAACTCATTTCACATATTTTTTGTATTTTTTTTTTAGTTTTAAATATTTAGCTAAAACTCAAAAAGTCAAACATAAAATGAAAATCATGACAGAAATCTTTAATCGGCAGCTGCTTCTCCTCCGTTCAAACGTCGGGATGGTGACGTCTGTGGAGGAAGTGAAGGCGCTGAGACGCTGGCGGGTGCAGACACAGAGGACAGCTGGGGGGCGTGGCTTCCTACAGGTGAGTAACAGGTACTGTTTTTGTAACAGAGGTACTGGAGAGCGCCTCCAGGAGGAAACGCGGCTCTCGCGCGGAGTCCGGAGAAGTCGTGAAAGTGTGCAAACACTTCTAGGGTGGATCCCCAGCTCATCACAAACAGAAGCAGAACCTCAGAGTGAGCAGAGCAAAGGCTTCAGCAGAACTCAGGAAAACAGTTGGATTCATCAAGCTGAAGGTGAAACGGGATTGGGAAGGGGAAAAAAAAATAACAGTTGGATCTGAGCTGAAACGGACAACAACCCCCTCAAAAAAAAAAAAAAAAAGGTAATAAACTTTTTATACTTTTATTTTTGTAACTTTCTTTAAGTAGAAGTTTGCTCCTGTAGCTGTGCGAACCGAACCAGAAATTCCAGGTCTGAAGCTCAAAGTCGATGTGAGGCGGCGCCAATCCTGCAGTACCACGAGTCACCAGTAGGCGCAAAAACAAACAACTGAATTAACGGCAAGACTAACTTTTAGTTTAAATTTTTAAAAGATTAAATTATTTTAAGGCTGATGGAATATTGTCAAAAATTAATTGTCAAAAACGACGCCGTCCTGGGCTGATCCAACTGGTGAGAACAGGAAGCGTCGAAAGGTTTACAAAATAAAAGCATGAAATCTTAAAACAGAAACATTTCTTAGTGAAAATTTCTTTTCCTCCTTTACACATAATCTTGGCTCAGAAAATAAAGTTTGAAGAAAGGCAACTTTTACTGTATTTTTGAGGATTATTTATGAATAAATCTCAGCATCAGTGTCTGACGTTTATAATAAATGTAAAAATCTGCAGTTTTAGTTTTCCTGTGGTTGCTTTTATTCCTTCATTGCAGCTGAATTTTCTAATTTTTTTTAATTAAACTCAGATTTTTTAGGCGATTCAGACATTTTTTGTTGGAAATTAATTTAATTTGTACAACTCGTGTAGTTTTTATATTATTTTAATTGTTCTAACGAACTTATTTCTATTTTATTACGAGAGAAATCACTACAAATCATGAAATGTGTGTTTCTTTAATCCAAAGATCTGAATTTGACAGTGGCTCAGGTTTCCCTCCAATTTTAAATAAAGTTTTAGTATTTTTCTGTGCACTAGATGGTTAAGTTTAATTTAGTTTGTGGTATTATAGGACAAACTGTAACAAACTCAGGAACAAAAGACTGTTTTTTAAAAGTTTGAGTCCATAAATAAAAAGCTTTTCCAAACAATCAGAGCTTTTTTTTTTCTGCAGCCAACAAATCCTGGTTGGAACCAAAAAAAAAAAGTGATTTAATCATCACAAAGTGGAGCCTAAAATTACGGGCTCTCTGTTGGTCGGACAATTTGGGTTCTTTATTTGAAATGCTGGTTGTAGCTGCACTCACGCGCAGCGGGTCGGGCTTCTGAGGGAAAGAACCGGCAATAATGAAATCCCCGGAGGAGACTTGACTTTTAGACGTGCGCACACTGTGCTTGTTAGTCTGCCTTTGATGCAGATGATAATAGTGTTAGCCTCGGCCTTGAGGGCGGGTGTCGTAGGTGCAACCGGGGCCGTGGCGCTGCCACCTGCAAACCACACGGCTGATTGGCTGAGGCGGCGGCCGCTACAGTAAAATTAAGGCTCCGACACCTCTGACCTGCCAGCTCCCCCGCCGCACGGGAGCTTCAATTACATTTATCGTTTTTCCTTTTAAACTCCCTCTTTTGTCAGAACGTTGCTCGGTATTTAAACAAAAAAAAAAAGCGTCGACTCCGCTGTGGTGGAATAATTCCATCTGTACGTCGGTCCTGTCTGACGTTAATGAGCTTTCTCACGCTGAGCTTCAAACCCTGAAAGCACTTCCGCTCGGGTCCAGCTTTCCTCAGACCTATTAAAAATAATGTAATGCTCCTCAGGTTTTGCTGAGGTGGTCTACAGGTGTGAGGGTCGCCATGGAGACCGGCTTATTGGCATGTTGTCGTGGAAGATGATGAACAGGAGCGAAAACGAGAAGAAAATACTGATTGTGGAGAAGTCCGCCATTAAAGCATGAAAATAAAAAAAAAAGGAGTTGGGGGGGTCAACAGAAGAACAGTTGAAAAAGACAAAAGTCTAAAAACATAAAATTATTAATTATCTTTAAATAGTGTCACACATTTGTATTTGATAATACTAAAGTAAAAAGGGAGCTTTCTTCACTCTGGTTCCTCAGCACCTTCCTCTGTGCTCTTCATTGTCATGGCAACCACCAGCTGGACATGCCTTCTCAGTGCTACTTAACATGAAGCTGTGGAGAGACGGGCAATAATCGCAGTCAGGAGAAAAATCAGTGAGTGGGTGACCGCTTTGATTCTTTTTTTTTTTCTTTTCTTTCCTCACCTGAGCCAGCGCTAGTGCAAAAAGTTGTCGACTCTGGCGAAGGAGCAGGAGCCGGCCTGGACCCGGGCCATGAGCTGCACGCACTCCGTGGCCTGGCCGAGCGCCAGCATGAGCGGCGGCTGTTTGGGCAGGTTCTGAGACTCTGGAAGGCAGAGGACGCGTTCGTCACACGTCAGTTTGACTCCTGAACTACATAAATGCCGTAAACCTTCGACCGTTTCTGCATGAATCCGCTGATTCTGCTGCGCTGCACCCACGTGCAACAAATGACGGACGTAAAGTGTTGCATTATGGTGCAAAGCTGCTGTTCTCTTCGACCGAATTCACCAAAATGATTATAATTCATAAACGGTTGAAGACTTACGGTGGTCAAAAGAAGGTCAACACTGCAGCTGTTAGAGTTAAGGTGGAACGTTTATTCACAGTTTGAGTTTCGACTTGTTACCAACGTGCTCGGAGAGAAGTCTGGCTCTCTACTAGAATAAATAAAAAAGTTTAGTTTTTAAAAAGTAACTGTAGAGTAAAAAGTAAAAAAAAGTAAACCATCTGAGACTTTATTCAAGTCATTCACAAGACAAACTGTTGAAAGTGAGTTCTTATAAAGGGTCAAACTAAAACATTTAAACTGTTTAGTGCGGACAAAAGGTCACCTGGAGGTCACAGTGAAAGTGGATTAGGATGATGGTCACATATCCCACAATGCCACGGCACGGCAACCTAAATGCAAGTTTTTCAGCAAATTCTGCATTTTTACCCGTGGCAGCAACGGAGAGTTTAAGAAAACTTTTACGGCGAACGGACCATATTTTGAATTCGGCCAATCGCTGCCTGGCCCGGGCACATTTGAACTTCATTTGAACAATCCAGACTCTAAGAACTCTAACAGAGACGCTGGAGACTGAAGGATCAGAAGCTCGTTTGTGGAACAGATTACTGATGAGAGTTTTCTGTTTCATCGGCTCCACTTCTGCCGCTTCAAATGAACAAACTTTGAGGATCAAAACAAAGACGTTCACACAAAACAAAACATAAAAGTTTGATAGCATTCAGCCTTTCCAGGCTTTCAGCATTAAGGTGAGTCACAGACTCGGTTCTATTTACGACTGAAACGTTTCACACTAACCTGCTGTATTAATAATGCTCTTTGTTTTAGACCTTATATTTCCTTTACAGCGGCTCGGCAGCCTTGTTCCCCGTCGCCATGGAAACCCCAGGTTTCCATGGTTCAGTTCTGCAGAAGGTGCGGTGTGTTTACCCCTCTGATAACTATATCAATATAGAGTTTGCAAATATTGATATAACCCTGATGCTGGTATATATTTGATTTCCGGCTGATGCGGGAGGTTAAAGTTTAAAGTTCAAGCCGGTGAAGGTTTTTCCTTTTTTTTATTCTTCATTTTTGACAGCGTTTGTCTATTTCCTTCCTGTTTAGTTTTTTTTTTTTTAACCTTGCTGCAGTATGTTTTGTCTCAGAGTGGTGCCGTAGGCTGCAGTTTACCCAGGATGGCGCTGTTGAGTGCGGAGCAGAGCGACTCTCTCTGTGTGGGGTCGAGCTGCTGGCCCACGGGACAGTTCCAGGGGTCGGAGTACGCCAGCAGGCTGAAGGCATCCTGAACACACAAACACAGATTCTTATGATGAGTCTGTTTTTTATGACCCGTCTCTGTAACAAAAAAAAAGCCTTTTATCCTCCTAACTGTTTACAGATCTGCATTTTTTGTTATTCAAAAAAATTAAAGTAAATTAAAATTAAGAACCAACCAGACCTGAGTAGAAAACACTTTAGATTTAGCCAAAAATTCTACTGTTTTCCACTTTTATATGAGCAGATTAACAGTAACGTTTCCTCGTTCAAGAAATAATTTTCTAAGTATGTTTGAAAGCCGTAAAAACCCCCCACTACAAACTTTATACACTTATCATGAACATTTTCACACTTTTCTCTCTTACTTAAACTCTCAAAATTTTAAACTTCGTAGGTCAAAAAAGTCCAATTTACAGAAGGAAAACAAAGATTTGCTAACGATGGAAGGTTTTTGTAGAATTAGGTTAGTCAAATTAATTTTAGTGCAGGATACAAGATATTAATTGACACGGTCAACAGCCAATCAGGACGCAGAAATACGAGCGCTGTGAAAACAAGATAAAAAAAAACTTCCACAAATTTATACTA
Source organism: Oryzias javanicus (assembly GCA_003999625.1). Lineage (NCBI taxonomy): Eukaryota > Metazoa > Chordata > Actinopteri > Beloniformes > Adrianichthyidae > Oryzias > Oryzias javanicus. Next base: position 25,065,564 of record CM012442.1, read on the forward strand.
GAAAAAAACTGCTTAACAGAAACAGAACAATATATACAGTCCCTACTGGATTGCTATTAGAACTGGAATTGATCAAAAATATTATTAGTATTGATCTTAAATTGATATGAGTATGGGACGGATACAAACCCACAAATATCATTATTTTCACTTTATTTTTTAAATGTTCCTCATCAGCAAAGAGGACCCAGCTGAGTCGTCCCTCTCGCCAGTCCAAAGCAGTCTCATGCAGGCAACATGCATTCTTCACTATTTCAACTTTATTTAAATGCCGAGTTGTTTTTGACAAGTCATTTTTAACCTGTTTTTATTTTTCTATTTAAAGGCTAAGAAGTTACAAATTATTTATCCTTCTGCCAGTTTTTTTTTTTTTTTTTTAAATCACCTTACATTTTGATTGAATTTTGTGTCATAGTTACTTGTTTCTTTTGGTTTGGGGACTGTTTTATGTCAACTTCTTCACTTTTTATTTTTAATTTCAAGAATCATTTATTTTAATAAATTATATTTATGAAAGTGTTGTTCTAATTCTGTTTTTATGTTGATCAAGAAGTTAAAAAACGGGAAAATTACAATACATCATTCACGGCGATTAAAAACAATTGAGATTTTCAGGTTCATGTCTCATTTACTAAAAATAATAGTCGTGGTATTGTGTCGCCGATATTGACCAGTATCGGAATCAAACCGTTACGCCTACCCCTAACTGCAATTATTAACACAAATACAATCAACCCCCGAGAATTGTTGCACACCCTGCAACTTTACATTCTCAGCGTAACTTTACTGCAACTTTGCCACAAAATCAGACAAACGTAAATAACTGCTGCGAAATCCTGGAGCGTTCTTATAGTGAGGGAGCAGTGTACTCCTAATATACATAAACTACACTGAACTACATTAGCTTCATTACTTTTTCTTTTTTCTCACCACCCATTGATTTTACACCTTTCTGTTAGCAGAAGACTGTAAAGAAAGGAATGTTTTTTCTTTGTTAATTTTGTTGGGTACTTCCGATAGAGTATTATTTTGTCTCTCCTTTGGGAGCCACAGGTCTGCAGGAGCAGCTAATGTTGCATCTGAACGTAAACGTTATTTACAGACAGAAATCCTCAGATTAACTCTCATTCTGCTGGTTGCTTTTCTCAGAACCATAACGTTCTCACATTACTACTGTTTTTCTTTTTTTTATTTTACCATCATATGCATTTTCAAGAGTCAAAACTCCATTTGTTGTCATTTCAGACATTTGCAGTGGAATACTGTGGTAAGTTGAGATGTAGTTTCTCACTAGTATTACGGTGTAAAAGAAAAATATGACAATAAATTACATAAATAAATATTCATTCTTGCTTCACTATTAAATCATTTTCAGAACATTTTAGTGGAACCGATGACTTTTGTCTTTCTCCTTTATACTAAAACAAGTCATTGTTTTGGATTTTTCTTTCATATTTGACATAATTTATTGTTGGTATTTCCAATAGATTTAGGAAAAATTATATTTTTTGAATAAATAATGAATTCTTCAGGTATTTACTAAAGGAATAAAAACGTTCAAATGACGCAGTTATAAAAAAAAGACTTGTGCTGTTTCAGCTAAGATACACCTTTGCCCCCTAGTGGTCAAACACGAGAATTATCACTTCATAAATCACTTTACTTTTTCTTTTTTTTTTTTATTCCTTTAATTTTTAAGTGTTGATTCAAGGTTTTGTTAGTAGAAACAGTGTCTCCAGTAAACAGTAAACTTGAACTTTTAGAATTTAGAGAATCAATTACTTTTCTGCTAAAATATATATTTGTTTTAAATTAAATTATTTAATGCTCATTTAGTTTTTACTTCCTCCTGGTTAATCATCATTTCATCACAGCATTAAACCTGTTTCCACTCATTTCCTCTGTGCGTTCAGATTGTTTTACTTGATCAAGCTTCTGTACATTCCTTATGTTTATTGAAAGCAAGAAAAAAAGCAGCATTTAATTGTACAAAAACTTCAAATCCCAAAAGCAAAGACTTGACAGGAGAAACACCTCCCACACCGCAACCTGCCACTCCATCTGCTGCAGATTGAGCGAGCGAGCGAGCGAGCAGCTCCTCCGTGCCGGGCTGTACCTGTAACATCTTCTTGTGCGTGGCGTTCTTGCCGTACTCGCGACACAGCTGCTCGCTGAGTGCCTGCAGCTCCCGTCCGAACTGGATCATCCGCTCCGTGGCCGCCTGGTTCCCGCCGCACAGCTGTCTGCCGTTGCCACACCCCTCATCTGGAGGCGGCAAGAATGAAAAGAAAACTGTCAGCTCACCACCTTAGAGAATGATTTTAGCTTCAAACTTTTACTTTTTTTAGCATGTTCTGTTTTGGCTAATAAACTTAAATGCTGGTAATTGGGGGCGTGGCCAGAGTTTCTAACATCATTCAGGGCAACTGGATGCTGGGAAAAAAAAATACACCAGAAAGACTTTGAAAGAAAAAACCAAACTGACTTTTTTTTTTTTTTTTTTTTTTTTTACCTTTTTTACTCACAATTACACATTTAATTTTTTTTCATATTTCTTAATTTTACGTTTATTAGATAACAAAAAAAAAACGGACAGAACATTTGAATTCAAATGTTTGCCATTTCATGTTTCATGCTTAAAACTCTCCTCCAATACAGATGTGATAAAAATTATCATTTTCTTCAGGCACATCTGGCTGCTCATTTGTAGAACCTGAAGGGGAGGGGCTTCCCAGATGCATGTTTACCTGCGACGCCGTTGCCGATGCTGTTGTCGTCCGGCTGCAGGATTTCTTCGTGTTTGTACGTGCCGTTCATGATCCGCGCCGATGAGCCGTCTACGATGCCGTTGGTGTAATGCTCCGCCTCGATCTCCATCTCGCTGTCACTGCGCAAAAACGGACACAAGATTTAGTGAAGTTTACAGATAAAAGCAAGAGATTTTGAAGCCATTTCCAAACTTTTTACTTCTTTGGAGACGAAATCCTTCACAAATAACTCATAACACATCACCTTATTAGATATACTTTTGATGATTACATTTAGTTTTCTTTGATCCCTTAAAGTCCCACTCCAGTCATCTGTTAATCTATTTTCAAAGTGGTCTTATAACAATCATTATTCCATTTTTCGCCAAAAACCTGTTGTTTTCTAGGATCCAGTTTCTGCAGAGCAGCAAGAGTTCACTAGAAATTCACCTCAGAGTTATGGAAGGGACTACTGGCACAGAGCAACCCCACCCCCTTTTCCCGTCACTCATAACTGAGCTATCAGATACATACTCTCCTGGTAGTTTACATTTCCCTCATAACCAGAACATAACATTAAAATTATGAGTAATATTGGAGCTATCCAGGCGTACATTTTGGAGCCAGAACAAAGACGTACATGGATCTACTCGTCTACAAGTGGATGCATCAGCTTGAACGGAGCTTGTGGCCTGCTGGTAGAGTTACTGCATCACAAATATGCTCCTTTTTAAGACTGCATTTTTTTTTTTTTTGGTTGCTAAAAAATCACAAGGATTTGACTAAATACAAACTCAGAAATGCAGTTTCAAGCTTAATTGTCAAGAGAAAATTACTAAAAATGTCAACTAAAAACAACAAAACACCATTTTATTTGGAGTGAGTCTTTATCAAAACAGATTTACTGCTCATTCTCAGATCTGTAAAAGGGTTTGAAGGTCGACTCAACTTCATATTTAAACCAAAAAAAAAAGAAAATCCCTTTTTATGCAACTTTTAATTTTTTTTACTTCAGCTGGACCCCCTCCGGTACCTGGTTTCCTGGTTGCTGTTGACGCTGTTGGGCTGGCTCTTTGTGGAGTCTGAGGAGTTGGACTCAGAGTAGTTGATGGAGGAAGGAGAGGAGGAGGTGGAGGAGGAGGCGGAGGAGGACGGACTGGGGTATTTGACACTGTGGCTCTTGGATTTGTTAGGGGGGGTGACGCCGTTGCTGCAGGTGGGGCTGTCTGCTCCTGTGGGGGACATGAACATCCAGTCATGCTCTCAGTGAGCTGCTCCTGTGTGTGTGTGTGTGTGTGTGTGTGTACCGCCGCTGTGCACGTGTGTGTTGTTGGCTGCGTGGCGGGGGCTGAGGCCGGGGGAGTCGGGGTAACTGTCCTGGGACTTGGGCGAGCGTACGGTCAAGCAGCGGACCTCGCTGTCCGTGCCGTTCACCATCTCCACAAACTGACGACATCTGCGAGGCGACACGCCGCGTTACAGCGGGAAGCTGCGGCTCTCCGCACAAACTCCGCCCACTTACTTCAACATGAAGAGCAGGTTCGGGTTGCGTTCTAACAGGTCCGGGTAGACCTGCTGAGTGACCTCTATAGCTTCTCCCACCCGTCCCGCCAGAACCAGCTTCTGTATTCCTGTAGGACACAGACAAACATCTGTTTACCAACAGACCTGCAGGAATCGCTCCACTCCGCCACGTTCACTCACTTTGTCTGTTCTTTATGGAGCTCTGGTCTTCTTGGATCATGGTCTCGGTGGCTCTGGCGAAGGCGGTTGCAGTGGCACAGTACCCATGATGCACCAGATAGCTGGACACCATACTGATAAAAGAAAGTGGACAAGATCGGTTTTATAAGGTCTGACATGTCACTAAGGCGTTCATTGAAGAAAACGTACTTTGTTCTAAACCATTTTCTAAACAATTACAGCTTCAAGCTGCAGCTGATCTCACAGTAATTCTTTTTTTTTTTGTCTTTTTTATAGAACTTGGCTCTGCAGACATAAAAGATCCGTCAAAATTCAACTCCAGCCCTGACAGCAGTCTTCTTCATGCTTCCATCCGTTCAGCCTTCCTCTTCATCCTCATTCAGAATAAAGCAAAATCTCTCAAACAAGAGGAAGAAAAGGAACTGTGTTTTTTTCTTACATTTTAATAGCTTTATGTCTCACTTCTAGGGCTGGGAATCTCAGGGTATACGATGGGATTCACAATACATGACTCACAATACTGATGATATCTCGATATGGTAATCATTGCAATAATCAATACATTACTTTGGTAATCTATGATTATATAACTATTTTTAAAACAATATGCTTTGCTATCTTCTTAAAAACCTTTTTTAGAACAATATAAAACACAATATGTTAATTTAACGCCTTTTCCAGCATTAAAATAAGATTATCAATAAATATTAATGTGTCTTCACAATAATTAGAAACATTTTAAAGTAAGAAATAAACAAAGATTAAGTTAAGAACCCCAATGCAGGGTTTATCAAATGGTCTTCTCGCTTCAAGAGCAATAAATGTGGAAATAAAAATTCACAATGCTGAATTTTTATTCATTTGACATTTTTTGATAGATATTTTATTATTACTGAGGCACAAGCAGAACTTTCAGCCTGTTAACATTTTCTGAACATGTTTATTGTGTTTTTGTGCTGGTATCCATACTAATTTCCATCTCCTTTTATCAGATTTTCCTGCACTTATCTTTGATTATCAACATGCTCCGTGTGCGTACCTGTTGGATCAATAGACGTCTCATTTGGACGCTCAGACGCTGTGTACCTAGCTGCTTGAATCTGGTGCATTTTAGTGCAGTGTTTGGACAGGCTACTGCTGTTACCATCCTAACAATCCATGTTTTTGTCATGTTAGAAATGTTTTTTATGTCAGAATTGTCAGAATATGTCATACAGTAAAACACATACATTGATCTTGCCTTAAATATGCACTTCCATGGACAAAAGTAAGTAATACTTGTCTAGTGACTTGTAGTAAAGAGAAAACATAAAAAAATAAATAAAAAAAAATCAGATCTAGAATGCACTGATAATCGTTTCATAATCGAGTCGCTGCCTCCTCATTCACACCTCTAGAGGACTTGATGCTTTAGTGGTCCTGCTTTGAAGCTTTTATTTGTCCTTAAACACGTTTGTTTTCTCTCCTTAACTAAAGGAACTGAAGGAGCTGCTGGTAGTTGAGTGCAGCGCTATTGAGACGTCAGATGTTTGCAAACGTTCTCCATGAGCAGGAAAAACGGGCTGATGCCATTTATCAGATGAAGACAAACAATAAGTGCTTCCATGAACCAAACAGACTCATTTCTGATAGTTTTTTTATGCCTTTTCAAAAATTATATTTCTTTTTAAAAAGTGGTGCTTTTCAATGATGATTACCGTGATAACATTTTTTTTTTTTTTTTTTTTTTACCATTTATGTCAAGTAAGATGGGTCAAAGATTAAAGTCAAACCCTTTAATCTGGCCCACCAAGTTGGATTAAATTGTATTAATAATTCTTTCTTTTCCCTGTAATTCTGGAGTCTCCTCATAGATCAGGGGTGTCCAAAGTCAGGCCTCGAGGGTCGGCCTCCTTCTGGTTTTCCAGAAACCCTGCCTTATTTGCTGCTGGTCACCTGGATCAGCTGTGTTTGGTCAGTAAGGAGCTTCACTAGCAGGTTGGTTGGAAAACATGTAGGACACCGGGCCTCGAGGCCTGACTTTGGACACCCATGTCATAGATGATTCCCTACAAACACACTGGTCTTAGTTTAGGTGCAGAAAGTTAGTCTGCATAGATGAGTGTTGGAAGATTCGTCGTTTTCCTGACGTTCTTGTGTGTTTTCCGAGTCGGACAGTCATTTTACCGATCATTAAAAAAACAGCAATTTTTCAAAGTTTGCATTTGTCCCTGAGGGACATCAACCCATTGGTGCAATTGACACTAAAATGACAACAAAAGCCACAATTAAAAAAAAAAAAAAACATCTTCTTTTATATCAATTTTCAAACAAAATTAAACCATGTTTTCGTCCAGATTCCATGTTATTTCTTTTATGAGGTAGATTAACAAAATCCCTCCAAGGATCTGGTCATAATTCAGGCCTTATATCAAATTTTAGAACCCGTTTGTGCCCCATGTGTGAAAAAAGGTTTGTCCACCCCTGGTATAAAATACGTAGTAACCTCCAACCTTGAATGTTTTGGATTCAATAGTTGAAGGTTTTGCTGAAAGCAGGTTTTATTTTGGTCCTAATGTCAGGCTTTATGGACTGACAGGTATGGTGGATGCATTCTGGATGTTTGTTCTGTTTGGTTTCCTCCTTCTGAAGATGAATTTGACCCAGTTTGATCACAGGAACGGCGAGTCTTACTTCTGCAGGACGCCCTGCCACTCCCCCAGCCGCTCGCCGATGGGAAACCGTGCGATCATGCCGTGGATCTTGGCCCGCCACTCGCTCATGTAGTCCTCGATGTCGAAGACAAACGGCTGCTGGCCAAAGTTGGCGTCGACGATCTCGCCGGGCGTCTGCAGCCCCACAGTGGGGTAGAGGTTGGGCTGGAAGAGTTTGAGGAGGCGGGAGTTAGAGGATGTTCAAGGCCTTGGCTCTGCGTCATTTTCATCCAAGTCAAAATTCATTTTCTAATGAACAGACAAATAAATTTAGGCAAGCTACGAATCAAACAGATTCGAGACAGAGACAGAAAAGTTATTTTAAGTTTAAAAACACATTTACATACGTCCTTTTTTTCGTCTTATAAATCACAGAAGAACCCGAAACGGCAGTTTGGCTTGTGATGACAATCACAACATCTGAGCAGCAAAAAGAGGCAAACAAAAGTTGTCGGGACTCACCGGGAGGTCTGTGAAGGCAACACCTGGAGAAGGAAAAGCAGAAAGGAGGGGGAAAAAAAACTGACAGTAAACGTTCAAATGTGTCACAGGTTTAAAGACATTGAGGTGGAGAGGATGACCGACCTAAACTGATGCCGTTTTTGGTGTAAAAGCAGGTGTTGTTGATGAGGTTAACGCAGCAACCGATCACGTCCCCCGTGGTAAACGTTGGTCCGTACGGCTGGCCCGTCCCAGAGGAGCAGAAGGAGTGACCGTCGTCTCCATGGTAACCGTACGAGTGCTTGTCCCACCCTGAAATCAGAGGTTTGTGATTTAAACTGGATAACTTGAAACTCCACCGACGAGGATGATGCCTGTGAGGAGTGAAGTGACACTTCACTGCAGGAGGAAGGCAGTTTACTCGTGGGCATCTGCCACTCAGGTTTTTCCATCTGACTGCTGCGGCTGCAGCCTGCAGGCCGACTCGAACGCTCGGTCACACTTGGTGCGTCTCTGCTGCAGTGCGCTGGTCGGCCAGCAGGGGGACGGTGAGTAAAGAAAGTGGTGAGTCACAGCTTTCAGGAGCAGCTGCAGCTCAGGAGGAAGAACCAGGAGAGCAAAGATCACCCAGGAGGCTGAAGAAGAGGATGACATTCTAAATATATGAGCGCGATTCTCTTCTTGATGCTGTTCACCAAATATGTGAATGCAGAAGAGCAGCATGTTTGAAAATGAATACTAAAAATGCTTTAAAATAAAGCAAAATGTGTGTTTTTTTTTTTTTTTTACAATATTTCTAATTACAATGCCTTTGTTAAAGTATTAACCAAAATATGAAAATAAAATTTTAAATGATGAGTTTGTTGATTAAAGTAAAAAGAAGTAGTCCAAACCCATCTGGTTCTATATCATAAAATAATCTCTTTGCTAAATTATAAATGAATAAATATATTTTGATCTCAGTTCAGTCTCTTGCTATCAGAGGTGGTTCTTTTCAGTCCAGTTCAAGAGATGATTTGAATATAATCAGTTCTAGCAGAAATTCATTAGGCTGCATCTAAGGGTGAAGAACCTCCTTGAGAAAGAACAGCAGACCAAAATGACTCCAAGAACGTGAGGACTCATCCAGGAGGTCACAAAAATATGTGGAATATTCTACAGACCTCACTCAGGTGAAGTCAGAGTTTATGATTCAACAACAAGAACCAAACTGGATGAAAATGGATCCATGGAGAATTTAAAGAATAACAAAAAAAAAAACCAACTTGACGAAAACCTTCTAATATGTTATGAGCTGCTGGGACAAAAATGTTTCTGAAATGCCCTGTTCCACCTGGAGGCCAAATAGCACCACTTCAGAAAAAAACCCATCAGAGCAGCAGTCAAACACGGTGGTGGTAGAATGATGGTGTGGGACTACGGAAAATCCTGAAAGAGGAGGGGTTTTTTTGTCACTGCAGGCCAAGAAGAACAACCCTGTCTAGAAAGCAGGTACTTCCTGTTTGAAACACCAGGGGGAGGGGCTCATTCAGTCCAGTTCTCATATATAGTCATTTAGGTATTGAATCTGTGCAAGTTCAATGAAACTTCACAATAAAAGCATTCCGGAGTGCAATATAGGAGAATACAGCTAAAAACACCAAAGTATGACTGAAACCTAAACATGAAGCTACTCTACTATGGAGCTGAAACGTACCATCTGGGAAAAGGTATACCTGAGAGGAAGTATCAAAATATCAACCAAAATATCTACAGACAAATCACTGATTGAGTTATAGGTTTGTAAAACAAAACATTAAAGTTTTTAGAGCAATGTCTGGTTCTCACCGGTTCTTCATAAAAACTATTCATTTTTGGAAAGCTTTATGTTTAGGAGTAACATTTCCACTTTTAAAGCTCTCCAGAGGATTACACCTATGAAGAGTTATCTATAGTGCCATTACACTGTTCACTCCAGGACACATGAGGTTGGGACTAAAATTAGTTCCCGCTAAAATAGACGAGGAGTCTGAGGTGCACACTGGGCTTACAGACAAGCCCAATGGGACCCTAGTAACACCCTTTATATATGCATCTAGTAATCATTTAATGTATACAATATTCTGAGCCCACACTGATTCCTGCATCATCCCCTTCAGCTAAACTCACATTTCCTGTGCACAAAACAGATCTCACCTCAAGCCAAAACATCTGTTCACGTTTGAATTTTTCATTCAGAATGGACCTGGACCGGTGACCTCTGATGCTATCCTCTTTAGCCATGAAAACAAAAACTCTCTTAGATTTACAAACTCACTTAGAGTCAACGGATGACTTCTTACAGTCTAGACTAATTGAGTTTCGCAGGAATTCCTCCTCCTGAAGCGTCGGAGTCGTAGGAGACCTGCAGCCCCTTCAGCTCCAGTTGCAGAGCGCGCGTCAATGCCAAAAAGCAAAGCAGGGCTGGGGGAAAGAAAGTAGGTCGTGGGACAGCACAGATATTAGATGTGTACTTTGTGCATATGTGTAACTGTGAGGATGCAATAAAGCATTAACCTAAGCTGAGTGTGTGTTTGGATCCTCTGCAGTGGACGTTTTCTTTCAACTTCAGCACATATTGTCCTCTGCCTCTCTATGTGCTCTTCTGTACACATGTGTATATATTTGTGTGTCTGTGTGTGTTTGTGCGGTGAGGTATTAGATTAATCTGCTGACAGGGATATTGCCTCTAAAGCCAGGCTCACTGCTGCAACATGCTAATGAAATGGGCAAGTCTCCACAGCAGGATCACACACAGAGGTCAACAGGACACACGAGTAACACACTGCATTGCATTTGTTATGATCCTCACTAGAACAACTTTTGATTCAAATTTACTTCACTTACTCCAACAAATTTAAAGCTCAACCTAAACCTGGTTAAAGAGGCCGTTTTCACCTCATTACATCTCAATAAACTTCTGTGCTGGTCCATAAAGTTTAGAAACACATTGCACAAAAACCCGTTTCTGGCATCTCTCCGCCTATTTAACATAACCCGATTTTTGTTATGCCCCTCCCCAATTGAAGCCAGGTTTTTTCTTATTGGATAAAACCACAACCAAACATGGTTTTGAGCGGGAAACCAACCGTCTTCTGAGCACAGACACACAGATGGACAGAAGCACATTTATAAACGGACAGAGGTAAATAATGATCTGCAGGTCAAACTATTTGACATTCCAGAAGTAGAAGTATCTGTTTGTTTAGAGAAGTATATTATAAACTTTACCTTCTCTAAAGTAATCAGATAAGAGTCTAGATTCTTGGGTAACCCAATTTCTTAAAGTCCCACTCCAATCGTCTTTTGAACTTTTTTAAAATTGTTCTCTTTTAATTATTAATTTAACTTAAAAAAAAAAAAAAGTTTGAGTTGTGGGTGGGACTCTTGGGACAGAGTGATCCTACCTTCATTTCCCATAATCCCTTTATTTAAACTCTCTCCTGCTATCTTACAGCCCCTCACAACCTCAACTTAACATTGGAGTTGTAACATTGGAGCAATCCAGCCGTTCAGTTTTCATCCAAATTCCTACTCAGACAAGAAAAACAAAGTCGGACATTGTTCTCCTCATCTACAAGTAGATTTCTCAGCAGTGGATCTGCTCCTGATTCACAAGGTTTTAAATACAGAAATACTCAGAAACGCAATCTTTAATTTCTTTATACATGTCCCTCCTTCATCCGAAAGGGTCTTTAAATATGAGCCAGATTTGAAACTTGGTTTCTGAAACAAGAATATAATGAAAACTTATTATGAAACAGATTTCTGAGAGACAATATTTTTCTAAAAGTTGATTTTGAAAGACAAAGTCCACTAACGCTTAACTTTCAAAACAGAGCTGCAACTAAATTAATATGTTGCCAATGTTCTTGTGGGACAAAGACCAGCTTATGATAAGGATAGTTTTACCAAAAAACAGGGTTCACTTTGAACCCAAGTGACTTATGTTTTTATACATATATGAATAGGCATCAAAACATTTTTTTAATTAAAAAAAAAAAGATTAGTTAAAAATCAAAATTAAAAATCATTAAAAATAAACTGCATCCACTGCTGCAGAGTATACATATTGATTAAAAACAGTTGTGGCACCACCGCAGTCAAAACATAATTGGAGATGTTACTATCTATAAAAAGCACAGTACGCACCATTTACAAATTTCATCTGGAGAATAAGACTGTGCTGCCCCCTGTTGCCCGTTTGTATCATCACATTGACAGATTCACTGATATAAGACATTCAAAATTCAGGAGACATGAGTCAAATCAAAACAAGATTTGTTTGGGAGGGCCGAGTAAAAGCAACTTTTAAAATAATATATATATTTTTAATTTTATTTGATTTAATTTAGTAACATGCATATCATCAAAAATAATACTATATAAATATAAAAATAGTTAATAAATGAAAAGGGGCAGAGAGAAGAAAACTTATATTATCTGCCCCTATTATGAAATCAACCAAATTAAATCAAAATGTATAAAACAAGGAAAACTAAACAAACTCTGCTTACATATAACGCATTAAACCAAAATATTTAGCTAAAAAAACAAAAGTGAATACTTGGTCAGCAGTTCAATTATATTTTTACCAATGCAGCAGTTTTGTCATAACTCAAATCTTTTTTGTGCCTCATGTTTGGAGATACAGGTGATTCTGTGGGTTGCATTTGTTAAAACGTGCCAGTTCCTATAGCTGTGTTCGTCTTCTAATCTGTAGCCTTTTGCAGGAAGTTCCAAAGCAGAACTTTGTAAGCCCCAACGGCCTACGCAGGACAAGCGTTCCCCGCCTCGACAAAGCTCACAGATGACTCTGGATGGACGCATGCAGTCAGAAATGCAATCAGTCAGGCCAGGACACGCAAATAAATCCTCAGAGTTCGGGACAAACACACAGTGCCACACAAACGCACCGACTGGGTTAGTTGGAGTTAAGGCAATCAGCAGTAATCTGTCTAGCGGGACCGCAGACCATCTGTGGTGAGATAGCAGCTGAAAATATTTTCATAACCGACGGGTGACCAGGTTTAGAGGCAGCCTGGGGGATGCTCGTCTACGCTTTGCATGTCTTCTGATGAACGAGGGCAAAGAAGCAACAGGGGTCATCTTTTTGGTGGTGAGTTTGAGGTAAACTCCCAGATGCTCACAGGACTCCACGAAGTGGATTCAGTTGGCCCACAACGCTCTGAGATGTGATAGGTCAAGGCTGCGGTGTAGTCTGAGATGGTTGGACTGTGGTGTTGTCAAAGTCCACTGAGCCATCCATGCGTTTCAATGTACAATGAGTGAATGAAAGTGAACTGAAGTCACAACTGGGAACACAAGACCAGGATATTCGAAACAGAACAATTATTAGTCAAATTGTTCAGACCATAAGCTAAATAAGTGGGAAGTTTTCAAATCCAGTCTTTATTCCACTTTGACTCAAAATCAAGTAAATAAGATCAATTAAAAACCAGAACATGTTAAGGAAACGTGACATTAGAAAGAAAGCAACGCTGTTGAAATATGTTGTTACCACAACTGTTGGCAATGAATCCTCCCAAACTATATATTTCTCATTCTTTGTTAGTAGATGATATTGGAAAGCTGTGTTGTTTAATTTTATCTGCGTTGGTTAAAAAAATCAGAGGAGGTCTGTGAATAAATCTCAATCAAGATTCCTGAAATGTTCCAGCATTTGAGGCTGAAGCTTCTTTAACAATAATAACATATCTTCTTCTTAGGATGAGTCTTGTTTGGTGGATCGGATCGACAGAAGATGGTTAGAGATTTTTTTTTAAATATTTTTTTAATTATCCTTTTTGCAAACAGGAGTTTAGGAGTCTGTGAAATTACTTTGATTCAAAATCAAGGCTGAACATGGAGTTGCCCTTTTTTAAAAAAACTTTAACACTATTTTTTTTAAAGATGTGGTTTAATGCCATTTATTTCTTCCCAGTTATTTTAATTTAGGTTTTAAACATGTATTCTTTATTTTATTAGTTGTATACGTTATTTTACTCATTTTACAAGATTACAAATGATTTTGATTCTATCAGGACAGTTGTGGTGTTCTCTAAATAATATTTATGAATGTATGGATGAATGTAAAGATAGAGATATATGAATGGACGGACAAATGTAATGAGTTGAATGGAAGTATGTATGGATGATTTGACAGACAGCTGAATGGATAAACCAACTGATTGATTGATTGCTCCTTTTGACACAGTGACACAGAATCCAGTATTTCAACAGTATTTGGGTCGTGTCAGCGACTGTGATGTAGCTGTGACGGATAAATACAATAACACACAAGTGCCCAAGCACAACTGAACAAATAAAAGGTCAATTTACTTTCCCTGTTCCAATTTAGTATTTAAAGATTTGCTTTGTGAGGCTAAAAATCATCATACTGGTCGATGGTTTGGTCCAAAATAGTGAAGACATGGCCCTGCTACCACTGGTTGCAGAATCTCATTTAGATTTCTCTGGACTGAGATTGTCTCCCGTGATGAAAGATTTGTGAGAAGTTGCTTCATTGCTGGTCTTTCCAGCTGCTCTTCCCTTACTTCATGCACCTCATCTAAATCAGGTATGAAGCTAGAAAATAAGTAAGATGCCTTGCGTATGGCTGCTACAGATTTCTGGATAGCCTGGGGATTTAGAGGGTCGTATAGAGAGGATAATTTGTTTGTAATGCGTGTGATAAATGTGTTGGGACGCATTTGTAAGACTAATAGAAACTGCGTGTACTAAGAATGTGCAAATGCGTGCCCACGGAGTGTGCATGTGGTACGTAAGTGCCCACAGGATGCCCACAAAAAACTATGTTCTGATTGTCTAATTTTAGAATGTCTAAGAGTCAGACTCCGTACGATGGACCTGCGTATCACTCACTTCACTCTCACTTATCCTTTCGTGTTGTGTAAGGGTTTTCTATGATCCGTTAACCACAGCATCCCTGTAGAAAATTTCCATGAACATTTTCATTCTATGGGCTCACTGAACGTACTATGACTTTGCTATTCTGCGCGGGCCATCTGGTTAGAGGTCCCTTCATTTTTTGTCCACTTACAGTCGATATCCCCCATAAATGTAGTTGTGACTAAAGCTTGGACTGTTATATTCAAGAAATAATCCACTAATGTCCACATTTTTTTTTTTTCCAAGTTTTTACCCCTTTTGAACTTGGAGACTTGTTTAAAATCGGAGTGTCCTGCCGCTAACATAAACACTAGTAGAGAAAACTATCATTAATTACACTGATGATGCTACAAAACATCAACACGTTAATTCTCCAGCGACATGTAAGCAATCTCTCAGCTCTTTAAAGGCTTTTAAATCAGCTATTTTGGAAAGGTTTCTTTCTGTCTAATGAATGTTTTGTTATCGCCATGTCATTTTTATGCTTTGTGAATACTGAACACATTTTTATACCTTCCATGGATGAATGAGGTCTTATCTGATGCATCCAAGTCTGTCAGAGAAGGATGTTTAACAGTGTGAGGAGGACATTTATTATACTGGAGGTCTCAGGTATAAATTTAGCCTGCGAGTGAAGCTCCGCTCGGGCCGAGTTATGACTCCACCAGCTTTACAAATGAACTGCCTGACTATGCTGGAAATAGAACGTGTTTACAGCTTGGAGCTACAATAAAGTCGGAAAAACTCAGTTCTTGAAACTGCTCGGTTAAACCAGTTGCAGAACTTTCCATAGCAGTAAAGGACAAGCTCTGTTTCTTCTGAAGCAATGGGTTGCTTTGCAGACAGGAAGAAGACACTTGAAAAACATGTGATTCTTATTTCAAGACCCACTCTTTTATCTGACTTGATTGTGAAAACTTCATTGGCAAGCGACGTTTCTGAATTTTTCAAATTGTTCCCAATTTTCTTGAATGAGACCAAAGATCTCTCCCTCTTTGATTGCTTGAAATACAGAAGAAAACAACATTAAACATATATATATTTTTAATCATTTATACAAGGCATCTTCAATGTGGAAGTATGGCAATACATTTTCTGTCTATAATATTGATTTCAATCAAAGTGTGAATGACTGGTGTAAAAAGACGATAAATGGACATTTAAGTTAAAAAAAAGAAAAAATACTTCAAATTTCCCGTGCATTCGAAAAAGTATTTGGTGTGTATGAGAAACAAACTAGTATGTATGAGAAAGTATCTGGTGCTCATGGGAAAGTATCTGGTGCTCATGGGAAAGTATCTGGTGCTCAAGGGAAAATATCTGGTGTGCATGAGAAAGTATCTGGTGTGCATGAGAAAATATCTGGTCTGCTTGACAAAGTATCTGGTGTGCATGAGAAAGTATTTGTTCCACTTGAGGAAATATCTGGTGCTCATGGGAAAATATCTGGTGCGTATGAGGAAGAATCTGGTGTGCATGAGAAAGTATCTGGTGCTCATGGAAAAGTATCTGGTACTCATGAAAAAATATCTGGTACTCATGAAAAAATATCTGGTACTCATGAAAAAATATCTGGTACTCATGAAAAAATACTTGTTCCACTTGAGAAAGTATCTGCTGTGCGTGAGAAAGTATTTGGTTAACTTGATAAAGTATCTGGTGCGCGTGAGAAAGTATCTGGTGCGCATGAGAAAGTAACTGGTGGGCACAAGAAACTAAGCAGTCATAAGTAGTCACTGGAGACCTTTTCAGTGTCAATTACCTAAAAATGACATTACGTGAGATAATTAAGATTTATTTTACCTTCAGACTCGTCTACAAACGTATTGCAGCTTTGCTTGCCCGGTGTCACTGTTCTCTCTCTCTGAACATCACCTGAAATGAGTTCTAAAGTTATGTGGTTTGTTTTAGCACGTGGCATACACCAGCTTTGTCTTGCACACAAGTTTCTTTCTCGTGGACACCAGATACTTTTTCTTGCACTCTGTTTTCTTGTTTTATGTTGTAGTGGCAAATGACAAATTGAATTGATTGAGCATTTTTAAGAAGAACCACTTCAACAATATAATTTCAAAAGAAAGCTGCTGCTGATTCATGTTTATTTTTACAACATTGTGTCTTCATTTAGTTTGCAAGTTGTTGCAATCTAGTGAAGATCTAGATTCAACAGGCTTTGAGAGCCACTGCTTGTTTTCCAGGTATCTTTGACTGACCCACCGCTGACTCGGGTGGATCAGGTGTCTACAGCCAATCAGAAAACAATAGAGGTGCTTGGAAATAAAGCAGGACAGCCTCCTGTGCTGCTGTCTGTAGCTTTAAAGCCTTTACATGTGTACTTTTCATGACCAAATTTATATCCAATCATATAAAAACTTTCTTTGTTCAAGGTAATGCTAAATTAAGCGACTCCTGGATCAAATGAGGGTTAATAGTTTTACACATTTCTTTTTTTTTAATGCGTGAAAGGTCTGATTAATCTAAAATCAAAACAAATCAAGAAAGGCATTTATTAGATAAAGACAAATAACCATTCAAAACAAAGAAAATAAACAGTGAGGCAGTGAAAAGTACAAGTGCTGATGACTAACTTTTTTCCCCTCACTGTAATTCTTGTTTGGCTCGACTCATTGTTGTAGTTAATAGTGTTATTCCTGCAAATTTAAAAAAAAAAACCCTCTAGAGGTTACAAAAACAAATCAATTTCATATAAATGTACTTGTTTGTGAGGCAGAATTATAAAATGAATGAAAAACTATAACTAGATAAATGCTATTTCCTGAAAAACAAGGTTTAATTGTATTATAGCTGAAACAATTTGTTGTTATTGCTTATCTAAGTGCAAAAAGAGATACAGATGCTAAAGTTTTAATTGTTTTCAAACAAATAGATAGCTATAAAATTATCTAAATGCATTAGTATGATGATAATTTTAGCAAAATATGCCAAACAAGCTCTCTTAATGGAAGTTAAAAAAATTGCATAACACCAAATCTACATAGAAATCTGAATAAAAAATGACATGTTCTAAACAAATCAAAGGAAATAGAAAGTAGTTGTATGATTATTCAATAGTCAGGTGCCTTTGCAAAAATGTACAATTGGTTTGATGTCTCTCTCTGTCTCCCAAATTGTGTAAAAAGCATTTTGAATGTGTGGAGCTGTAACAGTCCCACAGACTTTTATAATGTAGCTAATAAATATGGATTTATGTAAACTTGTGAAAATTTAAACTCATTTGACCTTTGTTTAAGCTCAAAAGTCGACTGAGAGCTGAAAGAGATCATAGCTTGTTTTAATTTCTGAAAAGGTGTTAGAAGTTCAGACATTAAGACTGTTCATTTTCAGTGGAGAAAGTTGCTGTAATTTTGCTGCATAAATAAAAAAAACCCCTAAAAGTTGAAGAAAACATCACTACAGAGAGAAACAAAAACCTTAATGAATTAAACATAAAAGCTGACTAAAATGTGGTTTGCAGAAGACATGGATGGCTAAAAAATAAAAATTAAGAATAGCAAAAGAAAATGTTGGTTTGATTGTCTAATTCAATCAATACAAAAAAACTAAAATAAATGAAAGAAAAGACTAATATTTTGGCTGCTAAATGCAATCAGTGAGAATTTTTTTTTATAGTGTATTAATCCCAGAATAATTTCTATTTAAAATAAAAACTGAGCTATCCGTGCAAAGTGAGAGGAAATGTTTTTCCTAAAATCGGATTAGTCTGAGGTCAAACTATAAGCCAGAGTCCACATCATCTGCCTCTGATCCATGAGCGCTCAGCAACATGCCCAGACATGTTGTTTCTATAGCCGTAAGGCTGCTGACTCTCCAACCAACCACAGCATTTCCACCCACAACCACAAAATCAGCGTCTTTCTTTCGTCCATGCAGTTCATTTCAACTCCACATGATCTTCAACTCCACTTATGTGTGAAAGTATCAGCACTCTGAGGGAACACGATGACTGGGGGCCTGTGTTTGTGACGTGGACAAAAACACCGTCCTGTTCTTCAAAGTGCAAGCAAACAAAACACCATCAGGCCTGACTGCAATATAAACTGATGAAGTCAGAGCAGGACGCATTGACCATTAGGTAATTCGAAGATTTCAGGGTCAGGGTTTTGGACAGCGTCTCTCGTGCTGCTCAACTGTCTGGTACAGGGTGTCCTGTGTGCAAATGAAGACAGAACAAAAGGAAAAAGGCAGTGCAGGATGTTTTTATGCCAGCCTGTCCGAGCAGTTGAAACGCTGGCTTCAGTCCAGCCAGCCATCATTCCTGTCAGAGATTCTGTAAAATCCAACATACAGTAAATACAAAAACTCACATTTCACCCCTTTCTCCTGGTTGTCCCAAACTCTATGATATTTCTCCTTTTTGCCAGCCATAACCTTATGCCTGAGTCACAACCGCCCTTACGGGTGGATACGGGCTGTCTGTGGGCAAAAAATGGGCAAACCTGTATCTGGGTAACCGACGGGAAAAATGTTCATGTATATCTTTTTCCGGAGTTATGAGCAGGTGATAGGTCATGGCACTTATACAACGTGTTATGCTACGCTCACACCGGGCATTTATCACGCATTTAAGAACAAACTCAATGAAGATTCTTGAATGTGCTTTTAGCAAATGGCGTTCACACTGGACTTTCTCGACCCGATACGAGTGCATGTTACTGCAGTTGGACGAGGTTTGGTGTGAACTGTTGAAGCAGTGCAAATCTTGCCCCTGCAGGTTATTTCTTTCACAGATCTATTCTGATACATAAAAGATGTATTACTTATGTCCATCCAAAATATAAGGGATATTATTAATTTCTCTTTCATGATCAATTTTCGTCTGTAAAATGCAAATCCTAGTCCCTAATTGGTTGAAGTTCATTTGGTTTAACTTGCACTTTGTACATAGAGCCTGAAAAAGGACTTAAAGAGTTTTGAATGTGGAAGCTTGAAATGCACATTTACACTTGTTTACATCCTTTTCATTGGAAGTGGTCAGTTGAATGCATATTTCTGAAGCCTGCGTGAACGTAGCTTTGTAAGTAAGGGTGAAGTAGGTGAGACACGTGTACATCTCATAGGTTTTTCATTTTGTTCAACACCCCCAAATCCTGCGTACTGCCTAAAGGGCTCGTTAGTGCTGTTCCAGTGTGTGGTCTTTGATTGACCCTTGTGTTCTCCTAGCATGCAGCCTGGCTGTTAGAAATGAGAAAAGTAGACAGTGTAGTTTGTGTCAGCATCCTGCAGACACGTATGCATTGTATGTGTGCGCATCACATACGCATGGTCAGTAAAGAGTCAGTGCGTGCACCTTACGAATGACTGGAGTGTGGTTTAAGGGCATTGTATGACATCATCACACAAAGGTCATAACTGTGTGAAACTTACAATACCGGTATAAATATTTCAAGATGTACTGACCACACACACATAGAGACATTTGTTTAGAAATGTTTTGAAGATATTCATATTAATCTGGTACAGTTCATTTACTGCAAAATGTATGAGTAAAGTTATAATGAGATTGTTAATAGCATTAAATAGCATTAAGTGTTCCATGGATTCTCAAATGGAGAACAATTGTTCTGCCTCTCCTGGGAGCCGTTTTAGTTTGGTCACTAGATGGCAATTGCACTATAGCATTACACCTTATTCCAGAAGAAGAGAGTATGAGCAAAACACTGGGCTTTAGACCACAAAGAGTTACTTTACAAAATATTTCCTTAAAAGCGTTTTAAAAATGCATGCCTGTGAGTTTATAAAGATGTTATTTAGTCAGCAATGTATGTTTAAGTAAACTGAGCGTTAGCATTAGCTGTACCATAGGAAATTCCATTATTCAAGCTAACGGACTTTAATATTATGCGTCAGATCGATCTCCACTTTTATGGATCAATTATTGATCTTAGACCAATTCAGATCAATTTATCGATTTCATCAACCCAGCCCTATAATATTCCCATCAGCCCTTTGGGTACACTCTCTTCCATCTAGCTAAAATTAGCTTGGCAAAAAAAAAATCAGCAACTAATATCAGAGCTATTCAGCCGTACTGTTCTGAACCAGATGGGAGCTCAAAGGAGGAAAACGAAGACATTTATGGATCTATTTGGTCTGCAAGAGGAGGATTTAGAATTGGAGAGGAGAAAGAGGACTTTGGCTCACCCAGGGCAATTGCTACGTCACAATTCCGAGCTTTTTCAAACATCCAGTTTTCACCTTCTCTTGATCAAATGTGATTTGAATAAAGGACACTCAGAAATGCAGTTTTAATTTTATATAATTTTGTACATGCCTTCCATTATGAAAAAATTGCAACAAAAACATGTTAAAAACACAAAATAAAATTGGGGTGGGTCTTGAAGATACAACCCTCCACGGGCCTGGATGACCCAAAACCCCCTGCATCCGTACAGGTCAATTCCCCATCTGGGTGCATATTTTAAGGCATTACCCTGAGATGATTTCAGGAGCTAACACGTCTCTTTGACCATCTTCCCACTTGTTATGCTTTAGTGTCATCATTCACACGTTACTCACCAGGCAGTCTGTTCATGTTGACTCCCTGGGCGGACAGGCCGATGCCCATGTACCTGCAGAGAGCAGCACAAGCACCAGCTGGTTTCAGACATCATGTTTACACGTTTCAATACATTTCATGGCAGCTGTGTTTTATCTGCTCTGAAAAGTATACAGATGAGGACTTTGAGCAGAGTGTCTTTGAACCGCTCTGGTATCATAAACAGTGGCTGCAGAGAGAACTGCCTCCAAGGAAGAGTTCAAATATCAGCAGTGGGAGTTGGTGTGGAAGCTCAGAGGTCAGCTTTGATGTCTTCAACCTGTCATACCAGGATCAACTACAAAAATAACAGAAAAAACCTTTTCGCTCAATTGAAAAAGTCATGGATGCCGTTAGCCAAGTGTGTTTGGCACAAGCTGAGATCATTCAGCTCCTCAGCAAATCCAGCCATAAATTTCTGCACTGCAGAGACGGCTCCTCCGCAGACTTTTCCGTCAGTGAATCTGCAGATTAACAGAAACAGAGCTCAACATGAGCCAAGGAGGAAAAGGAGTTATCCTCTCCTGAAAGTGTGTGTCCCTGCTGCGTGTTGGAAGAAAATATATGACATTTTACACACATTTCATAAACACAGTTGAATCCAGAAATTAAGAAGAAAAAAGTTCAGCCAAAAGCTTTTAACCCTTGTGCTCTCTTATGGGGTCTGGATGACTGAAGGATTTTTCTCCAAAGGTTGACATCAGTCAGTGGCCGCATGGGCAAATTTGGAGGTTGTGTGTTGGCAGTCCAGAGTCAGGAAGCAGGAGTGCGATAGCTGACTAATAGGAGGATCTCCAAGGTCAGCAAAATCCCCTAACGATTGACTGATTTCAAAATAAAGTTTTGAGCCAGAATCTTTCTACAGCAAAAGTGTTGAACGCTCATTTGAATTAAAAATACTCAGAAACGCAATTTAAATGTAATTTATTTCTACTCTTAAGAAAAATGCTGCAATAACGTGTTATAAGCACAAAAAAAGAAGATTTTCATTGGAATGGGTCTTCAATGCTTTTGGGACAGGCCATCTTTTGGTAAATTGCATTAACTGGGATTGAAATGTTTGAGATGTATCAGAGCAATAATGGATATTCTGATAAATATAATGACTGAGTATTAGCTGTTTGTTTCTATATAAAAGTCCATGAGATTTTAGCTTCTTGGGACCAAAAGACAAAAGATACTTCCTATTGGAATGCGTGAGGGGGGACTCGGTCCAGTCCACAGTTAAAATCCAAGGCACAAGATAGTCTTGCAATATATAGTCTTGTAAGAGATAGCAAGAAGTGAAGGAATGTGGACACAGCCTAAGAGTCTTTCAACAAATGGGTCCATAAAGGGCCTAATATAGAACTCCAGAGGTCTCTCGGGAGAATGTGGATGAAAAACCACAAAGTTAAAATCTGTCAGCTGATGGATGAGCAAAAAAAAATAGTTGAGTCTTCCATGTTTCTTCAGATTCTCATTGTTATTACAGAACAGAAATAGAGTCTAATTTTAAATATGACCTTTATTTGAATATTTAAGGTACGTGAGTCTTCCCAGGTTGAACACCTCCTTCCAGATATCTATTGTTCTTTGTTGAACCAAAGCCTCAAACTTCATTTTTTTGAGTAAAATTAAACTTAATAGCCTTAGAGTCAAGTAACATATTTTCTTACCATAACCGTGGCTTTGTTTTCCATAAAATGTTGTCATTCTTTCAAAACATTTGTTCTTCATTCCCTTTTCTTTGCATGGTGACCATTTTTTTCTGTAAAAGGGTTCTATTAATTCTGTAAAATATTCAATTTTTTGAAGACCTCCTATGAATAAAGTTAAGGTTTGAATATCAGCAGCTAAAATGTACACACTCTCAATATGTTTGCACTGCAGACGGCATTCTCAGTAACTGAAGGGGCTTTCGGTAGTTCTTAAACTTGCAGGCTGGGATATCCAGACATCAGATGTCAGGAACAATTATAGAACTGCTCAAATGTGGGGAGGTAAGTGTCTTGCTGCTCTGTAGTTCTTTGTAGAAATTGAAAAACGGCAGGATGAGGTTCAGATAAAAGATTCAAAGAAGCGTTTGATGTGATCATGAAGCCCTGCAGTACCTGTCTGATCATGGATAAGGAGTTTTGGAAGATTGCAAAGATAAAGCAATTTAAAAATCAAACAAACCTGTTCAAGAAGAGACTTTTGAAACAAATCAAGATTGAAGGAAAAGTCCATGTTGATGCAGATAAGATAAAGCTTTTGATTTCAGAGAAATATCTTGAAAGCTAATCAGAAATGTTGCTGCTTTTGCAAACACTGCAGATGAGTTCAAGCTTAAAGCATTCTCATGAAGGGATGAAGCTGCATCCATTAAGGCAGTGAGCCCCTGAAACAATGAGCTGCAGCCAGAACCATAAAGACTGAACTTGTTCTGATGACTCAGTGCAGAGAAATACTGATTAAGCAAGTTAACAAATACTCAAGCCACCACTGCAACAGCTGTCTGGTCCTGAGTGTGAGAGCTGGAGCAGAAATGTCCGACTGCACGCTGACCGTACGACTAACATCACACGCAACACTAGATTTCACTGCCTTAAATCCGAGAGTTCAAACCCATTTCATTAACAATCTCGTTTAACCTGTGAAGTTGATCAGACAACGTGCCACCTGTGTCAACCCTCCTCCAAGGCGGTAGTGATAATGCTCTCCTGTGATAATGCTCTCGCCAACAACAGATGGGACAGAAACCAAATCGACTCAACCCCCCCCAATTATTGACTGTATATGAGAAATAGACTGAGTGACCCCCTCCCCCTTTGCATTCCAAAAAGGAAGTACCTGCTGGCTCCAAGAAGCTAAAATCCCATCGCAGAGCCAGAATGGTTGTCATGGTTACTGCTTTGATACATTTTTGTAACATTTTCTTGCTAATCGTCATTTTTTTCTGTAAGTTATTCAAGTTATAAACTGACCAATCAGAGGCTTGAGTAAAAGCATGTGGTCTCACGATGAGCATTTGAAGCGTTTGATTAATAGTTTCTCCAAAGCCCACTTTCAGTTGGTAGGGGTGTGGACCTCCAACGAGCTCACTCCTCATTGGCGGGGGTGGTTGCCATAGAAATGTTGACTTGGACCGATTACTGCATATTGAGGTCATCCGGCTCCAACATGGCAGGATCTGTACCCCCCAAAAATGGTGACTGAATTGACTTAATTTCAATGGAGCCAGAAGTATATCAGTTTCTATGGGCGACACAGTCCTGCTCTCATATACAGTCAGTGGACTCAACTCCAAAAACAAAAAGTCTGAATTAAAACTATAAATTGAGGACTGAAAGCAAAAAGGCAGAAAAAAAAGTGGCCTAAAACGAAAATTGAAAATACAAAACAGCAGCTGTTACCAATAAATATTTGTTTTTACTTGTTAGCAGTTTTAGATTTATTGCTGTTTAATACAAGTTTTAAGTATTGTAAGTATTTCTGCAAATTTAATTTTTTTTCCAACAAATTTCAAAATTTCTTTCAAGTTTTCAATGTGTACTTTTGACAGTATAACTATTTAAATTTTCACGTTTTTTAAAAATTTACAATCTGTTTTTTAAATTCACCTTAACGTCCCACTCCAACTACATTTATTTTTCTATTGTAAAATCATTACCAGTATTTTTTAATTATGAATATTCAGTATTCAGTCAAAATTAAAAAGTTTGATTTTTTTTTTTATCAATATTTTCTGCAGAGATGCAGGAGCTCATTAAAAATTCTCATCTTGGTTGTGGGTGGAACTGCTGAAGTTAGCCTTGCTAATTTCCCAGAATTCCATTGTTTAGACTTTCTCCCACTAGCGTATAGCCTCTCACAAGCCCAAGCTAACATTAGCATTGCAAAAAAAACGGCTAGCAGTATCAGAGGTATCCAGCCACACAGTTTTGAGTCAGATGGCAGCTCAGACGGTGAAAATGACAACATGGACTGTTCTATTTATCTGCAAGTTGAGGATTTAGAACTGGAGTGGAGAAAGCGAGACTTTGTCCCGCCCACAGCAGTAGCACCGTCATAAAAGTATGAGCTTTTCCAAACATCCGATTTTCTTCTACGTTGAATAATTTGAATAACGAAATACTCAAAAACGCAGTTTTAATCTGAAATTCTTTCATGCATGTCCTCCATTATGAGAAAAACACAAAAAAATACAATTTACATTGGAGTGGGTCTATAAATAGTTCATAAAATCCCATTGAAATCTGTAGAATCAGACACATCCTTGCACTTTTGACAGAAGCAGACGAGCTCCAAGTTCTTTCAACTCACCCGTCTCGACCTTTACTGACAATCTTCACTTCAAAGTAGTAGATCCCGCAGGCTGCTGGGATCGGGTGCGTAGCTCGCACTGATGCTGCATCTTTGTGGTTCTTTCCGTGTCCTGCAAAAAGACAAGGAACCGTTCGTTACACAAGTCTGTTGGTTTACACTCCAGAGACTGTGTGGAGGTCATTCACACACAGCCTGTCCATTAATTGTTTCGTCAATTACAACAAAACCAACGTGTGGTTGTGCAAGAGTGAATCAATGTTTCCTCTTTTGGTAAGATAGACCACACTGAGTACAAATATTAGTCAGATAAAGAAATACAATCACTTTTATTTTGTATCAGTGAACAAAGTTGAGCAAAAGATCTTTGAACTGAAAAACGGAAATCTCCGAACGCTGCTGAAGTTAAAACAGACCTACTTTAATCAGTTCTCACAGTGTCTCTGTACTGCTGCACTGCTGTGAATGTGTGTTTTGTAAGCTACGCTTTGATTAACCACATTCAAAATGTGAGTTCATGTAAAACCTCAACCGTTTCCATATCAGGTCAGCTGTTGAGCTTTGGAGGCTGCAGTCAGAGAACAAAACGCCAGGCGGCTCTCCGACACAAAACATCTGGACTCAAAAACCAGAAGGTCTGCACAGGGGGGAGGAGTCTAAACCAGCTCAGCGGTATTGTGGTAGAGCGTCCGACCCAAGACTTGAACGTTGTGAGGTCAAATCCAGACAGAGTCAAACCAACGACTAAGAATGGGACCCAGTTCTTCCCTGCATTAAGGGGTTAAGTCTCCAGCACACCAGTTCCCCAGAGGATGGGTTAAATGCAGAGAACAAATTCCAAACACATATAAGATTTAATACAAAATACATTTGCACTCTGTTTTATTCAGTTTTAGTCCTCATTTATATTAAAATGGGACATGTTTTGTTTGTTTTTATCCGGATTTCTTCATTCTGAGTTAAATTTAATTATAAATAACATTTTGATAGAATTATTATTAATTATTATTATTATTGTAGTTTCCTGTACAGCACTCTGGTCCTCTTGCGTTGTTTGAAATATTCTCTATAAACTGACTATCTTCCCCCATTTTTCTGAGCAACATCTTAGCTGTATGATCATCCTTATAAAAATGTTTTTGTAACTAAAACTTCAACATAATTCCGTTCACCAATCTGTTGGTCCGGCCACCAAAAAACAAAATATCTGTAAATTTATATGTGTATCAAATATTAACCAATCAGTAATTAATTTAAGTATTCAGGTAGTCATTTAAGTGTACAATCCAGCATTGTTATTGTTGTTATTTGTTTTGTTTTTTTTGCTGCTATGAATCAAGAAAGATGTGGAAATCGATAACATGTTTGTTTAGTGATTTGTCTGTCTTGCTTGTGTTTGGTGATTTGGTTTGTACGAATTGTAAAAAAAAAAAGGAAAAATCTTTTTTTTTTTTTTTTTAATAAAAAGTACAAAAAATATTTTTCTAAAAAACCAAAAGCCACTAATTTTACAAAAAATATTTAGCTTTTTAATGCGACCCATTGTCTTGAAAGAAAAATTCAAAAACACAAAGAAATCATGACGAAAAACCTGAGCAAAGTAAAGAAAATCTGAAAAATAAACTTTAGCTAAATGCAAGTCTTTTAAATTTTTAGAATTGTAATTATCTTCTGGAAACACACATTTCCTCATGTATCTATGAGTTCACACTTAAAAGTGTCTGACCCCTGCGTTTTCAGCATCTCTATATTTCCTTTTGTCAGCCTTTAATTGTGCAGTTTCTCCGTGTGCAGATTCCAAAGACGTCCACTCATGAGAGGAGATCACTCGGACTGGCTGTGTGTAAATCAGAGATGCTGTTGTTTACGCTCTTTAAAGGCTCTAGCGGCAGCCTGTAATAAAGATGTGCACACAGCGGGGTGACTGGCCTCATGCGTTCTGTCTGAACCAATTAGACTGAAGCACAACAGTCATTACGGAGTGTCGATCCATATTCCGACGCGGCTTACGCAACCGCTCGAGCGTAAGAGAGGCAGTTGTATAACCGAACGTGAGTCTCTCAGTTACATGCCATCACGCCACCGACCGGGCTCACCTGTTCTGATACCGATCGGCTGCAACATTAACCGCAGCAGCTGGCTGTCAGCAGACACGAGCGCCGTGCAGGACAATCTGCTAAAAACAGCGTGCCCACTAAAACTAGATGAGTATTCTGAACCATGACATCTGCAGTTACAAAGAAACTTGACATATTTTAAAATGACATGACGATCATGTCATTTTTTTAAGACTGGGATTATTATCTCAGATGAAGAACAACTGATACTTTTTCCCACAACCCATTATTTCTTTTAGCAGAAAACAGAGCTAAAAATGGGAAACACGTGGGCAAGGACAAGTACCGCCATAGAGCTTTCACACAGACCAGAAGGTTTACTGAGGATCATCAGAAAATATGCAAAAGCAGAAGATCTGTCTGTCCAGAGCAGCTTTCCCTTTGAAAGACCACAGATGAGCAAATGTTGATGTACATCAGTCTGGCAAGACTTTAGAACCATATCCAAACAATTTCAGCGAAAAGATTAAGTACACGTTAAAAAAGGCACATGCGACAGCTCAAGATAGGACATTTCAGGAAATCTCTAAAATCCAGGAGCTTGTTTTAGATTCACCAAGTTTCAACTGGTTTAACCTTTTAACACCGCAATAACACCTAAATAACAGACACTCTATAACTTACTGTCACCTTACGATCGTCCCTGCGCTTTTCTCTGCTCCGAAATGTACTGGAATTACGTTGATCAATATGACGATCGAATGGTTACAAAAAATCAAAGAACATCCACACTGGACCTTAATCCCAAATTTTCCTAAACCACATGTTGACTAAATGTCATCTATATCAAAGCAAAAGCACAAAAAAAAAATTTCCACAAAAAAACAAAAAAAAAAAACAAACAAGCTCTGAAGCTCTAGTTTTCTTTCTTTTAACACCCAACACTTCACAGCACGGTGTTGGAAGGCTAATGGTATGGGCCGTTTCAGCAGCCACAGAGCCTGAACACCTGCCAGAGACACATCTAAGTCTGCCAACACGGATTTGGAGAACAGCAGCGAATCTACAGTACAGCCGTGTGAGCCAGAAAACTATTGTTTTTCCCTCTCTGCGGCAAAAGCTGCATCTGGAAAGTCTTAATATTGCTCAGCTTTTAAAGACTCCAACCAAAATTGTGCTTTTTGACATGTTCTTGTAATATTTTTCTTGCGACGGAGGACATAAATAAAAGAATTTATGATTAAAAGCGCATTTCTGAGTATTGCCTTTATTTAATTTGTGATTGATCACGAGCAGATGAAAATCAGTGGTTTGAAAAAGCTAAAATTAAAATTGAACAACTGCCATGGGCAGGTCAAAGTCTCCCAATAATAAATCTTCCACTTAAAGACCAATAGATCCATTAACGTCTTCATTTTCCTCAAATGGGCACCCATCTGGCTAAAACAGCTCCAACATTGCTCTCTGTTGTTTTTGGCAACGCTAATGTTAGCTTAGGCTCTGTAAGCTAGGGGGAAGGGGTGTAAATGAAGGAATGCTGGGATATCAATGTAGGTTACTTCCACACCCACAACCCAGAGGGAAATTTCTAATGAGCTCCTACAGTTCTATAGAAATTATCTAAAATTAAAAAAAAAAAAAAAAAGACCAAACTTTTTTTATTAAAACTGAATAATCCTTTTTAAAAGACCACTAGAAACTACTTTACAATAGATAATAAAAATAGCTGGAGTGGGAGTTTAAAAGGTTTTTTGTTACATAGTTAAGATTTGCATAAAAAAATCCTGTGCAGCAGCAACACAACATGATCATAAATCATATATCACATTTTCTGATTAATTGGAGAACCAAGAGAGTTTAATAATGAACCAGGATGGATTCAAAAACTAAAAACATGTCAATTATTTTCTTTTAATCCAACTTTTACCACTTAGTTTTAAATTTAAGGATGCTAAATTGTGCAACTAAGTTCAGACATACTTTGATCAGAGGAGCAGGACAAGAAAGTCGAAACGTTTTCCTCACAGATCTGCTTTGCATTATCATACATATAGAATGATGTGAGCTAGAGTGGAGTTGTGTTTGTGAAATAAAATAGACTCTGATCAACAAACGAAAATTCTCTTTCAAGCCTAAAAAATCCCTGATTTGTTTTGAAAATATTTCGCCCTCAAAAGCAGGTCAGATTTAGAAGACATCATTATTAAAAAAAATATATATATATCCAACATCTGCCCTAAAGGCTTCTTGCTTATCAATATAATCAGAAATACTACTCTTTGAAAACCACAAAGTGTGAACTCTACCATTAAAAAAAAACACCAACAAGTTCAAAAGTGCAGCAAAGATGGCTGTGAATTTCCAGGAAAGCTGATATAAATGGATTAAAGCGACTCAGAGTCACTCAGCTTTATGATTTCTGATGCTTTTTTTCAGCCATTTAGTAACGTCATTTCTAACAGCAAACAAAGAGCAGCTCTCTGCACTCTGAAAATGTGTCTTTATTTTACCTCAGACACACAACGGTCCACTTTAATATGGAGTGGAAGCAACCAGAAACGGAGACAACACACAGGATTTATAACGCTTTGATTCTGAGATGAGCTGGAAAACGCAGAAGGAGGAAAATTACATTTTAGATTTTTCTGACGGAAATAAAAAACAATAAAGAAAAAAACTCTTAAGGCCTTAGGAATCCACACAAGTGAATCAGCAAATCTAAAAGCCCTTTTTACACTTGATAAAAATAGAACAATCCTGTTTTTACAAAAGTATTTTCTGCTTATGTTACAGAAATAAACATCCATTATACCTTTAATCAAGAGTGAAAACATTTTCTGCTAAACATCTTGGTTTATATTTCTACTAATAATAAAAATCTTTAACTTTTGTGTTGGACATGCATTATATTTTACAGATAAACTCGTGTTTTTGATGTGTTTAACATGTTTTTGTGGCATTTTTGTCAGAATGGAAAACATACATTCAGAAAATTAAGCTAAAAATCGAATTTCTGAGCATTTTTTTTATCCAAATCAATGTAAATCAGAAGCAGATGAAAAAATAATGTTTAAAAAGAGTGTATTTGTGACGTAAAAAATATGCTGGGCGGGCCAATAGCTCGTCGATCCACCCCATTCTGATGTATCCACCTGTCTTTGTGTTCTAACATCTGTTCCATTAGATAGCTCCAATATTGCTGATCTTCATCCATGTCACAACACAAGATTAACACACTCTGCTTAAACTAATACAACTTCCACTTGGTTGAAGTTATTGCTGCCAAATGAGGGTCAACCAGTTTTAAATCCAAATTTTTTCCACCCTGCACTTTGAATGTCTATACATTTACAATACAATGCAAAAATAAGGAAGCTGAGATCCACTATCTTGTTATATCGAGATAACAAACTTTGTTTTCTCATTTTAACAAGATAATCCAGAACGAAGAATGAAGCGTCTCCCTCTTCCTTTCCCAAGTGGAGACACCGAGACTTCACCTGTTTGAAAACACTCCACAAAAGTTGTTTTTAGTCTATTTTATATTTATTAGTGGATCTGTGCTCTTTGAACATCTTAATTTAGTCTCATGCACACAGCCCCTCCCTTAATTTCCCCAAAAACCCCAAACAAACATTGACCGATTGACAGAATTCAGGTCTGCCGAGCGTTTCTGCATGGTGCGTTCACTGAGCTCCGGACATCGGCAGCAAAACAAAGCAGGTTATCAGAAAAAACATCGAACCCCAGAACTGATGCTTATTAAAAATTGATGGATTATATACTGTCAACATTTTTTCTGAAAAACTGCTTTGACGAAATGAAGGCGTTTGAGGAGCATAGACCCTCTAATAAAATAATAAAAGAGATTAGACTTGAAAACAACTTTTATGGAGTGTTCGTCTGCTGTTTTTCTTGATAACCCCAAAATAAAGAGACTTAAAACAGATGAAGTCTCCGTGCAGGCAAGGGAGAGCGGGACGCTTCCTTCTTCGTTATTGATTATCTCGTTATAACGAGTTATTATCTCATTTTCTCGAGAAAACCAAGTTTGTTTTCTAGTGATAACAAGATATGATCTCGTTATCACGAGAAAACAATCCAAAAAAAAAAAAAGCTTTCAGCATCCGTACAAAAATGTACATTTTAGTAATATGCATTAGTTTAAAAAAATTGTGTTTATTATGTGATGTGACTTGGATGAAAATCAGAAAATATTTTATGACAAATTCATACAGAATTCCAAGTATTCCCAAAGGGTTCAAATACATTTTCTTGTAACTGTTTCTCCCAGAAAACAACAAAGGTTTTTTAACATTATTTTGACTTAAAATAATTAACAGGCCTCTGGGACAGGTTTTAAAACAGATCAACAAAGGATTGGAGTTGGTCTTTAAGGTACAACATAATTAAGCTAAAGGTAGAGCCTCCTCTGTAGTTTGTAAAAAAGCATTTGTTGTTGCAATTTAGTGCAAATTTCTTCCCCTATCTGCATTTATTTTTGTAATTTTGCATCTTCAACAATCATATCTGTTGTAAAATAGTTGAATTTTACAACACAAACATAAAAGAGCTGGTGTGTATTTTAATGAACCTACTATAATTATTTATCAATGCTCCACATTGAAACTGCATAGAAATGTCTGTGTACCAAACAGCTTCACTGCAGGGTCTCCCAGACCCGGTCCTCTGAACACCCAGTCTCGCGTGTTTATATCCTGCCCGGCTGTGACCCACCTGCCTCTGATGACAGTCATTTTCAGGTCTGAGCTTTTAAATCGGCTCAGTTATGTGTATTTTTCACAGGTTTGATTGAAGCTTTGCGACTACAGTTGCAGGTTTTGAAAAGACAGAAACTGAGTTACATGAAAAGAGCCGATCGTGGAGCCTATCAGTGATAAGATCTTTAATAATTTAGCCTTAAATCTAAATTAGGACAGCAGTTACAACCTGGGCTTCAGACGGATGGATGGTTTAGTACCACAGAGCAGAATTTTCCTTTTAAAAGTCCCATATATCAAATCCATTAAAGATGTGTCACTTTTGAGGATAAGAAAGTCGCTTTTGTTCTCCTGGGAAGGTTGGAGATCTGCAGCGAGGCTATTATTTGAATGACACACGGTGCTGAATAACACCTTTTATAATTGTCTAAACAATAGAGTGCCGTCAAGAGACAAATCTGCATGATAATGATCCAGCTTAATCAAGAATTCTGTCATTTCTTAACAGAAAAGGCACAAAGCGAGCAGATTAATGAGCTCATCTTTGCTTAAAATGATCCGCTACATATAAAGAATGAGAATCTTTCTCCTTAGTCCCATTGGGCATCTTTGTTTAGTGTTTTATCTACAGTTGTTTTTATGGTTTTATGTCTTAGAATAGTTATTTCTGAAGGTTTGGAAATGCAAAAGAAAACATGGGTTGTTTAGTTAGTTGCAATGCGCACTTTTGTCACTAGATGTCGCTACATTCCATCATGATCTTATTGAAAACATAAAAGTTCCTTTTGATCAATTGTAAAAGTGATATTTGGATTAAGATTAGTAGCCCAAATCAAAAACGTGTCGTTTTCTAGGATGTATTTTCAGCAGAGCAGCAAAAGTTCATTAGAACTTCACCTCTGGAGCAACCCCGCCCCTTTTCCTTTCTTCACTGCTGAGAGCTCCCCATTTAGACACTCTCCTGCTGGATTACAGCGCCTCACACCCCCAACCTAACATTAATGGAGCAACAAAACTGGCGACCAATATTGAAGCTATCTAACCATACGTACATGAGCCAGATGCCAACTCAGATAAGGAATTAGTCGTCTACAAGTGTCCGAATGGAGAAGAGCAGGGAGCTTATGGCCCGCCCAGTGTATTGTCTCCATCACAAATTAGTTATTTATCAAACAGGATTTTTTTTTGTCTGCTCCTGATTTACAATTTTCCAAATAAATGTCCTCCACCATCAGAAAAATGTCACAAAAGCAAATTAGAAACACCAAGAAAACTCTTTTCATTGGAATGGGTCACTGAGACAGAATACACGTACGAAAAATTTAAAGTTCACTAAAGGTCTAAGATTTCGACAAGATTTAAATCACTACAGCCTGAAACTAAAAGAAACCTGCTTCACTTAGAGCTCTGCCAAGACGTTTAAATCTTCTCATCATAGATGTGGTCGTCATGGTAACACAGAGTTTGAAAATACCCATTATAAAGACTAAATGTTTAAAAATTTACGTGCCTTTTGGCAAGAAAAATATTCACAAGATAAAATATTGTGATTCTATGAAGTGTTTGCCCCTGATCGGATTTCTCTTTTTGCTTTTATAACATTATGAAGATGTAAAAAAATTACTGACTGTTCATTTAACCAAACCTATGGGGCTCAGTTTCAAGAAGTGATTCTATCATAAACTTAACAACTATTCACTTTTAGAAGGAGATAATCAATAATTTTCAATGAGTATGAGGAGGAATTCACTCATCTTTGCAGAAATGTTGTTATTCAGCTCATTCAAAGCACTCCAAGTACTCTTTTTTTCCAAAGTCAAGACAGCAGATCAGAAATGGATCTCGGCCACACCAACATGTTTTTGTTGTGTTCTCGTTTTTTGGTGGGTTTTGGATCATTGCTTTGCTGCAGAACCCAAGTGCTCTTCAGCTTGAGGTCAAAAATAGCGGTAATTAAGAAGACAGAAGAGTTTGTGTTTTCATTTAACTCAAGTCTTTCAAAGCATACGAGCCCAGACCATACCAGTACCACCTCTTTGTTTGTCTATTGGTGTGAGGTCTTATCCGAAATTATGTTATCCTCACACCAAATGTAAAAGAATACACACTTTCAAAGGAGCTTGTTTCAACGGTTCACAGAAGGCTTTCTAAAAGTTGCTTTCTGGCAAAAACGAAACAAACCTTTTATATTCTACCAGCAAAGCAGAGGTTTTCATCTCAGGACTTTCCTTTTTGGGATATTTTTACCAAGTCTGTTTAAAAGGTGGAGTCGTGAACAATGATTTTACTAAAGTTAGTAAGACGTAGTACAAAATTTAAAAAAACCTCAAATAAGAGACAACTACTGTAGATTGTATCAACTTGTAAGACAAAATTATGTTGTTTTTTTTTTTTTTGAGAAATTCTAAATGAATCAAGTTTCTGAAAGTGAAGCACTCATCCGGAGGACTACAAATCTTTCCAAGAAAAGTCCAACAGGCTTATAGGAAATATAACAGTTACATAAGACAATAATATATCATGGTAACTTTAAACAAGAAGATCTTTCCAGGATCATCTCCTTTGAGTGAACATGAACACACAATTTAAAAAGGTGGAATATTTCTGTTAAAATCTGGATGGACATCACTTACATCTTTACAGGAAACGGTTCCTGATTTTCCGGTAAAGACTAGGAAATAAAGTGGAACAAAAGTTCACTCATTTTTGGATCTTTGTTACAAACGTTCTTCAACCAAAACCTCCAAGATAAAATGAAATTAGCAGCCAAACCAAACCGGGAGAATTTTATCACCACAGCTTTATGAAAAATACGTGGGTCAGTGCAGAGTTCAAGATCCACAAAAATAAAAATAAAAGATTCAAAACAAAAAGTTGATTTTCTTCAGTTCCATTTCCCAAATCATATACTTCTGGATTTGAATCAAGATTACCACCACATGTGAGGGAGAAGCAAAACATGGTAGCATCTGTAAGACAGAGCCAACAGGTCTGAAGGGTGGATGCACGGCAGCTTTTCTTATTTCAAACGTTAGTCAACAAAGAACAGCCGTGAAACAGCAAAACCATGACAACTTACAGCAAAAAACATCAAGAATCCCAAAACTATTTCAACAAACAGCTGTGAACATTTCACCAAAAAATGAAGAAATTCATTCCTGTTAATCAAGGGGAAAGTTCCCAGTTTGTGAAATTCACATCCTTGTTTATGAAAGTCTTTGAATCCAGATAAAAATGATTTCAGGAACTGAAACAACCCAAATAGATTTGAAATGAATTGAATCAGAAACCAAATCAAATTCAGGATATGAAGGGTGATGTTCTGGTTCTTCCATGTCAGTTTAGGTGAGAAGTCAGAAATTTTAAAAGGAACAGGGCTCCTGGACCTTTTTCAGGCCACAGACCGGTTTAATGTCAGACAACATCTTCATGTATTTTTGACATGTGACCTAGTGATTTTATTTGCATCAAGAATGAGTCAGATGTGGTGGTGGGGAATCCGGTAAATTTCCAAACTTCCTTCAGATTCAGATTATAAATGAAATGGAAAGACATGGGTTGTGTTTTTTTTTTCCTCTCTACGGCCTGGTACCAACTATCCCACGGACCGGTATCAGTCCACTGCCCAGGGGTTGGGAAAACCCACTCCAATGAAAATAGTATTTTTAACATGTTCTTGTTGAATTTTTCTCATAGTGGAAGAGACATATAAAATAATTTAACATTTAAACTTCATCTCTGAGTATTTCCTTATTGAAATCCTGATGGATCAGATGAAAACGGTGAGG
The DNA here is from genome assembly GCA_003999625.1 of Oryzias javanicus. Classification (NCBI taxonomy): domain Eukaryota; kingdom Metazoa; phylum Chordata; class Actinopteri; order Beloniformes; family Adrianichthyidae; genus Oryzias; species Oryzias javanicus. The sequence goes on from CM012442.1 coordinate 25,101,488, forward strand.
TTTTGACACAGCGGGTGACATGGGCGGGCCAAAGACTCCCTGCAACACTTCATGCTTAAGGGGTCCGAACTGGCATCTGGCTCCAAAGTGTACGGCTGGATAACTGGTTTTGTTCACCATTAGGGCTGCCGCAGTTACTCGACTAATCGACAATTAAAATAGCCGACGACAAATTTAATAGTCGATTAGTCGTTACTTTACATAATATAAAGTCAGATTGTAGTAAAGTTGAACAATGTTGTGAGCGTTCAGCACCAAAAAAAACCCCCACTTTTTTCATATTTGAGTCAGTGAGAAAAACTTTATCTTTAGTGAAAAATAGTTCCTTGTTTCAGATCCGACCTCATTAGAGAGATAAGGAATATACTTTTTATCAAACTCATTTTGACAGGTGACTTTTGACCATATATACATAAAACAGATATTAAATTGTTACGTCATCTTGAGGGGCGGGTCACCTGTCAAAACGAGTTTGATGGACGGTGTAGGGTCAAAGGTCACCTGTCAAAATGAGTTTGATAGAAAGTATATTCCTTATCTCACGCTCATCTGATTTACTGTTTTTAATACCAGAAACTAATGAAGGACAAATGCTGCATGATTCATTAAAAGTTTCATAAAATATTCTCTTAATTGTTTGTATTTTTAGTTAGTTTAAAGCTAATGATGGTTAATATGAGTGCTATACATAAAGTTAGCGCATTTGTCGACTAATCGGAAAAAATAATCTGTGATTAGTCGACTATTAAAATAATCGTTTGTGGCAGCGCTATTCATCATTTTTCTTTTTTTGGCACGCTAATATTAGGTTGCAACTATAAGCTTGAGGAAGTACAAACAGAGCTCTGAGCGACGGGAAAGGGGGCGGGGTTGCTCCAGGCTAACTGTCCCGCCCACAACTCAGAGTCAAATTACTAATGACCTGCTGCAGAAAATATGTCCTGAAAAACAAAACTGGATTTTTGATTTTGGCTAATCAAATCTGCACAATCATAATTAATAATTTCACAATAAAATGAAAATATAGTTGGAATGTGACTTTAACTACCAAAGAGCCAGACGTAATGGCATCTATCCATAAAGCCACCTGTAGATTTTTGTCTTGGTCAGTGTTCTGGGTATTGCGCTTTTATCACTAAATGAAGCTCGGGAAACTTCAAATTACTAAAATCATTAGCAGTAAAAAAATAAATAAATAACAAGAAGAAGTTGTGATCTTTTGACTGGGAGTATTTTTGAGGTTTTGCTCCTGGTGAAGCTGCAGATCAAACCACCGGCTACACAACAATGAGAAGCTCTCAGCTTTCTAAGCCGCAGCTTTCCTCTGCGTTAGTCATACACCACGACGAGAGGCCTCCAGGCAATCCCTGTAATGTTTGGCTCAAGTCAAACCTCACGCTGGTTTTAGATTTAAAAAAAAGTTGAGGCGTTTTCATACACACCAACTTTGGCAGGAGAGAGAGAGCATCACATGGCTCTGAAAATGTACAACAAACCAGGAGTTTCTGTGTGTTTACTTTTCTTAAAGTTGTAATTTAAAGTAGTATGGAACCGAACCAGTTTAAGTTAGCCTGAAGGGAGAGCTACGATCATAAGCAGAGAGATCCTTGTGTAACAAAACAAAACCCATCGCCTTCATTGTTCCAAAGGAAAACAAAACCTGTCCAAAAAAACAATAAAACCTTAAATAACTTGATTTTTTCATGTTCAGCAACATTGCATTAGCATGAAGGCTACAGTGTGTTGAACTTATAAACTGTTCATCTGCCGACAGGTCTTCTTCGTTTAGTCAGTCAACCCAGCAACCTTACAAATGTGTTATCTTAGTCATTTAAAAGGAGAAATAATACTGTTACCTACTAGAAACCCACTCCGATAATCTTTTAATCTATTTTAAAAGCATTCCCCGTGGTCTTTTAATTATGATTATGCTTTCTTAGACAACACTTGTTTTAAGTTTTGTCATTTGCTAGGATAGTCTGTTGCAGAGTAGCAGTAGTTTGTTGTTCACACCGCCACTGGCAACCTCAATAAAAATCTCAATAAAGCTCTGTTGTTCACAAGTAGCCACCCGAGTCTTGGGGCTGTACGTACAAACTGTGCGTCCATTGAACACACATTGAAATCAAACCAAGCCAATAGGGACTCTGATTTGGTAGTGAAGTACAGATGGTGTCCCTTTTTATTCATGGAACCGTCCAACCAACAGTTTGTAAATTGACTCTGGAGGATAAGTTAAAAACACCTCTCTCTTCTTCTTTTCTGCCTGGTCCAAAAGAATATGACACAAAAATAATAAATATAAATAACGTTTGGCCTAAATTACAAAAGGGGTTTATACAAATATATACCTTGTGTGTCAAAAGATCCAAAACCTAAAAAATGTGGGATGGATTGTTGGTGCCGAGCAGCTCCGGCCCCCTTCCCCTCCCCATTGCTGAGAGCTCTCTGTTTATGATTCTACCACTAGCTTACAGCCTCTCACACCCCCAACCTAACATTACTGGTGCAACAAAAATGACTGGCAATATTGAAGCTATCCAAACATATGATTTTGAGTCAGACGTGCAAAACAACGACATACATGAATCTGTCTGTCTGCAAGTGGATGGAGCGCAGAGGGGAGCTTGTGGTCCACCCAGCGTGTTTTCTCAAATACAATATTATTCAAACTGTATTTTTTCCGTTTACTCCCAATTCACATTGATTTGAATAAAGAAATACTCAGAAATGCAATTTTAAGCTTAATTTTATTTAAATAATATGTCTTCAATCATGAGAAAATTGTCACCTTAAAAACACAATTTTCATCGGAGTGGATCTTTAAAGCCCCTTAAACTATATTTGCTTGAAACCGTTCCAAGAATTCTTTTAATCATGATGATACAGTTTTTAGCAAAAAGCTGAAGTCGCAGCAAGAGTTTTTTGGAAATTTGTCTCTGGGTTGTGGGCGGGACTGTTGGATTGAAAGTAAACATACTTTGATATCCCAGCATTCCTTTGTGTGCATTCTCTCCCGCTAGCTTACAGACCCTCATAACCCATTGACATTAGTGTAGCAAAAATAAAAATCTCTCCTCTGGGAAAGATGGCAGCTTAGAGGAGGAAAATGAAAACACTTTGGCCCACCCATGCCTGTTGATGCGTCACAAACTTGAGCTTTTTCAAATGTTTTTTTTTGTGGTCTGCTCCTGATCCATCACAATTTGAATAAAGAAATGTTCAGAAATGCAGTAGTAATCTTAAATTATGTTGTATATGTCTTCCATCATGAGAAAAATGCTACAAGAACATGGTAAAAATACCAAAAACAAATTAACATTGGAGTGGATCTTAAAGAGTTACAACAAAATGTCATTATAACAAAATAAAATTAACAATTAAGAATCATGTCATGTGTATAAATCAATCAGATCCCAAAGTATGTTTTAGAAATGAAGACGTTAAGCTGTTTGTTCGTCCTTGAGGATTCAGACACATTGATTATACAACCGTTATGGCTTAAAGAGGCCAAATGACTTAGTAACAGCATCGCTGGCTGTATCATTTAGTCATATTTGTCTAAATGTGTGTGAAGTGTTTGTATACGCCGCTGCTGAGACGAGCCAAATAAATCTGCCGGTGAACATTAGCTCTGCTTATGCACCATGCGGCCTTGAACAGAGGGGCGGAAAGAAAATTTGGCACACTGGTCAAAATAGCATCCAAACCACAAGGGTGAGGTAGAAGAGCAGGAGCTGGAACCACCAGAAGGAGGAGAACACCCCAGAACAGACCCATCTATGCAGGCATCCCAGAACAATTATGCAGTGTCACTTCATCTCCCAAGCAGACATGAGAAACTCAACGTCCTACATAAACTCAACATGAGGTGATTTATCTTTAGCAACAGACTCCTCTGTGCCAGGGCCACGGCTGGGACACGTGCACGGATCATTCTGGGCAGAGCACAATGATCAGAAAGACACTGATTTCACTGGAAGGTGTCACCAAACAGCTGTCATGGAACACCGTCAAATAAATGAATGAATATTGTGGTCTCGTGCTCGATTCATCAGCGCTGATGTGATCAATTATTCACTAAGCCACCAGGGTGTTTCTCCAATTCTCGAGGAGGCATTTGTATTAGATTATAAATGAGCATCAGTTTGAGTGTGAACAAATACTGGACGAGGCCCTGTTTGGTTATCAATATTAAACTGTTATTAAACTCTGTCCAAAAAGCGGATTCTTTACAGAACGTGGAGGCGCAGAGGCCTCCCGTGTCACCCTAAAATAAAAGTATTTCTCGAACACTGTCCGTGAAATCACGCGAGAAAAGTCACAAAGCTATTTTATATTTTGTATTTTTCAATACAAAACTGGAATTTATGCAAGTGTGACTATTGAAAACAAGTTTTAATGGAGTCCACCAACTGTTTTCAGGCTGATATTAACCAGAAAATGCAGCTAGGTTAGCTCCGTTAGCTAGTTAGCCTCTTGGCTAGTAAACTAGTCCTGTTTTAAAAGGCAGAAGGCGTTAACGAGCTGCTGTTAGTTTGGTGTTGTTAGTTAGTAGAGCGGCTGTCTCCGCTGCTGCCCCGGTTTACTAAGCTAGCGTTGGAGGCAGTCCGTTTACTGCGAACGCACAAACTGGAAATCGAACTAAGATTAGCGTCTCTGGGGGTCATTTTGAGTTTGTTGGTAATAAAACCGACTGTCGGGGTGGACGGGTTCACTGTCACCCATTTGGGCATTCCTCTGCTCATTTGTGAAACAAAGCAAGGACAGGCAGCTCAGACTAGATTTACCAGGACTACGCACTCACACTACATAATCGCACACTGTGTGTGTGTCTGTTGTGTGTGTTGACCCCCTCTCCGCAACAACAGTGACAGATTTGAGCTGAGAGCTCTCCACTGCGGTGACTATCAGACCCGTGAGGGATGAGGCAGCACTCTAACCTTTGTAATGCACCCGCAGGTTGTTCTGTGACAGCCCGATGTAGCTGTATTTATCCTTGGGGCTCCAGGATCGGGGCAGAGGGGTCTCTTCCTCGTTTACAGCCGGGTAGAGACGTTTCAACCGTTCGCTCAGCTCTCGCTCCTGGTAATTAAAAACAGAGTCTCCTAACTGCAGGCTTCCCGAGCCGAGCTCTGCCATTTTTCGGCCTCTGTTTGTCTCGAGTCCTATTGTTGATTTCTGTGTATCCGAAGCCCGTGTCAGTCTGCTGGAGCTGTAGGCTGAGAGTGAGAGGGACAGAGGGGAGAAAATAGCAGCGGTGTGACATCCCCGGATAAGCAACAGAATGTACTGTAGGCTAAAGCGATGCAGTCTGGGTAATGTAGTCAAATGGAGCGCTATGTTAAAGGGGATGAATTTGGACATGACTACATTGCACCGTCGCTGTCTAGTTCGAGACTTTCAACCTATCTGGGATTCTGGGAAACGTAGTTATGTTATTCAACCAATGAGCTAAACATGTATGACTCTTTAACACAATAATATGCGTGCAGTGTTTTTATAGATACATAAAATTAAACATCATGAAATAATAGCAAAAATAATTAAAACAAACAAAACAAAAAATTACTTTTTATTAATCAAAATCAGAAAGGAAACATATACCATTAGTAATGTCAATATAATTACAACTATTTATTTATTTATTCATTTAAATACCCAAGTTTACCCATGGTGCCCTGCCCTCGCCCTCAAATCTTTCCGGCTAACCAACTCTTACCCTAAACAGGCTAGAAACGTGACAAAATTTGTAGCACTAAAATAAGGTTGTTTTTAAATACGTACAACATTTTTATTTCACTTTCTACAAAAGACGTTTTTAAAAAATCAATCAGGCATATAATAGACGACTACAGGGGGGCTTTATTTTTCAAACGTAACCATGGAAACCCCGCTGCCAAACCGTGGATTGCAAGTTGAACTTCAGCTTAAAAAGGAGAAAACCACGCTTTTCAAAATAAGGAACTTCGCTTTGTGATTTTATTTATATCTTTCTTTTTTGTTGCATTTAAGGTGGCAAATGTCTCTGCACAGAAACATTACATTACCTCCTTTAAACCAAACAGAAGAACGAGGGTGAGTGGAATTCAATTATGTACAAATTGATGATGCAATCAGGGGAGTTTCAGGATGTTTTGTGCTTGTTTTACATCCATAAATAGCAAGGTTCATCAGAGGGACTCTGAACAGAAACTACAGACATCTGAGGAAATTCTTGACAGTGCTGCTGATTTTGATGTGGAAGGACAACTTGCTAGAAAGGTGAGTAACATTTACAAATTCTTAATTTAACTTAAAAGGTTTAAAATGTTCTTTGTTTTCGCCCTCACAATGTCCTCTTTAAACCGTTGCACTGTCTGTGTGTGCATATGTGTGCAACACTTGCAGTTGTGTTGGTCTGGATGCAGTTACCTATACGCAGGTCCGGGTAGAAAACCTGGGCTTCTGAGGCAGCTGGAGCACCATGTGAACGAGGAACTGAGTGCCATCAGCTCGCAGGAGCCAAAGTTTGAGGAACTAAAGCTGCAGGTGGACTATTTTTTTATACTTTTATAAAACTAGAAGGCAAAAAAAAAGACTCCTAACATAAAAATGATTAGAGTTTGGCGATTTGTTTATTTATTTTTTTGCTTTGCAGATTTATCGCAATGTTTTTGATCAATTCATCAGTGCGTTCACAACCTACCAGCCACTTTTGTGCACCATCAAAAAGGAATATGATAACATCATCGGTCAGTGTGTTCTCTCCACTGTTCAGTTTAAATTACATACAGGTTAGATAGAAAAATTACTATATTGATATGAAATAAATACACAATAATTGGTGGTGATGCAGATATCAGTACATAGCAGTTTTACCAAATTCTTACATTTTAACTTTAAGATTTCATGTCAGAAATTAGGTTTAAATATGTATTTATATGATGTGATTTATTTAGAAAAAGTTATAACAATGAAAGCAAGCAAAACAATGAAGTCATGTTAATAGTTATGTTAATATCACAGTCATTCCTTGATCAAATTATGTGTAATTTCAATTATGTTATTTAACACGTTTTTATCCCTCTATTTAGCGGATCAAAAGGATCAAATCCAGAAATTAGCTCCTCTCCAGTCCAAACTGAGGCTTATGACAGAGGAATGCGAGAGGACTATTCGAGCACGATGGAAAGAGCAGCATACTGAGATTGAAACCTTGAGAGGAGAGAAGCAGCAGCTGCAGAGGGATGTCCAGTCCATGAGGGAGAAGGAAAAGAACTTGCAGACAGTGGTGTGATGATCTCAGTCCTTCTCATGTGGATAAAAGAGTCTATTTTGGTTGGAGAACGTAACTAGGTCTGCTGGAGATGATGTGTTGCTTCTGCCGCTTGGTTGTTTGTAATTCTTCTCAAGGTGGACCATCTGCGGTCAGAGCTCTCCCAGCAGTATCTGCAGTATCGTGAGGAGCGTGACGGTCGGCAGCTGCTGATCCGACAGCTCAATGACCTAACCAAAGCTTCTGTGATGAACAAGCGTCCTGCAGTTCAAAATAAAGGTATGACTGTGCTGACAGGTGAGAGATCCAGACACAAAGTCACAGGCAGATCGAAAATGAAGACGTTTCTCTAACCTTCGTCAATTTTTTACAAATTATTTTAAAGTAAATATAGAATAGTAAAAAAAAACTTTATTGATCCCACAAAGGAAGAGTTAACTTTTTTACCACAGCTCAATTCAAAACAGCATATAGATAATAAAGAGCACTAAAAATACACTTTTAAGAAAATTAATGAGAACAAAAATTTAATTTAATAGCTAAAAGAAAGAAAGACCTGCAAAATTCAATCTATATGACAGTTAGTAGCCTAAAAAGCTAACTTCCAAATGTAATTTTTGTACGTTAAAAAAAAAAAAAGCAAAATATAAATAAATAAATTTAAAAATAAAACCATAGAAAAAACATGAAATCCAGGCTAATCAATACTAAAACAATAAAAGGCACAAAGCCATGTTGATCTCATCTTTTCTTTTTCTGCCAGTTTTCTAAATGACTCACCCCAAACCCACCTCTGTTTATCATCAGGATGAATCTGATAGTTTATGAAACGTGGTTTCATTTTGAATTTTCTTCATGGAAGCTTTTCAGGAGCTGCAGCTGGAACTTGAGACGTGTCGTGAGGAGCTCAGAAGTATGAAAGCAGAGTATCGAGATACTGTTCCACAACATAAATGGGATGCCCTGCAACAAACCCACCAGCAGACTGTCCTGCAGGTTCTGGTCCTTCACTAACCTCCAAAGCTTTACACACACATTTCAGTTTTAATTCACTGACTTCAAAATCCATTAGTATGGACAGCTGTGCATTTTGAAATACTAATCGAAGATCTTTGCATTGTCCAGCTGAAGACTCTGCAGGGTGACTTCAAGTTAATGAAGAATGAGTACGACACCCTCCTAGAGCTCCACAAAAGTCGCAACTTTCAGCTCAAGAACCAGGTGTCAACCTCTGTGCAGGTAATTTAATTCATCAAATCTTGTCTGTTTAAATCTCAGTGAGTTCAATCCAACTAAAAGGAAATCAGCTCAAAATATCATGCAGTTCAAACAATTCCTGTACTGGGGGATAATTATTATCCAACACGAGCTCTAACAAGGAAGAAAAAAAGGAGGAAAAGGGACAATAACTTGTCAGGGACTATAACTTCATCAGTGGAAATGCATTCTGGTGCAGATCAAGCTTGCCAGTGTGAATGCACCTTTACAGTAAGAGGTTCCTTTAAAAGCTCAAATCAAGTGTTTGTTCTTTTCCAGACGGAAGAAAGTGTGGAGGAAGAACTGGAAACCAAATCAGAACAGCTCCACAAGCTGATCAACCTCCGTGACCACAAGGAGGAGCCGGTTCACGAGTCCAAATAGCATAAATATATTCTAAAACACACAACATGCTTCAGAGGGGCTAGAAATCTGTGCCATCCCTAATGTTATTGTTTTTCATTTTTCATTTTTTTTGTCTTCAGAATCTCTTTTTCATCCGCAAGTCCTACATCATTCATGCAGTTTTCCTTTCTATTCAACACAGCCTGGAATTATTTAATAAAATTACATGAAAACTGGGTTGTTGAATCATATCTTTCACACCGTCAGCTAAAACACACTTTTTAAAGTACTAAAGATAGGTTTACATTAGTAAATTTAAAGCCTGACCGCATGGAGTGTCTCAAATACCAGAGAAGCTAAAAACAGTTTTTCTAATAAATCAAATTTACATGCAAAGTTGTTACAAGTGTTTACTGGGGCCTAGAACAAAAGTGACACACCCCACCAGTCCACCGAACAACAAAAACTGACTCCTATTGGTTTCCCTCACCCACATCATGACCACATTCAAATTCCTGACTGATGTTCAACACTAAGTAAATGGTTAAAAAAGCAGGGGTGTTTTAGGAATTTTTGTGGGTTTTGAGCTGACTCTGTGGCCCCCATCATTCCATCCACCAACTCCCAATTTTTCTGACCTACTACTTTGTGATGTAACATATAAAAACAAGCTATACCTCAGCAATCTTTTGCTGGCATTAAGCAACTGTTTCTTAAGGCTAAACTGATCAGAAATTAAACTGGTAAGCACATTAAAAGGCTATCTCATCCCATAATATCTGTAGTTTAGAGAAAACTTTCAGTTTAATGCAACTAATCTAATTCATGTTAATAAATGAAGGCTTACAACTAATTGTAACCTTCACAGAGAGGCGTTGATATACTCAAACTGTGTAGATTTAGATTATACTTTAACTTTTAGTAAAAACATATCTTGAATCCATAATGTTTGTAATGTACAGGTAAATGAAAAAGACCTCAGATGTTTTCTTTTTTTGAATATACAGTCTGACCAAACTTGAAGAAGTTACATTGAAAAAGAGGGAAAGTACTGAATATAAAGTTCTCTCTCAAATCTGAACACGATGAACTAAACTAAATCAAAACAATTTGAGGGAAAGGAAATGAATTACAGAAATATAAAAAAATAAGTTTCATTTTTAATAGAATTTGTGTTTTTTTTCATATGTATGTATACAGCTTAATTATAATTTAAGCATAATTTAAAATTTAAAATATATGATCGTAAATTGTTTTGAAAAACCAATCTTTAGTCTATTTTTATATTTAATTAAAAAATAAAAACAATTTCTTTCCTTATATTTCAATTTTAAAATAAAGCAGGTTAATTATGGACAAAAATGGGCAATCTGTTTGAACACAAGTTTTCAACTATTGACTACAATTCCCACAACACACCGGGGCATTTACGGCTCTGTACGTGCTCTCGTAGCATAGAAGACATCGAACTGTGCCATCACGCAGCCGGGGTCGGCGACAGTGAGTGGTAAGTTTGCAGTACTTGTGTGCACATTAGTGAATGGAAACTTGTACGAAACAAGACCTTTACCGCTTGGATGACTATCTGAGAAAAGTTTGAGATGTATTTATACTTCCACACGCCGTCCCTTTTGGGGGTAACGGCGGACACTCCTGTGTGTGTGTGTCGTCTTGCCACTCCTGCTGGGTTCCAAAAATGTGTGCGCGGGCCCACAGGAGGAATCAGCTCAGTGCTGGCAGATATTTTTAGCAACCGGTGAGAAGGCCCGTTGGTCTGTCAGGCAGACAGCGAGGCAGCCAACGCCTGAGAGAAGAATTCCTCCACTAGCTAACATTAGCCTCCGTTAAGTTAGCAAACATGCTAGCAGCGGCTACTTAATAAGCCACAACTAACTATAAACACGAGCTTTAATATTATTGTAGCCTTTATATTCTGGTAGTATTTTATCCTTTCATTGTGTTGTCCATTTTGTGTAAGGGGCGTGTGCTCTTTCAGCAGCCTCGTGCCCACCCGGGTTTTTCTTTGCTAATGTTTAGCTAGCATCGATCGTTCCAGCAACAACCGTGCGCCGTTATGAAGGGGCACGTGACCAGTGCTGTCACTTCCACGGTGGGACCCGATAGGTGGCGCTCAACCAAACAAACATTCACCGGCCACTTTATAGTTACGCCCACGACAGGATTGTGCAATTACGAGATTATAATCTGTCTCTCAGTTCCATGAGAAATAAAGTCTCAACAGTGGATGATGACAGTTCATCGAAAGCAGTGGAGCATCAGGGGAAATGCTCCTCCCCATAATAAAAACTGTTTGAGAATTAACCACTTTATTTACAAATTATATTGTTTACATGTATTCCTTATTTTAGCAAACATTACAATGAACATGTATGAAAAAAAAAATAGTTTTAACTGAAATAACCTGCTGTAGCCTTTTGGAAATATAATGAATAGAAAGGAGAAAACATCAAAAAGTATTTCTTTAGAAATAAGTTAGTATCTGTAACAAGGATATTTACTTTAAATATAGACAAAAACAAAGAGAAAATATCTATAGCAGTGAAGGTGAAGGGGGGAAAAAAATCCAGTTTAATGTTGAATGACCCTCTGTTTTCTCAGACTATGCTAGTAGAACGTCTGTCTGCCTCCTGATGATGAAGCTGACAGTTTTCATCTACAAAATAAGTCTGCTAGCTGAAGGCTCTGACTCCAATCTAGTTCTGGAAATTCTAGGAGAGAGCTGTAATCCTCCCTGTTGTGTTGCAGGGTGATTCAGGATGGTGGACCAGCCTCTGTGGGAGCAGATAGGATCCAGCTTTGTGCAGCACTACTACCAGATGTTTGACTCTGATAGATCGCAGCTCGGATCCATATATGTGGGTATTTCTCTGTGTTTGTGTGTTTACTTCAACTAGATCAACACTTTAAGCTCTGTTGGGGTTTGCTATGCAAAGATGAATAAATGAGTGTGTGAGACAAACAACATTTAGGATACTGAAACCTCAGCTCTTGAGGTTCTCTTTTCAAAATACTCATCACTTGTTTTTTTTCTTCATTTTTTGTGATTTTATATGTGATATTGCATCAAAACCAAGTGGCTTATGACTGAAAATATTTTTATAATTTGAGAAAAGGAAAAATGGTGTTGGCTTGTTAGTTAGGTGGATCAAAGTAAACTTAAATTCTGTATAAATATACGCTTGCATCTATATTCAGATGTTTAGTTAAGAGTAAAGCTCCCCTTTAGATATTTGCATCTTTCTATTACCAGGAGATTTGGAGATCATGTGACCGCATGCCTTTCATACATACAGCTTGAGAAATATAAAAGTAACACAAGGATTATTTGAGAGCAATCACTCAACATGTGCTTGTTCTGTTTACAGTAAACTTTTAAGGTATGTGAAATAACCTCTTCATATTAACATAGTTAATAGGCTATTAATATAATTTATTTATGATTTTGTTAATTTATCACACAATTGGGTCAAACCTATACTACGTTTCTAAATGTCTTCAGGGAGGTCAAGAAACTTTTCCTACTAATTATTGCAAAAGTTTTATGGTTTGACTGGGTTCAGATTCTGTTGTGCCGACTAGACAATAGTTCACTGACAGTTAGACTTCAGGTGATATGTCAAGTGAATATAGTCAAAGAACAATCCTCAAAGGGGAGTAGAACTCTGTACAGTTTACCGTCAAAGTGCTAATTCACAGTGTTTGCTGTCTAAAGGTGGAAATAAACTAAGTAGGGGAAGTGAAACAGTCAAATTTATTCCTAACATTTCAAGATTGTTAGTATAGAATGGCACTGTGCCATCACACAGTTCTGTAAGGCCAAGATAAATAGCTTTGTTTTGTAAAATGTTCTTTAAGCGTCCTGATTTCTCTAAGAAATGTTTGGTTTAATTCCTCATACCAATATGTAATAAAGGAACTTTGGCGACAAAAACTAGAAGCAAGAAACTTCCAGCAGAACCAGTCAGGATGTCCAGCTGCTAATTGAAATCTAGAGGGAGAGGAAAAACACTGGAACACTGAAGAGAAAAGAGAAACAAGTTAGTTATTACAGTGACATTCACATTCATAAATGAGTCAGCAGGAAGTGGAAATATGTACGACAAAGAAAAAATACCAAAACAATCCCTAATTGTCTTTAAGTATTTTTTTTATTGTCTTTAATTATAAAAGCATTCCCAGTGGTCTTTTCATGAGGATTATGCAGTTTTGAGCCAAAATAAATAAATTCTGCAGAAATATATTTCATCATAAAAACCCCATCTGAGTTGTTAGACTTTTTTTTTTCTTTTGAAGTTTGATTTAGAATGCAATTTTCAGCTAAATCAGGTGTATTGATTACAATGGTGGAGAATTGCACTACAGAACTTCCAAGTATTCACACCAGACCAGGTCTGTGCTGAGTCCACTGAACTTGTCCTTGTTAGTCCTGCTTCATGTAATTTTTCCAGAGCACGGATCAACACAATAACACTAGCCAATCCCAGCAAGCACTTTTATTTATGAAGCACAGTTAACACCCAGGGCAATTCAAAGTGCCGTACAAATATACTAACTTACAAAAAAAAAAAAAAATTATTGATTGAACATAAGCATTCAAATCAATAAGATTAAAAGTCAGAAATGTGAAAATCATTAAAAACGTACAAATACAATTGTTCTCATTTTAAAACGCATTTCTAAACAAAAACATTTGCAGACTTTTTCTGAGAGACTGTTTCAAATCTTTTATGAGAAACATGAAAAGGTTGCCTCACCATGTTTTAACTCCTGGAACCTGAAGACGGCCTCTGCCTGAAGGTCACAGTTTGAGATGGGTTATAAGGAGCTGGCATTTCAGAGATCTACTTGGGTGCTGGGCCATAGAAAGACTTATAAACGAGCAAAGCGGTAGTCTAGCTAAGCATAATTTAAGACTAAAGGTACCCGGGCACAGTACGTTTAGCCTGTTTAAAGTGGACTTTAAGCATTTGGGAATGTCAAACCACCTTTTTTTTTTATTTTGTTTTACTTTAGTTTCATTATGACAGCTTGCTGATCATTGGAACAACAAAATCTTAAAAAAGAAATAAGTGTAAAATGAGCCTAAATTTTGATCCAAAATGTCACAAATTGACACATTTTGTTTTCAATTTTGTACCAGACTGGTTTCATCAGAATGAAATATTAAGGGGTATCCAATACTGTGTACATTCACAACCACCGAGTTAGTGTAGTGACTTCTTTGTTCAAAAGGGGGCAGTGAACCCACTAATGTCTCAGTGTTTTAGTGTTTTGTTGGCTTATTTTACATCAACAAAACTTTAACAAGTGAGCTGGAGTCAGATCTCACATCTGAAAAAGCTTCACATCTTTTCAGATGAGGTGAATTTACCTATAATGTGTGCACAGCTTGGTCCAGATGTATGAAACATCAGGCAGAAGTCTAAAACAGCACAATTACTTTTCCTTTTTCTTTTGCCTTTTTTTTAAGACAGATTCTAATACTTTTTTTTTCATGTCAATGCTTTTGTTTCACTCACATATTTTCAGCTTACTTTTATGACTTTTTGTGACTGTTGTTTTGTTTTTTTTCTTGTTAAACCAGTTTAAACTTACTTGAAAGTCCCAAAAAATCAGATATTTGTTGAAAATAAAACGTCCTCTATAATCCAGCTGGATTTCTGACCTTTAAATTCAATTATCTGGGTAGCTTTTATTTGCTATTTTTTTTTCTCCTTTCCATCTTTGTATGAACTCACTTCTTGTGAGTTCATGCCTCGAGCTCATATTTCTTATGCCGCAGTCCTCAAAGTCAGAATTTTTAGTTGCACAGGCGTTTGACTTTTCTCTTTGTCTCTGCTCAGATTGACTCGTCATGCCTTACATGGGAAGGAGAGCCGTATCAGGGGAAATTAGCAATTGTCGAAAAACTCACTGTGAGTATTTCTGTCCTTGTAAGATTTCAACTTCCTCTTTTTTTTTTTTTTTTTTTTTTTTTTTAAATTCCCACTCCAACTATATATATATATTTATATTGTAAAATCGTTTTCAGTGGTCTTTTAATTCTAATCATGCCTGTGTCATTTTTTAGACATATTTTATGCACATTGGCAGAAGCTCATTAGAAATTCTCTTTTTGGGTTGTGGGCGGGACTGTTGGCACAGAAGTTAGCCTAAGTTAAAATCCCAGCATGCCTCTGTTTACTCTCTCTCACTTGACAGTTCCGTGCAAGTCAAAGCTAACATTAGCGAGCAACATCAGAGCTATCCAGGCGTACAGTTCTGATCCCGATGGCAGTTCAGACGGAAAGATCTTTTTGTCTGCAAGTGGGGGATTTAGACTTGCAGCAGAGGGGGAAAACTTTGACAGTAGCTGCGTCCCAAAACTGACCGTTTTCATCTTCTTCTGATCCATCACAATTGGAATAAAGAATTACTCAGAAATGCGGTTTTAAATTTGAATCATAGATATCCTCAGTCATGAGAAAAATGCTAGAAGAACATGATATATTGAATAAACACCAAAAAGACCATTTTCATTGGAGTGAAGGATTTATTTAAAGTGCTGAAACTGAAAAAAATAGTCATTTTTATTTCTAAAATGTTAATAAAAATAGTTGAAGTGTTCTGTCTTTTTTATGTTGCAGAGTCTTCCCTTCACAAAAAATAGCGCATAGTATAACAGCGCAGGATCACCAGCCGACCCCAGACAACTGCATCTTGAGTATGGTCGTAGGACAGCTAAAAGTAAGTACACCTGCTAAAGGGTTCACTTTATCCCTTTCTGAATGAAATCTAATGAGCTCCTTTTTTGTTGTCTGCAGGCAGATGAAGACCAGATCATAGGTTTCCATCAGAGTTTCATCCTGAAGAACATTAATGATGCTTGGGTGTGCACCAATGACATGTTCAGGCTGGCCATTCACAACTTTGGTTAATCCGCCTCTCCGCGCTGGCGGACAGGGGCGGTCGTAGTGAAGGGCTGAGAAGAAGTACGGAGGTCAGGAGCTGGGCAGAGGAGCGAGCGCTCACCCCCCACCTCCTGCTGTCTCATTTAGGCCCGTTTGACAACACCTGACCGTAGATGTATACCGGCGAATCTCGCCCAGGTGGGGTTTCCAGCCAGCCCAGCTTATAGAACTGCAACTTGTTTCTTTGCCAAGAGCTGGCCGACAACGTGAGACGCCCCTGTCTGCCACTCCGCTGACCTGCATGATGCTGGGAGCCCTTCGTTACAGTATCTACACTCAAGCCACCTGAAGGACAAACAGCTGATCAATGCCATTAACTCGTGCTCTGCTCTCCGCTCTTCTTCATCCTAATCCATTCTGCTCCACTGTCGGCACTGCACTGTCGACGCCGTTCTGTTAGCACTGTCGTTGACTGGTTTGTTCATCCATGTTCAGGTTCAGAGTGGGCTACTGCAGTTCTCACTTACTGTGCTGTATTTTTTTTTATTTTATTTTAGACGCCACTCATATGTTTACTTTAGTTCGCCTTAGAGTTTCAGGTTTCATCTTCCTCTGTACAATAATTATCCTCATCATGATTCTTTCTGCCAAGTTTTGTTCATAAAACCAAAAGGAAATAGAGAATGAAGGTTGACCTCACTCTGTTCTCTGATCTTTTCTCTTTCATACACGTCTGGCAGTTAACATGGACTACAGCCACGAAACAATAAATCTAGACTTTTTTTCTTAAAGGTGTGGCCTCTCCATATCACTTTTTCAGCTTCTCTGTGCTCCAACTTAGAAATTCCTCACACAAGCAGTAACTTACAATGAAGTTAAATGTTTCCATGCTTAAATTATTTACCTTAACCTCATTACGAGGTGCAACAAATCCTCAGGCATTTTACCAAATGACTGAGATGTTAATTGGAGAATAATTTTATTGTTAAAAGAAACTTGAGTTGTTAAACATAAACATGCAACTCAGTTAAATTTGGGTAACCAATAAAAGTCAATTAAGCTGACAATAAGAATATCAAACAGCTAAATCCTAAAAATTAATAAGATAAAACTCGAATCCCAAAAAGGACGCGAGAAAATGCTTTTTTTGGGTTATTTTTTAGGTCAACGATGTTTAGCAAACATCTAAGAGCTATACAAACAGCTTAGACCGTTCAACCTAAGTATAATTTTTACAACATCTAACGGATATGAGTTTAATATTTCAAACAATTTAGTCCTTAAAAAGTTGAAAACAAATATTGAGGCTTTTTGTTACGATTGCTTGATTGTACCTTCAAATCATTAAGTGGCAAAAATTGTTTTCATCATGATGCCAAGTAAAATAACTAATGAAGACTTTATTTTTCTTTGATAAAGTGGTTGTAAATATTAATAAAGTAGCATTTGCCTATAATCTTATTCTAGAAAGCTTTGTTATTGCATATCTAAATATATCAACACATGTTTTGTTACAAAGAAACTGACCAGTTTTTTTTTCTTTGAATACATAAGACTTAAAAAGAAAGAAAATATATTTCAAGAAGATAATACACTAGAATAGATAGATAGAAATTGTAGATTCTTAGTCCATAAAAACAAACAAAAGACATAAATACACTAATTAAAAATAAATAAATAAATAAAACAGATTGTTATTGCTGGATATAGAATTTTAATCTGTCTATCTGTTTAGTCTTTTAGTTTGTTATGTTCTGGAAAGCACTAAGAAGCCTGTAAATGTGAAAGTAGAAACAGGAACCATTGATTTGACCCTGTAACCAGTCGGAACATTTACGGGGCGGACCAAACGGAAGTTTAGACGGTTGCTGTGGGTGAAGAGACAGCTTCGCAGCAGACGAAATTATAAAATTCTCCCCTTCAGTGTACCCAGTCTCCCCCTTTCCCTCACCCATGTCGTCCAGCTCTAATATAGACATCGAGGGTGCGACCCAGCACCTCCGGGATATCCTCAAGCTCGACCGTTCGGGAAACGGCGCCGGTAAGACGCACCGGGAACGAAAAGTAGCTGCGCTGCTTTAGGCCGCTGAGGCTAGCAGGCTCCTAGCCTGCTACACAGCGAAAACAGTCATTTCGCAGTGATAACCTCTGCTGTTAAATTTCGTACAGATTTAAAAGAAAGGGTTACATTGTAGAAGGTAGTTTAGATGTCACCGAGTTTCCACACGTATTCATGTTGGAGTAGTTTGTTTGTGTTTGGCGCTGTGACTGCGTCGACCTCATCGTTAGCGCTGTTAGCTTACGGTTCCCTCCATCTATTTGGAAAAACTCTTGAAAAAGTGACACTAAAAACTTACTTCAAGGTTCTTAAGAGAAAAAAAACAAACATATTTTGAATGTTTTCATATTTTTACAAACTTAAAATTTTAAAAGAAGTAGGAATCAGGTTAAGGACTTCAACTATATTTGCGAAACATTATTTTCCCCACAGCTTTTTGGATTTTACCTTCTATTACACAATTCACCCACAAATCAATATAATTGCTTCAAGTTTATGTGAATAAAATGTTTGTTTTGGGAAGTACATCACAACAGATTTTAGTGGCATGCATGTTTTGTTTTTAAGGGCGAATGCTTTAAAGTTAAATTGTGTTTTCTGGTGGTTTTTTGATATTTTATTTTCAATAGCCTTGATTTCAAAATAAAGATTGTATTTAATGTAACCTGTACGAATTTTGGACATAGGTCTCATCCATATAATAATACTTTCCCCTCTCGATCATTTGTAAAAATTTTTCCAGTTTTCTTGGAGTTTTATTAAATTCAAAATATTTCATGCAAGCAGACCGCATGCATGAAGGAATCAATTAGTTTTACTTTTCTTTTTCAATAGAGCACATTTTCTCTCACGTTTATGTTACTTATTATTTTTGGAATATCTAGTTAGTTTTGGATGAGTATTTTTTTTTCTTTTTTAAATTTACACATCATTTAAAAATAATTGGACAGAGATTCTGAACCTGCTGTGTTGTTGTTGTTCATCTTTTTTGGTACTGCTACAACAAAAGTTACAAGTGTAAAAGAATTAGCCTTACATGCTCAAAATAAATGAGAATTGTTTTTTTTAATTAATTAAAATAATTGATTAAAACTTATTCTGGACTGCTTTTCTGTTTAATGTAATTTCCTTTTTTATGCTTAAATGAGACGGAATAGAATAAAAAGTTTTGCATTTCTTTTAAGCCTTTTTGAGTTTTCTTTCTTTTTGGGTATCACCTTCTACACTGATATTAATGATTGTAGTATAAATTAAAGGATTTTTATGACGTGAAAATACTAGAAAATTGAAGACGTTCACAAAATCTCATTGCGATTCCTATATGTAATATAGTTAACAGTTAGTTTTAAAAATCATATTGTTTATTCGTTTTAATCAATTAAGATGCCAATATTTCTTTAAGCAACACAATTTAATGGGTGGCGCTGAATCTATCTTTATCATAATAAAGAGATGAACAATATTTCTGTTTAGTTATTAAACTAATATAACTAATTTAAACCTAAAACGTAATTCGGTTCAAGTGTTAAATATCCATTTGCACAAATTCGTATAAAAATAAATTGGTATATTTTAAAATTTTGAGGAAATTCAAATTTATGACAAACTCCTCTGTCATCTTTAGTAATGTTTCTGAAGTCTGTTCATGTTTTTCTATGGAAGGTTCCAAATGTTTCCACAAGCCCACATCTGGTTCTTTTAACTGTTTATGTCAAAAGAAGAGCTTTCTGTTCAGGAAAGATGCCCTCCAAAGTATAAAAATGTATAATTGTGGCTCTGCCCCAAGTTTTGCCCAATAACAATCTTTTTAACCATTCCTCCAATTTCTCTTCTTTATAGTGTATATAAAAAAGGATTGAGATTGTAGAAAAGGACAATTGTTTTTTTCTGGTTTAAAAATGGTTAAAGAATATAAAATATATTTGTTTTTATTGGAACGATGCCTTCTAGAAAGTGTATTAAATAACTTATTCCATAACTTGTAACCTGATCTCATTTTACTTGAGTATAATTAATAATCAACAAACTTGTGTGAGAGAACAATCCTCTTTGTTGGTGTTAAATTCAGACACTTTATTGTCAGAGATGAGATTCTGTTTCTGCTTTCAGTTGAGTCATAAATACTGATGTCCTGATTTGTTTATTTTTCATGAATAATAAAATGATAATCAACTCCAGGTGCATCATGCCTCTTAATACATTTTCCGTAGTCGCAATTTCTGACAAAATAAATGTTGATTTTGTCTTCCCTCTCAGATGCTCAGTCAAGCGACAGTCTGAGAGCGCCGTCCTTCAACGGCGAGCTGAATGGTTTGCTGGGAACCGGCCTGCTGGGCAGCAGTGACCGAACAACCATGTCGGACTCTACCAGACCCATTTCCACAGACATCAGCAGCCCTCAGGGCAGTCAGATCATGTGAGTGAGCCCCCACTCCTCTGTTTGCACAGAAGGAGAGTTTGTAAAAAGTAACTAAATGTGCTCCACTTTCAGCTGTCTGACGGGTGATGACGGCTCCACCTGCATCCCCATCACCTCCAACAACGTGGAGATCGTGGCGAGCGAAGACTCCAGCATCAACAGCAAAGGACGCGGCAGCAGCAAGGTAGGAACGCAACCTGCAGCCTTCAGAGACAACTGCTCTCCTTCACGAGCTGTTGAGTTTTTAGGAAAGAAATTCATGTAAAATCTTTGGAACTTTTTTTCTTCTATTCAGGTTAAGATTCAACCTGTTGCCAAGTACGACTGGGAGCACAAATACTATTACGGCAGGCTGATAGCGGTGTCCAACTCTTTCCTGGCTTACGCCATCAAAGGTGAGTGGAGACACTGCAAAGCTACTCAAACACTAACAGAATATCTGGAAATAAATGAATCAGAACAACTTTATTCATCTTTACTGTCATTCAAACTGATTCAGTCGGAAAATGTTTAATTTGATATGCCTTCAAGTGTATTTAGAGGAGATGGAACGAAGAGTTAAAAGTCAGAAAATAATGTATGATTTATTTTATTCGTTATAAAAAAAGCATAAATAATGAATTTATCTACCGTAATCAGGTTGAGTATTTCCTGTCTTAATCAGTATTTTAAGCTTAATTTGATTAGAAGGGAATGTTAGCCTTCTTGTTTTAAAGTTTTCGTCTTGGGAAAAATTGCTTTTTCCGTAGGAACCAACAACCACGCCATGGTCCGGGTCCTGAGTCTGGACTTTAACGAGCGCTCCTTGCTGAAGGGATTCACCGGCGCCGTCACAGATCTGGCGTTCGCCCACCTCGACTCCTCGCTGCTGGGCTGCGTTGATGAAGCGGGAAACCTGATGGTCTGGCAGCTCACCTTCACCGGCAACAAGATTCTGTATCCAGACATGAAGCAGAAGCACAGCAAAGTTTTGGGGGTTGTACTTCCTCTCTTTTTGACGGGTAAAATTGAAGTGCTCCTGCTGCTTTCCTAAACCAGACCTCCTTCAGAGATCAGATTGTGGTTCACATCCAGCGGGGAGAAGACACGCCCCTCAACTCCCATCGCCGCCTCATCTGGTGTCCGTACATTCAGGACGACAACGAGGAGAACCAGGATGACAGCAGCCAGACGTTGGCCCTCCTGCATGAAGACAGGGTACCAGAAGCAGAAATCCAAACCCACTGAAGCTGTAGACCAGTAAATGGATGCAGACCTGTTCATTCCTTCTAAACCTCTCTGCTTTTAGGCAGAGGTGTGGGACTTGGAGATCCTCAGAGCCAACATCAGCAGCTGGCCTGTTACTGCCGCAGAACTCAAAGAAGGTCTGATTACAGTCAAGGGTCACACTCAGGTACGGCGTGAATTGCAGACTCCTTACTAACTGGTTACATGGTCACATTCCTGATGGTTTACATTCCCACGCCATATAATTCACTTTTCTGGGTTGAAGAAATAAATAGCCAAAGTGGACTATTGGATCATTAAAAATAGATATTTGGATGGGGAGCATTAAAGACCCAATCCGATCATCTTTTGATCTATTTTCAAAGTGTTCCCATTGGTCGTTTCATTATGATTACACCGTTTTTTTGGTCAAAATGAATAAAATAAAAAGAACACTGTCTTTCATTCTTGGACACAGTTTCTGTAGAGCGGCAATATATCATTATAAATTCACCTCTGACTTATAGGCGGGACCGTTAGAATGGAGCAACCCCACCCCCACTTCCCCTCCCGTTGCTAAGAGTTTGGAGCAGCGAGCTCCTGAAATAGAAATGGAATGCTTTGTTAGGGTCACTATATAGAAGCATGACGAAATTAAAGGCAGTCGTCATGTTGGAGTGCGTTTCTGGTGTCACAAGAATAAAAGACAATCAAAAAGAAAAATAAAAGTCGTACTAGAGCAGAATAAATATGTATATATACACACATAAAGGCCTCTACGGCGTGTCTTCTATGTCACAAATAAGATCCTTTTCAAACAGCATTTTTTGTCTGCTCCTAAGTCATTCTAATTTAAATAAAGAAATAGTTACAAATGCAGTTTTAAGATTAATTTTCTTTATACATGTTCTTTATCATCAGAAAAATTCTACATGAACATGTTAAAAAAAAAACA
Organism: Oryzias javanicus; assembly: GCA_003999625.1. Classification (NCBI taxonomy): domain Eukaryota; kingdom Metazoa; phylum Chordata; class Actinopteri; order Beloniformes; family Adrianichthyidae; genus Oryzias; species Oryzias javanicus. The sequence continues at coordinate 25,123,898 of CM012442.1, forward strand.
TTTTAATCAGATTAGGTGAATCAAACAAACATTCTTTTTACCATCATGACTTGATTTTGTAGAAGTTTTTGATGCAATCATTTTAAAGAAAGCTTTTTTAATCAAATTAAATGTGTGTTTACCTTTAGTTAAAATGTAGTTTATGCTAGTGTACGTGTGTTTCTCCAGCGAGTCAGTGAGGGGGCGCTGTCTCCAGATGGGACCGTTTTAGCCACAGCCAGCCATGACGGATACATCAAGTTCTGGCAGATTTACATTGAAGGAGGACAGGACAAGCCTAGGTGAGTGGGCAGGTTCTGTTCTGGCCCGTTTCTGCCTGCTTTACTGTTCCCTTCACTCTGGATTGTTTGTGTTCTGTCATCCAGGTGTCTCCACGAGCTGCAGCCCCACGGGGGGCGCCCCCTCTCCTGCCTTCTGTTCTGCGACAACCACAAGAGGCAGGACCCGGAGTGAGTCCAGCCGCTGCGGCACCGGTCCCTCACACACATCACTCGCCCTCAGCCGTTCAGCTGACACTTCTTTTGGGTTTGCAGGGTTCCATTCTGGCGGTTCCTCATCACCGGAGCAGACCAGAACCAGGAGTTGAAAATGTGGTGCACCGTTTCCTGGACCTGCTTACAGACAGTCAGGTCCGGCTTCTTTTTAATCGGGTCTCAGTGAAACGCGTCACATTTTACAGATGATTTAATTTAAGATGTTTTCTTCTCAGGTTTTGTCCAAATCCATTCAACTCATCAGTTCTGCCAAACCTCAAAGCCAGTCTGGACCTTTCTGCTGAATATCTGATCCTCACTGACGTGCAGAGGAAGGTCAGAACATTCTTTCAGAGAGCAGGATCCTTCCTCTTCACTGTTTCTGCTCTCGTCTTGTGTCCTTCACCCAGTTTTCTGCATTTATTTAAAAAAACCTCCCCGCTTCCTCATATTTATGCATGTGAGATTTTTTTTTTTTGTTGTTTCTCATCTTTTCCTCTTTGTCTCCACGCCCTTTCCTTCAGGTTCTGTATGTGATGGAGCTGCGACAGGACCTGGAGAAAGGGAAGGCGAGCTTCAGCGCCGTTTCCGAGTTCCTGCTCACCCACCCCGTGCTCAGCTTCGGGGTTCGGGACGTGACGCTCACCAGGCTGCGCCACACGGAGGTCCTCCCTGCAGAGGAAGAGACTGAGAGCATCTCCACAGGTGACTCACCTATGCTTTTCAATCGGATCCCAGTGGACCAAATCAGTGGTTCCCAACTCTTTCTCAGGCTGGTTTAATATCAGTCAGTATTTCCACAGACCGTTTTGTACAAACCTGAAATGGGGGTCTGATTTATTATTACTATTTTTTTTTTTACCTTCCAGTTTTCCTTAACTTTTGAGGCTAACGTTTGCCTTGATTCTCTGTAAAACTGTATTGATTTTCTAGATTTCATGCGATAGATTTTCCCTTAACCCATAACTGTTGATTTCGAAGCTAAGAAAATCTGGCGCCAAATTCTGCCATGTCAAACTTTTAGGAGGGATGGAATAAACAAGAAGAAAGCTCTCTCAAACTGGTATAAATGTATAAAAGTGAATTATCAGCATCCCTGTAACATTAGACAGTCAGTTGCAGAATATTCTGCTTTAGTATTATTATTATTATTGTGGTCTGTGGCAACAACTGTCAAAAAATATCCATATTTTGAGTACAGACTCTGGGTTTTTGTTTTGTTAAATGCAGTTTTTTTTTTTATTTTAAAGTTGAAGACTCATCTTTTGTTTCCTCTGTGGCACTTTCCTGATAAAATAAACTGTCTAAGTATGCTTGTTTTTTGTTAACTTTGCTAGCTCGGGAGTTTCATTTTAGCGATCGGTACAGCCAGTTTAAAAAAGTAACGGATAGATTTTCGACCCATGACAAGCAACTTCACATGCGTCAAGAATGAATTAGTAAGGAGTTTACCAAAATAAAAATTCCTTCAAGTTCAGATTATAAATTAAACAAAAAAAATCTAGATTGTGTTTTGGTTGGTGATTACTTATCAAAGGTCACCTTTTGAGGGTTTACCTTTTGGTTTTTCTCCTCCAGAGGGCGCTCAGGGACCAACAGAGTCCAAGTCTGGGATCCAGATTAAACTCTACTGCGTCCACACTAAGTGAGTATGTTTCTGCATCACAACCGCTGCAGCTGCTTCATAACAGCAGGTTTCCCCTTTACATTTGGGTCAGGAAGCACTACTCTTAACTAAAAGCAGCTTAGTGAGAATCAAAGCAGTTTGTGTGTTCTGCCTGACCTGATGAAAGGCTTCTAAAAAAACTTCTCAGTTTGCAGATGATGTGAAGTTATGCTGGTTTCTATTGAAATATGGATATTATATGTTCACTGCAAACCTGTAGAATTCTCCAAATATACCCTTAAAGTTATTTATTTAGTTTAGTGCAGTAACTCTGTTAGTTTTGTCTCTTTAGCTCAGATCCGCACTGATAGAAACTCGACATCTAAAGCTTAAACTTTTTTTTTAATCAAGGTTTTTCTCTGGAAACTGCAAGAAAAACAAAATTGAATTTAAATACATTGCATTCTTGGAAAACATGACATGGCAACCTGTCCACCCAAAACTGTAACCTGGTGATGCTGTTATGTGACTGAGATCATTTAATGAGCCTAATAAAAGTAACATTATGATTAAAAATGCTACAAGAAGATGTTAAAAACACAATTTTCTTTGGAGTGGGTTTTTAAAGTAAACATGTTTTTCTTTTTGGGGGGTAAAAATGTGTAATTACAGATAATGCAACGTTTTTTAAATAAACTTCTATTTAAAATAATGTTTGTAAAAAAGAAATCTAAGGATTATGTTCTATGTGGTTAGTGTGTTATGTATAGTGGCAGGTTGTGAAGGTCATCTAGAATTTGAAATAAAATAGGACTTTCATTCTCTCACTTCGCCTTTTTTGTGTCATAAAGTTATATTATGTGTTGATTATGTTAATAGAATGTTGTACTCTCCATGGAAGGAACATATAAGCAGAACAGGTGGGAACACAACAATGTCTTTGTTTGTTTGCAGGAGTTTGCAGGATGTGCAAATCTGGTTCCAGCCAAACTCATCTTCTGGTTCTGCTGGCTTTCTTTCACATTCTGACTCCCAGGACGGTTTTGGTGAGTTCAAAAAGTGAAACATTACAAATGTGTGTGGTGTAAAGTACTTAAGTCTGAAAATGAAAGGGAATGTTTCAGATTATTTGTTTGTAAAAACTTGCTTTCAAGCTTCTTTTAGTCTAAACTGAACCATAAATGTGTGTCTCCAGCCGGGTTTTCGGACCACCTCACAGATCACAGCTCTGACAAAGAGTCTGGAAGCGGCTCACAGAGCGACCTGAGGAAGATCCCGTCACTCCCGGCTCCATCCGACTTCCTTTCAAACTCAGGAGTCGTGGGCGGAGCCATGACGAAGCTGATGACCCCCGATGCTTTCATGACACCGAGCACTTCGGTACAAACCTCTTTTCCTTTTGTTCTCGTAATGAATGGAATTCGTCTCAACATATGAAACCCGTGTGTTTGTTGCCTGTTGGAAAGTTGGTTTTGTGCGTGTTTGTGGAGTGACTTTCTTAAGTAGATAAACTCTTTTAGTTTTAAGAAACTGAATGTATTTTTGCATGACATAGTGATAGATATTTGGTTTAAACAAGACTTTTTGTGCACAAATGTCTTTCAAACATCCTCCAAACATCCCTGGTTTCCCTGCAGGTGCCGGCCTCTCCCGGCAGCAGCGCCAGCAGTCTGACCATCGTAACAGGAACCAGCAGCAATTCTGACTCCACCAACAGGTCAGACTCTGTGATTTCAGATCTGATTGCTCTGAGGTGAATATTTATCTCTCATTCGTGCTCTTTATAGTTTATGACATGTTTTATTGTTATAGCAACAGAAGCAATTAAGGGCAAATTTTTATGAAATGTAAAACTTTGATACCCAAATTTTACCCTGCTGAGCTCTGATCACCGGTCAGTAAAGTCATCATTTGAGCTCCACTGGGAAACTCCTTTTTCATAGTAAATGTCTGACTTTTTTTTTGTGCACATCTTTGCTTGTTTAGGAAAAATGTAATATAGAGGAGAGATGAGAGGTCCTCAGGAAAATAGTTTGACTCATTCTTCACAAAGCTGTGTACTTTAAGACCCACTCTGATCATCTTTTGATCTATTTTATCTATATGGTCGTGTTTTTGGCATCGCTGACATTAATGAAGTTCTGTTTCCACATGGAGATCTTTTGTATCGGTATTTGCTGATGTTGTCAGTGTTTATTTTTGCGGGGTTCGCTATTGTTGGAGCGGTTCGGGTCCAGCATGTAGCCTCGCGACTGTAGTGGACCTGTCACTGTCTGGTTCTGCTGTGCGCTGTGGTGGTGATCTGTGGTTGATCTGCTGCTGGTTTAAGAGGTTCCAGAAGCAAATGGGTTTTGGTTAGAATTTTTCTCCTTTTTTGTATTTAATGTTAGTTTTTAATTGTAAAGCAATCTGAGCTGCAACACATGAAAATCATTATAATAAATAAAGATTAATCAATAAGTTCAGTTTGTTGAATAATAACCAAATAAGGTCAGATTTTACTCAGACTTACTTTCTGTTCTGCTACATGTCAACATGAAATATGAACAAGTTTTTGAATTAATATTACAGCTGATCACCACTGCATTTACTGAGGATGAAAATAGTGAATAATGCTGTCCAGTTGGATAAAATGTAAATCACTATAACAATAAAAAATTAAAAAATAAAGTTACAACATTTAGTTTAACATGCATTAAAAGCATCATCACAGAAAGAACTAAAAAAAAATTTAAAAAGCCAAAAGCTTACCCTTGTTGTTTTTATTTATTTTCATTAATAGTTGTGAAGTTCTCAGAAACATTCAGGATATTTTGTTCTGATGTATCCAATCCTATTGCTGTTGGTATGATAAGTGCAGGACTTTTGGTTTTCAAGCATGCATAGTTGCAATACTATTTCAACTGTTTTCTTTTTTGCAATATTATTATGAAAGCACAATTTTGAGCTATGTTCAAAAAAGCTATTTGACCTGCTGTTTGTAAATTACTATTTTTTCAGATATATTGTATTTTTTTGCATTAAAGTCTGCATTACAGTTAGAGGTGGCTGGATAGCTCAGTTAGCCGATGTAGGACCTGGGTTTGAATCATTGAGCTAAAATCCAGTGAAGGTCCTTAGATAAAACCCTTCATGCTGCTGCATAACTTGATCTCTATAGCTTAAAAATACAGGAATGTATCAGGAAGATCATCCAGCGTAAAACTCTAACCACTTGAATCTGTGAAAGCTGAATCACTGTGATGATCCCTGACAGGATAAGCAGAAAGATGAACAACAGAGTTCACATTATAGTTGGTGATGGCATAATTTTTGAATTGGCACTTCAAGTCATAAACGTAGCTGACCCCTGATCTATACACTCACTCCTGCTAGCTTACAGCCAGGGCTGGATGATGTGTGCAAAACATAAAACCTCAGATTTTTTTTTTTTTTTTTATTCCAAATTGGATATTTTTTTTCTCCGTGCTTAGACTTTCTGTAACAAATTCCAATTGATGGAATATATTTCACAAAAAAACTATTTTATTTGAACATTTTCTTTGGAAATTGAACTGAGCACAAAGTGCAACTAAATATAAACCATAAAAATGTTTGTAGATTAATGCTCTGTTTATGAAGTGTTTTCTTTTCTATCACAAATTAGTTGTTTCTGTTTTGTGCTGAAAAATACCCCCATGAGAACAGGAGAGGTTTCAGTCACTCACCTGTATACTGACCACTCAAGAGAATGACTTTTTTTTTTTTTTGGGAATATTAAATTGCATAAAAGTAATTCATTAATGGTATGAATGAAACATGATTATCATCAGAGTGGATCTTTAGGCTTTTCTGTTTAGAGTAATTTCTCTTCTCTTTTTATTTGTTTTTTTTAATTAACAATGGTCATTAGTTTACATCTATTCAGACAATGATAGACGATAATATTCCGGATCATTTGCATCCGTAATCCCAAGACAGGATAACACTAGAACACAATAAAAGCACATTGCATGAGAGTACAATAAAAGGTTAAAAATATTCTTTACAGGACTGTTTTTTTCTCTGATCTTGTCTCTGCAGAGCCGGGGATGAAGTCAGTCAGAGCCCGAGCAGAGGAGACGACGGAGGCAGTGGTTTGGGGTTTTCTGCCCCCTCCAGCAGCCCCAGAGGAGCGTCTGCTGTTCTGCTGCCTGGATTAGAGAACCTACAGGTGAGAGGCTCTCCCTGCAGCCTCATACCATCTACTTCAAAGGGACTCCTTTCGATAAACTCTTGTTCTCCATCTCCAGGCTTTGTCCCCTCCCATCGGTGATCTGGTTCTGGACAGCCCACAGCCCCTGGATTCTCCCCTGCTGCCACCTCTGACCTCCCCCACCAGGGCCCGCTCTCCAGACGTCATCTCCTCCGCCTCCACGGCCATGACGCAGGACATGCCGGAGATCGCGCAGACGCTGCAGCTGCAGCGCGGGTTTATGCCCACTATGGAGGCCTTGCCTCTCCCCGCTCTGCACTCGGAGAGTATGGCCTCTGCTGCCTCTGCTCTGCACCTGCTGACCTCCCCGCTGTCGGCCAACAGCAGCAGGTACGAACGCCGTCCTGCTGCTGAGAAGAAAATCAATAAACCAGAAATCTGGAGTCAGCAGCTTTTCTGTTTTACTGCAGTCAACTCCTGGTTTTTAATTCGTCAGTACTTCCCCTCGTGTTTTAATTGTACTTTCATATAATTTTGTGCTTCATATCATTGATTATGGTTTCCAAAATACTCACAATTTTGTTCTTTAATAAATTTCATTTTTCACTAAAACCCCATAAACACATTTTCTTTCCTAGCTTGTTGCAGCTGGAACTGGGAGGTGGCGATGGGCAAAGTGGCGCTGCAGAGTCAGAGTCCAGGCTCAGCAACACGCCGTCTCTCCTGGAGAACGCTTTGTCGCACGAGAACTCCGGAGCCGCGGGGGGAGCTTCAGACGGAAACGTCAGCCACACATCCTGGCCGGCGGCGCCGGACATCACCCGAGAGACCAGGAACAGCCTGAGAGACAACGGCCTCGGAGACTGGTCAGTTACTGTTTGTGAACAAATGAATCAGTCTGTGAGAGATGAGCCACATCTTAGATCCTGTTTAATGATTCATTAAAGAAGAACTTCTAAAAAGATCATTTCTACAGCACAGGTTGGTTATACAGTATTTAATTTAGGCAACACCTAAATTAAACACACCTAAATAACACACACTCTTTAACATACTGTAACTCTTCAATCGTGTATGTTTAGTTGATTCTGATTCTCTGCTTTTCTCCTTGTCAGAATTGGCTGTCATTTATGATGAGTACTGAAACTCTTCACAGCTATAAAGTGTTGCATATCAGCTCCATTTTCTCCACTTCAGAGAATTCACTAGAATTATGTTAATTGGGTAAACAGTTGAAAAGTTACAGGAGTTGAAAGAATGTAGATGTATTTGTTTTCTTCATAAAACTTTTATCTTTATTAAATTTTCTGGCTTTGTTTATTTTAGTATTGAACTCAAAAAACTTTTTTTTAAACTTTATTTTTATTGTGTTTTTCAAGAATCCACATTTTAGCACACAAGTAGCAGTCCCAACAACCAAAAAGGCAACGTGTACACACACATGAAAAGACTGGCAAAGCTGTAAAATAACTTTAAAAAAGTAATAATAATACAAACTCAAACAAGAGACTGTTTTACTCATTGGAATAGTTCGGTGTGGCAAAGATGGCTTCCATTCTGAACAGTAAAACAACCGTACGTCTCCGCCGTCCACTCATTTATATAGAACTCACAAGTGCATCAAAGAAACAAAACATTTTCATCTAAACAGAAGCTATTGACTTCAAAATAAAAGCATACATTGTTCTTAAAATTTAAATTATAACATCGCTGGCAATAACCTAAAAATCTGCCACATAAATGGCGTTTACACTAGAGATGAAGCTCTCAAAGGATTAGTTTGGATTTTGTCTGCATTGCGTCATCATTTTGGATCCATGCTGATAAAATCAGTTCCAAAGTGATCATACAGTCAGAGGGTGTCGCTTTGGAATCTGGTGTTGGTTATAAAAAACAATAATGTCTCCAATTTTCTTGATGTTTAAGGTCCATGGTTTTCAATATATTTTGTGTTTTAGTTCAAGGGAGGAGTCAAAGGACAGACGCCTGAGCTCTCCTTACCACCGGCGCTCCTATCACCTCATGCAGACGGAGAGTCAGGATGCTGGTGCAGAACAGAGGTAACTCCATCACTTTTTCAATCTTTTATCAAATTAACAGGATAGGACCCTCTCTAGCTCACAGCTTCACTGGTTTAACTTCTTGCTTTGCATCAATGTGATTTGTTTTTTAAATGTTTTGACACAAACTCTCACAATTATTGAAGAATTATAAGAATTTAATGGCATCTGACTTTAATAAGATCAAAAATTTCTTTTTTAAAGTCTAATCTATACAAAATTAGACTAATCTGTTCTAAAAAAAAAAATCTTGTCAAAACTTGTCTAAGTCTTTTTTATTGTGTTGATTGAGCATTAAAACTACATTTAAAATCAATTTTCAGATGTTTATATTTAACCTGTTAATGCATAAATAAATTGTGAAATGTCAAATAAACTACTAAATGATTGTTCTAAGACAAGAAATTACTGTTTTCAGTAACATTCAAATAATAAATATGGAGCAAATAAATTATGGACTTAAAATGTTAACATGTAGACAATACCAAATATATGGCAAATGAGGAAAGCTGGAATAAGATGAAGTTACTGAGCAATTTCTAAACCCAAACAAATGATAAAATAAATTTAAAGCATATTAAATGTTAAATAATGAAATATGCAACAAATGTTTTAAGCTCTGTTAGCAAAAATCCCAAACAAAATAATACAATCTCCATTTTAAAAAAACTACTAAACTAAATCTATATTTACTTAAAGAAATTAATGAAACCAAAAAAAGTGAAGATAACTTGAGTAATTGTCATTATAAATCGTTGTTATTCTTTGAAAAACTAAATCAAATACTAAATTGAGTACTAGCCAACAAAATGTCTTTAAAATAAAAACTTTTAAAAAGTTTTTTTTATATATATTTACCATCCACCTGAAAAAAGTGATCAGAAAAGTTCTAATTTATTTGTTCAAAAACTAAAGGATTAAATTTTAATATGTTTTATGTATTAGGTGTAATATTTATTTATTTACTTCATATTAAACAGAGCATAAACTTTTCTTAAAGTGTAATATTTCTTCTTTGCTCCTTAGTGACCCTGATGAAGAGGTGGCGAGTCTGGCAGCGTCTTCTGGAAACTGCGGCTCTCGCTCATCACACAGAATGTCTGTGAAAGACTGGAAGAGTTCTCCACGAGGATCACCGAAGCTGAAGAGGAAGATGAAGAAGGACGACGGGTAGGTTTCCTTCTGAATCTGAAGAGAAAGCTTTCAAGAACAGAATAGAATTGTGCTGAAAGTTAAGCTAAATAGCCGGAGGTTATACTTTGTTTTAGTTTCAATAAGAATTATTTTTCTTAAAAGTTATTACGATATATTTATTTCTGTGTAAAAACATATTCTGTAAGAATTTATTTTTATTTCAGGTTTGATTGGGTTTGAGTTTTTTTAAGTCTCTAAATGGCAGAGAATTGTTAATGGAAAGGAACTATTTATCGTTTCCAGCTTTGTCTTGAACTCCTTCGTTGTCAAATTCATGAACTCAGCTTAAAATATGTGAAGTCATGTTTAACATAAATGTTCCGCTCCCTCTGCTCTGAACTACATTACCTATTTGGAACTAAATCCCAAACTTGAGCGCCTGTGTTCTTAAAAACACTTTAAAATCAGCTGCTGAGACGTAGCATTGAATGTCTTAAATTGTTTTAAATTGTTTTGTTTTTTTGTCTTGACAGTGAATCATCTCAGTCTAGACAGCTGGATTCTGTTCAGGTGAGAGATCTCTGAAACCATAACTGTGGTTTGCTTGACCCTTAAAAAATGTTTGCTCCTATTATATTTTAAAAAGACTTTTCTGTGGAGTTTTTTTAGGCTGTTTAATATCATATTTGCATTTTTCCCTCACATATTCTATGTAAAAAAACAACAGCTATTTCTGTGTCTAAAAAAACAAAACAAAACAAAAAACTAAAACGCAATGAATACATATTTTTTATTTTTATTTTATTTACACATTTAAACTGAAGTAGGAGGATAAAAAATCCCTAGAGATGGAACATCTCGTTTTCAAGGGGGTCCTCCGTTTCAAGAAATAATAACAGATGACAGAGTAGAAGTCAAACAAGATAATAGAAACAAATAATAAATACACATAATAAACCTACACACACCATCACACACCACCCACACAAAACAGGGGACAGGCTCTCAGTATCCACCCCTACCCAACATAATAATACAGAAAAATAAAAATAAACACATTTGCAAAGCTAAGAAAAAAAAAAAAAATAAAATAAATAAATAAATATAGAATAAAAGTAATATATATGTATATAATAATAAAGTGACAAGCAAATCATAGGCAGATAAAGCAAAAGCAATGTACAAAACATTCAAAAATCTAAAAGCAAACATGAAGACAGAGATGTAATGGATCGTAGAGAAATGGGAAGGTTGTTCCAGTCATTGGGAGCTTTGATACAAAAAGCATTTTTCCCTGAGAGTTTTTTGTGTCTTGGAATACAGAAGAATACCTGATTGTTATGGCGTAAATTATGTTGAGAACTAAAAGGAACAAGATACTGTTTCAAATAAAGAGGAAGATCAAAATAAATGCATTTGAAAATAAATTGAAGCCAGTGAAATTGTCTTCTAGCTGGTAATGAGAGCCAACCCAGTCGTTCAAACAGTACGCAGTGATCAGTAGTATAGGGACAGCGGAGAACAAAGCGACACATAGAATTGTAAATAACATTAAGGGAGTTTAAGCAGACTGAAGGAGCATTTAAGTAAATTATATCGGCATAATCCAAAATAGGGAGTAACAATTGCAAAATTATTATTTTTCTTATATGAAAGTTAAAGCAATGAACTGATAGAGTGATTTAAGACGGAAGTTTAATTTACTGGTGATTGACTGAATATGTGTTTGGAAAGATAAATTAGGTTCAAACCAGACACCAAGAGTTCAAACCAGACACCAAGAACATATACGTTGCGTCTACTGCTAATTGCTGGTGGTCTCAGATTCTTGCAGCCTGACGGAATCTGTTTCGTCTGTAGTTGTTTTACATAGAATTTGTGGACAGTAAATACCGAAAAGAATACATGAAATTGTTAACATCCACCTTCTTTTTACGTTTTTTTGGGACAAAATATGTGTTATGCAACAAATCAACAATGTCAGAAGTCATGCTGTGATAGAAGATACAAATCCTGGCAGAGGATACATATCTTGACACAACACCGAGGCTTTTCTATGTGACAGAAAAAGCAGATTCACGCCGATCGTGTTACGGGTTGATAGTTGACGGAATGTAAACACTGGAGCTAAAGCTTTTACGAACCTGAACACTTTTGTTAATATCCTTTAAAACAATTACAATTTTAAGCTCATCTTGCACATTAAACCGTTAATTCACATTAAAAAGTTTTGATAAAAGCTGCTACAATTCTGAACATATTCTAACACATCATTCAGGCTGCTGTTTTTTTTAACTCAACAACAACTAATGCAACATTTTTTTTTTTTTAATTTCCTTTTTGGCCAAATTAACTGAAGCTCTGCATTGATGTCTACATGTGTCCTGATTAACTCCATTTAAGATCTTTTTATTCAAATATCCTTTAATAATGATATTTGTTGTAAACAACCAAACTGCCCAGTATTTTATGCTGGTGAATGTCTTAAGAGTTTAGGTTTGTTTCATAAAGATCCAGAATATATTTGTCTGTATTTTAATCTAGTTGGTTCACAAATGTTAATCAATTCCACCTTTGATTTAAAAAGATCTTTCATTTTTTGAGGTTCTGTCTCTGTTGAATGTCTGTCTTTAGTTCAACGCAGAGGCTCACAACGAGCTGTTGATGCTGCTACGCACCCAGCAGAGGGAGTTAAGTGAACTGTGGGGAGTGATGGAGGCCATGCCGGGCAGCATCATCGCTCAGGTGGAGCACGTCCTGATCAAACACCAGGAGCAGGAGCGTATCCTTGAGGGGCTTGTATTATTTATTTTTAAGATAAACTCTTGTGTGCTGGACCATTACCGGCTGAACGTTCCGTCTCTGAGCTTTTGAGTCTTGACCTGACACGACCTCAGACCGCAGGCTGGAACGGGTTCTGGCAGAGAGTCAGAATCATCAGCAGCAGCTTCACGAACAGCTCAGCCAGCAGCTAAGCAGCGCCCTGAGCTCGGCGCTCTCCGTCCGAGTGGATAAAGTGCTGCGGGAGGAGCTGAAGAAAACCGTTCCCCAGAGTAAGCCCACGAACACGCACACATGAAGAGGTTTGCAGATAAACAGGAATGACATGCAGAAAGGATTTACATGCAGGGAAATGATAATTACTGAAGAACAGAACCACCAGACGGTGGCGCCATTGTCATTCAGCCTTCAGCAAAGTGTTACTTTAAATTTACTGTAAGCAAGCTTCACTGTTCTACTTTAAAACGACTTTATGATTGTTGGTTTAAAGAGAGTAAAATATGCTTTTATTTTTAATGACAGTACCTTCATATCTGTATTTGTTATTGTTTGGATAAGACAGAAGCAAGTAATATATTTTATCCATTTGCATCACAGCCTCACATTTAATAACTGTTGAATATCAAAGATTTCTAAAAGTTTTCTTACATTAAATATTGGGAAACATTCTTGTGTGTAAAATCTGGTTATAAATCTCATCTTAATTTAGATTTCTAGATTAGTAGCTTTGGTTTCAAGTTAGCGAATTATAATCATTCTTGATTGTTGCTTAGATGTTTTCCCCCTAAAACAATCATGAAAACTGTTAAAAAAATGTACAATGTGACAAAATTGTCGATAGTCCCCAGCCTTAAAAAATTAAATTTCCAAAATGAGGATGTTCTTGAGAGGTTGCTATGACAACTGCTAATATAGTCAAATGTATATACCTTAAAAAACAAAATAGTCAAACTGATTTTTCCCAAATAAATACATGAAAAAGTCCATTGAGTCATGACCTCTGACCTTTTTGAAAGAAGTCATGTTGCTTACATGGAAATAACACCAGGAAACATCTTCAGGTTCTGCTTTATCAATGACATTTGACACAATTTGGTAAAATTTTGAAAGTAAAGTGACGTATAACATGATCACATTTACAATGTAGGCGTGGCTTAAACAGATTTTTTTTTTTTGTTGCCATTCAATGTAAAGTCTTCAAAATATAACATTCAAAAGACGTTGTGTCTTGATGGAGCTGCTGTTTTGATCAAAAATGTGACTTTACAGCATAAAGTGAAGCTAAAGTTCATCTGTTCTTGTGGAGCGGAAGTTTAAAGTAGAGTCCTTTCTATCCGTTTCTTTTCCCTCCAGCGATTTCAAAGAGCCTGGATCCGGTGACGGGACAGCTGAACAACACAATCGCTGCTAAGTTGACGGCCGCGGACGCCACTTTGAGGGAGAACGTCACCAAGATGGTCAAATCAAAGGTTGGTGTCTGAGGTGTTTTGTTCCTGGATGTGTTGTAGCTGCCACTCAGATATTTCCACATGTTCTGTTGGCCAGAACACGACAGACGCGATCGGCCGAGCGGCAGCCGAGGCCATGCAGGGACCCATCCAAGCGGCCTACAAAGACGCCTTCCAGAGCATCGTGCTGCCCGTGTTTGAGCGAGGCTGCCAGTCCATGTTTCAGCAGATCAACGACAGCTTCAAACAAGGAACTCAGGATTGTGAGTTTGCTTAGTGATGATGAAGGTTCTCATTGTCTTTTGCTGTTCTTCTGTGAAGTTTGAAACATCAGGATGGAATGCGTATTTGCACTTCGGTTTAGTGCAAGAGCCCCCCAGTACTTTGAACTATCCTCCCTTAGCACTTTGTGTGGGTAAAGAAGTGCGTGTTTAGCATGACTGCACTCAAAGGCTGGCTTTTGTATTTGGGGGCACAGATGAGTCATGAGAGGCAAGTGTAGGAGTCTGGGTTTCCTCTGCATAGAGATAAAAAGAAAAAAGTCTCAAATGTCTGAGAACATTTATTTATAATGTAATTACTTTATTGTAGGGCCGGGAGTTGATTAAAAAAATTAACAAATAATCGCAAACCTGGTGCAAAATTAATCACCATTGATTTTTTTATTTACAGTATTTGCCGATCACTTATTATTTATTAATAATCACAAAAGGAACTTTATATGACATGACAACACGCCAGACCATGGATCAAATAGTCAGCTTTTTGTAAAAAAGCGATCTAAACCAAAAAAATAACAAGATTAAAGTACTAAAAACTAGGGATGTCCCGATCCGATCGCGTGATCGGAAATCGGGCCCGATCACGTGTTTGAAGACTCGATCGGAATCGGGCTCCGTTGTCCGATCAGGATCGGATATTTCATTTATTCTTATTATGATCAGCACTTTAATCCACTAGAAGTCTGCATGTCAAGAACAGATCACAAAATGTTATTCCCGGAAAACGCAGAAGAAACCGGCAACAGTTCAAGCAGAGGACTTATGTAAAGTTAGCTAGCTAGCCGATCACAGATTCAGACTTCCGGGATCAATAACTCTTTAAACTGACAGCTAGTGTCTCTAAACAACAACCTCTAAAGGCATTTCAACAAAAAAAGACAGAGTTTTGTTTCTTTTTAATGTTAAGCTCTTCGTGCAGCAGATAGATGCTAAACAACAGCTGCTAACTGCTACATGCTAGCGCCGTGATTTAACTCCTTAGGACTCGAGCTGTCCTTTGATATGCCTGTTTTATTTATCTGAAAGAGGAATAAAAGTTAAGAAAATTAACCGCTCTGATAATAAAACCAAAATGTGGTGTCTTAAGAACTTTAAAAAGTAGCACGTAATCTTAAAAAAACAAAAAAACGAATAAATTAAAATTTAATTGTGTAAAATAAATTAATTAATAATGATATGAGCTAGTCATAAACACTCATCAAATTCATGCTAAAACACACATAATTTATTTTTAAAAATTCTAAATTAGGACAGTAATCACATTTGGTCAAAAATGTTCAATAACTAAATATATTAAAGTTAAAGTCACTAAACTTTCTCACATGACTAATTATCACTTGTATAACAAGAAAATATAATTTTTTTTTTCTAGTTTATATTTGCTCTATTTTTACTTGTTTATTAAAGCTACTTCACTGAAGTGTTTTTATTTAATTTTCTAATGATAAAATAATGTTAATGAAATATAAATAAGGGACAAGACAAATGTTTTTATTCAGTTTGTTCATGTTTTAAATATGTTACAAAAGTATCGGATCGGGACTCTGTGTCGGCAAATCCACAAAATCCAATGACTCGAAATCGGATCGGGCCCAAAAAGACCTGATCGGGACATCCCTACTAAAAACAGGTTTAAAATGTATTCCTTTTTTAAATCATCATGGTATAAGTGGGAAACCAAACAATGAAGTGTTTTAACGCATGCTGTGGATGGCTGCACCGCTTTGGGAAAGAGAGAGACTGCTGCTCCGAGAGGTGCAATTAACTTGAGTTAATAAATATTAACGCATTCATCGCATAATGCGTCAACATGCACAACCCTACTTTATTGTTGTTTTTTTTGTCTAGGTTTTCACAAATTCTTTTAGAATAAAGCAACAGATCAATAAGATGTGATGAC
This sequence comes from Oryzias javanicus, assembly GCA_003999625.1. Classification (NCBI taxonomy): domain Eukaryota; kingdom Metazoa; phylum Chordata; class Actinopteri; order Beloniformes; family Adrianichthyidae; genus Oryzias; species Oryzias javanicus. Next base: position 25,139,755 of record CM012442.1, read on the forward strand.
ATGATGTTGAGTTCTCTAAAACCGTCTGTTCTCCTCTGTCCTGCCTGCAGACATCCAGCAGCTGGACGCTCACATGAAGAGCAGAAAGCAGAGGGAGCAGGAGGCGCGGGACCCCGTGGTCGCTCAGCTCCAGCAGATGATGGACAACTTCCAGAGGAACACCGATCAGCTGGCCAGCAGCATCACTACCACGGTCCGGGCCGAGGTTCAGCACCAGATGCAGATGATGGTGGGAAAGTAAGTTTGCGGGCCGTCCCGCCTTTAAAACTTTGCTGATCGTTTCCTCGGCTCTTCTACATTTGCTGAAAACTCAGTGGAGAAATAAATAAATCAAAGACATGTTTGCGATGGTGTGACGTTTATTCTGTGTTATTGACTGTTCCTCTGAGCATCAGGCAAATGTTTGTCAGTTCAAACTGGACCGAAGAGGAAAAACAAGCTAAATGCAATCCTGTGGCTAATGTAGGAACATGAATTCCATCTGGTCTCTTGTTCCCTTTGCAATTAATTTCACATCCTCGAGAGTTTATGGATTGTAAGGGGGCGGAGCGGACGCGATGTATGTGGCCAATTAAAACGTCAAAATCCTACCAAGGAAATGACAACAAGGCAGAAGTTTTCTCTGAACTCCAGAGCCCTCACTTCCCAACTCCAGATGAAATGAACGTGAGGCGTCTTGTGTCCTCCCCAGTCTGCAGGAGTCCATTCTCAGCCACGTGCAGCGGATCGTCAAAGGCGAAGTCAGCCTGGCCATGAAGGAGCAGCAGGCGGTGGTCACCTCCAGCATCATGCAGGCCATGAGGTCGGCGGCCGGAACGCCCGTCCCCACAGCGCACTTCGACTACCAGACGCAGCAGGCCAACATCCTGCAGCTCCTGCAGCAGGGCCAGCTCAACCAGGCCTTCCAGCAGGTAAGACTCCCGCAGCTTTCAGCCGCCGCTCGAACCGTGGCGAGATCCAACAGAGTTAAACGGCCCTGTGTCAAATCAGTTTGTTAGTCGTGAGCTCAGATTATTCCCATTTTTTTCGTTGTTTTAATACTCACACTGACTGCCTAGTTATCTAAATTGAAGGATAAAACCATAAGTAGTTTTTAAAGCCATTTTGTGGTTTGATAAGCTGAAATCATGATTATTTTTGAGGAATTCCTTTTTGGTTCTGGTCTTTCTGATTTTAGTTCTAGTGTTTGTATAAACATGTCATTTGGAGTTCCTCAGGGTTCTGTGTTGGTCCCCTTTCTGCACTACTTTGGCATTTCCTTACTATCCTATCGGGAAGAATCTTAACCTGCTTGTGCTAGTGCTATTATAGGAGTAATTTTGCATTAGGACCGTTGATGAACCTAAAAATGTGACGCCTTTCTTTGGTTTGTTTTCACACTACACCTTTGAGAGTGAGCCAAACACTGAAATGAACCAAACACCTGCTAACATCACACAGCTGCTTTATTTTGGGGGTGCTATTTGCTGAAGCACACTACATGAAGAAGCACTTTTGTCTTAGAATACAAATTATTTTTATTAAGCATTTGTGCATTTGTCTGAAAGTTCACTTACAAATGAACACAGATCCTCTTTCTCTGGACCAAAATTCACTGGTTTGGTTGGCACCAGAGTTGATCTGCATTTTAAAACCGATCGTGATCGTGCTGCTTTTTTTTTTTTTGTTTTTTTTAAGCAGCGCACTCTGTTCTGCGTCCTGATTGGCTGGAGACCTTGTCAATCTCCTACTTGCTGCGTCTGTGATCGCGATCAGATCTTAGTTTTCATTCTATTATCCTGGATTTAAAAATGTCCATGTCTGTCTGAGAAAAGTGGGGACAGTGTGCAGTGAGGAGTTAAACTTCTGTAATCTTTATTTGTGGGTTTCACCGTCACGAGTTAGTTTTACAACACAACTCCCCCAATAACCGAGGAAATAGAAGATTCTCTTTCTGTTTCCCCAGCTTCTCATTTTTATTTAAGTTGTGTCCTGAATCCTTTTTTTTTTTTTATTTTTTTCCTCAAGTCACACATGTCAGATCAAGACCATTTGCACAGAGACCATAAAAGAAGAATCGTGTGCTGAGCGTGTGTGTGTGTGTGTGTGTGTGTGTGCGCGCAAAGCTTGTTACTGTTTGTGCACATGAGGGAGAGTCAGAGCAGAGCATCAGCACATCAGCACAAAAACAAAAAAAATGAATAACAGAAATCTGAAAGGATTTTATTGTTATCGATAATATGAAGATTTAGAATCTGCAAGAAAAGAATTTCAAACAGAATCGACTCCACAACCAACCTGAGCAGAAACCTGAGAACAACTTTCTCCAGAATAGATCAGATACTGACATAAGAAACTAGATCAGCTTCACAAAGATGAGATATTTTCTATTTCTAAATGCCAACATTTATCAGGATTTACAAAGCTTCTTTATTTCTTTTTATTTTACACATTATAATTAGTATTTTGCGTTGTGGTTGTTGTGTTTTGTGTTGTTTCACTTTAAAAGTTGAACAATTAATCATTGTTTTTTATTTTTATCATGTATTTTGTACATTTTATCTGGGAGGAAAATAAACATAATAATAACATATTTTACATTTATAAATATATCAACATTTTTTTCATCAGTTTTTCATTTTTTGTATGAGTTATAGTTATTAATAAGTTAAATAAAACAACAAAACGACCTAAAGAGCCTAAAGATCCAGATGGCTGTAAGATCTCAGTGTGAGGAGCTGCAGCTCTCCAACGTCTCTAAAGAACCATGACAGGAGAGGATTCTCTATTTACTGGTTTCTTGTTTTAGATTCATTTTCTCTGTGAAGATTACAGAAAGGGATTGTTAAGATATAATTGTGTGTAGCTCTCTGGAAAAACACGCTTATTTACGTTTAGACAAACGTTTAGATTGTTTCACTTTTTCTGTTAGCTTACAACACTGACATTCCCCAGCAGAGAAGAAAAACAGTTATGTGGCCCTCACAAGAAAAAGTTTGCGGACCCCTCCTGTAGATGACCAGAGAAACCTAACCTGTGCAGACCGAACGGTCTGAAAATACATGAAAGGTGTTAAATTGAAGGACTGAATGTGAGCTTTTCCAACCAGATTGTTCAGTTCAACACCTCAGAAGCAGAACTTTTTTTTATTTTTGGAATATTTCTCAAAGTTAGGAGCTGGAAAAAGCGCAACGTTCTGTTTTTTGGTTTTCAAAGAAGTGATGAAATAGTGCAGAATGAATGAATTCATATAAACTTGTGATTCGCGATGGTATGATTCATGTTTTAGTGTCTATTTTTTTCTCTTATTTTATGTTTTTTGGCTTACAAATATATCCAAACTTTATTTATATCATGATGTGTATCAATTATTGATCATTCATTAAAAATCTATTTCTTGTTTTGTTATAAATAGGAAAAAAACATGAAAAGTGAAAAATTCGTATCTAGAAACTTTTATTATTAAAGTTTATGGAATAAAGTTACATTTTTATTAAAGAACGTGACGACTTGCATGTAATTTTCTCAATATAAGAGTGCTGAACTTTTTTCACGGCTGCACGGACTTGGAGGAAGTGTTAGGCTTATGGTTAGAGTCAGGTTAATGCATGCAACCATTAACATTTAGCCATGAATGCACTTAATTTATGTGATGGCAATGCAGCGATGTGCATCTGTGCTGCATGTATTTTAAGTGCATTTCAACATAAACTTCCGTCAGTTCTTGTCTTGTTCACATGTAAATATTGTAAATATGTGCAAATAAATCAGATTTTTTAAAATGGTACTTCTATATGAGGCTCAAAAAAGGCTTTGATTGTAGCTTTTCTTACTTTTCACACTTTGACAGGTGATTACTTTTTGGTGGTTTTCTGTTATTTTTGGCAAAATTTCTTGTCTTTTTTTTTCCTCGTTGCTGTTTTTTCACATTGATTTTTTTTTTTTTTAAGTGATTCAGCAAAGAAAATAAATTTTACATTTTTCTTGTCTTCTCTTGTTGGAATAAATTCCTCCTTTAAAGAAACTGCTTGATCAATCAAGGATGATTGATCAGAAATGGCTCTCTGCTCTGTTCCTCCTCCCCCTCCAGGCTCTGTCTGCCACCGACCTGAACCTGGTTCTGTTTGTGTGTGAGACCATCGACGCCCAGCAGGTGTTTGGTCAGCACCCCTGTCCGCTCAGCCAGCCCGTCCTGTTGTCTCTCATCCAGCAGCTTTCCTCCAACCTGGCAACCCGCACTGAACTCAAAATCAGGTGAGGAACCTCTAAACCACATATTTAACTAGGTATTCGCACACTAGTGAGGAAGAGCAGATCACAAGCTTGTTAGTGCAAATCTGAAAAGGAAAATAATATATAAAAACTCAAACGTTGGACAAAAAGAACACAAAGAAATAAAAGAATTCCTCATTGCAGGAGTATTGCAGGGCTCCTGCCTCTTCCTTGCTTTTGTTTTTCCTCATCAGACTCGTTCCTTCCTCCACAGTACAGGCGGATCATTACAGTCCAGGGCCTCCTTAAAAAAACAGCGGCGTGTCTGACAGCCGCCTGTCAGCAGTTTTATTTTCTGCCTGCAGAGCTTTGAATAATGACCAGGAGGGACCAACGGAGAGGAAAACCGCTCCCGTTATTCCGGAAAATTTACAATCGATGTGTTCGGTTAGAGTTTTGTCTCCTCATCACGCCTTTTATTCTCCGTTTTATGTCCGCTGTTCATTTTTTTGAGCTGACGGGGAGCGCTCATGACGTCCCCGTTCTCCTCGACTCTGTCCCTCCACAGCAGGTGGACTTTATTTTGACACTGTAGGAGTCCTGAAATGAAGAATCTGACTTATGAACGCCTCATTTTAATTACACAGGTGAAGTCATTGCTCCCGCAGGACGATAGAAATCAGCCAATAAGGCGCAGAACACTCCATCAAAGCGCTGATAACAAAAGATGAAGCCCTTCTTCCTGCACGCCTGATGTGGAGTGTGACACCACAGATCTGCCGTTCGGTTTGGGGAGGGGGGGTCGTTGGACAGCAAAAGCCCCGCGGCGCCTTCAGAGATCCACTTCAGAATAATGCGCAGACAGGGATCTCCAGGCAATATTAAACCAGCTTTGAAGGACTTGAACTAAACGCAGATAATTTCCTGCTGTTCTGAACCCGCAGAAGAGCGCTGCTGTCCTGAGCTGTCGCATTAACAGCCTGTTTAACACCACTGCGGGGACTCTGATGTGTGCGCTGTGGTGGACTGGCAGGAAACCAGCGTGTGATTGCAGCACCCCCCCTCCATCCTCTGACCACCAGATGTCTGAGTGAAACTATTCATTTAGAGATTTTTAATGAGCAGCCATGAAATAACGTATCACCAGCAGGGGGCGACGTGCACTCTGTTGTCCCACATAAAAAGAGATGAAGATGGATAGTAGTAAGCATGTTAGGATCATCACACCAGAAATACTAAAATATATTATTGAATCAATAGAATAAATATCTTTAATGGAGTGTTGAATTTACATGACGGCATGATGCTGGAGGTCCTGCTCTGCTGGTAGAGAGGAAGACTGTGGCTGCTAGCTTTTACCTTTGGGTAATCTGCAGGAAAAATGGAAAATGTTTACACCTTTTGTACTTTTACACCTGATTGGACCAAACTGCTAAAAATATATTAAATATATATATATATTAGAAGGTACTTCTTTAAATAAGCTAGAAGCAGGAAGTAGAAAACCATGAAGTTAAATTGGGGCCAATGTTTTTTGAAACCCAAATAGAACAAATTGAAAAAAATTTTGCTGTTCTAAAATAAAAAAATATATATTTTCAACTTCAAAAATTCTGTTTTTTTGTTTCAAAACTCAAAATTTCAATTTCAAAACTTATATAACACCAATACTTTCTTTCAATTTGTTTTATTTGGGTTAAAATAATATTGGCCCCAAATGAACTCCTTAGAAACCATCTCGGTTTTAAAAAATTTCAAATTAAAACGATTGTATTCATCTTCTCATTACACCAGGTTTACACTCAACATCTTTTTCATTATTGACATCTTCTCAAAGTTGTACTGTTTTTTTTCTACTCTTAAAGTCAGTTCTTGTTCTTATCACAAGCTAGCGCTTAGCTGAGTGCTATCTTGTGATATCCGCCATACTTGTCCACAGAGAGGCTCTTTCCTGGAAGGTTTAGCAGAAGTTCTCGTCTGAGAAGCTGTGAGGAAAGTCCAGCAAACGGATGGTTTTTGTGTAGCAGGATTTTTAACAAATGTGTGAGCATGTTTACGCCTTTAGCCAACAAGTCCTGATGGATAAAACCGCAAATGGCACGCTCATCAAAGTTTGAACCATCTGCTGCTGTGGGGGTTAAGCGTTGATGGATCAGAGAGGAAGACAGAAGGTCAGGAGTTTGGAAGAACAACAACTCGACACCACAGACTCCCTAAGATCAGCACCCAAACCATTTTATTAACATTTTCTCTGATCAAGACATTTAGAACTGCTGTTTATTTCAACATGTTGTCTGTTTCTGTTTGAAAAACTCAATTAAAAGCACATTAAACTGTAATTGCAACTTCAAGTCCCCATGTTGGATCACTGTGGAATAATATATATATATATATATAGATGTTCTTGTTTGTTTGAGTCTGAAGAGTTTTTTTAAGCCATTAACAAGAATTTATCAGCTTCAAAAAAAAAAAAGAAATCTTAAAATCCTCGAATGATTATGACGACTTTTACCTCAAGTTTTAATGAGACCAGGTTCAGTTGAGGTTTAACAGGAAATAATATAACTAAATATCGGTTATATTTTAGAAGAAGTAAAGTCTCGGCTCTGTAAGAGAAAAATGAACTGATGGTAGAAAACAAAACATAAAACTTCACCACTTTTTTTTGCTTTTTCCCCCTTAAAACAGTTCAGTTCTTCCTTTTTTTTAATTCTAGCTCTCCTGATCATTTTTCTTTTTGCTCCTCAGCTACCTGGAGGATGCAGTGATGAATCTGGACCACAGCGACCCCCTGACCCGTGACCACATGGCCTCCGTGCTGGCACAGATCCGACCCAAGCTGATCGCATTTCTGCAGCAAGACCCCCAGAACCCGCTTTCCAAGAGGGCGCGGCGCCTGGTCATGATGCTGCAGGGACTCGTCAGCCACTAGTCCCCCGCCCTCAGAGGAGCTCACCTCGTTCTTCGCGTTTCTCTCCAGGAGTGTTCCAGAGCTCTGAAAACGCTTGTGTGAAAATAAAAAAACGGACTTGTTTTCTTTAAGTTTAAGGTCAGGTTTAAAGACACTCCTCATGCAAACGTTCCTGCAGTTCTGCTGCATCTACTGACCCCGCCCCTCAGAGAAAACCAAGCCCCACCTCCAGATCTTAAAAAGCAAACTGCAGGCTCGAACATTTCTTTTTCTCCTGAAACATGCGGGATTATGCTGCTCTCTGTTCGGACATTTTGAAATAATCCTGGCAACCAAAAAGTAGGAACTCTCAGTGCCATTTTCTGTTCGCTGTTATTTTCTTTCACCTGTTTTTTTCAAAGACTGCTGAAGAATCAGTTTCCTTTTCTGGGCTTCTCTTGAACAAATTCAAATTTCCAAACAACTAAAGAAGCGATCAAGTATTCATCAAAATGAGTATTTCCATCTTGCAGCCGTCCTTCCCTCATTTTTATATAAGCATATATTCTTTGTAAGCCATGTATACTTGCTCTAAGTTGTCAAAGTATCTTAATAAAAAAAAAAAAAAAAAAAAAAATTCAAACCATCGCTTCCCTAATTTTACCAGGATTTACAGAAAGAAGTTAGTGAACCTAATGTGCAGTTCCTTCCCCCGCGCTCCGGAGGGCAGCACTCTTGCTCTTTTTCTGTTCTACCAGTTTGTGGATCACCTCCGTTTGTCCTGGAAAGTGTAAAAGTGTCCGGCTCCATCCATCCTGGTTTCATGGCAGAACAGACGTTTCTGTGATTGTAAAAATAAAAGTTCTGTTCATTTGAACTGTGTGTTTAGCAGCTGTGGGAGTAGAAAGTGCCTTACCGTGTTTTCACCGTTTCCACGCATTAGGCCCAGGCTGGACGTTCAGTTGACAAACGTTTTGGGCAGAGACACTGTTCCAGAAAGAGAAGAAGGAATCTTTGACTACTAGCAGTTTGCAGACTCGGATTATTGGGAATTCATGTGAATGTTTTAGTTATTTTTTTTCTCTTTATATCATGTTAGTTCCCCTCTGCTCGGGTTGTTCTGTTGTACCTTTTAAAGTTTATTTTACTCTCAACATTTTGGAATAAAACCTAAAAAATATTTAATTTGACTTCAATTTTTTCTAACTGTTTAAAGGAATCCGAATACTTCTTTCAAAAATTTGAAATGTTAATCTAACATTAAGATAATCTTTGAGACAAAAAAGCAGATTAATCCTGCTTCAGGATTGGTTGGTGGATGTCACTTAGTTAAAACATTACACAAGGTCTCGCAGTGGCCAGTAGGTGGCGCATGCTGAAATTCAGCACTTACAAACATGTTCTAACAAAAAACAAACACATTTTTAAGGACATGAAGAAAACAGATTCAGAAAAATGACAAGTGTATTTTTTTATCATTTGTTTTTCAAACATGACTAGGTAGCATTACACAATCATTATGCCGTTTGCAGTAGTTGCACATAAAATCCACTATTGTGTGTTTGTAAATATATATAAATACTTTTTTATATTCGCTTTGGATGTTTTTGCCATGTCTCGTTTAGATTGGATAAGATTAGATTGTTTTAAAAGAATATAAATCTGAATTTAATGGAAATGAATTAATAATATAGAAATAAAATAAATTATTTTCCACCATTGGCAGATGTAATGACTGTTCTGCCTGCTGTGTAAATATTACTTTTTACTTTTAGGAACTAAAACATAAACACATTTTTGGGCAGTTTGGTTCCCCCCATGTTCTAGAGAGGCTTTTGTTTTTTCCAATATGTGAGTTGGAGGACTTACTGCCTACAGTCACACAGGCTAGTTTATTTAGATGATAGGAGAGGTTTCCTCCATCTCAGTCCAAAGGAAGTGTTTTTGATCCCACAGAAGACGTCTATTTTAGGAAAGTTTTGAGTTGCAATGACACAAATGCACTCGCACACAGTTACGCAGTTATTGGCATCGTTTTCAGATTTGGCTTCTTTGGTTGATGCCATAAGAGCTGCAATGGAATATTATATGACGTGTTTCACCCAAAATCTGCATTAAAAACTGTTAATAAACAGAATTGTTAGAAAAATATTTTTTTCCAAGATTAAAATGCAAGCTTTAGTCATCAATTTTATCATTAACAGCTAATAAAACTGAGAAACTAAAGTTTTAAAAACCCACTGTGATGAGAATCATGTTTTTAATGTTTTTGTGGCATTTTTCTTGTAGTGGAAGACAAATAGAAAGTGTCTTGAGTGAAAAAATGCTTTTCTTAGTATTTAGTTGTTGTGAAACAGGAGTAGAGAAAAACTGTTTAAAAAAAAAGTTTATTAGTTTAGTAGAAAATACATCAGGAGAAGCTCCGTGCTGCGCTCCATTCTGATGCATCCACTTGCAGACAAATAGATCAATGTATGTCTTTGTTGCATTCATACAAGGTCAAGTGGGCCCCATGTGATTTAAAAGTGGGAAGAAAATGTGGGGCCCAATTAAGTTTCCATGGTGACCCCACCTGTGTTTGCCCACATTGTCTGAAGTGGGCATCAGTGGGCTGGCTCACAGTTCTGGGCAGTTGCCCAGTGGGTAGCGCAGGGAGCTCTACTGTCCAGGGGCCGGCAGAGTTAGGGAGTGCCACTCAACGGGACCGGCGGAGCAAGTGAGTGCCATGCCAGGTGCCAGAGGAGTAAGCAAGTGCTGCGCCAGGGGCCGGCGGAGTAAGCGATTGCCGTGCCAGAGGAGTAAGCTAGTGCTGCGCCAGGGGCTGTCGGATTAAGCGAGTACCACGCCAGGGGCCGGCAGAGTAAGCGATTGCCGTGCCAGAGGAGTAAGCTAGTGCTGCGCCAGGGGCTGTCGGATTAAGCGAGTGCCACGCCAGGGGCCGGCGGAGTAAGCGATTGTCATGCCAGGTGCCAGAGGAGTAAGCGAGTGCTGCGCCAGGGGCTGTCGGGTTAAGCGAGTGGCACGCCAGGCGCCGGTGGAGCAAGCCAGTGCTGCGCCAGGGGCCAGCGGTACAAGTGAGTGCCGGGTCAGGGGCAAACCCAATTGGGGCCCACACTACTGCCCACTTTTAAAACCATATGGGGCCCGCGTATGTGTGTGTGTGTGGATATATATATGTAGTTGTGTTTTTTTAATCAATTATAGGTCAGGACTTATTGGGGTGGGTGGGCTTTAGAGGCCCAAAATTCATGAAGAACCACAGAAACCTTTAAGACACCCCTGCTTCCCTCATGCAGAAGAGTCTTTTTGACTTTTTTTTTTTTTTTTTTTTCATTTTTCAGGCTGATGTTTGATCAACTTTCTTCTTCTTCTTCTTTGCCTTTCAAACATTCAGAGAAGTTGAAAAAACAAATCTGAATGAATGTTCCGTCTGGTTTCTCCAGAAGCAGAACAGTCCGGCAGATGCAGCATCCTCCCATCAGTCTGAGCTCATCTGGGACTCTGCTGTAGACCTCCTCCTCCTCCTCCTCTTCCTCCTCCTCCTCCTCCTCATCGCACGCGGACGCGCCCTCCCCTTCAGCGGAGCGCAGGAGCGTGGATGCTCTCACAGTGGAGTCCCGCGCTGCATCACGGACGGGGAGCCCCGCGTTGGACCGCCCTTTTTTCCCTCTTCCGAGAGCAGAACTTTGGAATCCCGAGTCGTCCGGGTCGGCATGGCGTCTCTGGTGAACTCCGCGTGCCTCCTCTTCTTGCCTGTTGCTCTGCTTCTCAGTGAGTACGCGGGCAGTGATGCTGCCAAACTTGGTTTGGCGGGGGGGTCGGCGGCTCCTCCGCGCGGCGGCAGGAGGCTGCGGGCTGCCTGACAGTTGTTGATGCAGACCCAGATGTTCCGGGACGTCCAGCTGCGCCCGCGCGCGCGCGCAGCTTCCAGGAGGATGCGGGTTTCTGTCTGCGGTTTAGCTGCTTGAAGGCTGGGACTTTGTCTGCGTTTGGTGACTTATAAACTCAGTACATTTAAAGCAATTGTAAGAAAACTGATTTTATCACACATTCTGCTCTGATAGGTCAGTGTAAACTAAAAAAAGTTTAAAATTTAATTTTCCTGGATGGATTCCTGGATTTATGTCACTCTTATGACATACAATGTTACTTAAAGTTGGGTGGAGCTAAGTCTAAATGGGCGTGACCATTTTTTTCCGTGTGACCACGCCCATTTAGACTAACCCCACTCAATCTTCACAAATCAGGAATTGAAACTTTGTGCTGCAGTTTTCTTTCAACAGTTTATAGTTTTTTAGGGTAAAAATGAGATTGAGGTTCTAACAATTAGAATTAGTGAAGGTTAAAGTTTGAAATCCAGTTTCTATTTCTCGGGATTCTACTTTGTAGAAATAAATGTTGGAAACAAAAATAAGTTTCAATCTATCAAAAACAATTGTAAATTGCATCACTGTTCCAGAATGAAGAATTTGGTTTTGGTTATCGCGTGTATGAAATCTACTTTAAACCCGGGTTTGCCTTTTCCTCGTGGTTTCTGAGTTTGAATCCACTTTTTTTGAGGAGTTGATGAGAACATTAACTATTGATTGTACAGGAGATGGACAGTATGGTCACATGACTGAGTCAGTTTTTTTGACCCACAAATACCTCATTCATTTAAGCTATGTTCACCTTGGGCATGTGTGGTACCATCAACTTTTTGAACACACTTTGAGCGTACTGTGATACTAGTGTGGGTACTTTGTAGTTTGAATAAAAGACTTGGCGTTGTATAATTCTAGCTGCGCACAAACTGCAATTATGGATTTCTCCTTCATGATCAATTCTCAAACAGTTGGCACTTATGTGTTTTAAAGGAGGCTGTCCATGTGATACCAAAGTCGGTCAAAGTTCAACTGGTTTGACGTTTAGGGCAAGATTTGTATGTGGACCCTGCAAAAAAAAATGTTTTTAAGTTTAGGTGAAATCCAGACTTGGGCCTCCAAGCTGCTTGCTCAACATCATCCATGTTTTCCATGATGCGGCCCATGAAAGCGCCAAGCAGTAAATTTGTCAAAAGAGATGCGACAGATGAGAATTTGATATCACGGCCGCGTCCAGTGTGAATGCAGCTTTATCAGAGGTGAAATATTTGTGGCATATTCATTCAAGTGAATTATGTTTCAACTGATTCTGAAGTTTAAGCTTTTTATTTTTATTTACTTTTGTTTTAAAAGTTGCTTCAACTCGGAAGTCAAATGTCACTGGGATCAGAGAGACTTTAACAAACGGACTGTTAGGGTAATAAAAAGATTCTTGTTGGGACTCACAAGTGCAGTGTGAAACTGGATGGGGATCTACTCTTAATAAAATATATCAGAACTTGAATTCCTAATCAAACAGAGTTTTTCAAGAACTTGAACAAACTAAAGCAACTCAGAAAACGTGTTTAGGAATGATTCCTCAAAGCATTTTATTTCATTTGACAGGCCCAAACATTTGATCTTTTTATCTTCTAAAGCAACTTTGCATCTATTATTCAACCGTTCACACACACCTGCTTCATTTCTGACTTCCACTCATCACTTCCACTGATCGTCACGGCGCTGCAGGTGTAAAGAGTCAGATGGGGGGGCGGTCCCCGGGGGAGAGCTCCACAGAGGGATAAAAAGAGGTTAAAAAATTCCCGCAGATGGAGATAAAAGATGAATGAATCACATCTGTCCCCCTCCTCTGAGCAGCAGACTCTCTGGAGGCTTCTCTGTGTCCCGCATACGAATCTGACCGCCAAACGCCGCTGCTGTCACCCCCCCTCCCCACTTCACCGCCACCTCTGTGTGCTGGTAGTTTTAATGTGAAGCTTCTGCTTTGTTTGTTTGCTGCTTCAGTCAACACATTTATGTTTAAAAAAACTTCAGAAAGAAGCAGAAAGGTTATAATGAGATAAAACTGCAGCAGTTTTGTGAGATGCGTGTTTAAAAGTAGTAAAAATCCTTTTGTTTTCCTGCACTTTTTGAAAAGGCACTCCTTTATTGTATTCCCTCCTTTTCATTTAGCTAAAGTTTGTTCAGTTCGTCCTTGAAGTTTTGGAGCTCTTGAGAGGTTAAATATATTTTTGATAAAAAGCTTTTGGGAACAACAGGAGGTCAAGTCCTTCAACCAAATTCAGATATTTCCAAAAAATCTGAAAAAAAAGCCTTTTTTTTTTTCTCTCCATACGATGATTAAAGCCACTTTAGTTAAGATGAGGGAACCCTGACTCCTCCAACCTTTTTGTAGAACTTTACACTGCACAGAAAGTTTTCTGAATGTGGCCTTTGAGGATTTTCACCAAACAAAAAAAAAAAAATCTAAAAAAGAAAATTTATTTTTTTGTAAATTTACCTCTGAAAGAAACAGGAATATGGAGGATGATGCTTTAATTAGCCAGCAGAGGGTGTTGAAAGCTAGAACTCTCTGATTCCTTAAAATGCTGTTTTTCTTTTTTTTTTTTTTTTGGTCAGTGGCTGTTTGAGATGAGGTCATCTAAAGCTTTAACTTAAAGTATTTGAGTTTGAAAGATGCCATGACTGCAGTCCATAAATACTTAGTTTTGAGAGAGATTCAGAACAGTCACTATTTAGACGTTCTGTGTTATTTCTGTTTGTTTGTCAGCCAGGATGGTACCTACAGTGAGCAAAAAAGATGAGAGATGTCTGTGATGTTCATCTCAGAGACATTTCAACTGTGAGAGGCAGAACGTAGGAAAAAAGAAGCCAGAAAAATCACATTTTAAAAGAATTTATTTGTATAATCGAGCAAAAAATACTGTTATTTCTTCTTAAAGAAGCCATTCTATCCTCCACGCATTACCTGTATGAATGTAACCTGTTTGAACAGCTTCTCTCGCACCCTTACCTCTAGTCTACACCATGAATAAGACCAAAGAGCTGTCGAAGGACACCAGAGATTGTAGATCTGGGATGAACCAATCTCTAACAAGCAAGTAGGTTGGAGAGAAAAGATCAACTGTTGGAGCAATTATTAGAAAGTGGAAGAGATCTCCCTCCACCCGGTGCTCCATGAAAGATCTCACCTGCAGGAGAACTAATGATTCTGAGAGGGAGCCAACTCGTGTGCAGGCCCATTTCAAGTCTGCCAAAATACTATCTAAATCAGATCTGCTTATTCCTGCTCCTGCATGGAGATCTACCACCCTGACTGTTTCCCTGCTAGCTGCTGATTAGCTCCATCAGATGTCTGACTGATTGAACGCACCTGCTCCAGGTAATCAACAGCAACCAATGCAGGTGAGATCTGGAATGAGCAGCCCTGATCCAAGCGATCTGGAGGAGAACAGGTCGAGTAGGAGAACATGGTTTGGTCTGTTCAAGCTGGAGACATTGATGGGGCTGGAATGTACGAGCTGCATTGGAAAAACAGTTTAACCAGGAATGACTGTTACTGAATTCTGGTGAGGAGAATTCAATTGTTTTTTTTTTCAATATCTTGGGGTGTAACGATTTAATTCAGGGTCAATCTTGATTCATTTTGGACAATCCCATCTGATTCACTGACTTAAAATCGATCCGGGACAGGGGCGGAGCTACGTGGGGGGGCGCAAAGGGGGAAGCTGCCCCCTGAGTAAAAAGCTTTTCCCCACACTTGCCCCCCTAATGTTTGCGTCAATATTAGTCTCATTATCAACAAAAGATTGAGAAATCATAAATATAAGCTTCTTTACGCATTGCACAAATAGCAAAAGCAATATTTTCAAATTAAATAAAAGCAATAATAGTAATAAAACAGGTTGAAATCGTAATAATTTTTTTGCAACGTCCTTCCACTCTGCAGTTCTCATTTGCGACCCTTCCAAAGGCCCCCCCCCATAAGAATCATAGGAATAGAACTAAGATAAACGACAAACAGACGATCGTAAAGACCGAAATGTTTCATGGTACAGCCACGGCGCGAGCCACTTTTGTCCTTTCTGCTGGAATTACGTTGATCGTGTTAACGGTTGAAAAGTTACAATATGTTAAAGATTTAGTGTTTAAGCGTCACCGGCGATGCCTCAGGTGTTAAAGGGTTAACTCTGGTAGAGTTCACGTCAGCAAGCATTCAGAGAGCACGAAAAAAAAAAAAAAAACAATCCATGCAACAATTGCATAAAAAAGTGCAACTAATGAAAAAGTTGTCAATAGGTGGACGTGGTGTAGTAAGCTAGTGAAGATGCTGGTCCAGATACGGCAGACGACCAGTTGAATTTCTCCTCCGGCTGCTGTTTTTTTTTTAAGTCAGGGCTGATTTCAAGCATCCCCACTCCAAACAAGCTTCTGTTGCATCTGTGTGATGTTTGGAGGTAGTTTGATCTACTCTCTAGAGTGAAGGGAGAAAACAAACCAGTGAAGATGTGGAATTTTCCCACATTCCAAAATATACAGTACACGCTCACATCCTTATGTTAAATATATATGTAGTTTTCCTTTACACAGTTGGATTGGTATCTTTTTTTTCTTTTGAAAATCCACTCCGATCATTTTTTGATCTGTTATAAAAAGCAGTGTTTTTTAAATAAGGATGATGATGTTTTTTACAACGAAATATTATGGCCATTTTATAAATGTATATATTTTTTTAAATACAACTTTAAATCTCGTAAATTTACGAGAAAAAAGTTGGAACTACTAAATTATGAGAATTAAGTCATATTTATGACTTTAAAAGTCATAAACTAAATTTAAGACTTTTAAGCTCGTAAATTTACGAGATTTAATCTTGAAAATCTATGATATTTAAAGTCGTAAATTAATAAGAAAAGAACCAAAGTTGTGTGTTTATCAGAGGCGTGCTTGATGAAAGACATGGAAGATTTATGTCCTAATCGCTGTTAAAAATTAAGAAATTCTGAGCCTTTTGGCGATTCAAAATCAAATTTTCAATGAAGCCGACTTCCCGGGTTCGTGTCCGTAGTGCGGAGTTTCATATGTAAAATAAAGAGCTCAGAGATAAATGGTCACAGAACCATCACTTTATTTTGCCCCTTCATTCACATACCCAGAAACAGTTCTCCGGACCATGCTCCGGACGCCCCCTTCTCCAAATGAAATGTCCCGTATGAACCAAAAACAACAACGAGAAATGACAATAGTCTGTTATGTTAGCACAAGAACATTAAATATTCCAAAAACTAGGCCTCTTCAGACGGAAGCATCACAGTGTAGAGCGAGGATATGGACGGCTTTATCAACGGGATCTGCAGAGATCCTGTAACCCACCATCAATGAGTAAAACATTAATAAACTGTAAATTAAATAAAGAAACTTCCAAACATCTGTAACGTTTTAAACACTCAGTTAAAAGACGCTTTTCACAGTTTAGCCGGTCTGCTTCTGCGCACACTGAAATGTAGTCTCACTTCCATTTGAATAAATTTACGAGAAAAAACTAGTAAATGTACGAGATTAAAAGTTGTAATTTTACGAGAAAAAAATATAGTAATATAGTTTTTTGGTGGCCCTAATACTCCGTCATAGTTTTTAGACTAAAAACTTGTGCTATTTTCTAGGACATAGCTTCTGCAGAGAGCTCTCTGTTTACACTCTCTCCCACTATTTCAGCCCCTCAATATCACAACCTAAAGCCCCTGTCACACTAGGCTGCGATTCTACGGAGTTCACACGGCGTTATGAAATTTCTCAGAACGCCGTGGAAACGCAGGAAAATGAAGCCAATTTTCGCAAGATGGAGATGTCTCCGCGCTTTCACGGCGATTATGGCGTTCCTACGACGCATCCGTGGCGTGCTACTGCGTTCCCACAGAGTTTTACTTGGCGTTTCACTGCGTTGTCACGGCGTGCTGATGGAGTTCACACGGCGCGCCTGTCACTTCGTGCCATTGCACTGCCCATGGCGCTTGCACGGCGCAGTTGCCAGATCGTCCCTATGACGTCACGGCAGCGTGTATATATAAGCCAATACTCAGTCAAACCCGCACTGTTCCTGCCTGTTCCCCAAAGCATCATGACAGGAAAAAAAAGTCGAGAGAGGGCTACGAAAAAGCAGTCCCCCAACCCCACTGCACCACCGTCTCCTCAACATGCCTGACTCTCCATCCCCATCAAGGTCAAGCAGCCCTTCCATCCAGGCACAAAAGACGATGACGGACCTGACTCCTGCTGAGGAGGACGATATGGCTATCTCTATATGATATCTCCGTGCAAGCGGCCCTGTCTACAGCTGCGTCCTTGTGGCGATTATGTGCGTCCTGAGTGTGCGCGCCTACGGCGCTGCTCTTGACGCTCTCGACGTCTTCAGTGCGCTGCTACGGTGCTGCCACGGCGCGCACATCAGAACGCCATGAACACGCCGAGCCACGGCGCGTACTTTGTGCATGCACAAAGTGCGCGCCGTCGCATGCCGTCCATGGAGACACCACGGCGTCCACTGGAGATGTCACTGCGATGCTACGGCACTCATGGCAACCTTACTGCGTTCACCTCAGCGTTCTGCATTTTTTGATGGACGCCGCGCGATCGCAGCGAGAACGCTGCCCTGGTGTGACAGGGGTTTGACATTATTGTTGCAACAAAAATGGCGAGCAACACTAGAGCTATCCAGCCGTACAGTTTAGATCCAGATACCAGCTTAGATGGAGACAACAAAGACATACATGGATCGAAAGTTAAAACTTCATTAACTGTCACAAATCTTGGTTTGTTAAATTTTTTCTCTGTTTTTGGCCCATCCCCTGGGGGAATGGTGAGCTGCAGACACAGTCGCACTTGGGCTCCATTTGGTGGTTTAACCTTCCAGTCCAACCTCTTAATGCTGGGTGTCAAGCAGGGAGGCACTGGGTCGCATTTAGTCTTTGGTGCGACCCGGCCTAGATTTGAACTCATGACCTTTCAGTCTCATATCGGACACTCTACCACAAGGCCATTGAGCTGGTTATTCTATCATGATCTAACATGCCAGAGGCTGTTCACCTTGGAGACCTGCTGCGGATGGGGTACAGCCTGGTGCGAGATTTACACCCTCTCCCCTGGATTTTCAAGGGCCAGCGAGAGCACACCGGGCGCTGCCGAAACAGTGACGCTTTCCAGGGCATGGGCCCCTCTCTCGGGGCAAACCCATTCCAGGGCGCCCTGCCCTTCAAAAGGAAAACAGAACTCTCTCTGGGGCTCCCGCCGGCTTCTCCGGGTTCGCTTGCATTACTACACTGGACGCCTCGAGGCGCCTGTCTCTGCCACTCCAGGTTCGGGGATCTGAACCTGACTCCCTTTTCGATCGGCTGGGGGCGACAGAGGCCATCGCCCCGTGTTTCCAGACGGCATTCGCCCATCCCTTAGGACCGGCTGACCCATGTTCAACTGCTGTTCACACGGAACCCTTCTCCATGTGAATATTCTCGTTTGAATATTTGCTACTACCACCAAGATCTGCACCTGCAGCGGCTGCACCCGGGCTTTTCTGGGGTCTGATGAGCGTCGGCATCGGGCGCCTTAACCCAGCTTTCAGTTCATGCCGCAGCGCCAGTTCTGCGTACCAAAAGTGGCCCACTAGGTGGCTCCAAGCCAGCAAGCCGGGCTTCTTACCCGTTTAAAGTTTGAGAATAAGTTGAGATAATTTCTAATCATTCTGTTTACCAGATAAAACTACGAGACTTCAAGCGCCAGCTATCCCGAGGGAACCACCTACTAGATCAGGGGTGGGCAATTGTTTTGACTCGTGGGCCACAAAGGGTTCTAAAATTTGGCATAAGGGCCGGACAAGGAGCAGATGGAAGGAGAGATTGGGTAATCAACCTCATAAACAAAAAAAATAATATGGAATTTAGAGAAAAACATGCTTTAATTTGGATTCAAATTCACATATATTAATTTAAAACAGAAAAATTTGGGAGTTTTAATTTCTAAATTTTGATTTTTGTTCTCTTTTGGGTGATCCAATGGGTTGATGTTCTTCAGAGGAAAATGTGAACTAAAAGAAATGCTGCATTTATGTGGTGTAGGAATAATCCGAAAGATCACCATCTGACTCAGAAAGGAACACACACGAACGTCAGAGAAACAACACCATTCATGAGAAGAAACCAGAAATACAATGAAAATAAAACAATAATTAGGATTTTTGATTCAATGTATTTTAATTTGGAGGGCCACATTAAGTAGCTTAAGGGGCCGCATGTGGCCCCCGGGCCGTAGTTTGCCCACCCCTGTACTAGATGGTTCGATTAGTCTTTGGCCCCATACCCAGGTCGGACGACTAATTTGCTTGTCAGGACCGCTACGGGCCTCCACCAGAGTTTTCTTTAAGTTCTTTTTCCAACATAAGTTTTTTCCTGATTCCCAACAATTTGAAATAAAAAAAACTAAGAAATTCAACGATAATCTTAATTTTCTTTATATGTGTCCTGCATTATCAGAAAAAGGCCACAAGAACATGAATTTTATCAGAGTGCGTCTTTTAATTGTTTTGCTCATCCGTTCATCCTTCAGCAGAATTTTAAATGTTTGACCTCTTTCAATAAAACCAGGTGTTGAAAGGATGTCTGCAGGTCTCCTCTGCATCACAAGGGTCCAGATAATTACAATAAAAGTCGTCCATGGGTGAGGCGGATGTTCTGTTGGGCTTACAACTGTTGTTTCCAGACGACTCTCCCTTCACTTACTCCTTGAGCTCTCTCTGTGAACACTTCATTTTTTAATCTTTCAGTGAGATGCAGATTCCTCATTAAAACGGGTTAAAAGTCTCTTTAAAAAGCGCCTGCCTGCTTCCCTCCTTCTCTGCGTTTCCGTCCCCAGCCCGAGCTTCTTCTCTGCAGTCGTTTTTATCTCGTAATTTCAAGCTTGTTTCCTCTCTCATCTCTGCTCCTCTCCTCCTTTCATCATCTCCTCCTCATCAGCCTCCTTCCGTCCCTTTTCATCAGGAATTCACAAATATTGATGAAGAACAAGAATTTCGCCTTAAATCAAACGGAGAAACTTTTGTTTTCCAGAAGTTTTTTCATGTGAAGACCTGGACGAGTCTTCCAGTGTGTCGGAGTTTCTCCTGGCTGAATGGTCACAGTGTCTCGTCCGTTTCTAAACAACAGTTTCAAGTTTGCCAGACTAACTTCAAAAATACAAAATAAAATGTCAGTCTTCAGATCTGATGAATAAAAACGGAACAAAGTGAGAGCGATCAGGCCGAACATTAAAGCAGAAAACAGTTTTTCCAGCTGGCTTCGAGAAAGTGAAGAGGAACGGAGCAGCCGTCCTTCACGGAAGCTGTGAAGCGCGTCAGCTCTTCAGTTTCATGTCACATTCCCTGCACCTCAGAAGAGAAAGACAGAACTTACAGTCAGACAATTTTGAACATTTGCATGTACAGTGTGCAAAGTGGGGAAAAAAAGGTAGAAAATAACAAAAGACTAGAATCTTAAGGATGAAAAGGTGAGGAGTCAATCTTCAGGTGAGAGCTGTGTACTCCATCCCAGAAGCACAAAGACAAGCTGGTCTTTAACTCAGAGTACCCTGATTTTAAAAAAGCCTACACCATACAAAATCAACCTTTTTGATCTTCAGCTCCTCTGTAAAATCACCAACCACCATTTCCCAAAATCTCTTCTTCCGTAGCCGCTCCCACATAGCTTGTTGCTCCATGGCCTTAATTAGACGCCGACGTCTCCTTTGATAGATGATGATGAGCTCTGGTGACGCAGTAGAAATGTGAATGTATCTGAGGTAAATCAAAGTATTGTTCACATCCGTCTCCGTGTTTCGTTTGACTTATCGCGTGAGTTGGTTTGTGTTCATTTGCATAATTACGATTTATTAGAAACATTGTAATTGCGAAACAATGTTTTTTTTTTATAGATTTCTGTCATGAAACCACAGCTAATAAGACACAACAACTCATTGTAATGTAGTCAGATGAATTCAGGCTCATTAAAACAACTTTTTACGTGATACACATTGATTCTTACACTGTTTTCCCAAAAATCTATATATCAAAAACAATTATCAGTGTACCCTCATAGCCGTCCCGTCCTCAGTTTTTGCCTTGCAGCATGCCTCCACCGTACCAACGTAGCTGTAAGAAGAGTTGTACCTGACGTTGATACAATCAGAATTGATCAGTGAAATATAAAGTTTGAATAAGTGAACTATCCTGAGAAGAATAGAGAAGTGTAAGACTACTATTATTCTTTTTCTCAATGCTTGGCCACCCACGTAATTCCTGGCCAATGATTGCAAAGATCTTTAGTCATGTGGTTTTGTTTACAGGCTTTATTTCAAAACAGAAATCTCTGTTAGACGTCAGTCGGAATACACACTTAAAGAAAGTCTGCTGGTGACACCATGACACACACAAGTCTATCACCATAATCTAATTTATGTTTACATGACTTTTACTGAATATTTCACAAAACTTATTGTGAGATGTGTGTTCATATTTTGGAGCAAAAATGTGGAAGTTTGTTGGTAGGAAAGTGTGTAACGTCGTCATTTTCTCAGTCTGCAGAATTGAGTCGATGCAGGTTCAGGTGAATCCCAGATCTCTACAAAGACTGAACTTCTGGAGCTTTTGGCCTAATGTAATTTTCATCTTTTTCTCCCTGTGAAGGAAAACAGCAGCATCCTCATTATAATTTTGGTGGAAGAAAGGGGCAAAGGCTCACACAACCCCTCAGGCAAAGATGCCTCATGGCCACACCAGCATTCGCAACTTACTTCAGACGGCAGGGAAGGAAGCATCGGTTTAAATTCCACTGTCAAAGTTTGAATAAGTCAAGTGAAGCTGAAGGCCGATCTGTCGCGTCTCTTTGCATCTGAATTTTAGAGAAGTGAAGCTTTCCAGGCATTGATGAAGACGTCATCTACCTCCATGATCGTTCCGGTCTCCCTTTACTACTGGGATTCCAGGTTCTAATTTACTAATTTGACCCAATCCAGGTAACTAGCAGCCAACTCAATCAGGGATGGTTGGAAGCAGGCGGTGGATCTTGAGGATCAGGATTGGGCCGCGGTGAGGATTACAAGGATTCTTGTCAAATTGGATTGATTGTTATTCATAAAAACTGGACAACCAAATGCATTAAACCCGCCCATCGAGCACGTCTGCAACAATAGTAAATTTACAGAAGCAAATACATGTAAATGCAGGAATTTAGGCACTGATAACAATAATAATTAATGTTTAATTTCTCATTTAAGTGTTTCCACATAACACAGTTTCATCCCTCATGAACACTTGTCATTTGTAGAGTTGCGCACCAAACATCTTAACCACCCTTCACCAAAATCTGCCTGTTGATCTGATGTCATCTCTGATTTTCTATAGAAGGTGAATTCAATCAAATGGGAGACTTTCAGAATTCCTTTTTGTGGAAAACTCTTCAACACAGAAAAGAGTTTTTGAATAAAAATCACTTTTGTCTCAATTAATGGTTCTTATGATGATATTCGGCATGGGATAATGTCTTTCATATCAGATCGCTGGTGATGCCGCTCACTTGAAGCGGACATGATGCTTTTTTGTGGATCTGTTGCCACGGTGACTTATTTAACCTGAGCTCCACTGATGATGGCTTTCTCAGAGTAATGTGATAAACTCAGACTTATGTTAGTCAGTTCAGCCATAAAGAAACTAAAAAGCGTTTCTGATTGATAATCTGTTAGCTCAAGCTTTGATTAGCTTCCTCCTTTTAAAAGTTCTCTAAGTTCAGTAAAAGTTCAGTACGATGGAGTTTTTAGGGCCACCATAAAATAAAATGTTAAAAAAAAGAAATAAATGAGACTAGAGATAAAAAATTATGAAAAATAAGGCAAAATTTCACAAGAATGTAATTGGACAATTAAAGAAAAAATTATTGTTTTACAAGAGTAAATTTGTAAATTTATGCTTCAAAAAGTTTGTGACGTCACAAAAAGGGGAGCATCACAAAAAGAGGAGCATCTTTCATCACAAAAACATTTGTGATGAAAGAATCAGCTTTTTTTTTTTTTTTTTTTTTAAAAAGTGTTACATTTAGCTTTTAGACTGTTTCAACAAGACGATCAAACATTCCCTGTTTCATTTATGTTGCAGACCGCTCAGGAATCTCACTGAATCTGTTTGACTTGCCTTCATAAATGTCTTTTTTTTTCATGAAATTATAACTTTAAAAAAACATGCATTGTAAAATATCCATTTTGTTTACTATTTCATTATTGTAAACTTTTGACTTTTTTCTCATCATTTTGACTTTATTTTTTATTCATATTACAATTCATATTTTAAAACTATGAGCTACATATTTGAAAAAAATATGAGATATTTTTCCTTGCTGTCAGGATGGTAAAATAAAAATCTGCTTCTTTGTAAAAGAAATGGCTTTCTGGCTGATCACACTAGAACATGATTCATCCTCTCGGTACCCACTAAACACAGGTGATCGTCCTTGACCTGCTACATCTTTTCTTTTTTTGTCCTGGTTTCTTTTGTTTCACTGTTTGCTTATTACAAATAAAAATGTGTATTTTCTCTCCTTTTCAGTTGTTTGGTGTTTAGTTGCTTTTCTGTCTTGGTTTAAAGTTGGTAGATGAGAGGATTGATGGAAGTGTTCTTTGTCAGTCAGGCTTTGTTTTCAGTTCAGGATCTGTTCTGCTCTCTGGTTTTCTTCTCTCCTCACGATCACACCGGGTTTCAGTTTTCAATTAACTCCGCTGCTTTGTGTTAGTTAATCATTCTCAGTAAATGGAAGTCCACAGTTTGCAGCTCTTCTCATCTTTACTCTTTTGTCACATCATATTTCAGTTTTTTTTTTAAATGCTTTTTTTTAATATGATTTAGGCTAGTTGTGATTTTTAGCTCCTGCTCACAAGCTCCATTGGGGTTTGCATCACCTCAACTCACAAATCAGCCGTTATGAGGGTCAGATTAGTGCAAGAGAATCAGGGTCAGTTGTGTTTTCAGGAGCTTTTTGGTATTTAGATTAAATCTGTAATCTGAAACCATAAGTGGAGATACAGAATCATACATTTTAGCAAAGGTGGATTGAATTTTCATCCATTTTAGTTTTTTTTTTTGTCTTTTTGAGGTCTGGTGCTACTTACTGTCTTCAGTGTGAGACTCCACCGACATTGTCGCCCTGAAACTGTGGAACTTTGTACCTCTGCTAAAAAGAACAGCCTGAACTTCTGAGGTTTTTGATGCTCTTTAGTTTAAATCTTATTATAGTCCAATCCATAAAACCATATCTAACTACATTTTTACTTCAGATATATTTTTGGCATCCTTAATTTTAAAGTTATATTTGAAATTCTTTTTTATGCAATATCATTTTTTTACATTCTCTGACTTCCCTTTGGCGATTATCAGTAAAAACCCAAATTGGACTGAAATGAAGCAAAAACAACTGAAAGAGTACAGCTCAACTTTTAGAGTTTTGTTTTCTCCAACCTTTGATTCTGACAAACTCAAACATTTCCAATTCAAACTTTATGTACAAAGCACTTTTCATGCAGCAGCAACATAAGTTGATTTACAGGTTTAAAAGGTCAACATCATGTTATTCTTAAGCCTTTCAGAGTAAACTATATCCACATATCTGATAATACACGACCTTTGGCACACTAAAAAAAATGTTTTTTCATGAAATATGAGCTAGTTTCCTGATTTGTTTTCCTACCAGATGCAAGCTGCATCAATCTTTGAGGCTCCGCCTTTCGCTACTTGCGGGTGCCGCCCATTTCATGATGTCAACTAGGGCTGCCACGATTAATCGACCAATCGATGACTAATCGACTATTAAAATAGTCCACGACTAATTTAATAGTCGATTAATCGTTACTTTATATTGTATGAAGTCAGAGTGTAGTAAAGCTGAATGTTATAATAGCTTTCTGCTAGCTTTTTGGACTATTTTGCCGTTTATTAAGGTTTTTAGGCTATTTTGGAGTTTAGCTAATATTCAATCTACATACTAGCTGTTTTGGCTAACTTAAGCTTGTTTTTTTTTTAATATAGTTTTTTTAGGCTATTTTTCAGTTTAGCTAACATTTCAGCAACATGCTAGCTATTTTGGCTAACTGGTTCTTTTTATTTTCTGGCTAATTTTTCATTTAACTAATATTTAAGCTGGTTAGCAACTTCAGCATCTTTGTGCACGACCTGATTATTCAACTAATCTGAAAAATGATCAGTGATTAGTCGACTATTAAAATAATCGTATGTGGCAGCTCTAATGTCGACCTAGGTCCGCCCTCAGCAGTGAGTCTGTGTTTTGCCAACAAAAACAACATCCGAACTTTTGCAAAGATGGATGTGCATGTAAAATGACAGTGGGTGTGTGTGTTAGCCTGCGGGTGGAACTAGTAGTGTAGACTCTCCCTTGAAGGGGCTGTTCCCCAACAATCATAAGGATGAATGTGAGAACCAACTCGTTTTCATGGATTGGGAGGGGCTGGTAGTCAGAGAGGGGGGTTTTAGAGGAATACTCAGAAATGCATGAATGGTTTGAAATAGGGATGTTTTTTTTTTTTTTTATGATGAATCAACAGGACAATACACTTAAAATCTCAAAAAAGTTAATTTGGCATGATTTAGGCCCTTAAAACAGCTAAAAAGGAAATTATACAAACACAGAATGCCCTCATCCTTACGGACAAAATGAGACATAAAACTCATAAAACATAAACCTGACTTGATGCTGATGTGAGGAAGAGTTGGGAAATTGTCCACGCCAGACACCGACCCAACCAGAATCGCAGAGGATGTTGTTCATGAAAATCCCAAATCAGCACTTAAAAAGCCAAAAGTGTAAATATTTCTTCAGGGAATTTAAAAAAAAATTATGTTTACATTAAAAAATTTAACTTTGCAGAGTTGCTTGTCTGCAAGAACCATTTTAAGATTAATCAATCAAACTTTGTGACACACACTAAGTATAAAGGTGGCAATGAAGCATAACTGGACTGTCCTTTACTCCAGCATGAATATTCACAGCCACACACCAGAGCAGCTTAAAGCCCTGCAACAGTGCAGGCGCACATTTCCAGTGTATAAAGGAGTCAGCTGTCCTCTACTGGAATCACTTTCATTAAGTCGAGATGAGTTTACTCACCTTCAAACTGATTTTAGAACATTTTTTCCGGGGATTTATAAAAAGTGTGTTTTATAAATGTACACTTTTCTCCCACACCTAACCAAGTTTGCATTTTAGCTCAGGTCTGATGGGGCTAAGACCCTGGATCCCTTCCCTTCCACAAACGGGCCCCTGAGTATTTGGGGACAAGCAAAAGTATAGAAAACACTACATTTTTTTAATATGGTTTATCTTTGAGAGTTGATAAAACCTTGTTTTATTTAATTTTTATTTTCATACAATCAAATTTTAAAAGACAATCAATGAAAAATCCAATTCTGTCTTTTAATGTTGTTGGAAAGCTGTCATTTTCTAGAATATAGTTTCTGTAGAGCGGCAGGATTTGGGGTGGGTGGGACTATTTCCCGACATCCATGTGTTTGCGCTCTTTTCTGCTTTATTACAGCCTCTTTCACCTCCTCAAACTTGCAACAAATATGGTGTGCAATACGGAAGCTATCAAACCGTACAGTTTTGAGCCAAATATCCGCTTGGATAAGTAAAATGAAGGCTTATAAAAAAATCTAGTCATCTACAAGTGGATAAATCAGAGTGGAGCAGAGCAGCAAAACTGCGACTTGCTGATTGTAGCCTCCACGTCACTGATAAGATTATTCTAATTTTTGTGTTTGTTTTTAATTTACAAAAATTTGTAAAAAAAAAAATTCAGAAATGCAATTTCAAGCTTAATTTTCTTTATATGTGTCCTCCATCATGATAAAAAGGGCACAAAAACATGCTAAAACTCAAAAAAGCATTTGGTTTTTTGGATTGGGTCTTGAAGCTTTCAATCAATCAATTTATTATTTGTAGAGCACTTATAAAAGCAGATGCCGCCAAAGTGCTGAACAGAGAAGTAAAATCAATAAACAATAAACAACAACAAAGAAAACAATAAAAGCAATAAGACAGTTAAAACAATGACAAAATGAGGTACAATAAACTAGCTAAGCCACTACGTCTGCACACTGGAGTTAAAAGCCTGGTTAAAAAGATACGTTTTTAAAAGTGATTTGAAATCAAGCTTTGAGGGTGCTGCATGACAACATCTGAACTGATGTCATGGGACCTACATTTGGATTTGGAAATGGTTTCATTTAATCGATCAAAGTAAGAATAAGAGGATAACAGGACAATAAATAGAGCTTTATACCCATGCAAAAATATACCAAACAGAATATTTAGTTATAAAATTGTTGGAAAATACTCATACGTTCATTTATTACTCTTAAACATTCATAAACATAATAACTCTTTGACACATGACGCTATGAAACTATTATTGTCACAAGAAGATCAATAGATTGTTTGAGAGTGACTGGGACGAAACAGATTTATATAATCCCACCCTAGCTGAGTTTAAATCTTAAAGAGTAAAAAACAGACTGAAAAATCACTTGAAAACCATGAAATCACTCCAAACAAAACTAAACTTGACACATCTTGAACTATAGAACCTGATCTTAGACTGAAAACTGTGATCATTATTATCACTGTGCTCTCACTAAAACAGTTGACTCAATTGAATTCTAGTGTGAACCTTTTCCAAAGAGTTCCAAGAATAGACCTGAAATGATCAACCGAGATGCACAAATTAAACTAAACATGAGTGAAAAATCTAAATACAATAAACTCTAAAGAAATTCTCACAAAAACTTCAAATTGAATCTTTCTTTACTTGTCAGTGACCCTAAGAATACTGCAACTACTTCCTTTCTGGCTGCTCCCTTTAGGGGTTGCCATGGCAAATCACCCGCATCCTTCTTCACAGCATCTATGAAGCTCCTCTCTGGTCCTCCTCTCGCAGGTTGGAACAGGTGGAAGGAGGATTCATGTGTGATGTGAGACAAAAAAGTGTCAGAAAGAATGAAAGGAAAGGTGTAGCTGTTGGTTTAGAGATTGATGCAGAGCTGGAGGTAGCAGAGATGAAGATGTTGAGGTTCTCTTTGGGAGCAACGAGGATGGATAGGATCAGGAGGAAATCCATCAGGGAGCAGCTCATGTTAGAGGATTTGGAGAGAAATGCAGATTGAGATACGAGAGAGGGGGAACAGTTGGTGAAAGGATGCTGAGGTTGGAGCTACCAGCAAAGAGGAGGTTTATTATAAAGTAATCTTGTGCTGCAGATGAGAGTTTGTCTGAATAAATGTACACAAGCTGAATATGTGAGGAGACTGGAGCATTAATAAAAGATGCGCATGCCTCTGTGGATGAACATATATGCAGGCTTGCAGCATCCCTGCTGTACCTGCGTGCATGTGCGCGTTTGCATGACTGCCCACATGTCCGTTTGATGAGGAGGACGGTGAGGTGAGGTGGACGGAGTCCAGGTGTGTCTGCAGCCCTGCCGCCTTTGAGGCTCTGAGTCCAAGAGAAAAAGAAGCAACTCTGGACTCCTTCAGAAATTATACATGGGTGGAAAGGAAGCGAATAGAAAGCCAATGAGAGGAGAGGAAGACTAAAGCATCTTCCTGCTTAATCCTTTTAACACCCGAAGCATCGTCGGTGATGCTTAAACACAAAATCGTTCACGTACTGTAATTTTTTTCATGGTTAACGCCAGGGGACCCAAACTGCCGGAATAGGACCCCCTCCAGGTTTGGCCCGGCCCCCCAAGCAGACCTACATAGAACGTGACATTTTATTCCAGCCTTTTATAGTCTGAACTGTGATAGAAGAGGATAGACTATTTATTGGTTTCACAGTAAATCACCTTTTCTTTATTTCTTTATTATTTTTCTTCCATGTTTTTTTTTTTTTTTAAACGTCCATTCCATAGCTCTCCAGCTATTTAGCTCATTCAGCTATTAAAATATTCAACTTTTTTTTTTTCTTTTTGCTAGCTTTTTGAGAATTTTGGCAAATAAGGATTTTTAGGCTTTTGGGGGGTTTAGCTAATATCTTAGCCACACGCTAACTGTTTTGGCTAATATAGGTGTTTTCTCTGTTTTTTTTAAGCTAAGTTGGAGCTTAGCTAATATTTTAGCGTTATGCTAGCTGTTTCGACTAAATTTACATTTTTACCAGTTTTTTAGGCTAATAATTGGCATTTAGCTAATATTTTAGTGTTATGCTAGCTGTTTTGGCTAATTTTGGCTTTTTCTCTGTTTTTTAGGCTATTTTGGAGTTTAGCTTATATTTCAGCTACATGCTGGCTGTTTTGGCTAATTTATTTTTTTCAGTTTTTTTAGGCTAATTTAGCATTTCGCTAATATTTTAGCCAGCTTTCAACTTCAGTGTTTTTTAGCTATTAGCTTCAGCCATTTCAGCTATCAACTTTAGTGTTTTCAACTTCTTGCTTCAGGGTTTTTAGTCATCACTTTCAGCATCTCGCATCAACGTGATTCTAGTAGATTGAGAAGATAGAGAAAAGCGGCGTGAGCTGGAATTACGTTGATGGTGCTAACAATAAAAAAAAAAAAGACAGTTAATCAAAGAACATAAACACTGGAGTTAAAGGGTTAAGTTGTACCCGATGGATTTACCCACACAAACATGAAAAAATTCATAACTTTTCACCTGTAACTCTTTGGTATTCCATCTTTCTTTGATAAGCACAGTACAAAAATGCAGTAGAACATTCAAGTCTACTTTAATTTATACTTCTGCCCCTTTTTAGCATCTGAAATCCTCCTCTGAAGCAGCACAGGCTGTTCTCGCTGAATGCTTTTCTTTCATTTTCTTCTGACGTTCAGTTGATTGCCCTTACTGTAGATTCACACGAGCGTTTGAAAAGCTTCGCTGCTTTAACACCGACTTTTAAATCAGGTCCGAGCCTCCGAACTGAACTGATTTTAGAAGTTTTGGAAGCAAACACAAGTGGAAAAAAAAGTTTTCAAGCCGTTAACATGAACAGATTTGATCAAATCTGCATGGTTTTCCTCCCCCAAAAATCTCTCTCTTTTCTTTTTTTTGGTAACTTTACAAGAAGACTTTTATGTTTGTTTACAGGTTGACAGAAAGTTCATCCTTTCCTTCAGGGGTGCCTAAATTCTCTGCTTTACCTACTTTGTATAAAAAAAATCAAACACTTGTAAGCTTCAGAAAGAATGGATTCTAACTAAGTTTGAGAAAAAAATGCTGCAATAATGTATTTCAAATGTAAAAGAAAATACCAATCAGGATATCTGGCTATAGAAGAACAGCTGGATTGCCTGATAGTGTTCATGCACATTACTATTTGGGGAAAAAATTCAGTGTATTCAGACTGGACATATTCGGTCTACTTAAAGTGAACCACAGTTCCTTTGATAATCTGGAACAAATTTTCAAACACAAAGGTGGATTCTGGTCTGGGACCAGGAACCCCTCTCTGACACTCTCAAACAGACTGATCTCTGGTTCGTTCTGAGTTTCCTCAATCTGAATACAGTCCGTGCTCGGAGCGGAACAGCTGAACCAAAAACTCCTTTATATTTCTGCATCTACTTCAGTTCATTCGTTTTTCTTCCTCTGAATTTAAAATGGTGACCTGCATTAAAGGAAAAATGTGTTTTTGGTGTTTTTTTGTTGTTTTTGTAATGCAACAATTCACTTTCCCCACAATTTTGTCCATGTTTGTGCCAAAGTTTTGTGTCAGTTCCACGTGTATTACAAAACAACAACAAATAACTCAGAAAAATCCTTACACAAAAGTAATAATGAAGACAAATCTTTCAGTTATCCTCAGATTGGTTAATAAAACAACATTGTATATATAATATTTAGCATAATACACGCATTTGACCCGTTTAACATAATTCTGGAAGCAGTAATTCCTTTTCCCCATGAATCTGTCAAAATGTTTAACATATGGTTTAGTTATACACCTAGAATTGTGGCATCTCTTGTCAACCCCAAATTACAAAAAGAGCATTTTAAAATGCAATTGAAGGAAATTAACACTTTTAATTGTTAGAATTGATACTGTATTTTAGTGTTTTTGCATTTTTGAGTAAAAGTGCATGTTGAAAAACGTATTTAAAAAAAATCTACATTAAAACATATAAGAGAAATGGTTCAAATCTATATTATTAAATTGAAAAATCAAAAATCTGGAACAATTTATTTTCATGAATTGCTGGATTCTATTGATCCATTGTTGACTTCACTATCAAGTAAAACATGATTTTTTTATCACTAAAATGTAATAATTTTAAGAAATAAATGTCATTGACGATACATTTTTGAACAGTTTAGCCACTTTTTATGTAAATATTCAAAGTTGTCGATGAGAAAAGTTGTTTTCCAACTTGATCTCTCATCTTAAGCTTTGGGATTCTTAAAAGCATCTGAACTTGTTATACCAAGAGAATAAAAGTCGACATAAATCTCTGCAGATGCAAATGAAACAATTATATTTTCATGTTCGACTTCGTCATCCAGCAACGAAATCCCGTTTAAGACTTTGTTTCTCTGAGCAGAGTCGGTAGGCGACACGGCGCTGCGTCTCCATGGATGTTTGCACACAAACAGATGACAGGAGCACGCTGTGCGCGCACCCCTGTGTGCTGTGCTTCTGGGGAATGAGGTGCTAACAGTGATAAGTTGCAGCAGCGACTTCAGGTGCGCAAGTCAATAAAAGCTCATTAACTCAACAAGAGGGTCAGTGGTTCCGTCCACCGCAATATATCTCCCACTTTGTCTTCCTCACAGGGTGGAGGGGCGGCGTGTGTGTGCGGAGGTGTTTTTCTCTGCGCGCATGTGTGAGCTGGTAGATCAATGCAACTGCGCGCTTCATTTCCTCTTTAAAAACACATGGAGTGAGGGGAGGGAGAGGAGGGAGGCTGGCTGGTGAAGTCATGACTTGATTCAAACGCAGGGCTCTCGACAAAGGTGAAGGTTTGTAACAACACTTATGAGGACTGTTTACACAGATTAATCTGCTTCTACTTCACATCTGAATGAGACTTTTAATTTTCATCATTCTTGTTAACCTGCCTCACCCTCAGTTTTCTACTTTCTTCTTCTGATTTATTTTTTTTTTGTCATGTCTCTCCTCTAAAACAGTCATTCTCAAAACAAATTAATATGAAGGATGTAAGATGTTATTCCTTGCTATAAGTAAAAAAATCTGCCTCTGGGACTGGTAGAAATGGTCTTGTTAGGATGATGTGATGTCCTGCTCTTTTAAGACATAATCCAATGTTAAAATTACCTGAAAGTGGAAAATATACAATCACCCTAACCGTATTCTTAAAGCTAAGAAAATCCTTATTAAAGCTTTAAACAGGCAAAATTGTAACTGTTAGTCACCAGTTAAAGTAGATCATTTTCCAACGACTGGTTCTGGTCAAAAACTTCTAGTTTTGAACGTTTATAAGAGAACTGGACTGAGTGACCTCTCCCCCTTCGTGTTCTAAACAAGAAGTACCCACTAGTACCAAAAAGCCAAAATCTAAGAATTCAACTGTTATTACCATCATTATATTTGTCAAAATAAACATTCCTGCTTACTTTCTTTGTTGCTAGTATTTAAGTTATAAACCGACCAATCAGATGCCTCAAAAAATGCAGGTGCCACCCACTGACCGCCACCTTAAACATTCAACACGTTTGATTGACAGATTCTCTCGAAACTTTCAACAAGCTCACTCCTGATTGGCGACAGTGATTGTCATAGAACCGTCGACTCAGACTGACTGACCAATCACTGCTCCCTAACCTCGTCTGGCTCCACATGGCGTCCATGTAGGAGAAAAAATGGTGATCCTAATTGACCTAGTTTTGTTGGATGAGGAAGTTAGCCATTCTCTATGACTGATGTCTCACTTACCAAGTCCAGTTCTACTATATAGTCAATGGTCGTTACCTTATCTGTAACGGCTACTGGATCTGTCCCCACATGTGCAAAAATCGAGCAAATTTGGCTGAAACTTCAAAGTAGTTAAAAAAAAAAAAAGTTAAAATGCTCTCAGCTCTCCTCTTTTCCTGTTGCCAACATGTAAAATATAAAAACGATCAGAGAGAATAACTAAGCTGTGTGGCTTTCATGCGGCCATCTTATGAATTGCTGAGATTTTTATTGTCTGTAATGACAACAATATGCAATTATAGTGTTGTATTAAGGGCGTTTTCTTTTACTTGAGTGCACTGTAATTCTATTTGTGGAGGCTCTCCATTGTTGAGAAAAAAATGAAATTTGTGTGTTAATGGAGTTATCTGCTGTTTGAAATGGCTCAGACAGTCGTAAAAGATGTCAGAAACCTGCTACCGGGAGCAAATCTTTTTAAAATATTTTTTTTTTTAATTATTTATTAATACATTCTATGTTTTATACTCTTAGAACAGCAAACATACAAACATGTACAAAATACAGGATTCTAATTCAAATTACTCAGTTGTTCCAATGTTGGCCACAAACAGGAAGTGATGTAATATTTGTGTTTTCCTGATAACATTTCCTATTCTACGCTCTACAACAATACAACTACCCTTATTTCTAACCAAAAAGACTCAGAATTACACACTTTAGGATAAACTAGTCAAAATTCTGTGAAAATTGTGAGTCAAAAAAGCTAGTTTCATTAGCAGTATTGCTCAAAACAAGATGTATTCAAGATCAATTGACTCAATACAATATTCACTTGTCTCAGCAAGTTGTTGCATCCTATTGA
The DNA here is from genome assembly GCA_003999625.1 of Oryzias javanicus. Classification (NCBI taxonomy): domain Eukaryota; kingdom Metazoa; phylum Chordata; class Actinopteri; order Beloniformes; family Adrianichthyidae; genus Oryzias; species Oryzias javanicus. Next base: position 25,173,500 of record CM012442.1, read on the forward strand.
AAAGTTGCTAATAAGTTAGTTTTGTCTTAATATCAGGTGTGACAAGATAACTACAAACAGACAGAAGTACTTTTTTTTTTTGGTAGTACAGCCGTCTTCTCTTTTCTTCATTCTCCCCCACAAACCATTTTCCTACCACTGTTTTATTGCTTTACATAACACGGTTAACTAAACTGTTTTTTACTCATCAATCTTTCATGCAACTTTGTCGTGAGCCCTCCTTAACAAGCTTTTAGGCTGAATAATGCACCAAGTGCAGCCTAATGGCTTCTGTTCCAGGTTTGCTGGTTGGAGATCCTCTCAGACTCACACTCAGGTGGTTCTTTTCTACAGGAAGCTCACCTCTGATCTGTCAGCTGCAGCGATCAGCTCTGCTCCTGTGGAGTGAGGAGACAAGGTTAAATAATTTGTGGAGACGTGGATATATTTCTGATTGAAAAGTGGGTTTTTTTTTTTTTTTTGTTCTGACATGGTAAAGGAAGCTATATATATGTATTCTTGTAGGGCATCTACTGAGCAGGCTTCTCAAGGCTTCCCATGGTGTTCTTGTTGAGGAAAAAAATGAACTTGAGACAGGAAAGAAAGAAGCTGGATTCTGACTTCGCCTCAAAGCGTCTATTTTCTCAAGAATAAAGCATGTTTTCTCAGTATCCTCAACATTTAGACCAATTTGTAAACAACAACATCTTGGGTAGTTCGTGTATTGATTTTCTGGCTGTAATGACCCAAGTTTTCTACAGTCAGTGAATGCACCGAACTTGAATCTCCCATCCTCATCATTCTGGTCTTATATCTAGGCCCCGCCCCTACACACAAGAACAGGTTGAACCTAAAGATTTCTGATTTTAAGCTAAAATTGATATAATGACAATAAGATTTAAAGTATAAATTTCAGTTTTGACATTTTAAAACTGAAAATTGAAACTGAAAAAGAAAACTTTAAAGTCTGTTTTCACTTTATTTATTTTTTATTAAAGCACCATTTTTTTCTGCTTTTAGTTTCAAGTTATATTATGATTTACATTCAATTTGTACATAGAGTCCAAAGCAATCATAGGAATTTACAGCACGATGCATAAGGTGAGAGTTTTGTGCCCAAAACGTGAATAAATGCACATTTAAAAAGACGTTTCATTTGAAATGGTCCCTTAAACGTAGGTTACCGAGGGCGGTGTGAATGTAGCTTCTGTCTACCACTTTTCTATGTCGAGTTTTTGGAATTCAGACACATTTCAGGGCTGGTAATTGACTGTAACACTTAAATTATTATCATTTTAAATTCCTAAACCATCTAGATGTGACATCTTCAAAGCAGTCCCACACCATTATACAACCAGCACTGTGTCATCTTTTTGTGATGTTTTAGCTGCTTCAAGTTGTCACACAGCTTTTTTAAAACCATTTTTAATCAAATAATCAAGATGATTTTAGTAGGGGAAATATTCAAAGTCCTGTGTTCTGTGGGGAGCAGGACTGACAGTCATCATTAATGCGAAATGACAGGTGGGAAGTTTCTAAGTAAAATTCTGCATCATTTTCACTGACAAATCAACAAAAGTCGCATGCATGAGCGCCGTTTCTGCAGCAGCGATCACTCTGTATCAATACAAAAAATAAAATCCAGTGTGTCTTAACTGTCAGACAGGGGTGTTCTCTGTAGTGACAGACGAGGCCCCCCCTCTGTGCAGTGCAGTCTGCTGCATTATTTGTGCCATTTCAGTGCTCTCTGATAGACTCTTATGTAACGAAATTTATTCCTGCACACAAAACCCCAGTACTTATGGATGAAGCACATGTTTAGGGAAAAAAGGAGCTAATTATATTTAGGAGAAGCTTGGATTTGCATAAGCTTTTGGAAAAATCGACAGCTAAAACGGAAAGTGGATTAAAAACACGGCAATTATCTCCGAAAAACACTGAGAGGTTCTGTCAGATGGTGAGTCCATGTTTAAGTATAAATGAACTTTCCCAGCGCTCTGTCTTGATTTAAGGAGACGCTGTTTAAAAAATGTGACACATCAGTGTTTCCTAATTTCCCCAACAATGCAGGGACAGAGCTGCTGTTCCAGTTCCTGTGATTAAAGTTTATTCATCTCTTTTGGGGAATTAGGAGAATATTGTACATTTTACTTGTTTTAATAAATTAAATCACAGTGAAATAAAGATTATCAACACACAAACTAAACAGATAAAGCTCAGCTTTATGATTAAAGATGATTTTGACCAAAAAAAAAAACACGCTTTCCTAATGTGGTCATGTTTATGTTTGACAGTATGAGGAGAAAAGAGGTCATAATGATAAGAAATGTCATGTTTGATTTAGATTTCTTGCTATTTTATTTCATGTAAATCTGCAGCAGATGGAGGATCTTATTTGCCAAAGGATGTATTTTATTTTGAAACTTGTATGCACTGCTGTTAAAAGTAAATCAATCAATAATTTTTATATGTAGAAATATTTAACGCTATTATATTTCAAGTATTGTGAATATTTGATAGTTACATTTTTATAAACAAATGGATTAATGCCATCAGAGACATGAAAGTTGAAAACTTGTTTGGTTTTGGTGAGTAAGAAACAGGACCAAATGTTTTTTTCAGTGTTAAAGGACGCAGGTTTGGATTTATAGAATGGATAGATGGAAACAATGCAACATGGTAAAAGTAGAGACTTTTTTTGGTTCCAATGACGTTAAGACGACCGGTCAGTGTTATTAAACCTCTTTGTGCATGCAGAAAAGCAGAAACACATCTTAATCTTTTTCACTCTTAAGACTTAAAAACCAGAGCTGTCGCCATTGAAGAGAAACAACAATATGTGTTTTTTAGATTTTATTGATTGTTATTTTAACTTGTATTAATTAGCTGGCATACGTGTTTAAGAAAGTGAAAAAATGTCAAGTTTTTACCAGATAATATTCACAATCTAAGTTCAGAGGAGCTGAAGAGAAAAATCTGATGACCCAGCATTTTAGCAGCATTTAAACGCATCACTTAAATTGAATCTGGGAGACATGAGAAGAGTCTTACATCAGATTTGTGCATAAATGAGGTTTTGTGTGTTCCTAACAAGCAATTTGTGCGTAATTTTTAAAGTTTTGAAAGTTTCAAGCTGTTGTAATTTTAATTTGTGAATGTTTAAATTGTATTTTTTTTAATTTCATCATTTTTGTACTTAAGCACGAAATGTATTGCATGAGTTACAAACTAAATTAAGAATTACACACGCACAAATCAGGGCAAACCTTATTTCTCTCCATACATGGACGCTACTTCAGCAAGCTACAAGCTCCTAGCTTCACTCCATTTCCAGTACATTCACGTGTTGGTGTCTAGATCTAACTGCGTCTTTGTTTTCCTCGTCCGAGCTGATATCTGGCTCAGAACTGTAGCTCCAATACTGCTCGCCATTGTTGTTGCACTAGTAATGTCAAGTTAAGGTTGTGAGGGGCTGTAAGCTAGCTGGAGGACATGTAAACAGAAGGATGATGGGACGAGGGTGGGTATAGGCCCAACCTGAATTCTTAACTTCATTTAGCCCTCCAAATGGAGAGTTATGAAAAAATAGTGTCTCATAGTTTGGACGTCACTTTTGTTTGATGACGTAACCAGTCGCCAGTCCGCCAGCATTAGAGCGGAGCTTCCAGTGCTTGAATTTACATAACGACAGCGGTTTTATAACTTTAAAAAGGTTATGCTAAAACAAAAAGTCATTACTTATATTTGAACGTAAACTTCTGTGCCCATGTGAAGGACAGCGCTACTCAGTGCGACGCAGTTTAGCCTCCCAATGGTGGACTTCATATCGCTATGTTTGTATGGAAGCATATGTGACACAAAAATAAAAATAAAAGTCAAAATGCTATTTCATTTTCAAAATGTACCTGCATTATTTGTCTCTTAAATAAAAGGAAAAAGCAATCCTCAGAAAGGCCTTTTCATTTTCCGTCCGTCCCTCTTTCGCCATGTGAAAAAATGCAGAATATCGCAAAGTTTTAGAGGTTTAAGCATGATCCAGGCCCAGCATAGCTTTCTGTCTGCCGGCATATCTGGAACGTTCCAGAACCCTTTAGATTTTTGTTACACTTATTGCACGGCAGAATGTTAAAACGAAAACTCAATCTCCATTGACTTTGTCACTTTAATTCTGTCACAGAATGAGCGGTGTTGAAGAAGAAAATGAAAAGGCCGTTCTGAGAATTGCTTTTCCATTTTATTTAAGAGACAAATAATGCAAGTACATTTTGAAAATGAAATAGCATTTCTGTTAATGCATTTTTATTTTTTCTGATTGAATTTTGGTACAGATTTACCATAAAACTTTTTGAAAATGAAATGTCAAATGCCATTATCTTTATCATTTTAATTAAGTTATAGAATGAGTAGAGTTGAAGAAGAAAATGAAAAAGCAGTTTTGATAATTGCTTTTTAATTTCATTTAAGAGACAAATAATGCAGGTACATTTTGAAAATGAAATAGAATTTCCAGTATTGACTTTTATTTTTGTGTCACATACGCTTCCATATGTTTGGAGGGTCTGATTTAGAAAATACAATCCCCAGGCATGATTTGGACTTAAACTATCCCTTCAAAAGGAAGAGAAGGGGGAAGGGCAGAATTCAGTTTAGGCCTTATTTCTCGTCTGCAACTCAGAGGTAAATTTCTAATCAACTGCTGCTGCTCTGCAGAAACTTTGTCCTAGAAAACAACATGTTTTTTGATCAAATCTTGTGCATAATCATGAATAAAAGACCACTTTGAAAAGAGATAAAAAAAAAAAGGATCGGATTGGGACTTTAAAAGAAAAAAGAAAAGGTCTAGACCAGAAAGACATTTGTTCTTGTGAGAACAAATGTCTTGCATTGACAGTATGTTGCGATTTTCAAGAGAAATTTCCCTCGTTCGACAGCGAACCAGTTATACTTCAGAACACAGAGTGTCATCTGTACCCACATCCCATAGTTTGAAGCTCTTGTCCTAAATAATGAATTCTTTGATGTAGTTTTAAACTTACAGCTCGTCTCCTCGGGCAGTAATGTTAGTGTTATTGTTTTACGCTGCACCCGGCACACACTGTTGCTGCTGAATAAAACACCGGCGTGGAGGTAAAAAGGCTTCCTGTCAGGATGATTAGACCCCCCACCTCCTGAGGTGCAGCCGACACATGTGGGTGTTTCAGTAACAGACACGTTCTCTTTAACGCCGCTGCACACAGACGCTCCCAAACAAACTGTGTCGAGGTCTTTCTAATCACCCCAGAAGAGCTCAAACCGAAGCAGAAGCGCGTGTGTTGCCAACACTCACAATGGTGTGAGAAACCATGAGGGAAATCACCAAAAACAATCATGGCCGCACGTCAATGCCTGCTTTGTTTTAGTTCAGACGCTGATGGAGATCATCCCCATCTTTTTCTCTGTCTCATCTGTTTTTCCTTCGTCTTCAATCATTCTTTCTTTCCGTAAAGTCCCTCCGTTTCCACCACCTTCTTTGACTAATTTCCGGCAGAGAACTTTATCTCCTCCATCATTGCTCCACGTCTTCCTTTCATGGTTCCATTTGGCCCGGCCTTCCCTGGAGCCTCCTTTAACTTTCATCCCATTTTCCTGCCTCTTCTGTCTCTTCCGTTCCTCAGATAAGTGCAGCAGTCGCAGCGGCTCAGAGTATCGCCGCCGCCGCCGGATCGGCCCGTGTTAGGGTGATGTCGTACCCATCAGGGGTTTTCCCTGGAGGCCTTCACTTTACACATGTGCTTCCGCGCTTCAGCATAAGTCTTATACATATTCATACTCGGTGTTTCCAAAAATGTCTGATGCATCCTGTCCGGCTGAATTTAGCAGTGTTACGTGATAAAATCATATGTAGGAGGGCCGGGGAACCCAGATGACCATAAATTTTTAACCTATGTTTAATTCACCGTTAGAGGGGGAGCTTTTCTAGCTACATTCTTTAGATCGTGGATTGTAATGGAAACGAAACAATGGTGTCCAAACTTTCTCTTCTAGTCAGATAAAATAACATAATCTCTTGTTTTTGATTCCATCATACATATTCACAATAGAAAAAATATATATTTTATTTGTTATTGTCACTGGTGCCAAAAATCAAAAATTATTCTTTGGTTTCTGGTCATTTATTGAGAAATAATGTACAACAACAACAAGAGACAAAAAGTGAATTATTCAGATATTAAAAAAAAGAATATACTATTAATAAGAATGTTAAAAAATTGTTAAAACAGAATAAGTGTTAATAAACCCATTTTTAAACACCTGCCCCCCAGTTATTTTTACATCTTTTTACAAAGTAAAGATGATTATCTTGGATTCATCTCAGAGGAAGTTAGCAACTCCCATTTTCACAAACTGACTAACAGAAAGTTAAAAGGCAGACAAACAGGAGAGAGTTATTAGGCTGATGAATGTATGATAAGAAGAGACGGTTTCATCACAGACTTGTTAAATGACAGATCTGGAGAACAGACATTTGAAACGCTTAAAGTAGCTGAACAATAAAAAAAAGGTTGGTTCTGTGCTGGAGTTCAGTTTAGAATCTCTGGGGATGATTCTGCAGACATAAAAACTTCAATTTTTGAGTTATCTTTTGTTAATAATTATACATTTTATTGTGATTTTTAGAAAAAAAAAACAAAACCATCTAAGGCGGGGGGGGGGGGGGGGACGACATTTTTTGATTCTTGGGCAACAAAGAGTCTCGTAATTTGACACAAGGGCCAGACCAGGAGCAGATTCCTGCCATGTTTTAGTAATTCCACCTCCAGAGAAGAAAAAAATATTGAATGTGAACGAAAACGAGCTACAGTATAGTTTTGATTTAAAATAAATGTATAAATTTTTAAACAGAAATTTTAACGTTTTTATTTCAAAACAGTGGGTTTTGTTCTAATTTTAGAGCCTATTGCACTGATAGGTTGATGTCCTTCATTTATGTGGTGTTGGAATGATCAGAAAAATGACTGTTCAATTTGAAAAATACACACGAACGTCAGAAAAACAACAAATCTTCCAACAACAGTACATGAATGCAGAGTAGCTTTCTGTGTCTTGACAAAAGCTAGCTTATATGAAGTGCACCATCTATGGGGAGACACCAGAACAAATAAAAATTGTAAAAGGGTTATCAATACAATTTATTCCAGTTTGGTGGGCCAGATTAATTAGCTTGATGAGGTGCATGTGGCCCCCGGGCCGTAGCTTGCCCACCGTAGTCTTCCTATTGTGCTATATACGTACACGCAAATCCAGGTCAAACCTCAACTGGTTTAACTTTCAACATGCGTAAAGTGGCCACAAAATCTAGACTGAAAAACTTGCGTAGAAACATGTGAACACAAGAATTTCAAATGTGGAAATTCCTGAACCTTCCATTTGGTCTGTATTCAGACTGTAGTCACCTGGACTTTTCTGTTCTGATCTGAAGCTTGTAAACAAAACCACACGACTAAAGATCTGTTCAGTTATTAGCCTGGAATTACAAGGGCAGGGAAATGCAACGAGAAAAAGAATAAAAAAAACACATTAACTGAAGTGGATTCAGAAGTACAAAGCAGCTTTTGGTTTAGCTGTTCCACTCCAAGCGCAGAACCTATTTGGACTGAGAAAACTCAGAGCCAACCAGAGCGCAGTCAATTAGAAACAAACGGAGACCACCTCGATAGATGGGTCTGAGAGTTTTATTCAGACTGAAATTTTGATCCGGATTATCAGAGGAAACAAACTTGCTTTAAGCAAACCAAATGTGTCCACTCTGAATACACTTTAGTTGTGTGAAATGAAGACTATAGCTGTAAGTGAAGGCTGCTTCTGAACACCAGACATCCATAAAACCCAACAAATATCTATAAAATAAGATAAAATAAACTTTATTGATCCAGCCTTGGGGGAATTCAGTTGTCACAACAATTCTGAAGACCAAGAAGCAAAGAAAGAAAGAAACAGTAAAAATTCAAGGTCAAGAAAAAAAATAAATTACATACTTTTTCAAAATCTCTAGACTGTACATATATATACACAGAGAGGAAGAAGCAGTACAAGCAGCAGAACTGCACACATTTGGTTGAGTTAAATGGATGTTTTTTATCCCTCTGATGTATCTCCATGTTAACTCTTTTATGCCATTGTCATTCTTTTAAGTTAACTTTTTTGCATTTTATTATCGTGTGTGTAAAAAGACAAACTAGGGAAGCATTGGAAGCGTTACAGTCTGGACATGGGACAACTGCTTTAGCTGTATGTCTATGCTTTAATGTCTGTCCATTTTCAAATTCATTCATTCATTCATTCATTCATTCATTCATTCATTCATTCATTCATTCATTCATTCATTCATTCATTCATTTAGTTTGTCAAGCTAAAACCAGAGGGGGAAAAAATTGTAAGAGAATGCAACATTAACATCATTTTACAAACTTAATTTTTGGATTTGAAGTAGAATGTTTTACTCCAAAATTTAACCTTCAGCATTTGTCTAATTTTAAAATATTTTTTTCTTGGTTTCTTCTTCTCCATTTTATTTTGTTAAAACCAGAAGCAGGAAAAGCCCATTTCTATTCAACTCCATCAGTTGATGTTTTTGTCAAAAAAATATACTTTTTGGATGTTTTGGTTTGTTTTTAAAATGGCCATTTTACCAAACTTTCCCAGAACCAGTTGAGTAGTATTTCAGGGTTTTTTTTTGTTTTATTTTGTTTTCACCAAGTTTGCTTTTGTAGCAGTCTTGCTGGCCTGTTTTGGGCTTTAACTCACTTTAATCACGCTCTGGATGTTTATGTGTCAGAGGGCTCCATAAGTTTGGCAGTCACTCAGTCTAATTGGCTATGCACCAACAACTTAAAGCTAACACAGAGTCCTATTATGCTGCTATTCCCAGTAAATCCCTCACCAAACTGGGATTTCATCCGGTGTTAGTTAGTGGAATTAGCAGTGCAGCATGCTGTTGTGAATCTTTACAATAATCCACAAATTAAAGAGCCAATAGTACAATAAACACCAGTTACTACAAGAACAACAAGCCAAAACAGGTAGTTCTACTTAGAAAAAACTGCTTTTAACTGCTCCAGCAGTTTTCACTCACTTATCGATCTCCAAGCCGCAGACGTATACTGTATCACCTGGTGGAGACACTGTAAACCGGGCGCTACCACTCAGGGCTGCATTCATTTCACATGAGAGCAGCAGGGTTTTGGTCTTCGGGGACCGGCAGGATGGACAGATTTGCCTTGTGAACTGAGAGCAAAAGCAGGGAGTTTTGGAGGAGGTTGCAGGGCTAATGCAGCACAGCGCAGTGCTAATGGCTCGCAGAGCAGCAGATCTGCATTTGTAAGTGCAGCAACTTAAATGGTTCTTTGTGGAGAGGACCAGAAAGCTCTGCATGTCAAGACAGTCAAAAAAAAGCTGTCCTGTTCAAAATTAATGCGTGCAGATTCAGCATGGGGGGGGCTTTACGGACACTAAGAATGACAGACATATTTTTAGTGAAATAGCTGTGTGTTAAAATGAAGCAAAAGAAGTTTGTTAAAAAAATTAATTTGAGGCTTAAAGATGAGCTCAGAACAGACTAGTGATTATTCCAGTCTCTGCAGTGATCATGACTGAACTGTTTTTTATGAGTGTAATAAAATCATTCTCATCTTAAGCTCCTTCTTTTTTCTTTATTCTGTGCTGAGATAGTTTTTAAATTCTATATATTTTAGTTCTCATTCATCAGCATAAGAATATATATATATATTTTTACATAATGACTTTTTAAGGTAATAAAACAGAATCTCTGTCAGACATAAATATCCATTGACAGATAGACCAAGGTAATAGTTATTAACTAGTCTTGGTTTGCATCTATGTGAAGTTAGGCGACTTTACTTTTAGTTTAACATTAATTCAAAACAGCATTACAACCCAAAACATCAGAGATTCAATTCAGATTTTTGGTCACAATTGACGACCCATTTTTTCAGCAGACTCCTGGACAGTCCTAACACTGTCTACAGGGAAAGATTGTTCTATATTGAGCTTTTTTAATGAAACCAAACCTCCACAACCACGTCTATCTATGTGAAAAATAAACTGCATCCACTGCAGCATTTAATGAAAATACTTGGTTTTCATGCAAAAAGAACAAAACAAACAAAAACACTTCTTGGTGTTCTTAATGATGGTTTGGTTTTGCCTCACATTAAAAAGCTGCTACTCTGAATCCAGTCTGGGATCCATGCATGGGTGAGTTTTCACCGAGCACTGGGAGTCCTCCCAAATTCCAGAAATATGAGTTATATATTATATTATATATTTCCCCATGATGGACTGGAGAACCACCCAGGGTTTCCCTGGTCTTTGCTAGGTTAGGCTCCAACAACCCTGGGATCCCAAAAGGGTTTGGAAAATGACTGGATTGTAGTCTTTAATTCTCTAAAAGGCCCTATTGAAAGAATTTTGAACTTCACTTGATAAAAGCTAAGACAACCATCTGTGCTCCATGTTTCTATAGAACCCTATGAGTTTATAACATTTAAAGAGTTTTTCTAACATCTTGCATTTCAATTTCCTCCAAAAACTGATTATAAATCAGATCAGTGGCACTTTCTGGAAAGGGTGGAAAGTAAAACTTTAGAAATTATGAACTTGTGTCAACATTTTTATTACAAAGACATTGAAATACGCTAAATTGTTTAGTGCAAACAGGTCTCCTCCAATGAATTTTATTGCTTAAAGTGTTGGAACAACCAGAAAGCAATTAAAGCAATCTGAAGGCAATCCATTTAAAAATATTCAATTATTCCCTAGAGGGAAATTAAAGGGTTGCAATGGTCTGTGTCGGTCAATAAAATGAGAAATCATTGGGTCACTGTACTGAGCCTTTGGGGATTGTTACATCACCAGGCAGGAAATGTCTTCTGCTGCTATGAGTGTTACACTAAACCCTAATAGGTCAGCGTTGAAGAAGCTTTCAGGCTCGTTGTGAAGAGCGTGTGGAGTGTTGTCCATCATGCTGCAGACCTTATACATTTTAGTAGAGAACAGGGAAGCTTTTTGACAGCATGAAATGTTTCACTTCAGCTTCCTGACTCTGAGTGGAAGGAAAAAGTCCACGTCCTGGATAAAATAAAACAAGATCCTGGAATATATCAGACAAATGCCCTCAGAGATGAGCTCCAGAGAAAAGGCCTGAGGCAACAGAAACTCATGGAGGGAGAAATGGAGATATCATGGAAGGATGAGCATCTTGCTGTTGGCATGTTCTTCTATAGAGTGGAATACAGAAATACTATCAGCTGCTGAAAAAGACTGACTTGATTGACTTTGTGGCAAAAAAAAAAAAAAAAAATTTGTGGATGACAATGCGATTCATAAATCAGTATTAGTTACCTTTAGAACAATCTGATTCACCGACCTAAAATGGATGAAGGACATTTTTAGACAAAAATTCCACCAGTGTAAGTCAGAGATAAATACTCGGTATTGAACAGTGCAGGAGAAATTGTAAAGTGTAAATCTAAAATGTGTACAAAAACTAATAAAAAATAATTCGGGGGAAAATATATTCACATTATAATTCCATAAAGTTCAGTCTGCTGTTGTTTTTCTTATTATAACATTCTACCACACTGTATGGTGTTAAATTGTTTCCACATATTAGATTGTGATGATGGTTTGATCATATTTTTGCTGCCATCACATATGTGTTATCTGCTGTGATGGTCGCTTTGACGTTATAGTAAAATAAACTCACCGTCCCTCAACCCAAATGACATTTTCCAAGATCGATTGTGATCGATTTAAATCTCATCAAATGATTTTTTTATTGGTATAGGTCGATTTTATCAACAACTTGCCTCAGGCAGATTGATCTTGTTGGATTGCAGGAACATCAGTATAAATATTAATCAACTGAATCAATGAATCGGTACATCCCTAGTCCTGTATCCTGCAGTTTCATACTTTGCCCTCGGTGTGCCAAAAACACTGCAATTCAATCAGCTCCATCTGAATCTGCACAGTTTCCACAGCGGGTCACAAAGTAACTCGAAAGTATTGTTTGGTTCATCAAAGTTCCCAATTTGCCATGCAAACACAATGCGCTCAGCTTCTAGGCAAGGTGCATATTTGATTGATCATAGCGCAGTCTTAGATTATATTCTTTTGTTACAGCCACAAATGAGACACGCGGGTTTACCAGTAATGTCACTAAACATTTATTTGGTCTGAATTTGGTTTTCAAAGGCTCTCTTTTCAGAATCAACCTTTTCTCTGTACCATCATGACGGCTAGCGGAAGTGTTCGCCAAGGTAGCTGAAGCGCTGCATTACGCGATCTGTAGTTGATATGTTGTTACCAGGACTATATTTTTCCGGGACATCCCCCAGCAAACATTTAAATGTGGCCCCAGATGGTTTACCTTTGGGCTGAATTGGTGGGCCCCAGGTGGGTTTGTCCGCGGGTTCCATGTCTGTGTTTCTCCACACTGGCTTGAGTGGGCTGTTAGTAGTCTGGCTCGTGAGGCAGCGGAGCTCGCTAACTTCTTACGCTGTCCAGCAGGCAGCTTGTTAGCTCGCTATGCTGTCCACCGGGCGGCTGGTTAGTACATGGACCCAGACCACTGAGTCCCCACGTACCCCAATGTGGGCAAACACAAAAAGCGCCACCATAGAACAAACCCACATGGGGCAAACCAATTCAACTTAAAGGTAAACCACATTGGCCCCACACTGAAATGTTAGCTGGGATAATAACAATAATTTAAAATGATCTCCCAGGCTGGAAATGAGATGAAAATGAGGCCCGTGGGCTCTAGAAAGAGTTGGCAGAAACTTAAAGGATTTAATGGACAAATGTAAAGTTTAATAATAAAAACTAAAATTATTTGAAACATGATAAAAAAAAAACAACACACAGTTAAACTGAACCAAAGCATGAAAAACCAAAAATCAGGATGAAAACTTCAAACCCCCTTATGGGGTCCATATAGCCCCTCTTTTAATGTAAACACACAAGGGTTACACCAGACAGACACAGAACCTAAGTAACCAAATATGAGCTCAAGGAAACAAGCAACGACGCAGAAACAATAAAAATAATGTCAAGAAAAAACAAAACAAATCTTCCTACAGACAGAATCACTGCAGGTGCTCCACAAAACCACCAGTTACTTTTTGCTCACTCATGTGAAATATTGAGATTATTAAAAGCAACTGAAGGACCAAATATGCAAATGCACAAACTTTGCGGTCCACAAAGGCTTCTGCAGAAACTATAATGTGCCTGTGGGTGTTTACTGTTTAAACAAGAAGGTAAACTCAGTCCCGGCCCCTCAGGCGGATCTGCTGCAGGTCTGACTGTGTAACTTTGCAAGGGATTGATTTTCTGAGGAAATGTTGCTGAGGAGCAAAGGGAAACAATTACAATGGCATACAAAGTGGAAGCAGATTTACTGCTGAGGCTGCATATTGAGTGTAACCATGGAAACACTTAATACAAACCAAAGAGAATTTTACATGGACCCTTTGGGCTGTTTTGCTTGCATTTCATTGAAATTATATTTATTACCTTGAGCGACTCGTCATTGTGTTTCATGTGAAAGACATTAAACTGTCTCACAAGGGGAAGCGGCCCCGTCTCCACAGAGGACGCCTTCTGTCTATTCTGGGGGTGATCCCCTGTTGTGATGCTCGTTGATGAATATTCATCCCTCTGCCTCAGTCCAGTCACCTGCAGCGTTGCTAAAATCTGTTCCAAATTCAGCCAGAGGTGACCAAGAGGTGGGAAAGCTTTGATTTGCAAGAGAAAGCTGCGATGAAGAACTGATGCTGGTTACATAGAAAGAGAAAATGCTATCACGCTGGATCACACCTTTCCTGTTAATAAAGCTTCTTTGGTCACCGATCACAAACCTCATCGAAAGCCAAAGCCCTGAACAAACTTATTTAATGCAGATTTTAGAGGCAAAGTTCTGGCTCGTGTGTAACTTCTCTCTGTTGCCTCTAATGCAGCGGCGCATTAAGGTCAGGGCTACATCTGCGTGCAGTAACTTCTACAAATGAGTTTCGATGAGACAAACACGGCGCCTGATATAGAGTAAAGCTGCATTCACTCCGGATGAGGTTCCTGTGTTGAATTTGGATCTGCCGCCTCTCCTTTGACGCACATCAAATTTACAGATTGAGGTCTTTGCTGCAGAACAACCGCCAGAGTTTTTCTGGACTTCATTTGTTGCCATATAATAGAAAACATGGATGATGTTGAGCGAGTAACTTGAGTTTATATGTTTTGGAGAGCTCTACAGAGGCGGTGACATATGTCATTATGTCTGGGTTCACTAGATCATTCAGTGTCTCTCCTGGTGCGGTGTATGGGAGTGATTGCATCCTCTCCGTCAGCCAGCTGCCCGTGGGCCAGCGTAAACTGTATCGCCACCCGAGGTCTGGCCCAGCTGTCCCACAGGCGGGCTCGATCACTCCAGCTCCGTGGGTTTTGTGAAATGCTGGTAACCTGTCTGGGGCGTATCCCGCCTCCGCTCAACAGTAATCGGAACAGCCGCCGGTAACCTTGCTGCCCCAGAGGGTTAAGAAAATGGATGGAAGTTCAGGATGAAAATCCTAGCATTGAGCGGCCATATTGGATTTTTTTTCAACCCACAGATCAAGTCTATGATAAAAGTCACATGACTAAAGCTGAGTTCCTGATTGGTTGACGTGCCGCATCTCCTGCTTAAATCGTGCCATACCTGATGCCGCAATCTACACTGACTTAACATTGAAACTGTAAGCGTAAGACGGTCATTCTGTCTGTTCTTTACAGCGCTAGCATTCACAGAGGAGAGCAGAGAGGGGTTTACTCTTCATTGCTCTGATGTTTAAAAAAGATCAGCGGAAGATTTATACTAGTTTATATGATTTACATCAGACAGTAAATAGGGTTTTGTGAAAGTGTTTTTTTTTGTGTGTGTTTCAAACTAGACCAATTGTGTTGGACTTTTTTCAAGAATGTATTCAGACTGGACACATTTGGTTCGTTTAACTTGTGCTATCTTATGGGGTCCAGATGACCCAAGCCTTACACTGACGTGTTATCCATCCAGTGACAAATGTGGATGAAGGTGGACAGGATTTAATGTCTGCAATGGACACCACTGACAACCTAAAATGATTGAAAAAAGAAAAGTTCAGTGCGCTGTCTTGTGGGGTCCAGATGACCCACTCCCAACATCAACATACAGAGGATAGCACAAGGGTCATATTGAGCCAGAGTTTGTTTCCCCCAATAATGCAGGATAAATTTTCAATCTGAATAAACCCAAGTGGACCCTGGTCCGGAACCAGTAACCGTTATCAGATCCATTTTGTTGAAGTGGTCTGACTTAATTTCCAATCAGACCGAGTTCTGCTTCTCTCCGAGTTTCCTCAGTCTGAATAACCTCCATGCTCGGAGTTAAGCTTTTGTCTACAATTATTTAAAAGTCTTCAACCTACACAGAATAACTACTTTGAATTGTTAGACTATATTAAGGATCATTAATTTGATTATTTAATTAATTCAATTAAGCCATGATTTAATTTTCTAAATTACATCAACAGCTCTGTTTTTTTGTGTAAAAAAAACAAATTAATATTTATATAGCACATTTTTACAGGATACTGTATGAAAAAAGCATGTTTCAAAAATTCACACACTTAAATTAAAATGCACAACAAGAAATATGTAAAAGAACCAAAAATACATATAAAAAAGCTCCCAGAGTTTGAAATGACCATGTCAGTACAAATAAATGGTAAATGGCGTATAAACTTGTATAGCGCTTTCTACCCTCCTTCGAGGGCTCAAAGCGCTTCACAGTCACAGTCCCATTCACCCATTCATACACTGGTGGTGGCTCCGCTGCCGAACACTGGCGAACTCCACCAGAGGCAATTTAGGGTTCAGTGTCTTGCCCAAGGACACTTCGACACATGGGCGGGCAGGGAATTGAACCCACTATCTTCCGATCATGGGACAACTGCCCTACCGCTGCACCACGGCCGCCCACTTTTGTACAACAATTGCAGGAACATTAATAAATAGTGTCATCATAATCATAAAAGCTAAAAATATTTATGAAAATATAATTCAAATAATTATTTAAACGGAAATACAATAATTCTGAGGTGTAGTTTAATTGAAAAAGCAAAAGGTTTTTTTTTATTTTTCACAAGACTTGCATTAAAATAAAACAGAATAAAGGTGAAATCACGAATATTGATAAAGTCAATAATTTTTGAATGTTTTAATGTTAAAACTGACATTTTCCATTGCACATCGGGTATGTTTGGTAATCAAACTGAAAATTTAAGATAAGAATTTCATTTTTTTTTAAATATTATTTTATCACTTAGGAGGGATCAACATTTTTTTTTTTCTTGGATTTTGAGAAGTGCACTTTGATTTGATATAATTTAATCTTCAAACATTTAATAAAATAGTTTAAAATCGCAAGCAAAAATAATATAATAAAGTGCTCTTAAAAGGACTGGGTAAAAACTACTGTTACAATGAAACTTACAAATAAAGTTTAAATGATCCATTAGGAACTTCAGCAGTAAAGGCTAAAAAAATGAATCATTCTTCAATGATAAACAGTTGTAAAATAAAGTTAAAAACAAACATAGACCTTTTTTTCAGCTCCAATTGTAACTTGGATGTCCCTAAAAATTTGGGCAGAATAATGACCGTTTATTTCTAAATGACAATGTCAAAATAAAAAAGTCCATATTTTTGTATGTGCCACTGCCATAGTGAAACATTTGCTAAATAGATTAATTCTTTTAACAATGCTAAAACATTTCCTTAGCACATTTTCCCCTTTTTTGGTGTGCATTATCACAGTCAGAACCAGATGGAAAGCTTTGAAAAATGACTTTAAAATGCTTAAACACTGCAAAACAGTAGGTGTTCTGCCTGGGTGAAGTCAACATGGCTCCTTTGGGCTTGGCAGAGTTTATTCGGATGTAAGTTTCACTCTTTGAAATGGATGAAACACGAACCTTATCTTAAACAGTTGTCATATGTGTGGGAGAAACTTCAACACTTCAGAATGAAGCTTCAAACGACTGAAAAAAACTCACCCAAACCAACCCCCCACCCTCCGATTTTATCTTTTGCTTCTCATCTTTTCATGTTAACAAGCCCACAAAGGCTCTCAGTGCACTTTATTACTTTTTACAAGTTCTCGGCTCTGCTGTAAGCTGGTCACCTGAAGCCTAATGAAGGACCTGCTGATCTGACACCTTCCTTTCTCCTTCTTTCTTTGCTTTCATTTGCGCTTCATTCTGGGATTCTCAGCCCCCTAAAGAGATAAAAACCCATAGAGGTGTTAATAGAAGGCAGAGCTGGTCACTCAGTCCTACTGAACAGTCGCCTGACCTGGACAGGTCTAATTATCAGGTGGTGGTGGTGTTGACATCAGAAGAATGCCTGAATATACTCACCTGTGCGTGCAGGTAAGGATGTAAATAGTCTCAATGGGAGCTTTTTCTCACGCTATGAGGCCTCCGCCCGAACACTATCATTATCTCCGTGTGTGTTTTCATGCAGAGGTGCGTCAGCGGCCAAAGTTGTCATAGTGAAAGTCACCATAGTGTCCCATATAAAAACAGTGTCTGAAACAGACTGAGAAGGTGGAGGAGGAGGAGGAGGAGGAGGAGGAGGTGGCAATCATCATTTATGGGTGGATTGACACCTGAAGAAAAATAGCCGCAGGTGTAATCAATGATTTGTTCCCCAGAGATCCTGCTGTGGGGGTGTGTGGGTGTGTGTGTGTGAGTGTGTGTTTGTCAAGTGAGGTGAGCAGCAGGCATCAGCAGCATTTCAGTCCAGTCAGCAGTGATCTTGCCAGCCCCTGCACAGGCGCGCTCATGAATAGATCAGTACTTTGTGTTTGTGTGCTTTGTGTGTGTGTGTGTGTGTGTGTGTGTGTGTTTACAACGCAGACTCTCCTGGATGCCATCTGTATTCTGCTCTCCCAGGACAGTGACTGTGATTCTGTGTTGCTGCAGAGGCGTCTCTGCTGAGGGAAAACCCTTTGACTTCCTGTTTGAGGCCACTTTGAATTCAAAGAAGCTGAAGTGAAGTCAGTTCATCAGGTAACCACCAGGGGGTTTGTTACACAAGCAAGTCAGTCCCTATAGACAGGATGTATTGATGTAAACAATAAGGCTTGACTTTGTTTTTCTCACTGCATTGGCGGGATAAGTTTGGCACAGTGAACTGCCCCTTTGGGAAACTATTCTTGAAATTTGATTTAAGGTTCAGGAGGCTTCTTTATCATTTCAGTTATATGTAACGGATGCAGTGCATCGGTATCATACAAACTATGACAAGATTCTGACTAACTTTGGTCTTCTCAGGAAATCCAGGATTCAGTTGCAGAGAAAGGTTTCCAGGCCGTGAAGGCTCAGTATTTAAATCGGTTGCTGAGGGAAGATAGTGTCAAATACCTGAACGTATTCTTACTCGTGTCCTTATAGTCCACTTAAGTTATGCTATATGAGCAACAGCTGGGGTGCAGAGTTCTGGCAGGAGTGTGATTTGAGTGGCACGGTGTAAACTGGGCCGGAGCTCAAATATCTAATTTTTTGGCAAAGATCTACTGATTAGGGACATTGTTTAAGGCATGTGACGTTTTCAGTGACTCCATCAGCAGGTAGACGACGAATCCAATCATGTAAGTGTTTTTGTCCTGAACTTCTAACTATTTTTTCGGGCCGCGGGGCTGCCAGATCCTGTCCCGGCTACTGTTGGGGATAAGGACACACCGTGTACAGGTCACCAGTGAGCCGCACCTGTGGCGGCCTCCTAACCTTTGTAATATTTTTTCTTATTTTCATGGAGACAAGACCAAAAAGGTCTCCTAATTTCCTGTTTGTCTTTTTTCTCCTCTCAGGTTAATGCAGGTCAGTGAGCTTGTAACCCTTCCGTTCTCCTTAGCTTGTTTACATTAAAAGTGGGGTCATCTGGACACCACAGGACAGTGCGCTGAACTTTTTTTTTTCACTGATTTTGGAGTTTCACTAATGTCCATGGCAGACATAAAATCCTGTCCCCCTTCGTCCACATTTGTCATGGAAGAAATCGCATAACAATATGTGGTTGGAGCCATCTGGACCCCAAGGAGAGCGGAAGGGTTTTAAACTGGGTCGCAGAAACATGGCAGGATTGGCTGTCATACAGCCACAGCTTTCAGAGCAGGAGTGAAGCTCCCGGTACCAGCAGAACCTTTGAATGATCACATAAACCCAGACATGGAGATATGATTACCAATGTTTTTGTAGAACTCTCAATCAAGCTAAAAACATTATTTGGTACTTCCTCCCACACATTTTTGGACAGGCGGTGAGCAGCGAATTCGCCACGCAGCAAAGGAGAGTCAGTCTGTGCAAATTTGACGTATCGTCCATGGAATGGTCAAAACACGGAAGCTGTAAATGCTCTAGGGAGGGTGGTAGTTTTGACTTAATGTTCCTCGTGGCAATCTTATAGAATCATCTGATCAGGGTTGATGGGAGTGTAAATCGGGTAAAAGTTAATAAATCACAAAACTGTAGACATCTTTAGCGACGGGGCAATGGTTGCTTCTTTAAGGCTCATTGGGAGGACGGAGCTACGCACAGAGATGCTGGAGATGTCAGTGAAGACATCTACCAGCTGCTCTGCACACTGCCTGAGCATTCTGCCAGGAATGGTGTGAGCTCCAGCAGACTTCAGCGAGTTCACTCTGCGTACAGAGTTCCTCACGTCAGCCGTTGTTAGACAGAGCACCTGGTTGTCTGAAGGAGGGTCGATCTTCCTTGATGTTGTGTTGTTCTTGCCTTAAACCAAGCGGAGGAGTCAGTCAGCATATCTGGAAGGGACGCATCACTGTCACAGACAGGAGAGGCTACTCTGTAGTTGTTGATCATCTGGATATCCTGTCAGTTTAACCCTTGTTGTCTTCAAGGCCGCCCGGTCTCCCACTGTGAAGGTAGAGCCTTTTATCTTTTGGGAAGAATGCACTTTTTGCTGTCGTGTGGCTTCTGGTTAGAAGTGGTGAAGGTGTTGGACACAATCATATTATTGATACACTTCATGATGTAGCCATTCCCAGATGTGGTGTACTTCTCCAACACGGTTGTCAACGTTTCTAGCCTTTTTAAAACAGTCAAAACAGTCTGGAAGAGCTAAAATGACTCATCCAGGCCAAGTCTTAGCCTGTTTCAGAACCGGTTCTGACTGCTTGAGTGGTCTGTGTCAGTATCAGCAGAGCATAAATGCTGTCTATCTGAAATGAGGGCGGGGCTCTGCACAATACTCACTGGGAATGTTTGTATAAACAAGATTCAGCGTGATCTCCCCTCTTATTGCAAAGTCCACATACTGATGGAGTTAAGGAAGCGCTGACTTGAGATTTGCATGATTGGAATCTCCGGCAATAATAAGCAGTCCATCAGGGTGAGCATTCTGCAGCCCGCTAATGGCTCCATAGAGCTCACCCAGATCCTCCTTAGTAGCAGCGTTAGGTGGAATTTACTCTCCAACAATAAAATTCCTGAGGTACATAAAAAGGTCTGCATCCAACAGTCACAAACTGCACTAGCAATGAACAATAACTAGACACGCAAGAAGTTCTTGCACCATTCTGTGTTGGTGTAGATAAACACATCAACACCATGGGTTTTATCACCCAGAAATAATCCTAATTTAAGAAGTAAACATTAGTATTATCTTTCACAGAACCGTTATAAAACTAGAATTGACTCACTCTAATGCGCCAAAACCAGACAAACTTAGTTCAAATTTGCTGGGGATTTGTTTGAGCGTCCTGTTCTCAACCTTTACATTGGATTTTCTTTGGGATCGAATGGATAAAGAAAGTCTGCAGATATTTACACTTCCTCCAGAACCGTTTCAGATCACTTTTAAAAACACGCACATACATTTTTATAGTTAAAAAAGAAGCTTTTTTTCTGTGCAGACACCTTCCACTAAAGCGTAGGATGAATTTGTGAGGGGTAAAAGGTGAGCTGTCTGGCTTTACCGGAAGAACAAACCAATGACGGTCCAAATCTCTTTGAATGCTGTGAATACCTTGTAAAGATCCATGTGTTTTGTCTGAAGCTTTGAGCAATGAAATCTCATTGATGTAGCTTGTTTATGAAGCCCTGAGGTTTGTCGACCTCTGTTTTTTTTCCCCCAGACTATATAAGCAGTATACAAACACTGCCAGCTGTAAAAAAAGTCATTGATAGAGTTCAGGAAACAGATAACCTTAATATTTCCCTCCTTTCAGGGAGTTTCTGGTTAGCTGCATGTCATAAGGGGAAAACCCTGTGAGATAGTTTATAGGTCAGAAGGTCAACACACATTAAACCAACACCCCCAGCAATGTATTGATCTTAGAACTAGTCATTTGCGCTTGAATAAAAACTAATCGGTTATTCCTTTTGTACCAATGAACTCATTTATCAAGCCAAGTGTTAAGATGACATGCTTGAAATGGTCAATCAACATCTCCTGCACGTATAAAAGGTTCTATAGAACAGTGGTCTCCAACCTTTTTCAGGCCACAAACCAGTTTATCGGCAGTGTCAGACAATATTTTCACGCTGTCTATGGCTGAAGTGGTCATCCCATTTTTGCTTGTTTTCAGTTTCTCTTAACTTTTGAGGCTGAAGCTTATTTTCCTCCACTGTAAAACATCCCCATCTGATCTAAGCCTGATTTGTTCACTAGATTTCATGTACGAAGCATTTCAAGATGATATAGATTTTTCCACAACTGTCAAAGTAGAAGCTAAAGTATCAGACGGCAACTTCAACTTTAAATGGATAACAAGGTCCCTTAGTGGCATCCACACAACATCAGACAGCTGGTTAATGACTCGTATGCATTAGTATTATTATTATTATGTTGTGTGGGAACAACTGTTGCAATAAATCCATATATGGGGTTAAGATTCCTGGTTTTTGTCTGCTTAATGCAGCTTTCTTTTATTTTGAAGTCAAAGGCTCTTCTTCAGTTTCCTCACTGAAAAAAGTAAACTTTCCAAATACATTTGTTGTTGTTCACTTTGCTAGCTTTGGGGGTTTCAATTTAGCTTTTGGCACAGCCGCTATAAAGGGCTTTAACCCTTGTGCTATTCCAGGCATGTTTACATTAAAAGTGGGGTCATCTGGATCCCACAAGAAAGTGCACAGACTTTTTTTTTAAATAATTTATTATCTTCACTGGTGCTAGTGGTAGACATGAAATCCTGTCCACCTTTGTCATGGGAGGGATGACGCATCAATATAAGGGTAGGGTCAACCTTTTGGGCCTTTAAATGTATTATAATGTTCATCCATCACTATAAACAACCCCAAAGCTGTATTTTGATCCATTCATTCATTTCTGAGCTTTCCTCTATTAACATGCGCTGTGAACACTATACCCTCCCAACCCATGAAAATAAGACAGTTCTCATGAGTTGATGTCATAAACTGAGAACAGTCCCCTTCAGGAAGAGTTTGTGTTGCCAGCACCGCCCGCAGTCTAACGCAAGCGCCTGCTTTCTCTGTGAAGCTAGCAATGCTCAGCAAAATACTTTCATTTTAAATCCACAATACCACATGTAGTTGTATCCCGTCTTCAATAGAAGACTGTTAGAATGGTTTAAGTGAGCTTTTTTCAATGAGTATTGGACCATCAAGGTGCATACGGAATGTAGACTGATGATGTACCTGTATGTCATAATGTTCGGCGTGTCTGCAGTCCCTAACCCCAGCGAAAAAGGGAGGAATAATAAGCACAAAGAATTGAATATTCTTTACAAGAAGATTGTAGAAAGTGGAGAAGAATGTAGCCCAATAGAGGACGACACTTTCAGCTTGGATCTTGAGTTGGGAAAAAAGCTTGCTTTTGTCGTCATATCAATCAGAGTATTTCATCGTGGGACAACAGTAGCTCCACCCTAACTGGTCCATTCCATTCTTCCATGGACCTACGACCTACGGGGGACCAAAAATGACACGAATTGGTCCGGCCTAATGGGTCTATTTTACAATAAAAAGACTCTGAATACCTGTCCAGTCCAGTCCAGTTTGAACTGCTCAGTGGAAATGAGGCATTTGTTACTTAAGACGTGGGTCTCTCAGTGCTAATCAGACCATAATACAATGTTCTCATCATTTTCATAAATCTGGAAATGTTCATCTGGTGGTGGTGTCTGTATTTTGTTACCAAATTCCACCACAAAATGAATCCATTAGCCATCACCGTTCTGTCTGTGATGGAAAAGAAACCTGTCTCTGATACTATAGTATAATACTTCTGGCTGATATACAGTACGCACATCTATTTTTACAAAAATGTGGATATTTGACTTCTGGGTAAAACGCAGACACGCTGTGGAGGTTGACTCTAGGATGACGTCATGAAATGGTGGCGCTCACAAGGAGCGAAAGGCGGAGCCTCAGAGATAGAGGTGTCTCACTTCCTAGTAGGAAGAGTTCACAAAAATAACTCATATTTAATAAATATTTTGTTCCTTTGTGTCCTAAAGTAATATATGATCATATATATGGATATAGTTTACTCTGAAAGGCTCAAGAAAAGGATGGGAGGTCCTTCAAGAAAGTAGAGGATGAATTTTTGAGGATTGACCGAGTGACTTGACATGCATCAAGAATGAGTCAGATTTGGTGGAGAATCCAGTGGTTTTCCAAGACAAAACTTCCTTCAGAATCAGGTTGTGAATGAATTAGAAAAAATGTGGGCTGTAGGTCTTTTTCCTGTGTGTCTCGGTACGAACTGGTCCATGTCCACAGCCTGGGCGTAAGTGACCAGTGCTTTAGAAGACTAAATGATACTTTAGTCATAAAGCTAAACTTCCTCTAAAGAAAAAAAAAAAATGTTGCTGAGAGCCAAAGTTCACCAATTACACTTTGACCACAGAGACATAAAACGTGGACTCATATTGTCAGTTTATTTTATAATCATCATAAAATATGTCAGTGCAACCACAGACTTTATAATGTCTATCAGAGAAATTTCTATGGTTTCCATCAGAATCCGACAGCCCAACTTGACTTCTACTGCTTTCCAGTTCTGTCATTTTCTCCATCTTCTGGTGTTGTCTGACTCTCTTTTGGCCCAGATATCAAATATTAGTCGAGAAAGGTAAAAAAAAATAAACCAGTTAATCAGCAAGCCCTCCATTGATCCTCCTCTCCCACTTCACAGACAGGACCCATCTCCAGCAGTTGGAGCTTTTTCTTTCTTTCTTTGCCTTGCAGTTTCCTTATTTCCTCTGTTTCTTCACGTCAGAGAGAAACATTTTAGCTGCTTAAAGTTTTAATTGGTTCACTTAGGCTGAATGGCTTTCAATGTAGACAAAAATAGGCTTTTCATACTTTTCAAAAATATATTTTTTTCGTAGAACTGACTCTCTGTATTATGCTGCTATTGCCATTATGCACATTTTGCGTCAATATCTTGGAATAAAGACGCATTTTCCTGACCTGTAACTGTTATAAACTCAGCCCCTCGCTGGTCACACATCATCTTTTGGCCAATTTGATCTTCAAACTTTCTGTAGATAAAATGACATCTCAGATCACTCGAATAACATGAGCACAACTTGTGATTTCCAAACAAAAAAAATCACAAATAATTCGTCATAAAGAATCAAAGATGTCACTTCAATTGTTCATGTTATTCACATGATTGGAGAGGAGTATTATGGGACACAATCAGACACGAACAAAAGAAGCTTCCTGTGGACAAAAATTACCTTCATTATTTGACATCTTAATTAAATATATGACTTCCAATGTAGTACTATTTAAAATCCTTCTGATGTTGGGACACCAACCAGGCCAATTATGAGTAACAGTGGAAAAAAAATATTAAAAACTGTATGAAGCTTCAACTGCTATAATTTTGCACATATGTTGGTGTAAATTTAAAATATTGGTATTTTCTTGTCACTGTCTGCTGGACTTGGTGTCTCACATGCAATAACAGAACCCTAATTTTAAAAACAGAATCTCTCCAAAGCAAAAGCGTCTGTCAGTTCAGCTACAGCACAAAACAAATACAACTAAATAAAATCCATTTAGGAATGAAATGTGTGTACTTGAACTTTACTGTGAGGATTCTGCCCTTTGGTTTGGTTTGTTAGGTCTCAGTCGGGGTGTATTTTTGGTTCAGATTCTGCTTTTTTAGGTTTTGATTTTTCCCGTCACTCTCAGTCTCACCTGGTTTCAATTGGTGATCATCCACACTTGTCCTCAGTTTAGTCTTCCTCAGGATTTAAGTGTTGGGTTTTCACTTCTTCTCTTTCAGCTCACCTTTCTAACCCTTTTTTTTGTTTCTATTATTGGTTCATTTTTGAGTTTAAAAAAATGTTAAGACTACAAATCTTAATTACTTTAATTTCTGCCAAACGTTTGATTACCTGCATTTTGGATCACCCTGCTCTGCATTGCTTTGCATTGTTAGAATTTTTTTTTTTTTTTTTTTTTGTCAAATCATAGCTTTATTGGACTCTTCTTTTTTTTTTCTCTCAAAAATACTATGTGAAAGCTTCACTTTCATCTTTAAAAACAAACCATGAAAGCAATAAACTCATAGAGAAAGAAGATTATTGTTTATATGAGACTGTTCATTAATAAAACAACACAGAGACTTAAACTAAAGTAATCCATCTCAGTAATTCCTCATGGCTCAGTGGGAGCAGCTTTAGTGGTCTGTTGCTGGTGTTTTCCTTTGTTTCTGCTTATTTTGCTCTTTTGGACATTAATGGGTCACAACCTAAACAAAAAAGGGTTTTCACAGCAGACAGTTGTGTAGTGCTGGATGAAAAAAAAGTGAATTTAAGTCACAAAACATGCTATTCTAAGAAACTTCATATAAAATGACCCATGCATAGGGACACATTCTTTGAGTTTGTCGAACAATATACATTTTTTGCATATTATGACTTTTTTTTTTAGTTGTTTTTTTTTTTTTTTTTTTCCTGAGTAAAAAAAAAACCCAGACAAAAGTTGGTCCCTTTATACCCTGGAAATGCATTAAAAATGACCCAACTTGGGTTATTTTTAACTATAGAGTTTTCTGTGTAGTTTGGATCTCATCTGTGAAAATCATCTAGTTTCCACATTTCTATTAGTACAGATAATAGAGGAAAACTGAATCTCAGACGTCAAACTTTAAAGACTGATAAAACAGAAGAATTAAGAAGTAAGAAAAACTGTAAGGTTGATTTAATTTAAAATCAATGCAAGCTCTACAGAAATTCTGAAAACAGTTAAATAAAAGGTTTGGGTAAAATTTTTGTTGTGTTAATGAATCAACAAAGACAATTTTATCAGAATTTAAAACACCTTTTATTTTTTTTTACATTGCATTATGGTTGTCTTTTTTTTTTTACAAGACAGAGTTCTGTTGCAGACAGTATGCCCACACTTCCGTCTTCTATAGCTGTATTTCTATTGACTATGAAATTACAGAAATTTGCAATAATGAATTTGACTAATGGGAAGACATCAATAATAATCATAAAAAAAACCCCGAAATGTTTATTTATCAAAAAAGTTTGTGTTTTGAGGAGATGGGTTTTAAGGCTCATTGAAATTGACATATTTTGCAAAACTGCAATGGAAACACTTATTTTAAATTAAGTGACTCGTGTGACCAACAACTGGACTCCACAAGTTGTCAGCTCATCAGAAGTTGAGTGTATCATGTGGAATCATTGCATCCACAGCTCCTCTATAATATCACCAACCACCATTTCCCAAAATCTCTTCATCCGTAGCCGCTCCCACCGAGCTTTCCGCTCCATGGCCTGAAGAAGACGCAGACGTCTCCTTTGATATATGATGATGAACGCAAGTGACAGAAATTTGAATGTCTCTGCTGTAACTCAAAGTATTGTTCACATCCATCACCGGGTTTTTGAATGACTTACCCCATGAGTTGGTTTGTGTTTATTTGTAAAATTATAGTTAAATGGAAATGGTGTAATTGTAAATTTTCCGTAAAGTTTTATGCATTTGTGTAATGGAAATACAGTTCCTGACACTAAAGTAATACTAAACTGCTGTTTGAGGGTTTACTTTCTTCATATACAATTTAGATCAAAATTAGTGCATTAAAGATTCGACTACATTTTTGGCGATTTGATACAATCGAACTCTTTAGATTGGATCAAATCTAGAAATGTATTATTCATTTGGAAATTAAAACATATAAATAAAAATGCCTTTTAAAAAACAAAATGTCAATTTTCTTATTGGCCCTTTTAATTCTAAGCAACAAAAGCAAAATGTCTTTGACATAACAGCCTCAAACATATTTTTAGATATTTTTTGATAAGTATCTATATCCCCAGTAAGAATTTTTTATGAATTTCTTCACTCTCTCGTCCTCATTGATTCTGAACCGCTGACTCCTGCCAACTGAACAGATGCAACTCCCTACCTTGATTTCCCATCTACACTCCCCCGGAATTTAATTCAGCGTCTGGAGATAATCGTGCGGCACTTCTCTAAAGAGGACCACTTCCACACAAGAGGGATTGCTCTGTTGATTTACATTCACTCAGCCAGACAACGGCAATCGGACCACTTTAACAGATGACGGACTTAAGATTAGTAACGTCAATTTAATGTGTTTCCTGTCAAAACCATTTAAAAGCATATGTTGATACAGTTTGAGAATTTTATTTATTTTTTGGTGATATTTGTCATTTGCTTTGTTTCACCTCCTCAACCTGATATTAGTTCTCTCCTCTTTCTGCTTTTCTTAACTTGGACTTCATGAAATCTTGATGGGGATGGGTGTAATCTGTAATGTCCAGCCTGCACAAAGAGCTCACCTTTAAATCGATAATATTCCTAGAAGAAAACAGAGACCTTGGTCAGACAAGCTGCGCAGCATTAAATATTAAGACTGAGTAGGTGGGAGGAGCTGTGTCTGTGCGGTGTCCGACCCAATCAACGTTTGGTGTTCACCTGCAGAACTTTGCTTGGACTCTTCCTCCTCAGTTACACGTGTGACCTCACCTGGCGTTTAATCATGACATGACGCATCTGTGCGTGTCGCACAGCTAAAGAGGTCCATCTTACCTCTGTGAAATATTGGCTCCACAGGAGCTGTCTGTCACAACTCCTCCATAGTTGTGAGTTTACACCTACAATATAACCCTTTACTGCAAAGAGAAACAGCCGTTAAAACATAAACTGTTCTGATTTTCTCTGGTTAGGTGTTCAAATTAGTTATGTTAAGCCTCTTAAGGTCTCAAAAGAACCGATGTAGAGAGAAATACAAACAGTTTGGTTTTCCTGCTGTTTTTTTTCTCATCAAGAGGAGCACGTTGAGGTGATTTGGACATCTGGCAAGAAAACGTAGTGAAGCATCACAAGCCAGCAGGGAGGAAAGACGAGACTTTAGGACAAATATTCCGAGGACGGAGTCAAACTTTTTGGAGATGTGTGTGGTTACACTGAAAGTAAAACTTTCAAAGTAGTTCTTACAAAAAAGGCAACTCATGGTGAACGATTACCCTTTATTCCTCTCGCAATGAGGACATTTTAATGTTGCAGCATTGCAGATGGAACTAGAGTTGCAATTCTTTTGAAGAATTTGCATCTGATTGCTAAGAGTAATCAAGATTTTAAGAACTTTGAAGTTTTTGCTTTTAAAGGCCAAAAATATCTAGTTTTGTTATAGATGCCAAGCGTATACCATACATAGAGAGAGCTGGACTGATCATTCCCTCCCTCCTCACGTTCCAAATAGGCAGTATCTTCTGGACTACTGAAAAATGAAACCGCTTTTACTCATTCTGTTTGTCAGTACAACCATTCTTGATCTGGTGTCTCTTTTTAACTTGCTCTTGCTAACCCTATTTTTTTCTTCATGCTATATTTTCTTTACCTCAAGTTATTTAAGTTATAAACTGGTCCCCGCTGGCTGCACCTCAAGCGCTCTAAGCGTTTGACAGATCTGACCAATCACTGCTTGCTAACGTCGTCTGGTCCCAAATTGGTGAAATTGAGACGTCTGAATTGATTTTGTTGTAACTCGAGATAACAGGCTTGTTTAGTCCATCTCTATTTATCTCAATAATGCCAAAATAGTTTTCATTAACCTAGAGAAACAGCTGTTCAAACACTCTTTTAAATCATCGCCATGTGGTGCTAGATGGTTTAATGTTAGCTGGTTTTGGTTGCAACTCTCCACAATAACTATTACTAACTTCTGAGAGGTGTTTATAGTTTTCAAGTGACGCGATCGTCTTCAATGTTTCTTTTTAACACAAATGATATTCCGATTATAAACTTATGGCGTCTGTAAAACGTGCTGGTGTGTGAAAGACAGAGGAGGACGTGGCGTGTTCATCCACTAAGTAAAAGCAAGGAATGCAAAGGCAAAGAAATATAAATGTAGTTTGTTCTTTTTAAAGGGGGTAATATTCATTCTCTGAGATATAAGGTATGTTTAGTCTTCCAGTAAAGAGCTCTATGCTTTGGTTCTCTCTCTGTCTCTTCATGTAAAGGTCAGTATTTGCAATAACTTCTTCTGTAAAGTTTTCCTCATTTTCATTATTAAAAATCCTTTATTTTCTGGACAGTTTCCTCCATCATTGAAAACTCCAATCACTGAAATAAATTCAAGTTACATGATGCGATTTACAGACGATTCCATGACAAGTGTAAAATTCCAGTCACGGGTGATGTCACCAGCTGGTGTCCCATTCTACAGAAACTGGAGTGACGTGTGCGATTACAAATCGTTTGGAATCATAAACCAGCCCTTATAGTCTGTGGGCCCTTCTTGTAGCTTTGATATCTGTAATAAATCTGCTTTTCTCTTTGTTTTCTAACCTGAGGATTTCCTGTTTATAATGTAGTTTTTAACAAATGGTTGTAAAAATCTAAGGAGCTCAAAGGAACGCCTTGAGGAACTCCGCACGTAATTAGTTTTCATTAATTTGTAACTTAAAATATATATATATATTTTAAGAAGCTCCAACATTGTGACACGTTATTTAATCTTTCATTTAAAAAGTTTTTCTTTAGCTTATAGCGGAAAGTTTACTTTTGAGGATATACCACAACAAGAAAAAGAGGAAAAAAGCTCAAGTAGAAAGAAGATAAAAGCTCACTGTGGTTCTGCTCTTCTACTACAATAATTTATAAAACTGCACAAAAGCACATTGTTCCGTTTTTGACCTTCCACATTTCCTACCTGAACTTGTCCAGTTTCTTGGAAAACTGTGAACAGAAGCAATTGATTTTTTTGCGTGACCTTATTCTGATTGAACGGTTTCTTGATGACTGACTGACACCAGCACAGAAAATGTTGAACGTTCCCCCTGCAGCAATGCAATATTACAAGGTTTTCTCATTCTTCAGAAATAGAATCACTAAAATAAACAAATAAAGGTTTTTGTTCAAGTTTATTCAAGCAGGAATAAGCAACAGATGACAACAATTTCGGGAGCTTTTCTTGTTTCTCCTTTATCACAGGTGCAGAAGCGGAGCGTGGAGGAAGGAAAAGCTGACAGATAAAAATAATTAAAAAGTTTCTGTCACTCACACGTTTCTGTTTCTCTTTCAGCCTGTCACCTCCCTGACGAGAGGAGGCGGTTGATTTAGTTTTTGCAGACGCATGTCAGACAGACCGATTGCTTATTTATTGATTGATTCTTTCTCCTGTTTGGGAAACGACGTCTCTCCTCTCCTGTATAATCCAGAGCTGTGGGGAAACACCTCACACATCTGTAGATGAATGTTGTCCCCCCCCCCCGAAAATCTGACTGAACGTCAACTTTACTTAAGGATTTTCACGGCTTACTTTTTTATTTTTCAAACTTTTTCTGTGTCCAAATGACAAAGATGTGACTTTACGCATTTTTTAAATCGAGAATTTTCACAGTTTTTAAGCATTTATTGCCTAATGAAACATAATATAGGGTGTATTATTATTATTAAGATTGCCACAATTGATCATATGAGAACTGGACTCATTGACTCCTCCCCTCCAAACAAGAATTACCCGTTGGCTCCCAGAAACTAAAATCCCATAGACTTCAATTTAAAAGTAAAACCACTATAACTTACTACATTATTACATTGTTACTTTCTTTTGCCAGAATAATCATTTTTGCTCTGCTACCATTTTCTAACATCTTTTTGCTAATCCAATTTTTTTTCATGATACATTTTTTTTCTGTAGTTCAAGTAATTCTTGTTATATAAGCACCAATCATATGCTTCAAAGGTATATGGTCTCACATGTGTTAACTTCAAACAAGCTCACGGATAATTGGTGAAAATGATTGCCATAGAAATGTTGACTGTTTAGTTTAAGCTGGAATTTTCTATGGGCAACGTCACTCACTTGGTTTAGTTCTGTAATGCAGTCAATGATGCCAACAGAGAAATTTCAAAAAGGTGATCATTAGTGGTGTAACAATTTATTCTAATGATTAGATTCATATCATATTTTTTGTTCCCAGTACGATTTATAGTTGATATTGGTTCATTTTGAGTGATCAGATTCACCTATCTAGAACATCTTTAGCCAAAACTTCAACTAGAGTGACTCAGAGATGAATACCTGGCACTGAACAGTGCAGGTGAAGGTTTCCACAGTTCTTGTATTTCTTGTAAGATGATCAAGTATAAATTAAATATGTGCACAAACAGGAAATAGCAAATCCATTAATATTTTAGCGTCATAGAGTTCAGCCCACCTTTATTATTTTGTTCAAGGATTCAAGAAACTTTCTAAAATACTCAATAAAAAAAAAAAATCACCTTCATAAACTAGTTTTAAAAAATTACGTCTAAGAAACAATAAATAGTCTAATTTAACTCCAGGAAAAGGATTTTCAGCACCATTTTTACTTTTTTAGATTTTGTCTCTTTTTTGCACACACATACACACTTCTTCACTGGGATGGAACTTGGTCCGTTTTCCATAAGTAAAATAAACCCACCATCTCTTAATCCAAATTATATCTTCCTATATCGACATATTAGATTCATTTCTTTTTTAGAATTATTTTATGACATAAGCAGGTTGATTTAATTAACAACTTGCCTCAGAAAAATCGGCCTAGTTGGATCATAGGAATATAAATAAGTTAATTAAGTTGCTGCATAGCTAGTAAACATAGAAGACAAATTTACAAATAACCAAAGATTGCGTGAGAGTTCAATAATATAACTCTGCTTGGCCAGTTGCCAGTCATGTTGAGTTGGTCCTGGTGGGAAGTTTTATTCTGTTCATCAAGAAATTTCTACTTTTAGAGGACTGTCCCATTTGATCTGGCTTTTTAGACTAACAATTTAAAATCAATGTTATCTTAACTCCAAGAGGACCTTGGACCACTGAAACTCTGTAGCTGGAAGCGGAAATTCCACAAGATTTCACAGTTGTAGCCACTTTTATTTAAAAAAATTCTTAGTGTTCAGAACTGGCTTTGTGAAAAGAGGGTAAACGCTTAAATAATTATTAACAAAAGTGTTCAGTTTTGTAAAACAGTTTAGACTTTAGTGTTGGACACGATTAACGTGAATCAGCTCTTTCTGTTGTGGAGAAAAGCAGCTTTGGACCAATATAATATTACGTTATATTAGTAATGTGTTGCATTCGGTGAATTGCTGCTTTAAAGTGTTGCTTGCCCGCATAAAACCGCTTTCCTCTGCAGATCGCCTGATTCACGTTGATCTTGTAAAGAGTTACGGAATTTCAAAGGTTCCAAGCTTAAAACACAAAGGAAAACATATCTGTTGGGATTATATTAGTTTTTAGTCAACCAAAAGCCAGAGTACTTTTTTGACTGAAATTTGTGGCAGGCATGTGAGGGGGCTGGTGGTGATGGTTCCCTGTTGGACTTCCTTCTGGTTTATGATTTCAGCCGCCGTCTGTTCTGCCACCAGGTCCTCCTCGACTTTAACGTGGATTTTAAGCTGGATAGTCGTTTTTAACTTGATCACCAGATCAGTTCAGGGGTGAAGATGAGCTTTTCTAATCTTTGGCAACTGTCCAAGGTGAAACTGTTTCTATCACCTGTAATCCATGCCTTCATCTCGTCTCGGCTGGATCACTGTAACTCTTGGTTTCACACGGCAAACGTTACGGCTCAGGTGCGCCCGCCGGAGTCTTCACGTAACTTCAAAAGTGGGAGAGGAAATCCCACTGCATACAACTATGTTCAACCTCTGCGATCTGTCCTCTGCGGCGCCGCGAATCCGTTTCGCTGAGTTCAAATTTTCGCCAGACACCAGAGCTGAACCCCCATGAATAACTCTGTTTATCTTGAACTTAGCCAGTCGTCTCTCGCAAGTCTCAATGTCCAAAATGCAGCTGCCCGTCTCCTGGTTAGAGGACATGAGAGACCACATTATACTGGTTTTAGCATCGCTCCACTGGCCGCCTGTACATTTTAGAGTTCCTTCTATGATTCTTGTACTTGTCTTTACATGGTCTTTGCCCCACTTTATCTCTCTGAACTGCTTTCTCTTTATTTGCTGGCCCGGTGCCTCAGATCACCTCTGGAGACACCGAGGTCCAGACGGAAGCTCAGAAGGGACACAGCCTTCACTGTCCACTTTTAAAACCAGTCTAAGGACTCACTTTTATGCCCTGGCTTTTATCACTTCACGAGACCCCTGCTGTTTTATTGTTATTTCATCACTTTTATTATTTTATTGACTTTATGTGTTGTGTTCTTACCTTGTTTTAGTGTCGTCATCTTTTATGTTTCGTGTTCAGCACTTTGTTTGAGTTGTTTGTTTTTGAAAGTGCTATATAAATAAAGCTGAGTTAAGTTACTCTCTAGATTTTAATAAATGTGAATAACATAAAATAAAAAAAAATAAAAAAAAACTAATGTATCCCACAGCCAGTTGGATTTCTGGAAGTATTCTAGCTGTGGGCTGATGGGAGTTTGTGCTCTGCTTTCCAGTGTTGAGCCCGTGTCCTGTGGCTGCAGCATCACCCAGAAGGTGTCACTCCATCTACAAAGGTTTCGCTCAGTGTCTCATGGCTCTGGGCGACAGCCTGACGGACAGCGCTCACAAGGACGAGGACCCGCACGAGATTCACTCCATCTGCAGGTCGCTTATACCGCCGTCCCCACACATGGACAAAATGCAATGTATGAATTCTGGTTGGAGCAGAGAGTCTGCTGACTTCCAGCTTTTCCATCCACAAAAGCAGTTGGTCAGAGTTAATGAGTGTCTGCGTTCTGTGAGGCTCAGAGTACAAAGACAGGAGCTCTCTGGAGAAACAAGTTTTCGGAGTTTCAATGTGTAAAAAAAAAAAGTTTGGATAAGCAGTTTACAGTTGAACATAGTCAGTGCTGCACAGAGTCCACACTCTACAACAATACACTTTCTCAGGGTCTGGCGTGCTCATCCCTCCTTGGATTTACTGATGGACTCTTCTTATGAAGATAGAATTTATCAAACAAAAAAAAATTTTAAAAAAGAGCTCTGTAGTAGCCTTTTTAATCCACTGAGAGTTATGAAGAATGGGAGCACCAACGTTTCCGCTCTCAGGGGGAGTTTGATGAAGGACACTGAACTAAAGTTTGCAGCTTCGACGGCGCTCCCCGTGACATCTGTCTGAACTCACCTTGAACATGAACACAAAAGGAAGAGCTCCTGGAAAAAGATATTGTGCAACATAGTCGGGAAAACTGAATTTGGGCTATTTCAAAGAAACTCTGCATTTAAATCCTCATCCTGGAGAAAAGATTATATAAATTCCTGTAAAACTAGAGTTCAGATGAATGTTTTAAACACATCTTAATTCTAACCTGACAAACCACTGGTTGGCGTAACTCTGAAAAAGTTTTTTTCTTCCTAAAGGTACAATCCCTATTCATGTGCTCGATGTTTGTAAAATTTGCATCTTAAATTTTATTGTAGATCTTTAAAGTTCACACTTACTGTGTCTCTCTTTCCTGTTTCTTGCTGGGCTCAGGATCCAAAGCTGCATTTTCCTTCTTCCTTCCCATCTGTTCATCCTCTTGCTTCTTCACCTCTTTGTATCCTGTAAGCATCCATCACATTTCTCCCGCTCTCCTCTCTATTTATATGCACCTTTGTCATCCATCTTCCAGGGGAATCATCCGAACCAGGAAGAGGAAGATATTAGTGTGGGAACAGTCTTGGAATTAGATTACGGAAAGCTGAAAGCTCTGTTTCTGTCAGCTGAAATTTCACATAAACTAAAACTAATCTTGGGAAGCTATGATGGCGGCAAATGTAGATGCAGGAGAGGAAAAATGCAGAAGGAGAGTCGACGGCTTAACTCTTTTCTAATGGACTGTAACAGCGTTTGTTTTAGAAACTAGGTTTTTGGTCTTGACTCTAAACATGTTGTAATGATTACAGCTGCGGCTACAAGAATTAAACTATCGTCTTCACTGCTTATTTTTGGGATGAAGATTCAGAATTATTCTGAAAAACTCTCTGGGGACATGTGATGTTTGGAAACTCACTCATCAAGGCCAAACCAAAACAAAAAAACAACAATTGACTCAAAAATAAAAAAGAAATAAGCAGAACAAATACAATGATTATCAAAGTCTCAAAAACTTGTACAAACCCTCTCTTGATGTGATTTTTAAAGTTGAACATCACACACCAAAATATTAGGCTGTAATGTGGTTTCATGAAAAAAAAAAAACACCTTTATGGTTCAATTAATTTCTAATGGTGTAAAAAAAATAATCTTCTTTATTGGTATATTTTAAGGAGATGCTAAATTGAATCAGTGCTGGATTAAATAGACTGTATATTAGCTACGTACATTATGAAGGGGAAAATAAATTATTCTCCAAGCAAACTTTACATTTTGAATTCTGCTTCATTTCTAATTTTGGTTGCTGACAATTTTCTGTCTATAAATGACTCCAGTTAAGCAAACTATCATTTTCCAGACCAAAACTTGTAAACAAAAGCAGATCTCTTCAGTCATTGGCCAGCAGTTATGGGGGTGGGTTAAAAAAAAAAAAAAAAAAAAGGAAGGGCTGCAAATACTTGTCAGAATTGTTTACTTATTCAAACTTTTTACTTTGCTGATCTATTTGGAACATCTGTATCAACGTAAGGGCCAACACTTTTACTGCTACTTTGGTACAGTGGAGCCATGCTGTACAGTGGTTACTGAAGGCGCTACGGCTACGAGATACGCAGATCCCAACATGTAGATTGTTGGGAAAACAGTGTGAGAAGTAATGACTATCAGGAGAAAATTAATAGGAGAAAATTGCCTCAAGAACATGTTAAACAATCTTCATCAGAGTGAATCTTTAAGACAAAAAATTCTGGGATGTCTTCCTGGGATGTTTCAGGCCTGGCAGTTCTTCCTGATGGATGCATCTGAAATAAAGGAGAGAAATCGGGGCCTCTTTTTTTCCCTTTCGACAAAAATGAGGTTAATTTACAAAAACAAAATTATTTTTGTACTGCAAGACATACTTTGAAACAATATTGCCTTGCTCCAGCCTACAGATACTAGGAATCAGACCAGCCATTTGCCCCACTACAGTAGAGGGGATTACATCTGTTAAAAAACGAACACTGCTGCCATTTTAACCTTGTTATCCCGGTTGGCCCTTGATTATCCTTGAAGAGTCCCTTGTTAAAACAAATAAACCGGGCTCCGTCACCTGTTCAGCTCATTTGTCTGCTTGCAGATCCTTCTAACGATCACACGAGACACACAGCAGCTTTTTATCGGTAATACCTGATTAAAATAGGGTTAAGAAAGAGGCTTTAGAAAATTTCCACACAATAACGACTTGTGCTAGTGTGTGGGCCTGAGTCACCGTGGCCCTGCAGCCCAATCCTGGTACCACTCCATCGTTGTTAAGTCTCCTCTATTCCTTAAGGTACCAATTAAATGACTAATCCTGCACCTCAGCCACCTCGGTGTGACTGTTGCCTAATGCAGGCATACGAGTGCGCGCACACAAACACAAGCCTCCACAAACACACTCCATGTCCTCACTTCACTTATTCTGTTTCACCTCCCTCCATCTCCTCGCTCCGTTTTTCCTTCCTCCTTCCCTCCTCTCAGGAACACAGTTTTAGCACTTCCATGAGAGCCACCTAATGAGGTGGTAGCTCCCCTCTGAAGATCCGCAAACACTCGCACGCTCCATCCTCCATCGCGCGCTCGCTGAATAAGAGGCTATGATTTGCATCTAGGCCAAGGCTGCTCCATTGTCAGAGTTATCCCAGGAGCACCTCGCTGCTTTTATTCCTCATATCCACAATGAGCATTATGCTGCTGCAATCATTCACTGTTGATCCAGAGCAGGAGAGGTGAAAGGAAATATGTGAGGCTAAACATGCTATGAAAGAGACTCGGTAGAATTAGACTCTAACCTTTTCTTGAACAGTCTGAATAAAAAAATAGCAACTGCTTTTAAATTATACGAGTTTC
Source organism: Oryzias javanicus (assembly GCA_003999625.1). Taxonomy (NCBI): domain Eukaryota; kingdom Metazoa; phylum Chordata; class Actinopteri; order Beloniformes; family Adrianichthyidae; genus Oryzias; species Oryzias javanicus. The sequence continues at coordinate 25,210,976 of CM012442.1, forward strand.
ACGTCATCCTTTTCTAGTTTATTAAATTTTAAAAACGGGTGAGTAGATCTGCGTGAAGCTTGTGCTGTTTTATTACTCCAGTCTGTGCTGTACATAAACTCATACCAATATTGTTTGTTATAAATGTAATTTAAAAGAAACCCCAATATAACTTATGATAAATGAAATACATTTGAGTAAAAATATGGAAAAACTGCAAATCTTTCATATAAGATGTCTTCAGAACCTTCAGAGTTCTCTGTATTTGGATCAATTCAAAGGAGTTCTGATCCTGAATCAGCATCTCTGTCTCTCAAGGATGCCAGGTCGTTTAGTCTTTATGTGTTTTGTTCATCTAGAGCAGGGGTCGGCAACCTTTAACAGTAAAAGAGCCATTTGGACTTGTTTTCTCCTGATCAAAACCTTGAAGGAGCCGCATTGACTTAAGTTAGCCTTTAAGAAATTTGGATTTGCATTCATAACCTTATTTTTTTATTTACTTTTTAAAAAAAAAATACGAATAATGTCTATTTTTTGGAACAAACAGAAGCAAAAAAACATAAAAAGAGACTAGCATCTCTCAAAAAGAGATTTTTTTTTAATGTTTTTAACTTTAGTAGCAAAAAAGCAAGCTCGCTGCTTAATTACTAGCTGAACTTCAAATGTGCAAAACTTTCGTAATAATCAGCCAAAAATTTTAGCATGTTGCTGAAATAAAAGCTAAACTCAAAATCAGCCTTGAACTCCCAGTAGATAACAAATTAGCTAAAAATGTTAGCATATTGTTAAAATATTAGCTAAACTCCAAATTGGCATAAAAAACTAATTAGAGGCCAAATCTACCAAAAAGCTAGCTTGTTGCTTGATTACTAGCTGAACTCCGAAATAGCCTAAAATTCCTCAGTAAACTAACTTAGTCAAAAACGTTAGCATTTTTGCTAAAATAGGAGCTAAGATGCTAAATTAGCCAAAAAACCCCACAAGAAAACAAATTAGCCAAAAGCGTTTGTATGTTGCTTAAACAATAGCTAATCTCCAATTTTTTTAAACTGACTATTATTTTATTTTTCTTCAGCCAGAGAGCCAACATGGAAAGGTAAAAGAGCCAAATGTGGCTCTGGAGCAGCAGGTTGCAGACCCCTGATCTAGAGTCATTAAAGGTGTTTCATTTTAAAGAAATAAAATGTAAATGCTGAAAGGAGCATTTCAGAAACTCATCAAAACCTTTTTCTGCTCTTAATTTCAGGATGCTCTCACACCAGGTTAGATCTATGGACCTGATTTAAATGTTTACAATAGCATTTGGTTTGGTTTATTTAATTAAACTTACTGAAAATGTCACAAAAGCATGTTTTTATGCTCAGAATGGCCCGAAATGAGCTCTGAACTAGGAAAAAGATGTGAAAAAGGAAAGAAAAACCATTTATGACTGTATTCTTCTATAGAAGGCTGCAATGTTCTTACAAACAACATTAAATTCCTTTTATACACCATGTACTAAAAGTAAAGCAAGAAAAAGACAAACTGCTGGATGACCTCCATTGTTGTTTTTGCTTTTCTAGTTGTCACAAAAGAAATTACGTAATGACGTTCTAGCGGTCTACACCACGAATGCGCTGTGACTCAACTGGTCCGTCCCGTACTCCTCCTCCCGTACCGGACTGCTCAGTGGACATGAGGCTTTATTAGACCCTAGTGCCCCTTATCGGTTTATGCAAAGCTACCTTCACAACGGGCTCGATGTTGTGCATTCAAACAACCACTTTCAATGAAAGTCTTTGCAAACGGACATTTCCACGTTCAAAAATCTAGCATTCAAAGCTCACTATGGATGTTTTTAAAATCGTTTTCAGGCTCTATGGAAAGTTAAACCATCAGATTGTTGACCAATCAGACTAGGATTTGGTAAATACATATAGATGGCATCCTCTTTAATTCACAGAAGTGCCAACCATTTGAAAATTGATCACGAGGGAGAAATGGAAAATTCCAGTTTGTGTACGTGGACAGAATTAAATGACGTCCAGAATTTCTTATATAGAGCTGTGAAAGAAAAAGCCTGGAGCAAAAATTAACAAGATTGGCACCACTTTGACATTTCACACCAAGCCTCTTCCAACTGTTGGTACCGTACATGTATCAGTGGTGACAGTCAAATGTGAATCCCATATGCTGAAAGCACGCTCAAACATGTTTAGCCTAGTGAACATAGCTTAACAGTCATCCCTTTTGTCAACTGCCCTTACGTGTGGATATGGGCAAAAGAAAAGTGCAAACCTGTATGGGGCAAGCAGGTGGTCCGCTTGAAAACTTTTGGTTGTAGACCACCAGTGAGCTCGTAGAGCGAAATGTTCAGGTACATTTTAATACAAGTGACCAGTAACAATGAACACTTACACAATATGTATGGGTAAGTAAATGTTGAAGTAGGTTAAATTCAGCTACGTCATGAGGATTTTTCCTTTTTTTTTTTCCAACACCCAGCCAAATCCTGAACACTACGCAAGGACCCCGTTAGTGTTATTCACGTGAAAAAATGCCCTCTTCTCGCGTGCAGCCTGATTGTTAGAATTCAGAAAATGAAACAGTCAAAACGTGTTTTTAATGAGTGTCCTACAGACACTAAATAGAATGGAGTACTTTTTTAGTCCCGAAGGAACTTGCAAAGTTCATCCATTGCTCCGAACACACACACAAACAGGTTAAAAGTGTGAAAAAGTTATAAAGTATATAAAAGCAACAATAGACAAGTTGGATTAAAAGTATGGAGCTGTTAAAAAGCCATTAAAAAAGTTAAAAGTATTAATAACAGCTGTCCCAAAAACCTTAGTTGTAAAATAAACTAAAAATATTAACTAATGTATCACCTGCACACACAGCGCGATCAGGAAGGAGCTAGTAACGGCGCCTCTTTACAGGATGGCATCATCTGTAAGTGTGTCTAACTTGCATTACACTACACTTACTACATAATAATACCTCCCAAATTCATGATGCGTGTGACTAAAGCATTAGTTTACATCCACTGGATCACACCAGAATCCACTTAAAGTGGTCATACGACCTCAAAAGAACTGCTGGACATGTCTGCGCTCCTCTTAAGATCCACAGAAAACCCCAAAACCCATAGTACCCGTATGAGTCAACCCCCATGTATTTGACTATGGTGTGATCCGGTTCATGCAAACTAATACCAGAGTCCATTTGCAAGTAAGTTTGTTTGTTTGACCCCAAAGTTCAGGTGTACCTTCACACCTGAAATATGAAGCAGATCATTGAGGAAAAACAAACTTTAGTTATCTTCTGCTGTTTGCTTCCTGAGTTGACTGACATTCTGTCTCTCTAAGAAAATTCAATAACGTTGAGATTGACTGTATTCTAAAAGTAAACTTTAAAAAGAAAGTGTGGGGAAACTATTGATATGTTTTTACCTTCTGTTGGTCCACTCCAGTTCTGCGTGGCTCCAATATTAATATTTTAGGTGCTGAACAGAGAAGTGTGGAAAATTTGACCCAAGTCAAGGAGCCATTAAATCAGGAGATTTGAAATATTATACAGTTGTGCTCATAAGTACATACTCTGGAAGAAATGATGATTCCTGGGTTATTTTTCAGAGATTATGAATGATGATATGAATATGAAATGTAGCATTTATGGATGTGGCCAAAAAGTTCACTCTTGGTCTCATCACTCCAAATTTCTTTGGTCCAGAAGTTTGGAGGCTTGTTTCTGTGCTTTTCGATATATATCGTCCACAAACTATTTTGGGGAAAAAAGGTTTTCTCTGGCGACTTGAGCATGCAGCCCATTTTTCTCCAGGTGTCTCTTTATTGTATATCTTAAAACATCCACACCATAGTTTTTCAGAGTCCTGGACCACAGCTGAAGTTATTCGTGGGTTTATTTCTTTGGATCTCTAATGATCTCTAACATGGTAGAAATATCTGCGATCATGGTTTGATTTCAGCTGAACCCTTCACTTTCACCCTTCTTTTTTAAAGTTTGACATTCTCAGTTCCTTATATCTACTTATATCCCTTTCTTTTTTTGACTATTCAGTTACCTTTTCCCATAGATTTTTTTGACAGCTCTTTAGCTTTCTCCAAGACTCAGGATCCTGAAATATTAGTGCTGTACTGGATGAAAAATGCTGTTAGGAACCCAGAAACCCCAAGACCTTTTGTGCACACACATTGATTATGGGAAAACGAGTCACAGGTGAGGATGGTTACCTTGTGTGCAGAACAAAATAGTCAGGGTATGCACATTTTTTAATTGGGTAATCTGAGAAGTTTCTGTTGTCATGATTTTAAAAAGGTAAAAATACATGTTTGACCCATTTTTCACCCAACTACAGAGTCGTAAAAGGACATCAATGTAAAAACAAATAATAAACAAACAAATAATAATCATCTTTTTTTTCTAAAAATTGTTTTTTTTCTGGTTGCTATCTGGTGCACAGCAGATAGTAACTGAAAAATGAAATTCTAAAAACCGAAGTATAAAATTGTTTAACTAAAAATTTTTGTAAAAAAACTTTTTTCTGGTTACTCGCTGGTTACAGATAGTAACTAGTACACACCAGATAGTAACTAAAACATAAAATTCTAAAAATTTAAGTATAAAGTTGCTTTTCAAAAAATTGCTGTAAAAAAAAAATTCTGGTTACTAACTGGTCCGCACCAGATAGTAACTAGTGCACACTAGATAATAACTGACCAATAAAATTCTAAACATTGAAGTATAATATTGTCAATCTAAAAATTTTTGTAAAAAAAATGTTTCTGGTTACTAGCTGGTCCGCACCAGATAGTAATTGGTGCACACCAGATAGTAACTGAAAAATTAAATTAAAAAAATTAGGTATTAAATTGTCTCACTAAAATTGTAATTAAAAAAATAGTTTTCCTGGTTATTATCTGGTGCGCACCAGATAGTAATGGAGAAAAAAAATGCAAGAAATAGATTTTTTTTTCTAAAAATTTGAAGTTAAAAAAAATTCTCTAAAAATTGAAGTTTTTTTTTTTTTTTATTTTGTCCAGTTTTGAACCGGTGCGAACAAGTCACTATCTGCTGATCACCATTTGATAAACAGAATTTTTGTTATTTTCACTTCCTTTTTTTGAAAAAAAACATTTTTTTTACTTCAGTGTCCCTTTTAAGGGGTTCTGTACCCAACCATTAATTATGAGTGGAAAAATGTTTTTTTTTGTGCAATCATTCATATTCTATGAAAAATGACCAAGAAATCCCGATTTCTTCAAGAGTATGTACATTTACAATCACAACTGTTCTTGTATTACATGTATTTGTTAAAGTTTCATGGTGTCTTTATTGTGTTTGACCAAGATAACTCTTTTATCAACCCTTTTTTTGTTTTTCTAAAAAAAAACAAAACAGGTGGAAAAATCTGTTTAAGTGGGAGCTAAAATGTTATTATCTGACAACTTCCCCTGAAAAGGTTGAGCTTCCTTCACTCAATCTCCTCCCTGCACACCTCCTCCATCTGCTTTTATATTTCGTTCTCTACAGATTTAGATAAGGCCGTCCCATTGCAGCGCTCCTTTTTCTCTATTCATGCCTCAGTTTAAAGTTCCTTTCAGCCCTCGGCTCACGCACACTTCAGAATCAAAACTGCTGCAAGGAAAAAAAAGAAAAAAATATTCCCAAGTTCATCATTGTTGGTGCAGAAAGGATTTCAATAGACAAAAGGCAGATTAGATTCTAAAAATAAAGTCCTGTTCTTAAATATCAGAGATTTCTCAATTCAGAAGTGAATTAGTCCAACAGATAAATCATATAACGCATTTTTCTGCTGCTGCAGAATATAGATCAAGTCGTGGCAGAAAAGAAAAATATTTTTTTCCCTCTTCAACAAGAGCTTTCGTGAAGCCTCTGTTCAGCTGATGAAGGCCACAGCAGCTGAGGTGCGCCGCGTTTAATATGAAAGCTTTGTCAAACTCTTCCCCAAGAATAGCTGAATTCTTTTCATTCTTCCGCTTCTTTCAGCTCACGCAACACGCTGTAGTTTAAAGGCTGTGACACGGTTCAGTTATGTTTTTATTCTTTTAGTACATAAACCTTGAACTGAGCATTCATGCTGTTTTCTGTCCTCTTTCTGCAGGATGTGGAAAAAAGACTGCCACATTTTCCTTTTACCATCTTGTTATTTCCTCCTCTGACATCCACACTTAACAGACTTCAGCAGCAAAAGTTATTTCCTACTTTAATTTCTGTTCAACTTCAAACAGAATTTGGGCCGTTTTGTAAATATTCCACATTTTTTGAGGCAGAAAACGTGACTATGGACAGATCGGACTTCTTTAAGGTGGTTTCAGTAGTCCGAATGAACAGCTTGGGGCAGCTGTCAGTGACTGCAGCTCAGTGTTACCAACAGTCTCACACAATGCGTCTGAAAATTAAACTAACAAAGAAGCAAATATTTAGGGAGGTATCAGAGAAATATTGTTTAGTGTGTGGAGGTGGGATTGGGGGTTTTCCATTGACGGATTTGAAAATCAAAGCATTTCCAATAAATCAAGACCTGCAGAACTTCAAAGCAGCTAAAGATGCTTGTCCACATTTCTGATTCAGCTTTACTGTTGTATGAACATTAAAGACAGACAGAGAGAAAAATGCAAACACAACTGTAACAAAAGGTTTTAAATGGAACTTTTTTCAGTTCAAATTACTTTGGATTTAAAGTTCCACTCTGATCATATTTTGATCTATTGTGAAAGTGTTCTTTATGGTCTTTTAATTTTGAGAATGCATCAAAAAACCTGTCACTTTCTTGGACATAGTTTCTCTAGAGAAGCAGGATTTCATTAGAAATTCGCCTCTTAGCGTGAGCAGGAGTGTTGGCAAGGAGTAAGCCTGCTCCCCTTCCCATTATCCATCTGTTTACATGCTCTCCTGCTAGCTTACAGCCCCTCACAACATTAGCAGTACAACAAAAATGGTGAGCAATATTGGAGCTATACATCCGTACAGTTTTGAGCAAGATATAAGTTCAGACAAGGAAAACAAAGACGTACATGGATCTAGTCCTCTACAAATACCAGAAAGGAACAAAACAGGGAGCTTGTGGCTTTCCGTACATTATTGCTTCAAGCTTTTATAGACATTTGCTGCTCCTGATTCACCAAAGGAGCCATACCATAAAAACTCTACTTTTTGAGGTTTTAAATGCATTTTACTGTTCAATCTTCACTATAAAGAACCCCAAAGTGGTATTTTGATCTAAATAATCTAAATAAGAGTAATCCTCTAAAAACCTGAGCTATCAGCAGTAGCCCCTCCCACACCCACAAAAACAGTCACATCATGCTGATGTCAGCACGATGTGGCCCGCCCCCTCCAGCACCAACACACAATCTCTCCATGGAGCAGTAATCAGTAAAATACTTTCATTTTAGAGGCAGAGTACAGTATATCTTCCAATTGTGTCCGGTCTTCAATAAATTCCAGCTCAAACAGGTGTTGGTTACTTTAGACGTGGGGCTCCTTTAAGACACCCCCCACCCCCAGACATCGAGTGTATTTGTTATGAACCAGCGTAGTGATGTCCATGTTACGTCCCTCCTTGGGAAGGAGGAAGAGAGTGTGTAACATACAATAAAAATTAAATAAATAAATAACCGGGCAGGGATAAGATGGGGACACAGCTGTTTAATATGGTGACAGGTGGCAGGTGTCCCAACATAGACAGAACAATACAACCAAAAGACTAGATGAACTAATACTAACAGTAACTTAAATTCTCAGGCTTTATAGCGATCAATAACAAAATGAAACAGCCAAACAACTACCACTCCAAAAGCATTAAACGAAACAACCAGAGGAAAGTTAATACCACAAAAAAACCACAACAAACGAAAGAGGGGGAAACCAAAGCTTTTTGCAGGCTTGGCCAGGCAGACAGCAGGGGCAGGCTGAGAATCTAATTCCACTCAGGATTCAGCCGCCACTGGAGCGCAGCGTCCTGGCTTCTTTTAAACTTCCCTAGCACAGGGATTGGTGGAAAGGTGCCTCAATCAGCTCTGCAGGAAGGGGGGAGTCAGCAGCAGGGAGAAGCTAGACTTCTGCAGGGGCTGGGAAAACATATGGAGAGAAACAAACAAAGCACACACACACAAAAACACACACGACACAGGGGTCGTAACACCCCTCCCTTAAGCTGCAAACCTTTAAATCTAAGGTCTTGCAAGCAAGCAAACCCACCGAAATTAATAAAGTGTGTGATTTGCAATTCACGTGTTTCTGGTCTGGACAGGTCATCACCTAACCTTCTCTGTTATAAGAGAGTTCAGCGCCTTTCGACACAGGCTGCGAGACTCCTGCTTCACTCCAGCAAACGAATAGCTAAAGGGCTCTTCACCTGGCGAGCCGGACAAGCTCTTTCTAAAGGGCGTTGGCACAACAACGTCATTCTTAAAGTGACGGATAAAGACGCGCGCTCTTTTCCGTTTTACCTCCGGAGGTGTCGGGAACCTTTCCTTTGGGACCAGACTGGGACCTCGCGGGGTTTGAATAAATTCTAAATCAGCTGAACTGATCTCGAGTGACTCTTGCGCGGAGCCACGTACAGAAAAACCACGGGATAAACGTGTGCGTAAAGACTGGCCGGGTCTTTGCGCAGCGCTTAACTGTGCGCGTCCGGAGAGCGCGGACAGCCCGGGGCGTTCCAAATCACATGTGGGCTCCTTCTCCATCTTCACCTGCGACGGAGAAGGTCCGTCAAGTTCAGTGCGTGACCTCATCACATAATCGTCAGCGCTGTCAGTCAAATAAACATTTGCGTAATTCCGGGTCTGCCCGTGCGTAAAGGCGCAGGCGGGGTGCACCTTGCGTCTGAAGGCACGGGGCGGATTATTGTTTTTACGTTGCGCTACGGTGGGTTTGTGTACCATTCCACAATGTGGTGCTTTACCGCCAGCCACATCATTCCCCAGCAGCACGGCTACGCCTTTTACGGGCAGCCATGGACAGACTGCCATGGGGAACACACCAGACACCAAGTTGGACCTCAGGTACACGCGATGCACAGGGAGGGGCATGCTCTCCATCCCAATCCCACGCAGTACAGTGCTGTAACCAGAAGATGAACACTCAGAAAAGTTTAGTGTGTTAGCCAAAATTACCGTTTGAGCCCCGCCAGTGTCCCTCAGAATGCGCACAGAGCGCTCGTCCGCGCGCTCGCCGGTCAGCGAGACGAGACCTTCAAAGAGGAAAGGTTTAAAACAGGGATCTGGGTTCTTATTTTTACCTGCTTTAAGAATCACACCGATCCCTTTAGGACTTAATGGGCTCTGTTGTGCAGGTTCGGGTTGGCTTTTTAGAAGACTACAGTCAGCGATGACATGTCCAGCTTTGTGACAGTAAAAACATTCACGTGTTTCTCTTTGTGTGTTTGGCTTGTTGCGAGTTGGCTGAGGTAAAGCTGCAACTCTCAGGTGGTCATGATGCACAGGGAAGGATGTTTTATGAGTTAACATATATTCATCAGCCAGCACCGCTGCTGACGTCACAGTATTCACTTTGTGTTCGTTCAGATACACAACAAGACGCTCTGGCAAACTTCTTTTAAACTCTTCCAACAATATTAATTCCCGAAGTGAAACAAAATCATCAACTTTAGAAGATGCACACCATTTGTCAAAAAGAACGCTCTTTTCCCGCGCAAACTCCACATGAGTTTGGGTCGGACCCTTTCTCTGCTGTCTGAACCTCTGCCGGTAGGCTTCAGGCACGAGTTCGTATGCCTGTAACACAGCCGCTTTAACTTTATCGTAATCCAAACTGTCAGCGAGAGGGAGCGATGCTACGACCTCCTGCGCTTTACCGTACATTTTGCAATGTAACAGCAATGGCCAAATCTCTCGGGGCCACTTCAAAGTGCCAGCGATACGTTCAAAGGAGGAGAAATAAGAATCCACTTCCGACTCTCGGAATGTGGGAACTACTGAAATGAATTTACTTACATCAATCGGGCCGGTGAGTAAAGTGGGGGAAGAGGCAGTGACGTCAGCCGGGAATCCCGAGGGGCTGCGCTGAGCCGTGTGGGCGTCAGCAGCAGGGGATACCGGAAGACGGGCTTGGGCCTCCAACTCCAGCTGTCTGATCCGCACCGCTTGTTCGGCTTGGATTTCAAGGCGTTTTATCTCGAGACGCATCTGGCGTTCCTGAGCTCTTTCCTGAGCTTCCATCTGCAGCCGGGCAAGACGCACCTTTAACCGTGTCTCACCCCGCGACCCATCACTGCCGGGAGAGAACGGCTCATACCTGGGGAGGCTGAGGGGGACCTGTCCCGCCCCAGTCTTCCCTGTCACCTCTCGTTGAGGTGTGCCTGGCACGGGAAGCGTTTCCGCGTGCCCGCGGTCACCCGCGGGCGGGGCGCCGCTGTCGCGCTCGCGGTCACCTCTGTCCGAGGCGCCGTCCGCGGACTTCAGAGGCGCAGTCTGGACCGGTAGCCTGAACACACCCTTTTCCTCCAACCTACTCACCAACAAGTCAAACAGTTCCTGTTTCCCAATCGGGTTCACGTAACTGATCTCAAAATGTTTTGCAATCTCCACCAAATCGCTTTTTCGGCACTGTTTTAACAATTTTATTGTTGGACGGGCAACAAAACCTGTTAGAGTCCGATGAATGCACCTTTATGTTTTTGTTAGAGTGCGAAGAGCGTGCCTATACAATTTTTATTTTGGGACTATTTTGTTCAGCGGAAGGTTACGCTGCTGTATAAATAAAGGCGGAACATCTTGCCCCGGGCACTTGGTGAGTGACGGACATGATGGCTACCGAAACAGTGAAGAGTTGTACGAAGTCTCTTTTTATTACCGGGCTGTGTGTAACATCAGGAGGAGATGTCTGTTCCAGAGAGCACAGGAGAAGGCTCACATGCGGCCAGGGAGAGATCCGCTGCAGAAGATTCTACAGGTTACGGGTCCAGGCAAGTGCTAGCTACAGCAATGCACGGACGCGGACTCCCGCCGAGATTCGACGGAGACGAAGCCCGCTACCATATATGGGAGGCTAGGTTTTTAGCATACTTGAAAACCATTGCCTGAAAGATGCTATCCTCGGGAGCCAGCAAGCAGGAGCTGCGGATGTGGAAGCCGGTAGGAAAAATGAGCTGGCATATGCAGAACTGTGTGGTTGTCTGGATGACAAGACGCTAATGCTAATCCTGTATGAAGCGCCAGATGACGGAAAGAAGAGTCTAGAAATATTGAGACGCCATTTTGAGTCGGAAGAAAAACCGCGAATTGTCGGACTTTACACAGAGCTAACCAACGTGCTAATGGCTGAAAAAAGAAGAGCTAGCTGACTATTTAGCTCGTGTTGAGAAGATTGTGGCGGCACTAAGCCGAGCTAAAGAGACTCTTAGCGATGCACTGTTGGTGGCAATGGTGTTAAAAGGACTCACAGATGAATACGCACCGTTCTCTGTACATGTTACGCAGACGAGAGAGACTCTTTCATTCAGCGAGTTCAAGGCTAGGCTGAGGAGCTTTGAATGTTCACTCCGCTACCGCTCAAGACCGCGTGCAGATGAAGTAATGATGATTAACCACAAAGAAAAGCAGACCAAGTATAAAAATAATGAAAAGAAATACTTTAGCGGAGAATGTTTTATTTGTGAAAAAGTTGGCCATAAAGCTAGAGACTGCAGAAACAAAGCTAAGAAACCACAACGAAACGTCAGGGCTGCTTACACACAAAATAGCAGCAAAGCAGTCGCCATCACAGACACAAGGCAGAGCACAACGCGGACCAGAGATGAGCATACTGCTGAGCAGGAGACCTTCATCCTCCGGGCAAGTGAATGGCAACCCCACAACACACAACCAGAGGGATTGCTTGTGGATAGCGGTGCATCAGCTCACATCATGACAACGAAGAAGCTTTCATCAGGTTCGACGAGACGTTCCGGCCCAAAGACCACGTCATGCAGCTGGCAGACGGAACCCGGATTGCTGGCAGTGTATTAAAGAAAGGAGACGCCCAGATCAAAATCACTGACAGCAATGGCAGAGTGGTGAGTGTCCAGCTCACAAATGCACTTTTGATTCCCGGATATCCACAGAATATTTTGTCTGTGGAGGCAGCAGCTTCAAAAGGAGCGAAGTTCAACTTTGAGATGAACAACAACAAGATGATTCTCCCTAACGGTACAACATGTGACATGAAGGTAAAAGACAGACTGTATTATCTGGACATGGCAAAAGAAAACTGTGATGATTCCTGTAATGCATGTTATGACCTGAAAACTTGGCATGAGGTAATGGGTCATTGTAATTATGATGATGTAATCAAACTGGAAACAGTGGTGGATGGTATGAAAATCAAAGATAGAAAGTGTAAGCCTAACACTTGTGAAACATGCCTGCAGGGTAAATTCACTCAAACCAGAAACAGGAAGCAGATGTAAGGGCTAAAGCACCTTTAGAGCTCATCCATACAGACCTGGGTGGCCTATTGCCCCAGAGTCACTAGATGGGCACAAATATGCCATCACTTTCACAGATGATTTCTCAGGGCCATTTATGTGTATTTTTTGAGAAGTAAAGACAAAACAGTTGAAGCTACGAAACAGTTTCTAGCTGACACAGCAGCTTATGGCAAAGTCAGACGTCTGAGATCTGACAATGGCACAGAGTTTGTCTCTGAAGAGTTCCAGTCATTACTCAGAGACAATGCTATTAAGCACGAGAGATCAGCACCTTACTCACCCCATCAGAATGGGACCGCTGAGAGGAACTGGCGTACATTGTTTGAAATGGTGCGCTGTATGCTGATAGAATCAGGTTTACCAAAGGAACTGTGGCCTTACGCAGCTCGGACAGCAGCAGTCATAAGAAACAGGTGTTACTGTAAGAGAACAGGGGAAACGCCATATTTTCTTTTTACTGGAAAAAGACCAAATTTGTCAAAGATGAAAAAGTTTGGTTCAGACTGTGTAGTATATGAACAAAACAGGAAAAAGCTTGACCCAAAGGGCAAAAAGGGAATTTTTGTTGGTTTTGATCGTCATTCACCAGCTTATATGATCTATTTTCCAGAGTCAAACAAGGTTCAAAAACACAGGCTGGTCCAGTTCACTACAAAAGAAAAGACTGAGAGTCAGACACAGACTGACGCAGACCAAACTGAGGACCGCTACATGGAGTGGGTATCCACACCACCAGAGGTGACACAAACACAGAATCAGAGAAAAGATACAGATGAGGAAGAGAACTCGAACCCAGACATTGACACAGACGCTGACACACAGACTACACTTACAACTGGTAGAGTTAGAAAGAAACCAAAATACTTAGAGGACTATGAGTGTGCAGCACATAACCAAGAGTTAACCATTGACTACTGTTACAGAGCTACAGTTGGACTGCCACAGACCTTCAAAGAGGCACTGGCATCACCATCATCAGAGAACTGGAAAAAGGCCATGAAGGAGGAAATGGCAACACTTAAAGAAACTAACACTTTCTCACTTGTACCATTACCAGAGGGTAGACAGACAGTGGGGGGAAGGTGGGTGTATGCTCTTAAAGAAGACGACACAGGAAAAGAGACTTACAAAGCCAGATATGTAGCAAAGGGATACAATCAGGTAGAAGGGCTTGACTATTCTGAGACATTTTCACCGACAGCAAACTTGACTTCACTGCGTGTCCTCATGCAGCTCGCTGCACAACATGACCTGACACTACATCAAATGGACGTTAAGGCAGCTTACTTGCATGCGCCTATTGACTGCGAAATATATATGGACCAACCAGAAGGTTTTCAGACTAAGTCAAAAAATGGTGGACAGCTGGTGTGCAAGTTAAACAAATCAATTTACGGGCTTAAACAGTCTGGGAGAAATTGGAATCTCATGCTACATGATTTCCTACTTGAGAGTAACTTTGTGCAAAGTCAAAGTGACAACTGTATTTACACCAAACTGTCTGAGAGAAAAAGTAATCTTGTTAGTGTGGGTTGATGACATAGTCGTGGCTGCAAGCAGTGAAGTTTGTTTAAAGGAGGTCAAGGAGAAACTGAAAAGTAAGTTTAAAATGAAAGACCTTGGGCAACTTTCTCATTTTTTAGGGGTTGATTTCACACAGGGAGGGGGTTCTGTCCGAATGAACCAAACCAGGTACATTACCAAAATTTTGGAAAAGTTTGGGATGTCTGATTGCAAATCTAGAGCAACTCCCAGTGAAGTGAAATGTGATCTAACTCCAGAAGGGCTCAAACAGACCAAAGAAAATACAGAGGCATGTTGGGAAGCCTCATCTATATCATGACCTGCACTAGGCCTGATATAAGTTGGATTGTGAGTAGGTTGTCACAGTACATGTCTGATCCCAGGGAAAAACATATGACAGCACTGAAACACGTGTACAGATACTTACAAGGGACAAAAGAATATGAACTGTGTTATAACAAATGTGACACTAAACTTGAACTTACGGGATACTCTGATGCAGACTGGCCAACGACCCAGAGGACAGGAAAAGCACTACAGGCTATTGCTTCAGTCTTAGCCAAAACAGTGCTATTGTTTCATGGAAAACAAGGAAGCAACAAACTGTTGCACTGTCGACATGTGAAGCGGAATACATGGCGCTAGCCGCTACCATTCAAGAAGCGCTGCACCTTTCACAACTCTTAAAGGACATGGACCCAAATTTTGAGTCCACAACCAAACTGTTCGAAGACAACCAAGGGACTATACGCTTAGCAAGGAACCCAGTAAACCGCCAGCGGAGCAAACACGTGGACATTAAATACCATTTTATAAGGTCCAATGTGTTGCAGGGCAAAGTTGTTTTAATGTATTGTCCTACAGAAAACATGGCTGCAGATGTGTTCACAAAGTCTGCCACAAGAGCCAAAATTGAAAAGTTCAGTTCTTATATGTTTGGCATTTAATGCAAAGGTAAAAGGAAGTATATGTGACATCATCGAGTGGGGGTGTTAGAGTCCGATGAATGCACCTTTATGTTTTTGTTAGAGTGCGAAGAGCGTGCCTATACAATTTTTATTTTGGGACTATTTTGTTCAGCGGAAGGTTACGCTGCTGTATAAATAAAGGCGGAACATCTTGCCCCGGGCACTTGGTGAGTGACGGACATGATGGCTACCGAAACAGTGAAGAGTTGTACGAAGTCTCTTTTATTACCGGGCTGTGTGTAACATCAGGAGGAGATGTCTGTTCCAGAGAGCACAGGAGAAGGCTCACATGCGGCCAGGGAGAGATCCGCTGCAGAAGATTCTACAAAACCCTCCAGACTAAAGCCAGTCGCCATGGTTTTCCCCTTTACAAACTGGCGTCCTCTACGCACAAACACAGAAGGAAGGACACGTCAGCACAAAGCTGCCAGGTAGTCACTAGTAACAGCTGGCCACAGCTGACACCCCATTAAAGATCCCGGACGAGCCCCCACTCCTTGGGAAGGAGGAAGAGAGTGTGTAACATACAATAAAAATTAAATAAATAAATAACCGGGCAGGGATAAGATGGGGACACAGCTGTTTAATATGGTGACAGGTGGCAGGTGTCCCAACGTAGACAGAACAATACAACCAAAAGACTAGATGAACTAGTACTAACAGTAACTTAAATTCTCAGGCTTTATAGCGATCAATAACAAAATGAAACAGCCAAACAACTACCACTCCAAAAGCAATTAAAGAAACAACCAGAGGAAAGTTAATACACAAACAAAACCACAACAAACGAAAGAGGGGGAAACCAAAGCCTTTTGCAGGCTTGGCCAGGCAGACAGCAGGGGCAGGCTGAGAATCTAATTCCCACTCAGGAATTCAGCCGCCACTGGAGCGCAGCGTCCTGGCTTCTTTTAAACTTCCCTCCCAGCTCAGGGATTGGTGGAAAGGTGCCTCAATCAGCTCTGCAGGAAGGGGCGGAGTCAGCAGCAGGGAGAAGCTAGACTTCTGCAGGGGCTGGGAAAACATATGGAGAGAAACAAACAAAGCACACACACACAAAACACACACACGACCAGGGGTCGTAACAGTCCAGTGCAACTAAAAGTAGATATATGGTATGTGCATCCATCTTTGAAGAAATTTAGAGACTTTATTTTTGTGGGAGAAAACAAAGAAAGGCTGATGTCATGAAATGGGCGGCAATCACACGCGGTGGCAGGCGGAGCTTCAGAAATCAAGTCATTTTCCTTCTGGGTAGGAAAAAACTCTCAAAAATAACTAATGTTTCTTAAATAATTTGTTTATTTAGTGTTCCAAAAGTAATATATAGTCATATATATAGATATAGCTCACTCTGAAAGGCTTAATGGAATGACTCCTTTAATAAAGATTTAGTACACTTAGAAAAGCAGTTTTAATCTTAATATTCTTTGCATATGTCCTCTATAATCAGAAAAATGCCACAAGAATGTGTTTAAAAAAGAGTTTGTGTCTTCTTTAAGTCATTTTGGTCAGACATTCATTGAAGGTTGTCTTTACAGTCTGTGGTTTACTGGAGTCCAAAAATTGCTCCATCGTTTTGTATCTTTCAGACAAATTTGTCATGGAAATTTAATTTGATGCAACATGAGTCTTAAATACATTTTTAGCAGCTCAACTTTGTTTTATGGAAGTGATCGTTTGGGTTCAGCAGGTCAGACCGCAGTCAATTTGGTTTCACAAAGAGTGTGGTTTTGCAGAGTTCATTATTTGTGATATAGAAAAGCCACTCATTTATTAACTCTGACTGAAGAAGAGCTCAAGGACAAATTAACTCTAAGACTCTCACACTGCAGCAGACGCACATACGTGATATAAAATTAGTTAGTAGTTAATCCCTTTAGTGCCTCTCCTTGTGATTTACTGATTAACACAATAATTTGATCAACCTTGTGGGTCACAGATTTTAAAGTTGCATTTAAAAGCTAATATGATCTTAAACACTTTACATTTTAAACATTAAAGTAATGATTCAAACACACAAGAACGTCTAGCTTTTTAAAGAGAATGTGTGTTTCTGTAAAAGAAAGTAAGAAAGCTTCCTGATAAAATTTGTGGCCAAAAAATGTTTGTCCTTGCTGACAAGCTTCCCCGCTTTCTAGAAGAGCACCTCCAGCTCCAAACAGTGCAACTTCATTTATTTATATGGCCCCTACAAATGACTGCAGTCACACAGGACACTGTATATTACAAGCTCTAAAACATTAAAAACAACAACTAAAGCGATTAAAGAACAAAATATAAACATCATAAAATCTTTATATAAAAGCAAATGCACAACAGTAAAAAACAAAAAAGCGCAGCATTTGGAGAGAAAATAGACTCACTCTGATTTCTCAGATTCTTGATTTGTGCATGTATAATTCTTGATTTGTAACTTGAATAATACGTTTTGTGCAAAAGTTAAAAAAAACAAAATTAAAAAAAAATACAAAATACAATTTACACATGCACAAATTACAATTACAACAGCTTGAAACTAATTACACAAAAAAATCTTTAAAACTACGCACAAATCACCTCTTACGCACACACAATACATCAGTTACACAAGAATCTATCGTGAGACTCTTTTCACGTCTCACAAATTCGTCCGTGAGTGATGCGTTCAAGGACTACTAGAATGCTCATTCACCATAGTTCTCTTGTCAGCCGTTTTAAACGTCGATTGTGAATAATATCCGGTAAAACTTGACATTTTCCCTCTTTCTTAAAAATTAATTAATTAATTAATTACACCGCTTGGTGCACATAGAGAAAATGCTTGTCTCCCTCTGAGGTTCCTCTAGGACCTCTGAACCTCCAGGACAACCTGATCATCTGATTGTACAGGAGTCTTCATCTGAAGCCTTACAGTCACATGCAGGGTGCTGCTGGCATTTGGGTTGTCCAAGCCCATGTAAATCGTATAAGCTGCATTTCCATTGACTATGAAATTGCACAAATTGGATTCGCAATAATAAAATTGCCACTAATGATGACACAATTATAAAATAAACAAAAAAATTGATTTATTTTTAATTAAATGAGTCATTTTACCAACAACCAGATTGCACACAAGATTTCACAGCTCATCAAAAGTGGACCGTGTAATGCGGAATTGTTGGATCCACAGCTCCTCTGTAAAACCACAATTTTCAAAAATTTCTTTAGCCGTAGCTGCTCCCACGTAGCTTGTCGCTCCACGGCCTAAAAAAAGATGCTGACGTCTCCTTTGATGCATGATAATAATGATTTTGTTTGTTTGCATAACTAGGATTTAATGAAAAGATATACTTGTGAAATTGTGTTTTTTGCACAATTTCTAGAATTTTGATAAAGTTTTGCTCATATGTGTAATGGTACAGACTCTCAAAATCCATCAGCAAAATAAAACGTTTGAAAAATTGAAAAATCCAGACAAGATTTTGCAGACTCCGGCGCATCCATCTTTAGTCACGTGGTTTTGTTTACAAAGTTTGCTCATGCTAAGGAGGCAGGGTCATGGATCACATCGTGAAATGGGCGGGACCGACAAGGAGTGAAAGGCGGAGGCTCAGAAATTGAGTCGTTTTACTTCCGGGTATTAAAACGCACCACAAAAATGACTCTTATTTCATAAATAATTTGTTTTTTAGTGTAATATATGATTATATATGTGGATATAGTTTAATCTGAAAGGCTGAAGAAAATCATGGTAGGGTCTCTTTAAGGGACGTCATGAAAATGGAATAGCATTGTCATATGTGCAGTAAGAGTATTGTGAAGTATTTGTAAGGAAGGCTAAATTGCATACACACATGATGTAAAGGTGATGTAGTCATACAGTGTCCTGATGCCACACTAGTTGTTCATAAGGTGAGCATACCGGCTCTTTACTGGCCGCGCAAAAATGCTGAATGCACAGGGAGTGCAGGTGATGCATAAGGATGAACACACAACTACACTCTGATTGTCCAACTCACTAAAATCTAACAGGCTGCGCACAAGGAGTGCACACTTTTCACTTTAACAGCAGACTCCTTACGCATTGTGTGTGGGTTTGGGGGGGATTAAAAAAAAGAAGACATTAAAATGACGTGCCAGCCTCTCATCTACTTCACCATTACTGTACTCTTGCGATGCTGTAAGTGTTCACTATGACTTGTCACCCGAAGCATGCCTCTAGGAAAATGTGCATGAACATTTTTGCTCTACAGGTTCACTGAGCGATCTATGACTTGATATTTGCTCTACAGGTTCACTGAGAGATCTATGACTGATATTTCCCTACTGGCCCCACACAGATAAGTAATTTCTTTGCCCACTGACAGCCCATATGCACCTTTAAGGGCAGTTATGACAAAGGAATAAACAGGCACAAATCTCTCACTGTTCATAACTGTACTCTTTCAAACTGTACTGCCTGTTTCTCAAAAAAACAAGTATTTTTAACATCCTTAGTAGAGACTTAAGAATCGTCTTCCTTTGTGCAATTCTCTTGACTTTTATTGCTATTAGTAAAGAAAAATAAAATGTTCTTTTTAAGGAATTTCAAGCCACTGCAGAAGCTCATATTGATCTTTTCTGAAGGAAATTTAAGTTACACAAGTGATACAAAGTGAAAAGAGTTTATATATTTTGATGTGACATTTTTAGTCTTTATATAGTATTTGAACCTTTGTGTGTCTTTATTTTTGTACTTCAAAGTTTGAAAGTGAAAAAAGGAGCTTCCACAGATGTTGCAGAATGTCTTGGCGGTGTTCTGTGCTCGGTGTTCATTTTCATTTTATCTTCCAAATGAGGAATCTTAAGCTCTGAGATGAGGAAATGGGAATCTGCTCAGCAAAACTCAACTTACAACAAGAGCCAAACCTTTAAAAGAAGCTCAGAGCTCTGAAACATTTTGGAGTGTCAGCGGCAGAACAGACGTTCTCTCAGGAGGTTTCATTTCTGTGATAACAGCTGCACGTCTGTCAGTGTCCTCGCAGAGTTTCTGCTGTCTCTGCACCACCTATGTGAGTGCACAGGCCCAGACAGCCATGTCCACATGTACGGCACACACCTGCACACACTCTCCTGCAGACACAGGTGGAAGCGCACACTCCTGAAAATGCACACATGCAAGCACACCCACCTTCCCACACATATAGAAGCTCACATACCTAAAAGCACACACACCTGGAAACATATGCACCTGCAAACATGTACACCTGCAAACACCTGTAAACACGTACATCTGCAAAACCAAACACTTGCAAACACACACACACGTAAACATATGCACCTGCGAATACACACACCTGTTAAACACATAAATGCAATTACACATGTAAAAACACTCATCTGCAAATACAAACTCATACCACAAAACACACACCTGCAACCATGCAGACCAGTAAACACACATTCATCTGAATGTACACACATCGACAAAATTGTTGGTACCCCTCAGTTAAAGAAGGAAAAACCCACAATTCTCACTGAAATCACTTGAAACTTACAAAAGTAACAATAAATTAAAATTCATTGAAAATTAAATAATCAAAATCAGTCATTACTTTTGAATTGTTGATTAATTATTTTAAAAAACAAACTGATGAAACAGGTCTGGACAAAAATGATGGTACCTCTATAAAAGATTGAAAACTATTTGACCAGAGTGACATGATTAACTCAGGTGTGTCCTTTAATTGACATCACAGGTGTTTCCACACTCATAATCAGTCAGTCTGCCTATTTAAAGGGAGACAAGTCGTCACTCTGCTGTTTGGTGAAAAGGTGTGTACCACACTGAACATGGACAACAGAAAGCCGAGGAGAGAATTGTCCCAGGACATCCGAAAAAAATTATAGACAAACATCTTAAGGGTAAAGGCTATAAGACCATCTCTAAACAGCTTGAAGCTCCTGTGACAACAGTGGCTCATATTATTCAGAAGTTCAAGACCCACGGGACAGTAGCCAACCTCCCTGGACGTGGCCGCAAGAGGAAAATTGATGACAAATTGGAGAGACGGATCGTTCCAATTGTATCCAAAGAGCCCAGAACAACCTCCAAAGAAATTAAAGATGAACTCCAAGGCCAGGGTACATCAGTGTCAGATCGCACCATTCATCGTTGTTTGAGCCAAAGTGGACTTCATGGGAGACGACCAAGGAGGACACCACTGCTGGAAAAAAATCATAAAAAAGAGAGACTGGAATTTGCAAAAATGCATGCTGACAAGCCACAAAGCTTCTGGGAAAATGTCCTTTGGACAGATGAGACCAAACTGGAGCTTTTTGGTAAGGCACATCAACTCTATGTTCATAGACTCAAAAACCAAGCATACGAAGAAAAGAACACTGTCCCTACGGTGAATGTTTCGGGGCTGCTTTGCTGCATCTGGCACAGAGTGTCTTGAATGTGTGCAAGGTAGAATGAAATCTGAAAACTATCAATGCATTCTGAAGAGAAATGTGCTGCCTAGTGTCAGAAAGCTTGGTCTCAGTTGCAGGTCTTGGGTCTTCCAACAGGACAACGATCCAAAACACACAGCCAAAAACACCCAAGAATGGCTGAGAGAAAAGCGTTGGACTATTCTGAAGTGGCCTTCCATGAGCCCAGATCTGAATCCCATTGAACATCTGTGGAAGGAGCTGAAACATGCCATTTGGAGAAGACACCCATCAAACCTGAGATAACTGGAGCAGTTTGCTCATGAGGAGTGGGCCAAAATACCTGTTGACAGCTGCAGAACGCTCATTGACAAATACAGAAACTGTTTAATTGCAGTTATTGCCTCAAAAGGTTGTGCAACAAAATATTAAGTTATGGGTACAAATCCTTTTTGTCCAGGCCTGTTTCATTAGTTTTTTAAAAATAATTATGTTAATCATTCAAAAGTAATTCAAAAGTAATGGCTGATTTGGATTATTTCATTTTCAATGAATTTTAATGTATTGTTACTTTTGTGAGTTTCAAGTGATTTCAGTGAGAATTGTGGGTTTTTCCTTCTTTAACTGAAGGGTACCAACAATTTTGTCCACGTGTGTATTTGCAAGCATATGCATATATACAAACACACTTGCGAACACACACATCTACAATCACACACTTGTTAACACACTTACCTGCAAAAATATGCTTATATACTGATCTCTGCCATCTTTGAAGCTAAAAACATTTCCCAGAGTTCACTTGTTTATCCACACACTGATGGTCTGATGCTGGCAGAGCCGGAAGGCCCGCAGGATCAACATGGGTTTCAGGGTTTTGCTTACAGAAGCTTTTGCACATCATAGTGCAAAACGGGAACCAAACCTGCAAACTTCCAGTCAGTTCTCTCCGTCTGCTCTACCCACCTCACTAAACAGCCAATGTGCACAAGTCTGTTAAAGCCACGTGTGTACTAGATTAGTTTGATTGGATTTCTGTCACTGATAAAAATGAAAAGCTTTTTTTTGTGTAAAAACAAAATGTTCACATGAGCTGAAATTTCCTGCCCGCCTTTGTGAGACCGCCTCACATCACAGCGCCAAAGTGTTTCATCTCATTCTGATTTATTTGTCTGAATTAGATGGTGGGGATCAATTGCTTTAGCTGCTGCAGAGATAAATCAAAGTGCAGTACTTAGAGACAGCTGGACTCACCAATGTGATCTTTTTGCGCTTTTTATGGAACTCATTAAACATTTAGGCAGCAATTAGAGAAGTTTCTAACTTTCGGGGAAACTTAAGAGACAGCAAACAGATTTGTTTGATTTGATTCTCAAGTGTTTGTTTAATAAAGAAAAAATTCTCTGAACTGCTAGATTTGTTTGTTCTTCCTTTCGCTCTAAAAGAAGCAACTTGTAATAAAAATATATAAAACAATAAATAAAAAAATACAAATCTTTTATTTGCATTTTATTAATTGTGTTTGTTGTCATTTTATGCTGTTGCTCTAATATGTTTTGTTTTTAATCTACTCAATTTTAAATGTTCTATTTATCTTTTTTTTATTATGAAGCCCTTTGGTAACCTCTATGCATTATAAAATGCTATAGAAATAAAGTTTCATGAATTCATTCATTCATTCCGTCACCTCTCTCTGCAGGTCGTGGGATGAGTTTCACGATTGTGCCAACTTGGCGATGGCTGGATGTCCTGAGGAGGCGGCGGCCGTCTGGGAGTCTCTCCGTCAGGAGTCCAAGAAGATGCAGTTCTCCGGAAACCTCTATGACATGTGCTCCAATCGCAAGAGCCACTCGGTGGCCTCCTCCAGCCCTCATGGCTCCCAGAAGAAAGAGGAGGTCAATCAGGAGTCCCTAAGAGGGCACGCCGACCATCTCGCAGGCGACCCTCACACTCTGGTGTCACTGTCTCCTCTGCTGCTCTTGTTGTTGTGGATATAACCGCCCTGAGAGAATGGGACTAGTGTAAATACAAACAAACTTTGTGTATTTTTCTCTTTCCACAAGTCTGTAGACTTTCCACCGCTTCCTCGTCTGCTCTTCTAGGGATGACTCTTTCTAACTGCATGCTCCCAGGCCTGACAGTTTTTTTAAGACCACATTTCTTTTAAGAACTGCTGTGCCGTTTCCTGTATATTCTCTGCCTTTTAATTAGTCTCTCAGTTGGAAATTCATACAATGTAACAGAACTTCTGTAAAAAGAAAAAAAAGGCTTGAGGACACATACATAGTTTAACAGATGCATAAGAGATCCTGTCATCATCCCCTATCCTCCTAAATCGCTCTTCAATAAGCTTGCATGTGATGGAGTTCATCTTTTTAACTGTAACATAAAGGATATAAACGAAAGCCACCGCGGGTTGTTCCAGTTAAAGACTTTTTTCACTTTGCTTAATGAAATGCTGTACTCTTTGGTGTCTTTTAATTTTATTTTTTATTGTAAAATTGAAGATTATTGGCTTTGTTCTGCATTTTTCTCAACAATATTTTTGAAAAAGGACAGAACAATCTACATCAAAGCTCCTATTTGTCAAAAGAAAAGTGTAAATATGACAATGGATACCACCATTTAATAAACCGACTGAACCAGACAAACTTTAACAAATAGAATGTGTAAACCATAAATAATTTTATTGTATATAATGGGTTTGTATGTTTTTGCTCCGTAATATCCTGTAAAATCACCAGCAGAGATTATTTTGTTATTTTGCTGCCATCAATACATCATTTTGTTTCTCTTGGTTTGCCTTACTTTGTATTTTATATTGTTCACTCATTGCTGTAATACATTTTGCAACAAAGTTGCAGGTAGAATAGGCCAATGTGTTAAAACTTCATTTAATTGCCAGATAGAAAAAAAAAAAATTCCACTTTGTGAAAATGTAGGGAACTAATAGTGACTGGAGATAACAAAGAGAATTAGGGATCTGGAATTCAAGCAACAATTTGAGTCACAATTTTTCCAAATGTTTTAGCAGCATTTGAGCAACCACTTTTAGTTTGATTAGACATGAAAGTTCTGTATTTATGTCTTTTACTGTCTTAATTTTAAAGCTAGTCCAAGCTGTTGCAGCTACATAAACGGTGAATACTCTTGGAAAGTTGATATTTTATGTATTCCTTTTATTTGAAGCTTATACCAGTTTAAAGAAAACGTGCGCAGTTAATAACACTCTCTGACATACTGTAAATCTTTGACCATTCACAGCCAATAGTGGTTCTTTTTGAACGATCCAATTCACTGACCTAAAATCAATCCTGGACATCTTTAGCCAAAAATTCAACATGTGTGAGTCAGATATAAATAACTGATCAAAAAAATACCACTCTAAAGAATATTTTCCAAGGATGATTATCGATTTATTTTGAGATGTTTTTTATTGGTATAATTTGATTTGATTCTGCCTCAGCCAAACCGATCTAGTTTGATCGAAGGAATAGAAATCGATTAATTAATCAATAAATCAATACAACCCTAGTTGTCACTGATTAACAACACTTTATGGCAAAGAGCTGGTTTTCCTCTGTGACAGAATCTGAAAGTACTTCACTCTGCAAAGTGTTACATATCACTACTTTTTCCAGTTTTAGAAGAATCCACTGGAATTGCAATAATTGCATAATCAATTGAAGAGTTACTGTAGTCCAAGTCCTAGTCCCTGATTGGTCAAACTATTCATGTGTGTTTAATGGCTACGTACTTTGTACTACAGCTCAAAACTGGGAGTAGAAACTTGCATAGAGACGTGTGAATGTAGAAGCCAGACATGCACATTTATGCACATTTACATAGACTTTTCATCATAAGTAAATTAGAGTTTTTCAGCCTTAAACATATACTTTGTAGATTTCACTTATTGTGAGTTATTTTCAGAAAGCAACACCTGTGATAACTGAGTGAACACTTTAGTAAATGGCTGGTAGCGATCTCTGACAGATGATCAGAACTCTGAAGCACTTTTCAAGACTGATGTCATTTTACCATGGTATTAGAATTTCAACATCAGATTCAAAGGGGATTTACAGTTATTTTAATTTTGTGGTCGAGGATTACAAAAGAATGTCCAGTTACCTAAAAAGCTTCAGGTCTAAGGCTGAATCTGAATTTTCCCCCCATACCCCTACGGATTCTCCTTACGCCTGCATTTAGCCCTCCAAACAAAGAGGTATGAAAAAATAGTCTCTTCAAAGGGCCGAAATGTGAAAATCCAGTCAGAGGGGTGGGGCTTGGGGACAGGACTGTCATGGCGTCAGACTTCTGAAACTCACTTGGTTTGACCAATCACAAAATTCAACTGTAACACCTTGATTCAACCTTTAGGGGGCAGAACACGGGCGGTTTTTGACTTTATTTTCATGAATTAAACAATTTTATTTTAATCAAGGCAATGACCAACAGATAGCACCTTTAAAGCCCCTTTTATAGAGCTTAACAGAAAACAAAGTTGATTTGGGGTTTGGTTACCCTTTAAATTGCGATGTTACCGACCCTCGACGACGTCATCAAATGTTGCCGTTCAGCTACGTTAGCGCTTAGCTGCTAGCGCTCGGATATTACATAACCTCAGTTTATTACTTTATAAATGTAGTGCTAAAAAATATAATTACTTAAGTTTAAATTTAAACTTGTGTGCATCAGAGCAAAGCCCTTGAAAAACTATTTCGAACACTTCAAATGCCCCTTCAATTGGAGAGATAGGGAGAATTCGGATTCAGCCTTAAACTCCTACACCTACATTTTAAAATTTGGTGTTAATCAGCATTCAACTTTTTGGTGGGGGAAGTAATTTATCTAGAGGAGAGGTCATCCTAAAATAAGAAAATCACTGAAAAGACAGAGTCCCCTCATTCCTCCAATCATATACTGAGAGGTTAATAGTATATGAAATACACGTGAACAGGAAAAAGTGCTCCATGTGTGTTTGTTTCTCTGCGTAGACAACACAATGTGATAACTAAAAGGAGTTAAGTACTGAAAACGCATTTAATGCATCATGTATATTTTTAATGGGCTGCACAACACAAAAACACACAGCCAGCTGTTTACACTTCAAAACCCCAGCAGAGTTTGGAAAATATTTACTGCTGGAATAATCCGGCCACAGATTCTTTTGAATTTAATGGGATTCAAATGAAGACTCTGCGGAGCAGTTCGACCTTTTAAACAAAATTCTCTTTGTGAACAGAATGCAGAGTTTCGCTCAAGTGCACTTTGTGATGTTCATTCTAAAAATGTTTTTCCAGCCATTTTCTGGATGGTTCTTAGTGTTTGTTTTTCTTAAATTGCTCACCTCCTGTATTTTGTTACACAACTTATCTCCAAAACTTTACTTCCTGTAGAAAATTATTATCATTTTTTAATTTCATAGTTTTTCATAGATATGACTCATTTTTACATCAGATGTCAGGTAGAAAACTAATAGTATCTTGCATGCATAAAAACTGATGCAATTATTTGCATTGAGTAACTAAAGACCAACGTCAGCGTTCTAAATGGTCTTTTAATTATGATTTTGCTTTTTTAGTTAAAACATTTTTAAAAACTGGTGTAATTTTTTTTAGTTAGAGGGATGAGAATTCATTAGGAATTCACCTCTGACTTGTGAGTGGTTTTGTTGGCACAGAGTTACCCGGTTCTCAGATCTCCTCCACATTGCTGAGCTAGAAGCGGGGAGCTTGTGTGACCTGCCCTGTTTATTTTCTACATCACAAATAAGCTCCTTTTCAAGCTTTTTTGTCTGCTCCTGATTCACAATGCATAAATAAATACTCAGAAAGGCAATTTTAAGCTTAATTTTAATTGCGCATGTCCTCCATCAAGAGAATATGTTAATAACAGCAAAAACACAATTTTAACCATTGTTTGTAGTTGATTTGCGGTGGCGACCCTTGACCCCCAAAGGTAAACACCAACAACTTGTAAGATTTTTCTCATGATAGAAGATGTTTAGAATGTATGACTAAAACTGCGTTCCTGAGTATTTCTTTATTCAAATCGACCTGGATCAGGAGCAGATTAAAAATCTCAGGTTGCTACTCACGGCCCCACTTCACTCCTCCTCCTCACCCACTTATGTACATCTTTGTTTTCCTCGTTAGTTTACTGAATTACTCAATTTTTGCTCTCGTTCTTTTTGTGCCACTAATGTGAGCTTGGAGCTAAAAGCTTGCGCAGGTACAGGGGTAAGTTGGAGTAAGGAGAGAAAATAGTATTATTCCCATTTGTGCGTGTATAACTCTTGATTTGTCCATAACCTTACAAATCAGGGATTATGGACGCACAAATCCAAAGTTATGCACAAATCAACAGTTACGCTCCTACAAATAGGAATGATACTACTTTCTCTCCACATGGGCGGGGTTGCTCAGTGCCAACTGTCCACAACTCAGAGTCAAATTCTTCTTTTTGTTTTTTTTTTATTTCCAGCTGAGCTGAGCAAACAGATAAGAGCTGAAGGGCTCTTGTGCTGGACAGATTTTACTGTTACTATAAGGAGTTATGAATCTTCTCACACATGAGGTGTCTTTTGCAGAAACCCCTTTTGTATTTGAGGTTCAACTTTAGTTAGTTAAAGCATTTCATTCAAACTATTGAGCAAAGGTGAGTTCTGTGATGTATGATGGAATGTAAACAGAGTGCTGGGTCACCTCCACACCAAGACCTCTGATGAAGGCGGGGCCGCAGTGGCTCTCGGGCCCCAGGCACCCACACGGGACAGCAGATTGAGGAAATCCGCCCGCCGGGCAACCCACGTCAGCCACCCAGAACAGGAACGGCAGACCCCCACAAGGGCCCCAAGGCACATTCCTGCTGAAAAAATGTCTTAAAATACGACACAGGTTTTTTCATTTTGGCTAAAACAGGAATAATTATTTTTAAAAAAATTTTAAAAAAGCAGGGTACAATATACAGATAAATATTTAAAAAATACAAAACACTATGGTAGAAATGGGACTCCAATCTGTCACAATTTAGTTTCACAGGTTCTGTAGTTCCTGTGATAACTTGGTCAAAGGAAGTTGTAGTAAAAAAAAAAAAGCGATGCAACTCAATGGAAGAAGTTTGGCAACATTTGGTTCATAATTTTCCCAGGGAAGATAAATGTTAAACATTTCCAACTTTAAATTTCTCAATTTTGCCTCCAGTCAAATGTTATTTTTTTCCGAAAGGAAAAATATACATAAAAAAACATGTTTATCAAGACAAAAAATAGTACAGAACAGGAGTGGTTATTCTGAGTAATAGTTCATTTATCTACAGAAGGGATTTTAGCTTTTTGGGACCAAAGGGTACTTCCTATTTGGAACGCGATGGGGGAGGTGTTTCTCAGTCCAGTTCTCCTATAGAGGCAATGTTTTAAATTAAGTTGTCAATGTTTTGCAATGTTGTAGCAGCTTCAAGTAGTTGGAGAGAAAATCTGTCTTAAAGACGTTCAAAATTAGGCAAAAGCAAAAAAACATCTGAGATACAATGTTGTGAAGACAAAGTTTGTTGCCAATTCAATTCACTTCAATTTTTATTTATATAGCCCAAAAATCACAAAAATTTTGCCTCATTGGGCTTCATGCAAGTAATTTTTACAGATGCAAAAAATAGTCATGAAATATGAAAAATATCTAAAGACTAAACAGACCAAATAAACTGGATATCCCTGCCCTTAAACCCTCCCTCTTGGTAAGGAAAAACTCCTAAAAAACTGTTGAAGCTCTACAAGGTAAAAGATTAACAAAATAACATAAATGTGCAACTGAAAATAAACTACATTCTGAGCGTACTTGAATGGTTTTATTTGGTGTTTTTTCAAGAAGTAAACTGAGGTTCTTTTTTAACATCCAGCATTGTGACCCAACAGCATGCAAACATGCATATCAAGTGGATTTTATAATGCAGGAGTGAGCACTTAACCTGCAGGCTTCCAGAAACAGCTTGTTTAGGGAAGCAGCTTCAGGTAACAGTTTTTCTCTGTCTGCCCTGGGGTCTGATATGTTTTCAGATGAAGGACGGGAAGAAGAGCAACCTGGGATACAAACGGATTTCTGGCTTGCTGCAGGTTAAACCACCTGTCTGCTTTTACACGGGGGGCTTTGGGTTTCAGGTTTTGATGAAAATAAATCAGTGCAGTTAACTTTTCATGCTCAAGCTGTTGTAAGTCTAATTCTAAAAGAAGCAGAATTTAATGATAATAAAAATATGAAAGAAGAAATCCAAAGAGAGCTAGTATACCTTGCCGGTGGCAAGTTTATTAAGAGTACCCCATGGAGGTTTGTTTAATCGGGGGGATGCAGCAAAAATCTTGGAAGTTTTTCTTTTCTTGTAGCAGAAGCTCAGGAGAAATAAGCCCAACAAAATGTAAAACTTTTTAGAATATATCTTGAAGTCACACGGGCCCACTGGCTGTGTTTTTTCTTCTTCTAACACGTGGAGCTTCACCCAGAGATACGCTTGGATGCTTCAGGAGGCTGCTGCTGTAGTTTTGAACTCTAATTAAAGTGACAGAATTAGCTATTAGAAGCCCAGTGGTGGACTCACCAAAGGAGCAGCAATTTGAGGCCTATCTTCGGCTGATGTTTTCACTGGAGGCCAATTCTCAGAAAATCACAGATGTGAGGCGACACCGGGGGATCCCATCGAGTGAATCTGATCTTAAGAAACTGAACTCAGTCACCATCAACTTGCAGACTTTTTCTGATCTACAACTGGCTCTGATTACATTTTCCCATAAAAAAAAACTTAAAGAAAGCTAATGAACTCTGTGTTATGAGAAGTTATGTGTTGTGGACAAATCGGATTTCATGTTGCTTCTCAATATCAGTGCAGTGTAATGCAACATTATTGACCGGATTGATGGGGGTGGGGTCATTTTCCATCTCTGCCTCTGAGACCTCCAATCACCTCCAGCCGCAGACAAATGATCTGCAATGGACGAAGAGGAGAAAACAAATACATCATCCCAAATGAACTGAAAAACCTTTTTGTGTTAGTAATATCAACATTTTTAATCAATAAAAGACAATAACCTGTTTTATTTTCTCGCCAGTAAACTTTTTGTTGGTTCTTCAAAGCTGAAGAGAATTAAACCGATTAAAACTAATGAGAAAAAAAGCAATTACCACAACCCAAGTTCTTAATAAGAAGAACACATTTTTACTATTAAAAATACATTTATGTTATCTGAAATGCCAATTTTGATTAACATAAAAGCAAATAAAATACATAATAAAAGCACAAAAAACACTCAGTGTTTAAAAACAAATTCACACTTCACACAAAGATACAGTTCCGCCCCCCAGCCCCCAAGTTCCCCCAATATGACCCTGAACAACAAAACTGTAAAAAAAAAAAAAGTAAGCCATTTTCTATGACATCATATTCAGTCCAGTTCTCATAAACCGTCTATGGTCTTTCATGACATACAGTCTGTAGCATTTATGTTAGTATTTTGGGATACATACTGACATGACATAGTGCATCCAACACTTCCACATGGATGAAAAAAATATATATATATGATTTGAGGTGTTTTTAGTGTCGATGAAAGCTGGATTTCCCAGTGAAAAATTTTAGCCTTGGTACTTTAGATCAGGGGAAATCTCTTCATGTCATGCAAATGCAGCTTTTTTTCGCCTCCCAGATGAAACTTCCACAGAACTTCTAGTTTGTCCTTGGCTGTCTTTAGTTAAGTCGATTACTTTTTACACTTGTCCTTCCCCTCTTTTTCTTTCTACTCCATCAATCTCTTAGAATTTTTTTTATGTCCTTTTATTCTTCAGTCAACCGTGTGAGAAAGCTATCTTTCTATGAAAATCCTTAAACTGTTGCTGATTGATAGAGCAAGTGTGTTCACATTGGATTTTTTTTTTGTGTGTGTGTGTTCATGAGCAGAAATTTGTCCTTCAAGTCAAAAAATAGTTAGGAAGTTGCAGAACATTGTTGTTTCCGTAAGTACCCTCTTGTGAATTCAGCTAAAGGAAGAGAGTTTTGTTAGAGCATTCACGAGCTGTGATCGGAGTCCTCCAACATTTAGAGTATTTTGAAGCCCTTCAGTCGAGGTTACTAATATTTTTGTTCTTGTTTGTTAGCAGTGTGTTGGGCCTTCAAAACAAGGCCAAACATG